>CM028138.1:154042500-155247812 GCA_016271365.2 Neoceratodus forsteri
CCAGCCTCTCCCTTTGACACTCTGGTGGCTAGAAAAGTGCTTCCTGTTTCAACTCACTATCTCACCTCACTGTTTACATTTTTAATTTAGATTTTATTATCTTATATTGTATTATTTTATTGTACATTATTTATCAATTAACTCACAGGCTCAGATGTTCAAACTGCGCCAGACTGTGGCGCAAGCTTGGGCGCAGCGCAACTTGGCTGCACAGGAGCGTTGACTGGGCGATATTCAACAGAGCTGCGCCATGGCTCAGCATCATTGAATATCGCACCCTGGCCACCTGCAGTGGCACTGTGCCAGCGCAAGTGGCCAGAATGGAGCAGGGGGATGTGCTAGCGCAAGTTCCATTGCTCTAGGCACAACAACCTCAATATTCAAAAGTGCACATGCAAATTTGGCCATAATGTATGCAAGGTGAAAATGGGCCCATTTGCATGTCATTATGCCCCATTTGCATGCAGGTGCACCGATCCCCGATGACTTGTGCCTGGCACCCTGCCAGGCAGCAGCCGTTGGGGACCGACGCCCCCTGCTGTGCGGCAGTGTGCCTCACAGCCTGCTCACAGGCGTCAGTAAAGTAAATAAAGAATCCTGTATCCCTGGTGGTCCAGTGGACCTCTGTCAGCCTGATCGCAAGCTTCAGTAAAATAAAAATAGACTCCTGCATCCCTGGTGGTCCAGCGGACCGCTGTCAGCCCGATCACGAGCTTCAGTAAAATAAATGAAGAATCCTATATCCCTGGTGGTCCAGCGGACTGCTCTCAGCCTGATTGCGGGCTTCAGTAAAATAAATAAAGAATCCTATATCCCTGGTGGTCCAGTGGACCGCTGTCAGCCCGATTGCGGGCTTCAGTAAAAATAAATAAAGAATCTATATCCCTGGTGGTCCAGCAGACCCCCCTCCCACCACCCACTGATCCCCATTGCCCGCTCCCTCCCAGTCAGTGGCGGGTGTAGCCACACACCTGCCTGCTACCCCACCACCATCCGTCTGCCAAGTCCGGTAGGGCTGTGCACGCTTTGGTCCCTGGCGTGAGCCAATGGGCGTGCAGCCGTACCATCACTACATATTCCAGATCCATTCACATATCTGAATATGGTATGGCACGGGCTGACGCCCATTGGCTCACACTGTGACCAATGGGCGAGGCCCACCGACGGTGTTAGATGGTGGGTGGCAGGCAGCAGGCGGGTGGGGTGTTGTCACCTGCCGCTGACCGGGATGGGAGGTAGTGGAGATCAGTGGGTGGAAGTCTATATTTTCATAACAAAGCGCGATCAGGCATGAGGGTGCCACTACGGAGTGCGGCCAGAGCTGGTGGCCACCCACAGGTGGCAGCTGCCATGTTGCGCCCTGCAATATAGCAGCTCACCACTGAGTGGCCGACCGTTGCCCTTTTTGACCTTTGCAGCAGTATACATTAGTGGTTGACATGAGGGTCTGCGCATCCCGCTCCACATCGATGCAGAGTGCATGGGCGCCTCCTACCGCTACCTGCATACATTAGTGATGCGCTCCGGTGTATTGGGATTTGTGCCAGGCGCAATTCCCATTTGAATATCATGCCGGGGCGCATCAGTGGCGTTGTGCCATGCGCAACCCTTTTGAATATCTGGGCCAGTACTGTATCTTTTGTCTCTTATAATGTTGTATACTGCTAGCCTCACATTGAAATTTAGGACTTTGTATCTTGTACCATTTACTCCTCTGAGTGTTACATTGTTACTCCTTTTGTTTACCTTGTCCCCAGGTCGCACCTGGAAATGAGCCTTGGCTCAGTGTGCCTTTCCCAATTACCAAATTTTAAATAAATAAATAAAATAAAATAAGCAGCCAGCTTTATGTTGAGTCATTCTAATTGCACATTGTCTGAACCAGACAGTGACCAGCCTGTGTGCTACATCTTGAAAATAAAGAGAAAGAAAAAAAAATTGATAAAAAAAAATTTAAGACAGATGTCCCACATCTTTCAATGAGGGGAACCACATTCCTTTATGGGATATTTAAAGACTAGTTGGGTGAGGATATAAAACAAAGAGCAGGAACAGTTTAACCCCCTCCCCACGATGAAGCAGCAGGGAGGTCAGTTAAGTTTATTTTAAAACAATGTATAAAATTGTATAGAATTATCACATTAAAAAGCTGACATACATAAAAAGTATGATAAACGTTTACAGTTTTAAATTATCTAATACATTAATTAATCTTTACAACTTTTTAAAATTGTGGCATACCATATATTACTTTGTTCTCATTTAAGGACATTAAATATAGACATCTACCTTTGTCTGTCTGGAACCATTTAGAATATAACAGTGATCCCATCCATTCTGACCTTTCTTGTATGAATTTTGACACAGAAATTCTTGTTGCCATATTGGTCCTTGTAACACAAGATCCACACAAATAGATGATTTGTTATCTTTAAAGAAATGTATTCTTCCAACCCAATTGTCATTGTTTTCCAGTGAAGGATTCAATGTAATCAGAAAGCTCAAAGCACCTATTTCCTTTTTTTAACACCCTTTTCTGATTTTGGGAATTTCAACAACAACACAAGGCAGATGGCAGAACCACCTGCTTTATTATATGTGCATTGGTTCCTCAGACTCCCAAGTCAGAGAAACCACTGTACATGTAATAAAGCAGGTGGTTTACTTTATTGCCCATGAGGGACCTAAATCTGGGTCTGCATACAGTATTATTGTGTTCTCTTTTTTTCACAGAATAATACAAATTTTTCTATCCCTGGGGCCAGCTTAATTTGCAAATACAATCCCTCACTGTCAATAGTACGTGCTATTTCCATGACTTGTAGTGTAGAAATAGTAGATATTAGTGCTGCACAATATTCAAATGTCTGTGCACAAGCTCTGGCTGACCATAGGTTGGACATACCCAACATTTTTATCATATTATTCAGCTTACAAAATCAGTTTTTTATACTTCTATTTTTATTCACATAATTGACAGCCTCTATCTAGCAACCCTTAGGTGGTTAAAGTAGCAAGCCGAGGTTTATTTTCTCAGAAGAAGCCAGAAGGGGAAGGAAGGAAACATATTCAATTCAGTGCTTTAGAGTAACTGGTAATTGCTATTTTTCTTTTAAACTTAGATTGTGGGCTTGTAGTGACACTATACTTTCTTTGTTGTCTTTACTTATAATTGTTTTTGGGCTGTTGAAAATTTAAAACATAGTGGTGGTGTAATTCTGTGCTGTCTTTAATTGCTGCAATTTTCACCCCCCTTCCCCAACACTTAATTATATGCCCTGATAAATCTGATTGACAGGAGCTAAACACAGGTATAGTAAGAGGTGGGAAGTAGGAGGGGTATATGGGGAAGAAGCCCACCCTCAGCACAACAAGTGTTTTGACTCATTTATTTATTTATTGGTTTCTTTTTCCTTAAAAAAAAAAAATTATCTGAGGATCAGTGACAGGATTTTAGTACAGTAAATTAATAAAAGAGAACTAGGAGAGCTTCAGTAGCAGACAAGTTGTGGAATTGCAGTATAATGTGGGGAGGGAGGCAATGCAGTGGCCTGGGGGCAGCCTATATTCAGGCAGACCTTCTGGACACTGAGGTGCTGCCCTATCTGCATGCATCTCTGACTGCAGGATGAGGTAGCCAGACTCAGAGCGAAGTAAACTGGGTCAGGAGTACCATCACCCCTATCCAGGGACCACCCAGTCCAATGCAGCTGCCTCAAAGGATGCCAAGAACGAGGAGCACTTGGATGACAGTGGGCTCAGGAGGGTTAGAGCAGTCAGGCAGAGGCACATCCCAGATCCTATTCCACTCAAGAACTCATATGCCACACTGGCAAACGAGGACAACCAAATAGAGGTACCCAGAGAAGTGGAAGGAAAGGATGTGGAGGTTAGCCAAGGAGGTGACCTCAGTGGGGAAAGCAGTGAACCCCAGAGGAGGAGGAAGTGAATCCTGGTGGGGACTCCATCGTGAAGAGGGATCCAGCTAGGAACACAGGAGGGGAGGACAGGAGGTGAGGTGCCACCAGGTGCCACGGCATGGAGGGATGGAAGGAAGATCCTGGGGATCACTGGGAAGGCAAGACGGAGGGTGAGCTGGATGTCATTATCCACCTAGGGTACTAATGACTTGGCAAATGGGGAGCCAAAGGAAGTTCAGGAAGAGTTTAGGAAACTGGGAGGGGTCTCAAGAGTAGCTACTTCTGTCACTTTCTCAGAAGTACTACCTGTGAGAGGCAAGGAGAGCATAGGAGTGCATGCACCAGGAACTTTAACTCATGGTTGAAGAACTGGTGCTGTGAGGAAGAGTTTGGGTTCATTGGTGACTGGAGACCCACCTGGAGGGATGGAGGTTTGTTCAAGCCTGACGGCCTGCATCCATCCTGGAGGGAATCCAAGCACTTCAATGATAAGTTTAAATGCTACATTGACAAGCATTTAAACAAGCAAAGGGGGTGGGTACAAGTGAGGGTACCTACTTGCTCACCCCCACAGCTAGCAGTGGAACCAGTGAACCAGAGGAGGGCTATCTCTGCAAGGCAGTGTGCAAAAGATGGAGATTAGTGCCCAAGAGGTGGATAAGCAGAAAAGGGGCAAAATTCAGCAGAAGGGCAGACAGCAAGGAGAACCAGGGATAAATGACAACCAAGGAAGGGGCTGGAGAGAACAGTGAAGCAGTCTAGGAGGTCAAATCATGGAAAGCCATGTGTGCAAATGCCAGGAGCCTTAGCAACAAGATGGAAGATCTGGAGGCTGTCATGTTCAGTCGGTTACAGACATGTAGTATCACTGAAACCTGGTGTAATGATAACCATGACTGGGAGATGGCCATACCTGGCTACAACATATTCAGAAGAGACAGAGCAGGCAGGAAGGGAGGAGGAGGGCACTGTATGTAAAATGACATAAGGGCCACAGAGATCCAGGAGGAACAAAATGGGGAGAGATACTGTGGGTTAAGCTGGAAAGGAAAGGTGGGGACAGCCATCTGCACAGGTGTGGTCTATAGACCACCAGCCCAGGAGGAAGAAACAGATAGGGAGTTGATGCTAGCCATCCAAAGGATGGCAGACAAGGGTGAGGTAGTACTGGTTGAGACTTCAATATTCCAGACGGACTGGAGCATCCGCAGCAGTATCAACTAGGAGCAGATTTATCCTGACTCTCTTCAGGGTGCCTTCCTCAAGTAACTGGTCATGGAACCAACTCGGCAGAAGGCAATACTGGACCTTGTGCTCACAAACAGGGACAGTGTGATGGGGTACAGTGGGGAGCACGGGTAACAGTGACCACCAGTCATTGTGGTTTGAAATCACAGAAAGAGCAGAACCAAACCACACAAAAACACGATCCTGGATTTTAGGGGCAGACTTTGGGAAAATGGGGAGATACTTGAAAGAGGCATTAAGGGAATGGGACAGGAATCAGGGGTTGAGGAACAGGGCAGTATTTAAAATGGGGATTATAAGAACAACAGAATTATGCATTAAGCAGGTTAGCAAGAGGAAAAGGAAGAGGAGACCATTATGGTTTTCCAAAGAGGTAGCAAAGAAAGTGAAAGCCAAAAGATTGCATTCAGGCAATACAAAAAAGACAGAGGCAGAAGGGGCTAGGAGAGTACCAGGAGAAGCAAAGGGAGGCAGGGAAGTCAGTAAGGGAAGCCAAAGCTCAGACAGAAGAACACATTGCAAAATCAGTGGGTAAAGGGGACAAAACCTTTTACAGGTACATAAGTGAAAAAAGAAAGACAAAGGGAGGGATAGTGAGACTGAAGGGGGAGGATGGGAGCCACGTGGAGGATGACAACAGTAAAGCTGACATATTGAACAGGTATTTCTGCTCAGTCTTTACTGAGGAAGAGGGGGTAATGGGTCTGAAGGGAGTACAAGGGGTGAGAATGGTGCAGAAATGGACACAAGTCCCTTTACATGAGAAAGGGTCCTGAAGGAACTGGAAGTAATAAGAGTTGATAAAGCAATGGGGCCAGACGGGTGCACCCCAGGTCCTTAAAGAACTAAGAGAGGTGGTGGCTGAGCCTCTGGCTATCCTGTTTAGCCGATCACTGGAAACAGGAGGTACCCAAAGACTGAGGACAGCAGATGTAGTCCCTTTATACAAAAGTGGGAACAAAGAGGAAGCAGGAACTACAGACCAGTCAGCCTCACCTCGGTAGTGGGGAAGATCATGGAAGCACTACTGAAGGAGAGATTGGTGGAACATCTGGTTGTCAATGGACTACAGGACCCAAGCAGCATGATTTCACCAGGGGAGGTCATGTCAGACCAACCTTGTTGAATTTTGACTGGGTGACTAGGAGGTGGATCGGGAGGGCAGTGGACATGGCCTATCTGGACTTCAGCAAGGCCTTTGACACTGTGCCACATAGAAGACTATTACACAAACTGGGGAATATGGGTGGGTAGGACAGTAGTGTGGTGGGTAGGTAACTGGCTGGGTGGCAGGACACAGAGGGTGGTGGTAAATGGCTGTCACTCCACAGAGGGAAGAGTGACCAGTGGGGTACCACAGGGATCAGTGCTGGGACCGGTCCTATTCAACATCTTCATCAGTGACATTGCGCAGGATCTAGAAGGCAGAATTTCACTGTTCGCTGATGACACAAAGCTCTGTAACAGAGTAGACACACCAGAGGGTGTAGACAGAATGAGAAGGGACCTGCAGAAACTTGAAGAATGGTCAGGGGTTTGGCAGTTGAAATTCAATGCAAAGAAGTGCAAGATAATGCATATGGGGGCACAAAACCATGGCACAATATATCAGTTGGGGGTGAGGATATAGCATGCACCAAGTAGGAAAGGGATCTTGGGGTCATCTCTGATGACCTCAAGGTAGGGAAACAGTGTGACAAGGCAGCAGGTAAAGCAGATAGGATGCTGGGATGTATAGGCAGGGGCATCACCAGCAGGAAAAGGGAGGTCATAACTGGGCCATACAAGACACAGTGAGGCCCCACCTGGAGCACAGTGTACGTTCTGGAGACCATACCTACGTAAGGACATAGACAGGGTAGAGAAGGTTCAGAGGAGGGCAACAAAGATGGTGCATGGATTGCATCACAAGTCCTATGAAGACAGGTTGAAGGAACTGAACATGTACTCCTGGAGGAGAGGAGGAGAGAGGGATATGATAGAGACATACAAGTATCTTACAGGGAGGAACAGGGTGCAGGAAAACTCTATTTTAAGCGAAAAAGATGTTCCAAGACTAGAGGCATGGGATGAAGTTGGAGGGAGGACGATTCAGAGGAAACATGAGAAAGAATTTCTTCACAGAACGGTGGTGGACAAGTGGAACACCCTGCCAGAGGAAGTGGTGGGGGCTGAAACAATCACGGATTTAAGAATGCATGGGATAGACATAAAGGAATTCTAGAGGTCAGGGGTAAGGGGAAACAGACTTCTAGGAAAACAAACTGAACTTACAAGCTCAAATGGGCAGACTGGGTGGGTCATAGGCCCTTATCTGCCGACACTGTCTATGTATCTATGTATCTATGTCTATCTTTTTCCATTATCCATTTGTATAATTTGTTGCCAATGTTTGATTATACAGTATGGAGCATAGTTTTAGCTCCAAGAGATAGCATGCCTATCTCCAGTCTTCAAAAAGGAAATGGACAACCCATTGACAAGTGTAAAATGTGCTTAAAGAAGAAGTTTTGTTATGCTTCTTATGTCTTCCTTATTTATATGTGGTGGAAATGTGTGCATCTCATATAAAGGTTTAACTAATGATTCAGTGTATAAGTTAAAAAGTTGGGGGCAAGCAGACATCCTTGCT
Organism: Neoceratodus forsteri; assembly: GCA_016271365.2. Taxonomy (NCBI): domain Eukaryota; kingdom Metazoa; phylum Chordata; order Ceratodontiformes; family Ceratodontidae; genus Neoceratodus; species Neoceratodus forsteri. The sequence continues at coordinate 154,050,301 of CM028138.1, forward strand.
TTACACAATATTTTATCTCAAACTCTTCAGTCAGTGCACCATCAGTTATATACCTGACGCAGGCAGTTGTATTAATATGTAGCATTTTTAATATCAAAAGTAACTGTTTGTCAATGATCCATTCCTGTAACACGTCCTATAGGATTTCATGATTAACAGAACTAAATGCTGCTTTTATATTCACAAAGCAGACTGACAGCTTTCTCCCTTTTTCCAAAATATGTTTCCAAGAGGTAATTTAAAGTAAAAAACAGATCTAATGTGTTGTGACATTTTCTGAAATCACACTGAAACTTAAATATTTATTTATTGACATGTTTAACCAGGAAGGCACACTGAACAACAAATTGCTCATCTTGTGGGGGGTTACAATGAGGATGTAAAAACAGAGAATTATAAATAATAAGGTAGGAACAGAAACAATATGGAGCATTTGGCTGATATAATACATAATTGCTGAAATAAGGGAGCAACCCATCATTGCAGGGCATGCCTTGCCTGGTGTAACATTTCAATAAACATGGCAGCGGCTATAGCCATCCACCTCTCACAGTTCCACTTGAATGCCAACATCGGGGATGCCCAATCCCCCTGTTGGCATGCCCCCTCCCCATTTCATTTGCTGATGGGGGAGCCCTATCCCAGTCAGCATAATGCCCCCTATTTATTTAATTTGTGTGCTGAGAGGGTGCCCAATCCCCCTCGGCATCATGCGCCCTCCCAAACACAGACACATTTTGTGTGCTGACAGGGGAGCCCAATCTCTGTTGGCATCAGTCCTCATCACAAAAAGACACAAGTGACACACTGGAAACCCACCCCAGTATGCCAAAACATACCTGTAAAAAAAATTGTCCTGCGATGTCTTTTTTTACCTGTAAAAAGAGAAAATGGTCCCTCGTTGTCTCCAGTGCCCCCTACCCCAGCCCATGCTCACCCTCTGCATACCACACCTCCCCACACCCCACTCACCCCATACTTACCTCTGGAGCCTGGTACGATGATCTTTGGTGGAGCGGGAACACGTCTGCACTCTTCAAAACCAACTGCGAACTAAAGAAATGTCAGTAAGCTGTATAATGGCATAAATGGGGGGGTTCAACTTAGGTGGATATCTTGGCCATTTTTGTGACTTTTGGCTCCAAATTTTCAACATTACGTTCTTGGGACACCCCACCTCATGAACTCAGTCACTGTCATGTTGTTATTTGGTCCCAAAAGGTGATTTCGCAGTCACTGTGTGGAATCACCTTTCGGGACTGATTAATGAAACAACAGTGTCACTGTTCATGAGGTGGGCTCCCAAAAAGCCTATGTTGCAAATTTGTTGAAAAATTCCCAAAAGATGACTGTGTTATGGGTGTGCATTGCTCAGTTTCCATGCATGCTCGTAACTTTGATGAATTGTTTATATTTTCACTCCAGATTTTCAACATTGCTATTTTTCCACACCTGCTTATGAGCAGTACAGCTGACATTTTTTACATCTTGCCCAAAATGTGTTTTAACACATGTGGTGCACAATGGAGCGGTCGCTGTGGTAAATCAATGTTCAGGACAGATTAAGAAAATCACAGTGACACTGTTCATAAGCGGAGGTTGCAAATGTTTTCATGAGGTGGTGTGTCAAAAAGACCATGTTGAAAATTTGGAGTGCAAATACCAACTAACAACCAGGACATTAGGGTTTCTAACCATAACGTCCCACCCTGTAGAGACTGACAGGCATCAGGGGTGTGCCCTTGGATTGTTGGCTGTAATGCTCACACCATTCCAACTCCATCCCCACCCTTCGGTCAGTCACAGGCATCAAGGTGTGCCTTGGACTCTTCAGCCCCAAACTTCACCCTATTCTCTTATACTGCACCCATCTCAACGTACTTCCTTATTGAATGGGGTGAACGTAAGGCCTGATGACCCCAAGGCACAATGCAACACTTGTCAGAGTCTGCAGGGTAGGGTGGGGTGAAATGGCATGAGTGTTGTGGCCGACAACCCAAATGCATACCTCAATGCCTGTCAGTCTCTGCAGGGTGGGGTGGGGTTGACATTGGTTCCGTACTTCACTGCCATTCCTATTATGCATCTCTCTAACTCCTGCACTACCAATGCCAACGCCAGCAAGACAACATTCATCATTGACAAATGTTTGTTTGTACAGGGGCCACTCGTTTACAGCTGTACCTGTGCTGGGTTCAATAATCAGTTTAATGCTATCTACAGTAGTTGTGTGCTAGGCCCTGTAACTTCAAAAAATGACTTAAAGTGTTTTAACCAATCATTAGTAGATATGGTGGCATTTATATTACATTTTCTATTTGCCTCAGCACACCCACAGGCTACTAATGACCAAAATGTTTTCATGTCTTTATCACAAAGTACTTCCTGGAGGGTTGCTCATAAATAATCCTTAGGTATGCTCATTTTTTTTTTACTGTCAATAGTGACCTATATTTTGCCTTTAACTTCTTCAGTGTTATGTTACTGACTAGATTATCATTTTTGTGATTCAGCATCACACCATGCCCTTGACTCTCCCCCTGACATATACTCTATTTTCTGTATTTAGGATGTAATTGCCTTGCCATAAAAGACATATACAGTGGTCTGAAAATTCAGTTATTAATTCATTACCTTGTGTACTCCTACCAGTGTGAAGCCCACCTATAAATTCACTTCTAAACTTTTTATTGATTCTGGGATATTAATAATTGCATATATAGCCTCTTTTGTGTATTCATTCCACTTATTCTTTTTACTATATAAAATACAAACATGTAACCAGGCATCCTTTTTTAACTATATTTTATTTATTTATTTTATTTATTGAAAATGTTTCACCAGGAAAGGCACACTGAGCAAAAAGATGCTCATCTCACGGTGCGACCTGGGGGGGGTCGGTTACAGAGGAGGCAGGTAAACATACAGTAGTTGAACTTTACAGTAGCACAATTCAGATAATGTTCATAGATGGAAGGGATTACAATTGAACATGTTACATAGGGAGAACAGTACAGTACAGCACAGTATCTACACAGCGAGGTAGGAACAGTGCAGAACATGATCATAAGGGGATGGTATACAAATCATGGGTACACATCGAGGCAAAGCATGAGATACATAAGTGCCAGTTTTAGAACAGGGGTAGTAATAGCAGAACTTGAGTGCTAGTAGCAGAAGCTGAGCTTACAGGGAGATGTACTAAGTTGACAGGAGGATTTGGAGAGCAAGATCGGGGGTAGAGAAGGAGGGAGTAATAGCGTTAGGTGTGTAGAAGGGAGGTTAGGTGAGGAGGGAGGGAGGGGCTGGGGAGTGTAGGTTGATTAGGAAGGGGGGAAGGGAGAAATTGAGAGTGCAAGAGTGAGTAATAGAGAGAGTGTAAGTGCGCAGGGTAGCAGATAAGCCAGACAATTAGGTGATGGCCGTGCCGCTGGTCAGGTGCAGGGGGGAACGGGGGAAGAGGAGCTAACGGTGGGGTAGTCAGGGGCAGTAGCAATTGTGTGTAAGGAAGTTAGAGAGGGTATAGGAAAGGGAGAGTTTGGATGAGGAATAGCGGATCTGGGAGGGCAGGTCATTCCAAAGTTTAGGGAAGAGGTAAGAGAATGCAGATTGGCCGGCAGTGGTCCTACGGTGAGGGATGAATAGTAGCCTAGCGTCAGTAGACCTGAGGGTGTGCGAGGGGGTAGGTGGGGAGGATAGGGCAGATGCGAGGTAGGGAGGGAGGGAGCCGAGTCAGAAGTTAGAAGTGAATTTAGCGCTATGAATTAGGCGCCAGTTACTTAGAGAAGGTAGGGACAAGGAACGATAAAGGATGCAGTGGTGTGTACGAGGGGGAGCATCGAGAGCAAAGCGGCAGAATGCATTGAAGAGGGGGTCTAATCTGGCTAGGGTGGTCTGTGCAGTGGAGCTGTAAACTACATCACAGTAATCGAAGGAGGGTAGAATCATTTTCTGGACAATTTCACGTCTAACAGGAAGTGGGAGACTAGTGTGGTTTCTATAGAGGGCACCAAGTTTTGGGCGCAGTTTTGAAATGATGGCATCCACATGTGTAGAGAAGGAGAGGTGATGGTCAAGCCAAACCCCTACATATCTGAAGGCGGGTACTTCTTCGAGGATGGTGTTATTTAGGGTGAGGAATCTCAGAGGGGAGGTGAGTTTGGATAGGCGCTGTCTGGTACCGAAAGTCATAGAGTTGGTTTTCTTAGCATTTAGGGAGAGTTGGTTGTTATTGAACCAGTGTTGGATTTTGTTGAAGTCGGTTTGAAGTTTGGAGGTGACTTCTTCGTGGGTCCGGCCAGAGGTGAAGAGGACTGTGTCGTCTGCGTACATGTGGATAGTGGAAGAGGAGCACTAGTTTGGCAGGTTGTTTAGCAGGATGGAGAAGAGGATGGGGCCAAGAACTGAGCCTTGGGGTACGCCAGTGGTGATTGGGGGGGGGAGATGTGGTCAGCTATTTTAGTGGATTGGGTTCTATTTAGTAGGTAGGCACTGAACCAGTTTGTGGTGGATTCTGCTAACCCAGCTCCAGAGAGGCAGGATAGTAGGAGAGAATGGGATACAGTGTTGAAGGCTTTTGCTAGGTCAATGAAAATAGCAGCAGTGATTAGCCCTTTGTCCATCCGAGTGAGGATGTGGTCTGTGAGTCTTAACAGGGAGGAGGTGGTGGAGTGGTGCTTTCTGAACCCGGACTGGAAAGGGGTGAAGAAGTTAGTTTCTGCAAGGAAGTGGGAGAGTTGGGATAGCACAAGGTGTTCCTGGAGTTTTACGAGGGTGGGGAGAAGGGAGATGGGGCAGTAGTTGGATGCAGAGGTAGGGTCCCCACCTTTAGGGAGGGGTAGAACAGTGGCATGCTTCAATTCGGAGGGGAGTGACTCGGTAATGAAGGAAAGATTTAGTAGGGCTGTGAGGGGGGTAGCGATGGCTGGAGCAGATAGGAAGAGGAGTTTGTTATCTAGACCATCAGGGGATTTGTCTTTGGAGGGGTTTAGGGTACAAAGGGCGTCTAGGGTTTCAGTGGGGGAAATGTGTCTAAAGGAGAAGGGGTTCATACCAGATGGTTGGGGGATAGAAGACTGAGGAGATGGAGTGGTTGTAGGCGGTAGTAGGAAGTCAAGGAGGGCCAGGGCACAGGTAGTGAAGTAGGAATTAAACTCGGAGGCTACCTTCAGGGGATCAGAAAGGAGAGTCCCTTGGGCAAGGAGAAGAGGTGGAGGGCTAGCTGTTTGGGGGGAGAAAAGAAAGTTAATGACTTTCCAGAATTTGGAAGGTCTTCCAAGGTTTGCATTAAGTGTGTTATTAAAATATTCAGACTTAGCTAGGTGGATGGCCTTAGTGCATCTATTGCGGAGCATGCGGTAGGAGATATGGTCGCCTGGGAGGAGCGAGGATTTGTAGTTTCGCCAGGCCATATCATGGGCTTGTTGGCAACTGATCAGCTCGGGGATTATCCAGGGTAGGTGGGAACCACGGAGTCTAGCCCAACATATGGGGGCGTGTTTGTCCCAGGCGGAGAGGAAAGTGTTCCGAAAGTGCATAAGGGCCAAATCCATATTAGAGTGGTTTGAGCTTGGGACCCAATTAGAGTGGTAAAGATCATCCAAAAGGGGGGAGAGGTTGAGGGATTTGTATGAATGCTGGAATATAAATTTGGAAGGGGATTTAACTCTGTGGATTTTGCGGACTAAGGAGATTAGGTGATGGTCACTAATGGAATCAGGGAGAAGACCTGAGCTGATGACGCGGTGTGGGTGGGAAGTAAGCGCCCAGTCGAGGAGTGAGTGATTACCGAACTTAAGATTTGAGCTAGTGGGTTCTGTAATGGTTTGGCTGAGGTTAAGAGCAGTTAACTCAGTTTGGGTTTTGTTAAAAGTGGGTGCTAGCCAATTGTGGTTAAAATCACCCATAGTATATAGTTCACCCGACTGGGCAAGAGAAGAGAGCTGGTCCAGCAGGTCGGTGACTATTGTGGTTGGTGTGCCTGAGCAGCAGTAAATACCAACCACAAAGATAGGTAATGAGGAGGGGGGGCAGTTTTACCATCAGAAGCTTGTAACACTTAACCTGGCATCCTCTTTTTACTACATTATATAAAATACACACATTTAACCTGGCATCCTCTTTTTACAATATAAAATACAAACCTTTAACCTGACCTCCTCTTTTTACTGCAGTATATAAAATACACACGTTTAATCTGGCATCCTCTTTTTACTACAGTATGTAAAATACAAACATTTAACCTGGCATCCTCTTTCTACTATACAAAATACACACATTTAATGTGGCATTCTCTTTTTACTATAATAAATATAGATATTTAACCTGGCATCCTCTTTTTACAGTATAAAATACTCACATTTAACATGGCATCCTCCTTTTACTACAGTATATACAATACACACATGTAACCTGGCATCCTCTTTTTACTACAGCATATAAAATACACACATTTAACCTGGCATCCTCTTTTTACTACAGCATATAAAATACACACATTTAACATGGCATCCTCTCTTTACTGCAGTATATAAAATACACACATTTAACCTGGCATCCTCTTTTTACTACAGTATATACAATATACATATTTAACGTGGCATCCTCTTTTTACTACAGTATATAAAAATCACATTTAACCTGGCATCCTATTTTTACAATATAAAATACACATATTTAACACAGCATTCTCTTTTTACAATATAAAATACACACATTTAACCTGGCATCCTCTTTTTACTACAGTATATGAAATACACACATTTAACCTGGCATCCTCTTTTTACAATATCAAATACACACATTTAATGTGGCATCCTCTTTTTACTATATAAAATACATACATTTAACCTGGCATCCTCTTTTTACTGAAGTATATAAAATACACATTTAACCTTGCATCCTCTATTTGCAATATAAAATACACACATTTAATGTGGTATCCTCTTTATACTATATAAAATACACACTTTTAACCTGGCATCCTCTTTTTACAATATAAAATACAAACTTTTAACCTGGCATCCTCTTTTTACTGCAGTATATAAAATACACATTCAACCTGGCATCCTCTTTTTACTACAGTATATAAACTACACACATTTAACCTGGCATCCTCTTTTTACAATATAAAATACACACATTTAATGTGGTATCCTCTTTTTGCTATATAAAATACACACTTTTAACCTGGCATCCTCTTTTTACTATATAAAATAGACACATTTAACCTGGCATCCTCTTTTTACTATATGAAATGCACACATTTAACCTGGCATCCTCTTTTTTACTATTTAAAATACATACATTTAACATGGCATCCTGTTTTTACTATATAAAATACACACATTTAACCTGTCATCCTCTTTTTACTATATAAAATACACACATTTAACCTGGCATCCTATTTTATTACAGTATATAAAATATACACATTTAACCTGACATCCTCTTTTTAACATATAAAATACACACACTTAAACTGGCATCCTCTTTTTACCACAGTATGTAAAATAGACACATTTAACCTGTCATCCTCTTTTTACTGTATAAAAGACACACATTTAAACTGACATCCTCTTTATACTACAGTATATAAAATACACACATTTAACCTGTCATCCTCTTTTTACTATATAAAATACATACATTTAACCTGGCATCCTCTTTGTACTACAGTATATAAAATACACACATTTAACCTGTCATCCTTGTTTTACAATATAAAATACACACATTTAACCGGGCATCCTCTATTTACTGCAGTATATAAAATTCACACATTTAACCTGGCATCCTCTTATTACTGCAGTACATAACCTACATACATTTAACCTGGCGTCCTCTTTTTACAATGTAAAATATACACATTTAACGTGGCATCCTCTTTTTGCTAAATAAAATACATGCATTTAACCTGGCATCCTCTTTTTTACAGTATAAAATACACACATTTAACCTGGCATCCTCTTTTTACTACAGTATATAAAATACACACATTTAACCCGGCATCTTCTTATTACTGCAGTATATAAACTACACACATTTAACATGGCATCCTCTTTTTACAATATAAAATACACACATTTAATGTGGCATCCTCTTTTTACTATATAAAATACACACATTTAACCCGGCATCTTCTTATTACTGCAGTATATAAACTACACACATTTAACATGGCATCCTCTTTTTACAATATAAAATACACACATTTAATGTGGCATCCTCTTTTTACTATATAAAATTCACACATTTAACCTGGCATCCTCTTATCACTGCAGTGTATAAACTACACACATTTTACCTGGCATCCCCTTTTTACTGCAGTATATAAAATACACATATTTAACCTGGCATCCTCTTTTTACTACAGTATATAAAATACGCACATTTAACATGGCATCATCTTTTTACTGCAGTATATAAAATACACATATTTAACCTGGCATCCTCTTTTTACAATATAAAATACACCCATTTAACATGGTATCCTCTTTTTACTATATAAAATACACACATTTAACCCGGCATCCTCCTTTTACAATATAAAATACACAGATTTAACCTGGCATCCTCTTTTTACTATATAGAATACACACATTTAACCTGGCATCCTCTTCTTTACTATATAAAATACACACATTTAATGTGGCATCCTCTTTTTACTATATAAAATGCACACATTTAAAGTGGCATCCTTTTTTTTACTACAGTATACAAAATACACACATTTTACCTGGCATCATCTTTTTGCTACAGTATATAAAATACATACATTTAACCTGGCCTACTCTTTTTACAATATAAAATACACACATTTAACCTGGCATCCTCTTTTTACTATATAAAATACACACATTTAAACTGGCATCCTCTTTTTACTACAGTATGTAAAATACACACATTTAACCTGTCATCCTCTTTTTACTATATAAAATACACACATTTAAACTGGCATCCTCTTTTTACTACAGTATATAAAATAGACACATTTAACCTGCCATCCTCTTTTTACTATAGTATATAAAATACACACATTTAACCTGACATCCTCTTTTTACTATATAAAATACACACATTTAACCTGGCATCCTCCTTTTACTATATAAAATACACACATTTAAACGGCATCCTCTTTTTACTACAGTATGTAAAATACACACTTTTAACCTGTCATTCTCTTTTTACTATAGTATATAAAATACACATATTTAACCAGGCATCCTCTTTTTACTATGGTATATAAAATACACACATTTAACCTGGCATCCTCTTTTTACTATATAAAATACACACATTTAACCTGGCATCCTCTTTTTACTGCAGTATATAAAATACACACATTTAACCTGGCATCCTCCTTTTACAATATAAAATACACAGATTTAATTTGGCATCCTCTTTTTACTACATAAGATACACACATTTAACCTGGCATCCTCTTTTTACTTTATCAAATACATACATTTAACCTGGCATCCTCCTATTTACTATATAAAATACACACATTTAATGTGGCATCCTCTTTTTACTATATAAAATTCACACATTTAACCTGGCATCCTCTTATCACTGCAGTATATAAACTACACACATTTAACCTGGCATCCCCTTTTTTACTGCAGTATATAAAATACACATATTCAACCTGGCATCCTCTTTTTACTACAGTATATAAAATACACACATTTAACATGGCATCATCTTTATACTGCAGTATATAAAATACACACATTTAACCTGACATCCTCTTTTTACAATATAAAATACATCCATTTAACATGGTATCCTCTTTTTACTATATACATACACACATTTAACCCGGCATCCTCCTTTTACAATATAAAATACACAGATTTAACCTGGCATCCTCTTTTTACTATATAGAATACACACATTTAACCTGGCATCCTCTTCTTTACTATATAAAATACACACATTTAATGTGGCATCCTCTTTTTACTATATAAAATGCACACATTTAAACTGGCATCCTTTTTTTTTACTACAGTATATAAAATACACACATTTAACCTGGCATCCTCTTTTTACTATATAAAATACACACATTTAACCTGTGATTCTCTTTTTACTACAGTATATAAAATACACACATTTAACCTGGCATCCTCTTTCTACTGCAGTATATAAAATACACACATTTAACCTGCCATCCTCTTTTTACTATAGTATATAAAATACACACATTTAACCTGACATCCTCTTTTTGCAATATAAAATACACACATTTAACCTGGCATCCTCCTTTTACTATATAAAATACATACATTTAACCTGTCATCCTCTTTTTACTATATAAAATACACACATTTAAACTGGCATCCTCTTTTTACTACAGTATGTAAAATACACACATTTAACCTGTCATCCTCTTTTTACTATAGTATATAAAATACACATATTTAACCGGGCATCCTCTTTTTACTATGGTATATAAAATACACACATTTAACCTGGCATGCTCATTTTACTGTATAAAATACACACACACACACACACACACACACACACCACAGACTGTCCACCCTCATGTCAAATAAATGATAACACTGCACCATTGGTGGTAGATATAAGGCACAAACAAATGGACATGGGGCTATTAAAACGAAAAGTTAGGGATCCTGATGGTGATGATACTAACAAAGATGGTTGAACCATGGTCCAGGGAAAGACGCCTAAGAAAGGAAGGAGAGCTATGGAATTTAAATGACCTACTAGCAATAGATGTGTGCATATAGAACCTGACATTGTTCCCAATACTCATGCTATTGATCCATGCACATCAACAACTAACTATTCCACTGTACCACTTAACAAAGTTGTTTATAAAGGAATCCCCAAACAAGTTCTAAATACTACAGTGATGGATATTGAACCTGTGATGCCCCCAGTATCTGGTGTACTAGAGTCAAGTACATTAAATCCTATGTCACTGCAATCCCCTGAATCTCCTGAAGAAACTGAGCAAGTCTCTATAAACCTTACACCCTTGAGCCCCGAGGAAGTACATGAGTCTAACCAAATCCCCTCAACCAATCTGATAAATACTGACCAAGACATTGTACCACCATCACAGAAAGCTCAGCACCAAACTTTTATCCTTAGTGATTCTATGGGCTGTATTCACAAAGCTTTCTGAAGGTGCAAAACCTTCCCTAAGTCCCCAAAAACTGCTGTAGCTATGGAAACAAAGGGGAATCTGCACTGGGTGCTATTCACAAAACCTTCTGCAGCTGCACAAAACAGCTCTAAGGACTATAGAAAAAAGTGCAGCTGTGGAAGTCCCTGAGGAAAAAAGGTGTGAGATGAGTAAAGTACAACCCCTGAAAGGCTATTTACAACCAGTTTTTTTCCACAGCTGTGGAAAAAATGTTACACACAGTGGAATGAGGTGTAACTCTCCCTCAGCAAACTGCAGTAGTGCCCCAGCAATTGGAATCAATTAAGGTGTAGGTGAGGCACAGGTAATAGCATCCCAGATAGTATAACAGTGGCTGCTGTAACAGCAACAAAAGCACACATTGCCATGATATGGCGACAGGCAACAACCACCAGACACAGCACAGCCCATGACGGAGCTCCACAGGCAGTAGAGCCTGGCCAGCCTGCAATGAGTGTTACCCCTGCAGGCAACAGGGACACCCCAGGTAGGGCGGACCAGCAGTGACAATTGGCCACTGTGGTGCCATGGTATTGCTGGTACCCATGGTGCTGCAGTGGTCCCAGTTGAGGGACTGGTTGCTGGTCTCTGTGGGTGCTTTCAGCTTCATTCTATGGCAGCCCTGTTAAAGTCTGCTGTTCCAGCTAATTAAGTTCACTGTCGCTGTGCCTCCTAAGCTATTTCTGCAGCTGTGGATCCAGTTGCGGATTTTCAGCACGTGCGCAATTTCCGTAGCTGTGGGGATTCTATGAAATTCCGCACCTGTTCAAAATTTCTTTATGAATATCACGCAACTGCATTTCTACAGTGCTGCAGGCCTTTTTCCCACAGCTGTGGGATTTTTGGCTTTCTTTGTGAATCCTGTCCTATGATTAAGCACATTGATAGATTATTATGTAATGGTGGCAAGGACAACAGAATATGTTGTAGTTACAGGGGTGCTAAGATTTTGGATTTATCTATGATGACAAATACAGTTTTGAAAAACAGTGGGGTTAACCCCCTAGTTATTGTCCACATTGGTGTCAATAATGTAAACAATACCAGTCTAGCAGATCTCGCAAAGGAATTCTGTATCCTTTGTGAGATATTAAAAGCATACAATTGTGATATCTGTTTTTCAGAAATATTACCTGTCCCAAGGGCTACTCCAGCCCTAACTGACAAGATTAAGGCTGTAAACAACTGGTTAAGAAAAGATTATGGTGCTTAAAAAGGGGTTTTGGATGCATCCCCCATTGGGAGAGTTTTATTGACAGTCCACATTTGTTTTCATGGGACAGTTTACACCTTAGTAAAAGAAGAAGTCAGATTCTATATAAAAGAATAGTGGCATATGTAGAGAATCATTTAAACTAACATGGTGTGTGTGTGTGTGTGTGTGTGTGTGTGTGTGTGTGTGGAAATACTGTACAATTCATTAGCAAAGAGACTAACACTACTACCCCTAGAGGCTGCAATATTTTAATGACAAATGCTAGAAGTCTGAATATTCATAAGAAATGTGAACTACATGCCATCATTACATAGATACATAGATACATAGATACATAGATACATAGACAGTGTCGGCAGATAAGGGCCTATGGCCCACCTAGCCTGCCCATTTGAGCTTGTAAGTTCAATTTGTTTTCCTAGAAGTCTATTTCCCCTTACCCCTGACCTCTAGAATTCCTTTATGTCTATCCCATGCATTCTTAAATCCCGTGATTGTTTCAGCCCCCACCACTTCCTCTGGCAGGGTGTTCCACTTGTCCACCACCCGTTCTGTGAAGAAATTCTTCTCATGTTTCCTCTGAATCGTCCTCCTCCAACTTCATCCCATGCCCTCTAGTCCTGAAACATCTTTTCGCTTAAAATAGTGTTTTCCTGCACCTGTTCCTCCCTGTAAGATACTTGTATGTCTCTATCATATCCCCTCTCCCTCCTCTCCTCCAGGAGTACATGTTCAGTTCCTTCAACCTGTCTTCATAGGACTTGTGATGCAATCCATGCACCATCTTTGTTGCCCTCCTCTGAACCTTCTCTACCCTGTCTATGTCCTTACGTAGGTATGGTCTCCAGAACTGTACACTGTACTCCAGGTGGGGCCTCACTAGTGTCTTGTATAGCGGAATTATGACCTCCCTTTTCCTGAAAACTTTCTACACTCTGTCCCTAAGCTGTGCTCAAACCCAGTATCCTTGCAGTCAGAGTCAGCAGCTCTACCTCTTAACCACTCTCTCCACCTATCATTCTTTACAATGACATCACAATTGCTGGGGTTTTTGAAACTTGGTGGAACTCTGCGTCAGATTGGTTTGTAGAAATTGCTGGTTACACTCTCTATCGTGGAGTGAATAGAATAGGTGGGGGAGTCTGTCTTACATAGATACCATAGACTTTGATGGCAGATAAGGACTGCTTGGCCCACGTAGTCTGCCCATTTCCCTACCTACAGGATAAGCTGCAGATCCTAGTTAACTAACAGCCTATTTCTTCCTGCCCCCACAAGAATTGCCTCATGTCTGTCCCATGCATTCTTGAATTCTCCCACAGTTTTAGACCCCACAACCTCCTCAGGATGGCTGTTCCATGCATCCACCACCCTCTCTGTGAAAAAATACTTCCTCACATTGCCCATGAACTGTTCCCCCCTCTATCTTCAGATTGTGTCCCCGTGTTCTTGCACATCTCTTTTTGTGAAAGATGCTACCCTCTTGGACTTTGTTGATTCCGCTGAGGTACTTAATAGTTTCTATCATGTCCCCTCTCTCCCTCCTTTCCTTTAGTCTCTCCTCATGTGGCTTCTCTTGCAGACCCTGCACCATTTTAGTTGCCCTCCTCTGGACTGCCTCCATCCTGTCTACGTCCTTGCGGAGATGGGGTCACCAGAACTGGATGCAGTACTCCAGATGGGTTCTCACCAACTGTCTGTACAGAAGGATAACAACTTCAAGTTTTCTGCTGGTGATGCCTCTCCATATACATCTCAGTATACCCTCAGTCCTCCCTACTGCCTTCTCATATTGCTTGCTAACCTTAAGGTCATCTGATATGATTACCCCCAGGTCCCTCTCCATTTTTGTTGTTGTTACTATCTCCCCCTCCATTGGCTAATCTTCCCCTGGGTTTTTGTTTCCCAGGTACATTATTTTGCACTTCTTTGCATTAAATCCAAGCTGCCATACTTCTGACCATTCCTCAAACTTTGCCAAGTCCCTTCTCATCCTTTCCATGCCTCCTTGTGTATCAACCCTGGTGCAGATCTTTGTATCATCTGCAAAGAGGCATACTTTTCCTTCCAGTCCCTCTGCAATGTCACTTATAAAGACATTAAAAAGGACTGGACCCAGTACTGAACCTCTGCGTACCCTAGTAACCCCTCTTCTTCCGAGTGACTCCATTTACAATACCTTCTGTGTCCTGTTGTCCAGCCAATGTTTTACCCAGGCTACCACCCTAGGACCCACCCTGGCTGGTTAATTTGATTATTAATCTTTGTGTGGGACTGTGTCAAATGCCTTGCTAAAGTCTAGGTAGGCCATGTCCACAGCCCTCCCTGGTCTACTACTTTGGTCACCCAGTCAAAAAATAAATTAGATTCATCTGACATGACCTTTCCGTGTGAACCCATGCTGCCTTGGGTCTGTGCCCACTTTCCTCTAGGTATAAACAATTCTTTCCTTCAGAAGTGATTCCATCACTTTCCCTACCACAGAGGTCAAACTGACAGGTCTGTAGTTTCCTGCCTCTGTCTTTCTCCCACTTTTGTGAAGGGAAATCACATCTGCCTTCCTCCAGTCCTCAGGTACCACACCATCCTCCCATGATTTGTTAAAAAGGGTAGTCAGTGGTGTCACTAGTTCTCTCCTTAATTCTTTTAGAATTCTGGGGTGAATCCCATCAGGCCCCATTGCTTTGTCCACCTTCAGTTTTAGGAGTTCTTTCAAAACCCTTTTTTCTGTGAAAGGACTGGGATTGACCCCCCTATCCAGAGTGCTTCTGTTAATTGGATTAGGCACCTCCTCCTCCTCCTCTTTTATGAATACTGAGCAGAAGTATTTGTTCAGTATCCCTGCTTTTTCACTGTCCCTGTCTGCCCACCCACCGTCCTTGTTCTTTCTATTCAGCCTCACTATCCCTCTCTGTCTTTCTATGCTCCCTGATGTACCTATAAAAGGTTTTATCCCCCTTCTTAACTGAGTTGGCTATCTTTTCCTCAGTTTGAGCCTTTGCTATTCTGACTTCCCTGCCTGCTTCCTTCTGCCTTAACTGGTACAGTTCTCTGCCCTGCTCCTTCTGTGTTTCCTTATACTTCCTAAATGCTATATTTTTCTCCCTAACCTTCCTGCCACCTCTTTTGAGAACCATAGTGGCTTTTTCTTTCATTTTGATTTGTTTATTTGCTTCACACAAAGGCTTGTTGCCTCTGTGATGGCAGTTTTGATGTTTCCCCATTGTTGCTCCACCCCTCCTTCTAGCCTGTTTGCTAGTGCTTTTCTAAGGCACTCTCCCATCTTGCCAAAGTCAGCCCTCCTGAAGTCCAGTACCCTCACTTTTGTATGGCTTGACTCTGCAGCTGAGTTTATCATGAACCACACTGTTTGGTGGTCACTTGTTCCCAGATGGCTACCCACATCTAGATCTGAGATCCTCTTGCTGTCCCCATTTGAGAGTATGAGGTCTAAGATTGCTCTCTCATGAGTGGGTTCCAAAACTAGCTGTCTGAGTCATGACACCTGTAGGGCATCGAGAATGGCCCTGCTCTTGGATGTGGCTGCAGCAAAGGTGCTCCAGTTAACATCTGGCATGTTAAGGTCCCCCATCAACAGTATCTCCCATTTCTCTGCCATCCTAAGTATGCCTTCTATCATATTCTTGTCCAATCCCTCTCCCTGACATGGGGGTCTGTATACAACCCCTGTGTGGATTGTGGTGCTATTTCCAGTCTCTAAGGTGACTCACAGTGCCTCCTCTCCTCCCTGCTTACTTTTTTGTTCTGTTGCTTTTATCCCGTCCCTTACGTATAGAGCTACTCCCCCCTCTTCTACCCTCCCTGTCTCTCCTGTAGGTTGTGTACCCTGGTATGTTAACATTCCAGTCATGTTTCTCTGTGTACCATGTTTCTGTGACTGCTATGATATCCAGGCATCCCTCTTCCGTCAAGTCCACAAATTCAGGGAGCCTGTTGCCCAGACTATGGGCATTAGTACGCATTACCCTCCATTTGTCAGTGGCTCAGTAGGTAACACACTCACCTCTGAGGCTGGGCGATCAGAGGGCTGTGGGTTCAGTTCCCATATCTGGCACTTGGGTTAATATCCCAGTACTGACACTGTAGTGCAGCATGAGAGGGGTGCTGCACTTCTGAGGTGCCATCTTTTGGATGAGACGTTAAACCGAGGTCCCATCTGTCTGGATTGATGGTAGTTCAGGTGGATGTTTAAGATCCCATGGCACTTATCGAAAAGAGTAGGGGAATTTCCTCGGTGTCCCGGCCAAATTTTCCTCATTCACTAAAAATGCTACCGACAGCTTAATCTGGTTCAAGATCAGTTGGCATTCATCTGTATCCCCCTCCCCCGGGTCGTGCCTGAAAATAGGCAGGATTTGTCTAGTGCACCTGCCCGATCAACAAAAACTAAATAAAAATAAATAAAATAAATAAAAATGTCTTGATGGCCTTACCCCTTTTTGCCCCATCGCTGTCCTTATTGCCTTTGTCATTTTCTCCATTTACCCCTGCCCTTCTCCCTATCGACATCTCTGTCTTGGTCTTTATAATGAAAATACAATCCAGTCTCATTTATTGTCACTTTCTAACAATACAGACCAGGACCTTGAGTCAGTGTGGGTCAAAGTCATAATCCCAGGAAGGCAAGCCATAATAATTGGAAACTTTTATAAGCTCCCTAATGCCACTAGGGAATACAAAGAGGCATTGCTCAAACAAATTATGGAAGCAACCAAGTTAGGTGATCTAATTATTCTTGGTGACGTTAACCTACCCGGAATTAATTGGTCAGACAATTCTGGTATTACAACTTATGAAAAATCATTCATCGAGATCTGTATTGATGCTGGTCTGGAACAACTAATTATGGTACCAACAAGAAACACTAATACCCTTCATTTATTACTCACCAACATTCCAGAAGAACTAGGCGATATTAATATTGATAGCCCAGTACTTAATAGTGATCACAATATTGTGACTTGCTCTCTTTCAATGAGTAAACAACCAATAATCCATCAGCTATTACAGAGGGACTATAAGAGATCAAACCTTCAATTAATTAATCAAGAGATGCAAAGCATAGATTGGGATAATTTGTTATTACATGTCTTAAATGAAACAGCCTGGGAATCATTTAAGGGTATATTATTGAATATAGAAGACAAATATGTGCCACTGAGAAATAGATATAATGGTAAAGGTAAAACACACCACTGGCTAACATCTAAGGTTAAGAAATTAATTAAGATGAAACAAAACGCCTTTAAAAATTCTAAAATATAACACTGAGTAATAAATCAGATTATCTTAGGAAATAAAAGATGCTTAAGCAAGTTATAAGACAGTCTAAAGCCAATAGTGAATTTTTAATTGCACACTGTAAAGATAGTAAATGTTTATATTCATATATTAATTCTAATTGTAGGTACACATCCAAGAAAGTGGAACCAATTATGGAAAATAATACAATTCTAGATGTTGTCAAAATAGTTGCTGACAAATTCAACAGATATTTCTGTTCTGTATTCTCTAAGATGACTCTAAATACTATCAATTTCGATTCCAGGGCAGGACCTGAGTTACAAACTAGTATCTCTGAGATTTATAATGAGTTAATAAAACTTAATCCAACATCTAGTTGTGGCCCAGATAACGTTGGTTCATATCTTCTAAAATATGCAGCTAAATCCATGGTGTATCCTTTATCAGTTCTGTTTATCTTATCCCTAAAACTAGGTGACTTGCCCAAAGACTGGACGACTGCTGTGATTATCTCAATTTTCAGAAAAGGGAACTGAGCCAAAACTGAGAATTATAGACCAGTAAGTCTCACATCACATTGTTGCAAGACATTAGAACGTATTATTAAAAATCAACTTGAGGCATCCTTAGATCAATTAGGTATTGGTGACTCAAGTCAGCATGGTGCTACATGTGGTCCCTGCACCCTGATTGATACCCCAGAGGTACACCGCAGACAGCTAGCATTTATGCATATGTTATACTAACATATAGCGCTAAGGACATCTACCATGCAAGAGTAGATGTCAGGATATGTATGCACACTAACTTCATTTTTTGTTTCTCTTTTAGATATTTCCTGAAGAAGACCTAAGGTTGAAAAGTACAGTTACGTAAGAACTTACCGTAACAGTAGATCTTCGAGAACAGCTCTTTCAGCAGGTTACACCATTAGGACTGAAGCCGGCAGGCAACAGGACCCCATGGAAATCTTCTAGCTAGCAGTCTTCAGTGGGGACCGCCTCCGACATCGGTCCCACCCCGGACGTCAGACGTAGTACATAAGGAGGAGGTCCCGCCAGAATCCCCAGTTCTCCCGCTGGATGACATCAGAAGTGGAGACCGAGGATCCACCATCAGAGGAAGAAAAGAGCGTAAGCTCCTGCGGAAGTCCGGTTAGGCCTTACCTCCTCCAAGGGGGAATGGTGGGCGGGAAGGTACCTGCAAGAGCTGTTCTCGAAGATCTACTGTTGCAGTAAGTTATTATGTAACTGTACTATCTTACTTCGAGATACAGCTCTTGCAGCAGGTTACACCATTAGGACTAATTCCCAAGCAATAGCGCCTCTAGGCACTCTGGGAGGAGGCATAACGGAGAGATCTTGAAAAATCCTGACTCTAGGACAGGAGACCCTGTAGAACGGCGAGGCTGAAACCAGCTCTCCGTTGTGAGGCAATGTCCAGGCTGTAATGCCTGATGAAGGTGTGCACTGAGCTCCAAGTAGCTGCAACACAAATGGCTGAGGTGGAGACATTCCTTAGTGGTGCGAAGGAAGTAGCCACCCCCCTAGTCGAGTGGCCCTGAACTGTGCCTGGAAGGGGCTTCTGTTTGTTGTTGTAACAAAATGAAATGCACTGGACAAGCCAGCGGGAAAGGGTCTGTTTTGAGACTGGTTGGCCCAACATCCTCTCAGCGAAGGAAATAAACAGCTGCTTGGAGCTACGGTGCTGTTTGGTCCTGGTCAAGTAGTATCTTAAGGAGCGGTGAACATCTAGGGTGTGAAGCAATGCCTCTCCTCTATTGGTGTACCTGGGGAAGTACACAGGCAGATCGATGTCCTGGTTAAGAGTAAGGGCAGAGACCACCTTAGGCAGGAATTTAGGATTCGTCCTCAGAGACACTCTGTCCTGGTGGAAAATTAAATAAGGTTCCTTACACATAAGAGCGTGTAGCTCAGAAATTCTCCTTGCTGACGTGACAGCAACCAAAAATAACGTTTTCCATGACAGAAAACGCAGCTCGCAATCTGCGGCAGGTTCAAAAGGGGGCAGCGTGAGCTGCTCCTGGACGAAGAGTAGGTCCCAAGGAGGGACGGGATCCTTGATGGGTGGCCTAAGGTGTAACACCCCCCTCATGAAATCACGAGAGGCATCGAGTTGTGCCACTGTGAGTTCACCTATCGGGTAGTGGTAGGCCGAAATTGCACAGAGGTGAACTTTAATCGAGGAGTAGGCAAGGCCTGAGTGAAAGAGGGAAAGCAGGTATTCCAGAACTGATTTCTCTGGGCAATCTAAAGGAAAAAGGCCACGTGCCTGAGACCACAGGCAAAACCAGCGCCATTTCATGGCGTACGTCGCATGCGTTGCCGGCTTTCTGGCGGCAGAAAGAACTTCCGCCACCTCTTGCGAGACCCCGTGTCACATAATGGCTATGTCTCAAGGAGTCAAGCATGCAGGTTCAGTGAGTGTAAGTCCGGATGGACTAACGAACCCCCCTCTTGAGACAGCAGGTGGGAGCTGAAGGGCAATGGGAGTGGAGGTTCCTGGGACAATTGGGTCAGCATGGGGAACCAGATCTGTCTGGGCCAGAAAGGCACTTCCAGGATCATTGTTGTGTGCTCCCTGCGCAGTTTGAGAAGAACTCCCTGGATCAATGGGAAGGGAGGGAAAGCGTAGAGGAATCTGTCCGCCCAGGAGAGGGACAACGCGTCTCGCCAAAAAACACCAGGCCCTGGATCTAGCAAGCAAAAATTGGGCAGTTTTGCGTTGGATGGGAAAGTGAATAAGTCCAATTCTGGAGTGCCCCGTCGAAGAAACAGATCCTCTGCTACCTCCTGAAGAAGTTCCCACTCGTGGACTCTGGCCTGGGAACGACTCAGGCCGTTTGCGATTGTGTTGTCCACTCCAGGAACATGAACTGCAATCAGGCTCACGCCATGTCGGACTACCCAATCCCACACTCTCATAGCTTCCCTGCAAAGGGGGTAAGAGTGTGTTCCTCCTTGTTTGTTGAGGTAATACATCACCGCCGTATTGTCTGTTTGAAGCAGAAGAGTACTCGGCGGGATTTCTGACTGGAAGGCCTGCAGGGCATAAAGGACCGCCCTCATCTCCAGAATGTTGATGTGGAGGTGAGCTTCCTGAGGGGTCCACGTTCCCTGGGACCTCACCCTGTTCAGGTGTGCTCCCCACCCCAGCCCTGAGGCATCTGTGGAGAGGATTACCTCCGGTGACGGCGCTGCAAATGGAACACCCACTGAGAGTGTCCCTGGGTCTAGCCACCATTGCCAGTCCCGAATCATGGCTTTCGTGATTCTGACCAGCTGCTGCATCTGGTCTTGCCTTTGGTCCCACTGCACTTTGAGCATCCACTGAGTCACCCACATGTGGAGCCTTGCCATAGGGATGGTTGGAATGGCCACAGCCATGTGTTCGAGCAGGCGAAGGACCAGTCTGGCGGGGACAGTCTTCTTCACTGAGAGGTCCCTGATGAGGGATCTGATGCACTCCGCTCTGTCCTCGGGAAGAAAAGCTTTCCCCTTGGGTGGTGTCCAGAACTGCTCCTATGAACTGCAGCTTCTGGGACGGTAGCAGGAGAGACTTCTCAAAGTTGATAAGAATACCCAGTGACTGAAAAAGTGTCTGGGTGCTCTGGATGGCCAACAACAGCGTCTCTCTGGAGTCGGCCATGAGAAGCCAGTCATCCAGGTATGGGAACACATAGTGGCCCTGTCTCCTTAGAGATGATGCCATGACTGCCATACACTTGGTAAAGACCCTGGGGGCCGATGACAGTCCGAAAGGAAGAGCCCGGAACTGAAAGTGGTGGCTGAGGAACTCGAAGCGCAGGAACCTCCTGTGCGCTTGAGCTACGGGGATGTGCAGATAGGCGTCCTGCATGTCCAGAGATGCTAGAAAGGCATCCTTTCTCAGCATGGGAATGAGCCCTTGGAGGGTTACCATGTGAAAACGTTTGTAGGTGACTGACATGTTGAGGTCGCTGAGGTCCAATATTGGACGGAGGTCCCCTGTTTTCTTTGGAACCAGAAAGAAGTGGGAATAGTAGCCGGCTCCTCTCTGGTTCTCCGGGACGTACTCCACCGCTCCTTTTTGTAGAAGTGCGAGTACTTCTTGCCTGATGAGCGATCTGTGCTGACCCGAGTAACGGGAGAGCAGAGGAGGCCTTGTGGGTGGCTTGTCCACGAATTCTATAAAGTGGCCTTGTTCGACCAATTGAAGAACCCACCTGTCGGTGGTAATAGACTGACACCCTGACAGGTGGTCCGCAATATGACCCCTGACCTTGGTGTCCCGTTGATCCTGAGGTGCGGGGGCTGGGAGGAGTCATGCTGTGGCGGCTGAGGGTCCTGCAGACTGGGCCGACTTAGCAGGGCATTGGCCTCGGCCTGCGGACGACTTCCCCTGGGCTCTTTGGGAGAAGGAGCCCCTCTGTTGCGGGCTGGTGCGGGACTGTTGTCTCTGCATCCGGCCATGAAAACGGCTCTGGTTCCTACGAAAGGAACCGAGCTTGGGTCTGTACATGGCTTGGACAGACCGCACCGCCTTTCCGGCCTCTTGAAGTTTGGTGAGAAGCTTCTCCGAAGACTCACCAAAAAGAACTTCTCCATGGAACATTCTGGATGTCCTGGGTAAATCCGGAGACACAAAGCCATGTGTCTCTGGAGGCATACACCTGAGGCTGCCGCTGTGGCCGAGGAGTCCGCGGAATCATACGCGGCTCGCAGCACCTGGGTTCCCACGTCTGAACCCATGCGGAGGAGCTGAAGCAACTCTTCCTTCTGCTCACCTTCTGGCATCTTTTCTGCCAGATCCAGTCCCTGCTCCCACAAGGCATTCTGAAACTGGACCATGTGGGTTAGATAGTTGAGGGACCTAATGGTGCAGGTAACAGCTGCATATGTGCACCTGCCCATTGCGTCCAGTTGCTTGGACTCTGGGCCCGGTGGCAGGGTGCTCAGATGTTGCGGCCTCTGGGACCATTCATGTGAGGCTGTGATGACCAGGGAATCGGCCAGAGGATGAGATGCCAAGTACTGGTCCTCCCTAGAGGCCTTGTACAGGTGGTCAGCCTTCTTCGGCATCACCGGGAGCGAGTGTGGACATTTCCACGCTGCCTTGGTGACGTCCACGAAGGCGTCCACCAAGGGTGGTACCACCACAGGCTTTTGGGTCCTTTTGTTGAAGATAACGCGCAAGGTGTAGCCTCTCGGGGTCAAGTTCTTCTGCGTCCCAGCCCATGTTCTCCTAGATATGCCTCATAATCTCTATGAATGATGGGTCTTCCAGAGGAGATCTTGGGAGCTCACGTGGGTCCGGAGAGGGCACGCTGATGGGAGAAGGGGATCTGGATCCATCTGAGAAATCTGATCCCGAGTCCTCCGTCGAAGGAGAGTGGTGGCGTCTTCTGGGCCTCTTGGGGCTGGGTGACCCTGAAGAAGATCTGGACGGAGGTCTCCTCTTGTCTGGTCTGCCCCTAGGAGATTCCGCAGGCTCCTGGGGGAAAGGTGCTTGGCCTGCTGCCTCGGATGGGGTGGGGGGCGCTGGAGCCGGTGGAGTCACGGGTGGAGGAGGAGGAGGAAGAGGAGGAGGTGTGGGGACCACGTCCTTCTTTATGGTATCCCACCAGTAGGTGAATAACTCCTTGACCTCTGAAATACTGAGGCCCGATGACGGACCGGGCGCCGGTGGTCGGTCGTCGGGTTCTGGCGTCGGCTCCCCAGGGGTCTCTGGTTCAGGGGAGGGCTCCTTGGGGGGTTCAACAGGACCGGGTTCACCCGCCTAGTCTTTGGGCTGAGTCAGCTCCTCCTCTGTAAGCGCCTCCTGGCCGACATCGGTAGGTGGCGTAGGTGTTCCTCTCTCTACTGGGTTGGGCGTCGGTCCCCCAGCCAGCGTCCGTGGTGGAGAAGGCCTGACCGGTGACAGGCGTCGGGCAGTCACCAGGTCCCGAGCGGTGATGCTTAGCCGACGTCGGGTGGGCCGACGTCGGGTCCGACATCCTTTTGAGCAAAGTCAGCTCCTTGGTTTTCCATTGGGGTGGAGGGGGCAAGGAGACTGACCGGGCGTCGGGAGCCGAGTGGCCGGAGCCGGACTTGTGGTGGTGGCGGTCCCCTGACCTTGGCGAGGCCTTGGAAGCCGATGAAGAAGGCCTGTAGGTCTTAACAGGCTGTAGAGTAGAGGAACCCGAAGATGACTTGACCGCGACTGGGGGAGGCTGAGAGCGGGCCCGGGAAGGAGAGCGGTCGGACTGGGAGCCGGAACTACGGGAGTCGGAAGCCCTAGAAGGGGATTTTGATCTCACCCTCTCCTTGTGCTTTTTGAGGTGCCGGCAGGCTTTCTCAGATGATTCCCCCTTGGAGGCAGAATCCATGGCCTTCACTCTCTCTTCAAGAAGGTATGCTTGAAGGGCCTTCTGGCGACGGATCCGGGTCCAGCTATTAAATCTTTGACAGAAGGAACAGGCCCGGGTGTCGTGGTCCGGGCCTAGGCACCACACGCAGGCTGAATGCGGGTCTTTAAAGGGAATTTGCTTCCCACAGACGCACTTTGATGGATGGCCTTCCGTGGAGGTTGGAGAGGACATCAGATGGCAGACGTTCGATGAGAAAAAAGGTTTCCAATTTGCAAAAATAACTTTTCCAAGTGTCGCGTGCTAGAAACAGACCGAAGGGTCGAGACATGCAAGTCGACGATGGGAAAGAACTGAGGATTCTGGCGGGACCACCTCCTTATGTACTACGTCTGATGTCGGGGGCGGGACCGACGTCGGAGGCGATCCCCGCTGAAGACTGCTAGCTAGAAGATTTCCGTGGGGTCCTGACGCCTGCTGGCTTCAGTCCTAATGGTGTAACCTGCTGCAAGAGCTGTATCTTGAAGTAAGTTTGTAGATTTTTAACTCTATTTTCTATTTTCAGCATGCATTTAATATAACCATTTTGTTTTGCTTTTAGACCACATGCTGACGCAGCTCCTTGTTTTTGTTCTTTACAATATGTATGCATATGATTTCTATACACTTTACTTTCTAATATACACATGCATTTCTTGCTTACAAGAAGTTAGGACACTTGTGTCCTTGTAGTGTTATGGTATATGAGTCGGCATTGCCATCTTCTGATGATTTGTATTACTACACGGCTATGTACAAACTGTACTTCTTCGTTTCCACAAAGTGATGACTATATCAAAATTGTATAATGTTATCTAGGACTGTGGAGCCACCTCTAATTTAGCCAATAGAGCTCACCCCTGTAACTAGAAATGTTTCTGTCTTACAGTAACTATGGTAACTATCTTAGGTATATAATGTAAGACATTATGTCTTTTACCTCAGAGACCTGGAGACACGAAGATTCCTCTAGGTATAGGGAATGCACAGCATTGGCTCCCAGTTCCTAATTGTAAGAACTGCTTAGGGCAACCGTGATTTTCCTTTTGGTAGTAATAAACAAGATTTATTACTCTTATGCAATGAGTTTGTAGTTCCTTACATTCCCATTTATGCAAGGAACCTGAGAGTGAGGGTTTAGACTTCTTGACAATGGCTTTAAAAAAGGGAGATCATGCCCTACTAATCTGATTTCATTCTACAATCAGATTAGTGAGAAACTGGTTATGGGTGTTCCAACTGATGTAATTATGTTGGATTTCATGAAAGCCTCTGATCAGGTTCCATATGGAACACTAATTGATAAATTATTTCAACTAGGTTTTAATACCAAGATTATTAAATGGATTCAGGCTTGGCTGTTTAATAGGACTCAGTATGTACGTATACAAAATTGTACCCCTGCTCAGAGAATAGTGGGAAACGTTGTGCCCCAGAGCTCTGCATTGGGACCTATTTTGTTTAATATATTTGTGAATGACATGAATAGGGACATTCAAAATATCATAATTAAGTTTGCAGATGATACAAAATTAGGGTGTGAGGTAAATATCCTTGAGAATCACCTAACACTAGTAAGCACTCTTGCTAAAATTGAAAATTAGGCATCTGCCAATGATATGTCCTTGAATGTGAAGAAATGTACTGTTATTCACTTCGGTGATAACATAGAGGATAATGTATGGTCCTCTATCGTTAACCGGTCAGTTAACAGTCGAGAGGTTGCCAGGGTGACCATGTAAACCTCGAGAGCGAAGCTCGAGAGGTTTACGTCGCCATGGCAACCTCGGCACGGTCAATCGACGACTTGCGATAGAGGACCATACGATATTTTCTATAGTGTATGGTCCCACTATCAAAAAAAAAAGGACTACGTTTTTAAAAGTCACCCCTTGCCCTTCAGTCCTTCCCGTCGGTTTCCCTTCAGTCGGTTTCCGTGTCGAAAAAAAAGCGCGGACATGCGCAGACCACTCGCTGTTGTTAACCTATCGATGTGACGTAGGATCGATAGGTTAGCAACATATCTACGTCACATCGATAGGTTAACAACCTTAGGAAATGATGATTTCCTAAGGTTAACAGCGTTCTAACATACATTATAACCCAAATTATATCTATATTTTGAATCAAAGATTAATTAAAAGCTCGGTAAAAGTACACGATCTAGGAATCATTATTAATAACAAATTAACATCTAGAGATCAGTGTTTATCTATATTGGGAAAGACAAAAACTTAGTGAATAAAATTAAAAAATGCTTTACTTGTAAATCAGAACAGATAATTATAACAACTTACAAAAGTTATGTTCGCCCAGTTTTAGATTATGGGTCACAACTGTGGTCTCTGCAAACAACCAGGAATATAAAGGTTGTAGAGGGAGTGCAGAGAAAAGTGACCAGAATGATACTCGGCCTAAGGGGAAAATCATATCAGGAGAGGTTGCATTGTACAAAATTACATTCTTTACAAGCTGAAAACAGAGGGGTGATCTTCTTCTCTTCTTTAAAATATTTAAATCTCCTAAGCTTGTAGCTGAGTGTGGAATTTAATTTAGTAACTCATGGGACAATCTTCGATCCCATAACAGGAAGTTACTTGTCTCAAAAGCCAAAACCAATAAGAGATATAATTTTTATACAGTCCATACAATTATGGCATGGAATAAACTTCCACAGTGTATTGTTGATATATCAAGTTTTGATGTATTTAAAAATAAGCTAGATGAACATTATTATTCCCAATATTGAATGGTTATAACTTTTCCCACATATGTGGGGGATATTCTTGATAGGCCAGATGGCTCCCCTATGTCCTTTAAACCTAGTAAATCCAGTAAACATTTAATGTGGCATCCTCTTTTTACTATATAAAATACACACATTTAATCTTGCATCCTCTATTTACTATACAAAATACACACATTTAACCTGGCATCCTCTATTTACTATATAAAATATACACATTTAATGTGGCATTCTCTATTTACTATATAAAATACACACATTTAATGTTGCATCCTCTTTTCACTATATAAAATACACACATTTGACTTGGCATCCTCAGAAGTAGGAGGTTGTTCAGGAAAGAGGTTTGGTTAATTGTCTGTTTTAACTGAAATATTTGAATAGTTTTGTACTTGAAATTAGTTCTGTGTGTTAAAAATTACTACTTTGAGTTATAACTGTTACTTGGGCTGTGATATTGTAACTACTGGGGCTTGTGTGCCGGTAAATGGGAACACTTGTTTGGCC
Organism: Neoceratodus forsteri; assembly: GCA_016271365.2. Classification (NCBI taxonomy): domain Eukaryota; kingdom Metazoa; phylum Chordata; order Ceratodontiformes; family Ceratodontidae; genus Neoceratodus; species Neoceratodus forsteri. The sequence continues at coordinate 154,077,602 of CM028138.1, forward strand.
GTGATAATTAGAGTGAAATTTAAATGTGATGTTTGCCTGGTGGTGGTAGAGCCCTCCACCCACCCTGTTTTGTAGGCTTTCTTAAATACTGAAAAGCCACTGGAGTTTGGGATTGAAGGGCTGTGCATTTCTGTTTGCGACTGAAATTTGAAGCAACAGGAACTGGAGGGCCTGTGACATCATACAGTACCTGATGTCTGCATACACACACACACTGTTAGTGGGACTGGAAGCACACTGGACTGTATGTATTTGTGAGACTTGGGAACGTTATTGGTGGAGTTAAAATTGGGTTCATAAACAATTGCAGTCAGTATAGAGAGAGACTGTATTCCGGGAGGAAGGGACTGAGAAAAGGGGTGTGTGCCATTATGAACAGAGAGGGACAAACAGGGTGGCCACATTCCACCATGGCAGGCATCGTCGGAAGGGTTGTAGGCTGCACAGGCTGTGCGGTGGCAATAATTCTCAACTGGGCCTAGAGAAAGGGAGGCTGCCCACTTTATAGACCACTATCTTGTATCAGAAGTGAAGTATATTGGTTAAGGAGTAAGCCAGGGGAGTTGGGGGGTGTGTCCAAGGATAAGGGGTGTGGATATGGGTGGCAGAAGTTTGGAGCTGAGGGGAGGCTGGGTCAATGCTCAGAAATTACAGGACATTTATGTACAGCAAGCAGGAGGGGGGATATTAGGGACAGAGGACCCTTGGATAGGGATGTTGACGCTAAGGGGAAAACTTATGGGGCAAACATTCTGAATATAAAGAGAGTGGAGGGGGAAGAGTCAGGAGGGGTTGTTGTGGGGAAGCCTAGAAGAAAAGTCAGTGAGAAGGGAGGGGTTGTTGTGGGGAAGCCTAAAAGATCAGACTGTGGGAAGGGAGCTCCTAAGCAGAACGGGGCAAGAGTGGAGGAAGAGGGGCAGTTTAGAGGGGCAAGAGGGGGAAACTCAGGTTATTTGATGGAGGCTGGCATCGAGTGTTACAATAAATTTGAACTACTAAGCAACCTAGAGGGGGAGGAAGGGGCTGGTGGAAATGAGGAAACTGATACAGAGGCTGGGGGGAGGGAGTGGGATACCCATAGGGCATCACAGGCCAGCAATGGAAAGGATAGAAATAGTCCCAAAGGGAGAAGGGGAAATGTAAATGTTAAGCAGATGGGGGAGATGCAACTTATTGCAGACATGAGGGAGGAAAGCATGACTGAAGAGAAACTGGGAGACAAGGAGGCGGGGAAGGGGCCCCCCTTCAGGAGGGGGATCTGTACCAAGGATGGGGCCCTAGCTAAAGGGGACCCACAGAGGGCCTCTGGAGGTAGGGGTACTATTACAAGGGGGGAGGATGGTGGTGTGGGGGAAGAGGAAACCATCAGGGCCAGGATAAAGGATTCGGATAACAGAGGGTTAAAGGGGACACCTATTCGGGGGGGGGATCTGAGTTAAGTGGGCAAAATAACAAGGGAGGCAGAAAGGGGAGGGTGACTAGGGGGTCTCTAATAAGGCAGAAAGACTCCCATGGAATTGAGATCATGAATAAAGGGGGGATGGAGGGTTGAGACCGCATAGTGGAGGTAACCATATGGACGATGGTGGTGTTAAGGTTCTGTTACTGAAAGACACTATGACTAGGGGTATCCATTGGGAGGGACGGGGGGGGTGGATGCCATAGCCAGGTGAAGGTAGTGAGTATCTCTGGGCTGACGGTGCACAGAGCAAAGTTCATGGTGTACAAACTGGTTAGGGATTGTGGAGGGAAACTGGATTTCCTGGTTCATTTGGGAACTAATGATCTAGAGGGAAATAGCGTTTTGGAAATCCAAGCAAGGTTCCAAGAACTTGCCAGAGTCTGTCGGGATAATGGATGCAACACTTACTTTTCGGAGATATTGCTGGTACCAAAGGCCTCAGTGGAGAAAAAAATGAAGATCACAGAGGTTAATGACTGGCTCAGGAAGTGGGGTGAAGAAAGTGGGTCGGGGGTGTTAGGGAACTGGAAAGGAGTTTGGGAGGATAAGGGACTGTATGCCAAGGACAGGCTTCATCTTGCCCTGTTAGGGAAGGAAGTCCTTAAACAGGGGGTATCTGACTATATTCAAGAAAGGTGGGGTTTAAACTTGTGACAGGGGGGAGGGATAAGGGAGGGGCTGACCAGAAGCCCTCCCCGCCAGATGAAGAGAGTAGCCTTCAAACCCAAGGGGGGGGCAGACCAGGGGAGGAGGTTTCAGGAGAAGCAGAGGGAAGATGGAAGTATAAGGAACCTGGGTGGGTTTCGACAAAGGGCATCGGGGATAAGGGGTGGGGTGGTGTTAGTAAATGCCAGGAGCTTGGGAAACAAGTTGCCAGAGTTCCAGGCCATGCTGTTTGAGAGGGGATGGATGTGGCAGTGGTGACGGAAACGTGGGCCAACAAAAACCCATGACTGGGACCTAAATGTGCAGGGGTACACTGTGCTTAGGAAGAACAGAAATGAGGGCAGAGGGGGTGGAGTGGCTATGTTCATTAGAGATGACATAGAAATTGCTAGGGTAGAAGAGGCAGAGGGAAACGTGGAGGCCTTATGGGTCATCCTACGAACCCTGGCAGGAGGTGAGGTCAAGCTGGGTGTAGTACATAGGCCTCCCAGGATGGGTGATGTTCTAGAGAAGAGTTTGCTGGACAACATCATTGCCCAGTATAGGCCAAAATAGGAGGGACTGGTGTTGATGGGGACCTTAATATGTCAGGTACAAACTGGGGAACCATGTCCTCTAAGGTGGCCAAGGAGCAGAGGCTGCTGGACGGCTTCCAGGATGTGTTCTTAACACAGCAAGTGATGGAGCTCACAAGGGAGGGGCATGTCCTGGATGTGGTTCTTGCAGATGGGGATCTAGTAAAGGGACCTGGTTGTAGAGGATCCCCTGACTGGGAGTGACCACAATACTATCTGGTTTCAAATAAGCATGGGGTGGGGGGGGGAGAGATCTGGGAATGGGAAATATTCTCAAGGATCACCTGAAGGGGATTACAACAATGACAAATGTGGAAAAGAGATGGGAGGTCATAAAACAGGGAATTCATGAGGCAGTCAGGACCTGCACTAAGGTGAAGTGTAAGGGAGCAAGGTCACATAAACCATGCTGGTGGTCCAGTGAGGTTCAGGTAGCGGTCAGAAAAAAGAAGGCTGCCTACAAAAAAATATAAAAGAATGAGAGGGGATAGGGAAAAGGAAATGTACCATCTTGCATCTAGAAAAGCCACCCAGATGGTGCAGGAGGCAAAGACCAGTGGCTAGCACAGGGAATACGGGGAGGGGAAAAGGGGTTCTTCCAGTACATTGGGGAGTGGAGAAAAGCTAAGGGCCATCTCGGCAGATTGAGATCAGAAGGAGGGTGGGTGGAAGAGGCGAGGGACCAGGCAGAGGTATTAAATTAGTACCTTGCCTCTGTGTTCACTAGGGAGGGGGATGGGATATCTACAAAGCAAGGCATGATGGGGATAGAAGTGGTAGTGAGTGGGATCAGGGGAGCAACAGAAATGGAGCAAGAGAGAGGGAGAGGTACCCCAGGGGTGTCACATCAGGATAAAGATAAAAAGGCCAGTAAGGTGGAGGGGATGGATGATGCTAGCTCCACTGAAAGGGTGTGGTTAACCCTTAAGGCCCTAAAGAAAGATAAATCTCGTGGGCCGGATGGCATTCATCCAAGAGTACTATGGGAACTGGCGGACATATTGGCTGCACCCCTGGCGGAGCTCTTCAACAGGTCGCTTGAGACAGGGAGGGTACCTAGGGATTGGCGAGAGGCACATGTAGTGCCAATCCATAAAGGGGGGTCAAGGGAAGTACCATTTAACTATAGACTCATCAGTTTGACCTCAGTGGTGGGAAAATTAATGGAGCGTACACTAAAGGAACGATTGGGGGTGTACTTAGAGGAGGCAGGAGGTCTGGATAGTCGGCAACACGGGTTTGTGCCGGGTAGATCAAGTGAAACCAATCTTGTGGGGTTCTATGAATGGATAACATCAGAACTGGACAGAGGAAAGCCTGTGGATGTATTAATCTTGGACTTCAGCAAGGCGTTTGACTCTGTCCCCCAACATGGTCTGGTGGAGAAACTGAAGGGGTTGGGAGTAGGTCCTTTGATGGTCTGATGGATTGAAAACTGGCTAGCTGGATGCACTCAGAGAGTAGTGGTCAGTGGGGAGCTCTCGAACCCTAGAGAGGTCGTTAATGGGGTACTGCAGGGCTCGGTCCTGGGTCCAATCCTGTTTAATGCATACATATCGGACATCAGGGAGGGTATAGGGTGTGAAATGAGTCTCTTCGCTGATCACTCCAAGATGGGAGCAGTAGTTGAGGGGGAAGAGGGAAGGTAGGCCCTGCAAGGGGACCTGGACACCCTGGAAAGGTGGGCTCACACATGGAAATTAAATGTCAATATCACCAAGTGCAAGGTGTTACATCTTGGTCGGGGAAACCCTAAACACAGGTACACCCTGGGAGGGGAGACGCTGGAGGCCTCAACAGGGGAAAAAGACCATGGGGTCATGGTGGATGCATGTATGAATAACTCCGAGCAGTGCAGGAGAGTGGCTAGCAAAGCAAACAGGATGTTGGGATCAGGGGTTCAGTTAATTTATTTTCAATAGAAGTCTAAAACTTCCAGGAGTCTAAATCTGGAAGTCATTGAACTTTATGGGAAGTAAAAATACTTCCAGGATCCCAATTTTGGAAGTCAGTATTCTTGGACAAACAAGTTTGTGGATGTTAACATAATGAATTAGTGGTAAAATACAATTTCTTTCAGAAAAATCTATAATTTCTGACTTCCATGCCTGCAATTTTGGAAGTTATCTCATTTTTGGTTTTACATCTGGAAGTCAATGACTTCCTCCCTCTTTATTTTGGAAGTTTTTGTATTGTTTTTGGAAGTCAAATACAGTCCAGTCCACTTATAGCGCCGACGTTTTAGAGGGGAAATCGGTTTATGTGGGCAAATTTTGGAAACCATTTTCCAGTTCCATAGGCTGCAATGTTAAAAACACTTGATGTAGCGTTCTATGCCCACCTGCTATTGCGGGCAGATTACATCCTAATTAGTGTCAGTTCACACTTCGACAGGCAGTTTGCAGAGCATGCCAAAGTGTGAATGGATACTAATTACCAGCTAATTTGCCCGAAATAGAAAGGGCGCAATAATAGAACCTACACCAGCAGAGCTCATCACTCCTTTCATCACTACTTTCATCCTCTTTCAGTTAAAAAAAAAAACAATTGCATGTCTGGTAAGAGAGACTCTCCCCTACCTTCCGATTGCTGAAGGACAAAGGAGCTCCACACCCAATCCATCAATTTAGCAGTCCCACAACCCACGTAGCCTTATTTAGTCTGAGTTCTCTGATGTTGTGGCACACATGGCATGGCATGGCACCCGATCATCAACTTCTTGGTCCAAAAACCCACACATCGCCAGCTTCTCAGTTCAGCCTTGCTTGACGTCTTGCTTGCTTGCTTGCTTGGGACTTGAAGATGGGCGGTAACAGGGGGAACTGACTCCGGAAAAGCAAGTGTAGTGGGATGAAGAATTGCGCTTGCAATAGGGAGCATCTTATAATGCTCATGACTCCCTCATATCGCATCAGATCATTAAAAACTAACTTTGGTTACTGCAACCAACCCATATAAGGGGCAGAATGTGCTTGCACATATGTGCCTGTTATAAGTGGTGGGGACTGTACTCCCAAAATGAAGTTAACTGAAGTCCTGGTTGGGATGCATTGTAAGGGGGATCACCTCTATGAGCAGGGAAGTGATTATGCTGCTGTACAATGGACTGGTTAGACCACACCTTGAGTACTGTGTACAGTACTGGAGACCACACTTGAAGAGGGACATTCAGCCCCTGGAGAGGGTACAGAGGAGGGCAACTAAGATGATACGAGGACTAGGGGATTTGACGTATGAGGACAGACTTGAGGAGCTCTGCCTGTTTTCATTGGAGGAGAGGAGAGACAGGGGGGACATGATTGAGGTCTTCAAGTACCTCAAGGAAATAAATAGGTAAACACAAAGGGGATCTCTAGACTAGAGCAGGGAGGTATCTCCAAAGAGCATGGCTTGAAGTTGGAAGGTGGTAGGATGAGGGGGGAAAAGAGGAGGGGTTTTTTCACTGAGAGGGTGGTGGATCCTTGGAACACACTGCCTGGTGAGCTGGTTCAGAGATCCATAGTGGAGGGCTTCAAGAGAGGGTGGGACAGACACAGAAAGCAGATGTATCAGATGATGGCCTGGCCCAGGGGGGTGGGGATGGATGATAGGGGTTTCTGGAACACAAGGGGGGAGGGCCTCGGTACCCAACTAGGGATCTGAGGTTCGAGCAGACTCAACAGACCGTAAGGCCTAATCTGCTGGCAATTAGTATGTTACTATATAAAATACACACATTTAACATGGCATCCTCTTTTTACTATATAAAATACACACATTTAAGCTGGCATCCTCTATTTACTATATAAAATACACACATTTAACCTGGCATCCTCTATTTACTATATAAAATACACACATTTAACATGGCATCCTTTTTTTGCATCAGATTTCTGCATACAGGTGCACAGTGTAGAGTAAAGCAACATAATACATAGAAACACTCACTATTCCATACTTTTACTACAGCCAAAAACTTGAGTTTTTTGTCTGCAGTTGCATCAATTATGCATCAATCAAGTTCACTCCCCCCCTTTGGTTGTAGGAAATGTAATTTCACCACCCAAGTCACCTCTGGAGTGCCCACTCAACACCATAAAGCATATTTGGCCAAATGTTTTAATTGATAACACCCTTTTTTATTTAAAATTTTATTTTGAGAATGTCTATTAGGAATTTCTACAAGATCATACAGGTTCCAGTTAATCGTCCTTACTTCTATCTCTTGTCCAATCCTAGAATTAAAATCTCTTGCCATAATAATCATTGTGTTAGGGTATCTGCTTTTTATTGCTACAGTATTATTTTCAATATTTTTAAGTGTTATAAGGAACTTGCCTAGAGGAATAGTGGGTGGAACATAAACATTAAATGAGCTAATGGTTCTTGTCCAGTTAATAACACAACATAGATATAATGCAAATTGTACAGGCTGACTTTGGGACAATCTGCAATAAAAACAATATTTACAAATATTGATAAACTGCCTCTATAGCCACCAAATTTCACTGATTTAGTTGCAGGTATATGTCAGGCATTATAAGCATTTAAAATTACAGTTGCTTTTTCCCATGCATGTTTCTTGCAAAAACAGTATAGAATAATGTATATTTGCTGTGCATTCTTTGTCCTCAAGCTTGGGGATTGGCAGGTACAGCCCAAGTGAAGCAAGCTTCCCCAAGTCAGGGACACAAGACGACAGGTACTGGGACAAGTTAGAGTACAAAGGAGGCATAAATCAGGAAAGCAAAAAGAAAAGAGCAAAGGAGACAGGTAACAGAGAAGGTAATAAGGGAAGAAGAGTATCAGTGGAAGCTTAAAGCAACAACACATACAGGATAGGGGATGGGGAGAGGGTAAAGAGAAAAGCAGGGAGGAAGGGAGGAAGTAATGTATGGAGAGCCATGTGCACCAATGCAAGGAACCTGGGAAATAAAACTCCAGACCTGAAGACCATCATGGCAGAGGCTAGCCAGGATGTGATGACCATAGCAGAGTCATGATACACTGACAGTCATGACTGCAAGGTCAGGAGGGGAGCAATCATTGCCTCCACTATAATTTTTTGTTTGCAGCCCAGTTTACAATTTAAATGGAATATCCCAGAAGGCTGACACCTAAAAGCACTTAAGACTACCCACAATTAAATAATTAGCACCTTTCTCACCAGCCACTTGACCATTCTCTATGAAAAGAGTTTCCAAAATAAGGAATGTGGCTCACTTTCAGCCCTCCTCAAGATCACATATCTCTCAATGTCTATGCTATGCTCAGCTACTGAGTGATTTGACTGGGTCATCATCTTCAAAAGTAAGTCACTTAACACAAAACAATTGTATCTTTTGGAGGGGAGTGGAGCAGAAAGGACCCGTCTTCTGAGCAGTGTCCCAACTGTACTAAGCAAGTTTTTCTAATTAAATTGCATAATTTTTTTAATTCTTGACTTGATTGTTAAGACAGACGTCTTAAGAAATACTTAACCTACTAATATAATCTCTCTATTGCTTTAAAGCTGTTATTCCCAGCTTTAAATCAGTATAAAAGGTAAAGTTCACAAAACAATACTGCTTGAAAAAATCACCCCTTATAGTTATGTCAGGAGTTGGAAAAAAATACACAGTTTATCCAGGATATATTTAGGAGTCAAATAAGTGAAACTGGGGACTCACTCAGACCAGCAGACCTTGGCCTTAATTAATATGATGGTCCTATGTGCTGTTCTTTCATTGAACAGACACTGTCAGCTTTTGTGAGCATTTTTTTACATAGTCCAAACTGGTGCTTTTTGTCATGTACATTGGAAGCGATGGCATCTCTGGTGTATGATTTGAGCACCAATGTTACAAAAAAATTTTTTAGCAAAATATTCTCCCTGTTCAGTCTGACCTTATTCCTGTGGCCAGCTCCTGCATGTCCCCTCATACTACAGATGCTGGGTGATCCAGCACACTCATGTATGACACAGCATTAACTTTTTACTGTAAATGGGTATTTCTTGCAGAAACAGATTTTTGAAAAGTAAAGCTGTGACTAGGAGCATGTGCATTAGCATTGACACTAATATGCATGCTGGTCATGGCTTTACTTTTCAAAAAGTTATTTCTATAAAGAATACCCCTCTGTTTTCTAAAAGACTGACTATAGGGACATCAGTGGGTAATGGGGAGTTAAATGGTATAGTTATCTGACAAGACTTAAAAAATTCAGTGCCCTGTTATGCAATAGTGTGCTGGATTGCTAGGGCCTGTGGTACTCGGGGATGCACGGGAGTGGCTGTCCACAGGAGGAAGGTTGGAAAGCGTGGCATCTGGAAAGATTTTTTGGGGGCCAGTGGAGCTGACGGGGGATTGGGCACCCCTGTTGGCCATACAGACATCAGACTGTTGCCACACTGGGGTTGGGCTCCCAGTGTGGCAGTTGGAAGGCTATTTGGGGGGGCCAGTGGAGCCGATGGGGGATTGGGCACCCCCATTGGCCATATGGATGATGGACTGTTACCATGCTGGGGTGGGCTCCCAGCGTGGCACTTGGAAGTCTATTTTGGGGAGGGGCAGTGGAGCCGATGGAGGATTGAGCACCCCCATCGGCCATATGGTGTGCGGGTGGGGGGAGTGCATGAGCCCACTGTGTGGGCTCCCAGCATGCTACTAGGTGTTCAGGTCGGGGGGAGGAAGAACTGTGACAGACAGTTCAGATGCAGTGTGATGTGCAGGCAATTTGCATACTGCCAATGATGGCAGTATGCAAACTGCCTACACGTTACCACCACTGATTGCAGCGGTTTTTCACTTTCTACTGTACGCCACTGCATCTGAACTGCTGTCATAGACAGCTCAGACATGTATTGGTGTGGTGAAACAGCACCTGCAAAAGGGAGTAGGGCATTGGAAGCTGAGTGGCACACCTACGAAAAGTCATATGGTGGCACTATGTTTCTTGCACATGCGCGCAAGCAAACATAATAAATGATCAAGCTCTCCACTATGCCAATGCCATTATGCTTGACTACATGTTTCCATGTTTTTTCACCAGGAGAGAGACACACTAAGCTGAAGCTTGTTTACAGGTGCCACCTGGGAGCACAAGGAAGTTAAGTGACTTGCTCAGGATCACACAGTATGCAAGTGGTGGCTGTGGGATTCAAGCCCAGGTCTCCAGGTTTGCAGCTCAGAGCCTTAAACCACTGTGCTATACTGCCTCCTCTGAATTCATGGTACCAAAGACTCTGAAATAGCCTTAAAATGTGACTTTTGTGGGTAAGTATAGTACAGTATTTCTCTTGCGTTTTGTATTAAGAACATGTGAAAACAGTATTTCTGTGTATAAAAATAGTGACTTGCAAAAACTACCTTTTTTATTCAGTACCATTTTGAAATTCAACCAACCAGCTCTTCCCTGTGTTTTGGCACCAATGTGTGGAAGGCATTCTACTTTTCAAGAACCCTGCTGAACAGAGCCCAAAGATATAAGTTTGTGTTTTGATGTGTAGTGTCCCTCCCACATGGGCTATGTTCTGTCTGTGTAGAGTTTAAACGTTTATGTTGTGCTTGACTCTACTTTCCTTGAGTGGACAATGGCATTTGTTGTAAATTATATGTTTGTTCTATTTAGCAGCCCCTAGGAACCTAGCAGTGCCCAGACAGTTTACTGTCCCAATGAGTCAGGGCCAGGACACATAGTACAATTAAATTCTGCACGTTGGCATATCCTCATTTAGGCTAATAGCCTAGTTTTCAAGAGGGTCCTGCGGGATAACTGCAGCAGCAGCTATGATTAGCAAATACATAATACACTAAATACATACAGTCTAAGATAATATGAATGGCAAACAGTGGTATATAAATAATATCTAAATATTTACAGGGTTTAAGTTTGCATAGCATTTAATAAGAGGTAGAGAAATAACGTATTTTTAGGCAGCGGGAACGACTGCAGGCAGTGTTATGTGGCATTCTTGAAGGCACTGAAAATTGAAATTTGTCTCACACTTGTGGAAAGAACATTCAAGGTAGTAGGAGTAGCTACAGTAAAGGATTTTGAACCATGAACCTATAAGTTCTTGGCACTTGAAGGAGGAGCTTATTTTGCAATCTCACTATATAAAAATCGGTTGTGTGTTTGTAGGATACTGTCGAGGAAGCTGGGATAAATTCCATATACTCATTTATAAATCTGCATAGTTGATCTCAGCTCTCATCTCGGGTGCATAGGGAAGGATATATCCAGTAGGAGGGGGGAGGTGGTGTGGCCACTGTTTTGCCACTAGTGGGTCCCGACCTGGAGTACTATGTCCAGTTTTGGAGACCACATCTCAGAAAGAACATAGACAGAGTAGAGGTAGGCCAGAGAAGGGCAACTAAAATAGCACAGGGGTTGTATGAGAAGCCCTATGAGGTGAGACTGAGGGATCTCAATATGTGCACCCTGGAAGAGGAGAGTAAGAGATGACATGATAGAGACCTGCAAATACCTCAAAGGGGAGAACAGGGTGCAGGAGGGAAATCTCTTTCAAATAAGAAGGAGCACCAGGACCAGGATGCATGCAGTGAAGCTGGGGGGTGGGGGTTTAAGAGAGATGTGAGAAAATATTTCTTTACTGAAAGGGTGGTAGATGCCATAAAAGACTGCCAGCAGAAGTGGTGGAGGTGAAAACAATGGGGGGCTTCAAGCATGTGTGGGATAGACTTAGGGGTATATTAGAAACAAGCAAGGAGGAGGGAGAGTTGTTGTAGACCAGTTAGGGTCCGCAGAGCTAGATTAGGCAGGGAACATACAGTAGAAATACAGAAACATAGAAGTTGTTTGCAGATAAGGACCTCCTGGCCCACCTAGTTGCTTTAATTTCCCTTCCTACTGTGCCAACTCAGACCCTACTCAGTTCTTGGTTCTCTCCCTTCCTTAAGTTCTAGGATCCCCTTGTGTCTATCCCATGCATTCTTGAATCCCGTGACTCTTTTAGCCTCTACTACTTCCACTGGTAGACTGTTCCAAGCCTCCACCACCCTTTCAGTGAAGAACTTCCTCACATTTCCCTTAAGCTCCCCTTCAGCTTCATTGAGTGACTCCTTGTCCTCGAGCATCTCTTTCTATGAAAAATGCTCTCTTCCTTACCTTGTTGAGATAGAGACTGGACATAGAAACTGGGTGGGCCAAGCAATAGTTGAATTTACATACCTTTCTCTCAGGCTCTGTATCTTGCTCCTGCCTCCGCTAACTGCATCACCTAGTTTCACTCTGCCCTTCTCCTCTCTCCTCCTCCCCCTCTTCCTCCATCCTACCCTTGAACCTTTCACACTCTTCTCACTCCTCCTCCTATTTGCCCCATCCACTCCTTCTAACCTCTCCCACCCTGCTCCTTTTTTTCCTCACTATGCCATTTGCTTACTTCCTTTGATCCCATTTGTTAATTCCCTTCTGCTCTAAGACTGTGCCCCATGGAACACAAATGTATTTATCTGTGCATCTTTGTATATAGTGTTGACTGTAAATACCTTTTTATGCCTGATTATTATAATTGTATAATATTTTATTTTGCTATATGCCTGCTCTTGTATCTAATTATATATATCCCCCTTAACTGTATGTACTGTATTTTGCTTGTTTCTCTGTACCATTTTGTAATTGCTTGTATTCCTCCCTGGGTTGACTCTGAAAAAGGGACTGTAATTCTCTCAGTGGACTTACCCGATTACCAAAAGTCAAATAAATAAATTATTTTCAGTCGAAAAATTCTATGTTTCCATGTTTCTGCCTGACACAAAGAGGCCAAGGTTGCCATAGAAAAGGCAGTGATGAATGGTTTTGCTGCAGGCCAGTGTGCATCTTCAGATGTTAATTGTTGTGGTGTCTGTACAGAGAGGATATGGAAGCAGTCCTGTAGATTTCATTGCTATATTACAAGACCAGGAGTAATGATTGCTTGAGTATCAACTTTCCTGTGTGGCTGATGAGAGCCAGGTACAGGGGCGATAGACTGCCCCAAGTTTTGGTGCACACTTCTGGATGTTTTAGTGATGTCGTATAAGAAACTGGATTTGGGATGTAGCCATAATCCAAGTTATTTGAAGACATGTACAGTTGTGAGAGGATGCACTGAAAGACATAAGGTTTGCAAAAGTTGTGGTGGTTGGATTTTTCCATGCACGATGTAGTATTTACACAACACCATGGGCCTGATTCCAGAATGGGTTACACATGTCGCAAGGTGACTTGCAACAAACCCAGTGGTGCAAGTCGCACCTTGCAACATGCATTATGCCACTCGCTAGTCTGAAAGGTGGCCTGTGACATGGCACAGGCTGCCTGCACCAAAGGCAGGCTATGCCACTGGCTACACCAGAAACCCCCTGCGACATAGTACAAGGGGGGTTCCAGCATCAGTTACAGCCCTATTCCAGGTGTGCGGCCGATGGAATGGCACTTCGCTATTCCAGGAGGGACCCTGGCAGACAATGGTTTAAGTATGGTTAGATCAGCTATTAGTTGGTCTAACTGTATCCTATGTCCACCGGTGTCGCACCTCCATGCCAGGCGCCCCTACAGCTGACCCCTCCATGGTCCCACATTGGTCCTCACCCCACCCCCATTTGCAGGGCAACCCCTTATGGGCAGTGGGCACCTCCATGCCCCCATCTCCAAGCAGTGCCCTGTAGGGCAGTACACATCCCCCACCTGCCATGCTCAAGGGTGTCCAGTGGCCCCCCCAACCCCTCCCCAGCCCTGTAGGCCACAGCCATGGTGTCTGGGTGTGGGGCTTTGGGGGGCCATGCCATGCATGGCTTGGGCCCTGTGGGTGGGCATTGCTGCAGCTTGCGGCACCCAGGTCAGGTGTGCCCTTCCTGTTGCTCAACCCTGGAGCTGCCGCAAGTCATAGGGCATAGATGCCGGGTACCCTGTCTGTTCTGGAATCTGGCACAGGGTCCCCGGCGTAGTGGCGTATTTCGCAACTTGCATCTGCCAGTGAGTTGTGCAATACGTCTTGGAATTGGGCCCCATGTTTGCCCAAGGGATAATAGCATTCATTACTTAATGTGTGTTGTCAGATATCAGCAGTACACACAACAATCTTCCCTCCCAAGTCTCCCAAAACATGAATGACTAGTAACTAACATTCTCTTAGTAGATATCAGAACCAATGCTGCCCCAGTAGTGATGTCATTACCATCTGCTTCCTGAACATGCTTTATGACCCCCATAATGCTGGTTGTGTCACCCTAGGTCTGCGGTCTATCTGACATAAAATAACTTTGCATTTCCTTGCTACAATGATTGTATTATTTTATTGTTTCTCTCTCTGAGCAAGCAGGAACTGTGATTATTAGCATATGGCCCAATAGGAGACCATGTTCTGCTGTCATGCCAAAACATTCAGTTTTAGTATAGCTCCATAGTTTTTGTTCACTTAATTAAATTTTCTGATTTTAATTCATGCTCTGGCTACTGACAGGTGATCTGTAACATACTCCCAGAATTGTTTTTTTTTGCCTCTCACATATCTCCTTTTACCACTCACAAACCTTTGTTTGATGCCTCTCAGCTGTCCCACATAAGGGGGGAATGGCTCTCGTTTACTTATCAGGTCCAATTGGTGCCTAATTTTCAACTGTACTACATTAGGTGGGACATCCCTTGCATTATTTCTTAAAACTAGAGGGGTTCTGCAAGGAGCAATGAGGACATGTCACGTAATGTGGGGCAGTTGAGATGTGTGAACAGTGGGGCTCTAAGTGATAAAAGTAATCGTGGGACTGTTCAGAATGGACAGTTTCTGAATGATAAAATATTGGCTATCCTGCCTAATGTGGGACAATTCAGAGGTATGGATACCCTCTCTGTCCATACCTTTCAGCTGTCCCACATTAGGAGGAATGCTCATTTTACCAATCATAACCTCCTTGGTTATCACTCCTAATATGGCACAGTGGAAACGTATGGCTAGAAGGTTTCTGAGGGGTAAAGTGGTTCTGTAACTCTCCTGGTAAACACAAATAAATAAATAAATAATATCGGTGTTCATCTTGAAACTTCAAAGTGGTTTAGGCCTTATCTGACACATTGAAAAACAAAAGGTTTAATAGAGGGACAAATGATCAGATATTGGTGAACTTAACTAGGGGAGTTTCTCAAGGGTCAGTCTTAGGACCTCTTTTATTTGTACAGTTTATAGATGATTTGCCTGAGGAATTGTTACATATTGAGATCAGGATGTAAACTGATGATTTGACTGGGGTAGTCTCTGCAGATAATAAAAAAGGTTTGGAAGTGAAGTTACAGGAAGATTGTGAAGCACCTCAAGAGTGGTTCACCAGGTCAAGGCTTATTATAAATGTTAAGAAAACACAAAGCGTGAAATGTTGATCAAGTGTCAAAACACATGAAATGAAAATCATGAAATTAGATGATACAAAAACAAGAGAACAGCAAGGCATGTGGACTGATAATGTTACATGCATTGGGGATAAGATTTTGATAAACATTTAAGTTTTTCCAGGCATAATGAGACATTAGGGCAAAAGGTGCACTAAGAAGGATTACATATTATCTATTGAGATCAGTGACCAGATTTTCTAAGCCTGGCAGAAGGTGTGCAGCCTAAGTTGTGGCTGTGTAGATTGGTGCACCTGGTGCACCGAATTCCACAAACAGACCCATTTTCCAATTTCAGCCACATTCATGACAATCCTACCCACTTCCTGATGGCTTGCATCTAGGTTTAGATGCAAGCAGCATAAAGCTGCATGCAAGTGGCCCTGAATCGGGTGCATGCTAGACCATGGAAATGCAGTCTAGCAAGCATCTTTCAGCTGCAAGAATAAAAAAAAAAAACCCTGCTTAAGCGCTGCAATCCCTTGCATCAAATGCCTGATAATTAGGGAACTTGCAGCAAATAATCAGCTTGGAAAATGTGGCCCCAGAAGTAGACTTGCTCAATAAATGATGATTCCAGCCATGGAATGTGGAAGCATTGCACACATGAATGCCAAGAAAAGCTGGTTTAATTAAACTGGATAAATGTTACAGTAAACTACCAGTATTGGTGTTACAGTGTGGCTTTAGAACGTACTAGTGCCGGCTATATCAAGAAGTAAAATGGTAACCACACGAGTGAAATGTGAACAAAAAATGGGCAGTCATGATGCACAGGATTCTTAATTCAAACCGTTCCTATCCATTATATAATTTATTAAACCCATGACAACATTTTGAAAACTGTCATAGATTGGCAGAAACAAAATTTAGGGTATTTGAAGTCCTTGAAATAACAACAAGATTTGAAGAGATGATGAGAATGACAACGGAATCCACCACTCTGAAAGAGTGGTGGATTCCTGCAGCAGTCTTCCAGCGGAGGTAGTAGGAGTAAAAATAGCAGTGGGCTTCAAGCATACATGGGATAGGCACAGGGAAATCTTTTTTTTCTTTCAGTTATTTGTTTTAGCTTGTTTTCCCCCATTTTTGCCCACCCCAAGGCGTGAGTGCGCACGTGTGGAGGCACGCACGCATCATGCACTGTGGGACACAACTCACTCTACCGGTCACCCATTACCCGCCTGTGCCACCACTGGACCTTCACCCAGAGGGGGCTGGACTGCAGGAGGGTGACCCCCCCACCCAGGAGAGGAAAGCCATTGTTGGGCAGCTCGATCCTGCTCCCACCCTCCTCCCAGGCCGGCTCCCCAATGACCTGAGTCTGTTCCCGAACTTCGGTCACTGGCGTGGCATGAGGTAAGGCATCCAGCTTACATATTACTTACCTCAGCCTTCTGTGCCACTGGGCCAGTGGCATAAGGAAATCTTAGCTGTGACGTGGGGGGTGGAGGAGCCAGAGATCAAATAGAGTCTGTGGTGACTACATGGGCTGGGACAAATGGGCAGACTAGATGGGCCAAGCAGCCCTTTATCTGCTGTCAAATTCTATGTTTCAATGAGGTATACAGCTGCAAAATTGTGGAGCACCCTGACTTTAGAGCCTGCTTTAGAGACTAGAACTGTAAAAATTGTTTCAGCATGCGATGTTTAGGGAACTTAAACATTCCTGCGTCTGTTACTAAGAATGCAAATTTTATTTGGTTGGTCATGTTTGCTGTACTGCACCTTGTGAAATTCTAGACTAATTTCATGTGTGAATGTTTATAACAGGAACACATTTGAAAAGAAGACCCTGTGCCCTAATGTGTATTTTTCTGTAGAGGTGGGCAAGCCAGAGCAGGCTCGAGCCTGGCTTGAGCTTAGTGCCTGGCTCGACTCGACTCAACCTCTATAAGCAGCTGAGAGCCAAACATAAGCCAAGCCAGTTATGGTCAACAGGAGCATTTTTCCTGGCCTTAGTAGTTAGTGTAGTGTCTTGAAACATCCAACTCCTATGTGGAGACCAGCCTGCAGTAGCGAGGTCTCGGCTTGTGTTTTGTCTCGTAGAGTCAGACAAGACCCTTGGCTCGGCTCTGGCTTGGCTCTAGGGGAAAAATTCCTGGCTTGCCCACTTCTATTTTTCTGTTGTATAAAAATAAAATGATTACTACTACTACCAGTGTCAGGCAGTTGAGAGGTATATACAAAGGGGTTCTGTGTGGTAACATGAGGTCCATTACACCTAATATGGGACTGATAATAGAGAGCTGTGGTGAATCTGCAGTGCATTTTTCCTAGTAGAAGCTGTTTTTTTAGATACAGATGTAAATTCTAGCATTTTTTCATATATATCACCTTTTCAGTTATTCCAGTGAGCATTTTTGATTTACACACTGGTGATAAGGGTGATATTAGAACTGTATGATGTTGTTTATGTCCTTGCTCAGTTCTTACCTTGCTGTCACAATACATCTGTGTTCTACTACAGAACTCTGTGATTGAAAGGGACTTATAAAATGGATCAGAAATTTCCTGATGCCTGATTGGCTAAACAAGTTCTGGGACCCATCTCTTAATTCTCCACAACTGCACAGGTTTGACCAAGTTCAGGCAGTGAGATCTGGAACTTAGGTAACGCACATACAGAAAGTATGAACCATTTCTCTCATTCCTTATTTCCATCACAAACATGGCTGCCTTCTTTACTCATCTTGTATATAAACCCTTCATCTAGGCCCTAAAATAAAATTCCATTAAATTAAACAAAATAAGAAAATAATTGAATGTTGTTTACATTCATAAGCCCCTCTTTACACACATAAAAACATTTTAAAAATCAAGCATTGTTCAGAGTTTCAACTGCTGGTGTTTTTTTTGATGCCAATGAAAATTCCCCCTTTATAGATCACTGGTGAGACCTCACCTTGAGTACTGCATCCAGTTCTGGAGACCACACCTCAGGAAGGACATAGACAGAGTGGAGGCAGTCCAGTGGATGGTCACCAAAATGTTGCATAGGTCTGCATCAAAAGCCCTCCAAGAAGAGGTTAAAGGAGCTAAACATGTACACCCTGGAGGAGAGAAGGGAGAAGGGGGATATGACAGAGACCATTAGATACCTGCTGGGGTGCATAGGAAGAGGTATCACCAGCAGGAAGAGGAAAGTGAAGCTACTCCTGTACAGGTCGTAGACCACACCTTGACATCTTTTCTACCACCCCCTGGAGTGTCCGCTCTGTTGCAGATTTTGGTGTCATCGGCAAAGAGGCAGACCTTTCCTTTCAGTTCCTCTGCTATGTCACTTAAGAAGACATTGAAAAGGACTGGTCTGTGCCCTGATCCCTGTGGTAACTAACTGGTCACTCTCCCTTACTCAGAGTGATCCCGATTTACCATTACTATCTGTGTCCTGTCTGCTAAAAGACTGGGGGGATGATTCCAAGATGACTGGTGTAACTTGCATGGAGTTGTGAGTTATGCCAGTCGCCCATATGCCAGGGACCCTACTCCACATTCCAGAAGCGGCAGAGACCCGGTACTTGTGACAGGCAAGATATGCCATGCATGTGGTGGTAGCCCATGCATGGTGTATTGCAGCTGCAGGTTGCAGCTTGCACCAGGTGACAGGCAGCCCCCTGAAGCCCCCCCAGCCACAGACCACCTCGGCAGACTCCAGGGGCATGGGGGGCTGGTCACATGGCACAAGCATCTGGTTGGGTACACCAAATTTGGACCCCTGGGGTTCCCTGATGATTGGGGGGGTTGGGGCAGAGGTGTGCTACAGGGGTCTAGGAGGTTCCTATGGCACTGTCACCAGGGCTCTACATGGTGGCATCCGATGGTGCCAGCCATCGGATGCCACTTAGGACAGCTCCAAGCAGTCAGAAATTCCCTAAGCCACTGCAGCTTTGGGAATTGCAACTATGGGTTATGACAGCCGCCTACCTTGAATTTGGCTATGTGGATATCATAACCCACAGCTGCACCAGGAGTTGCGGGCTGTGGTGTACGTTGTGTTTTATCTCGCGATTGCCACAGCCCACAGATGCACTGGTGCAAGGTGTCTCTTGGAATGGCACTGGGCATATCACATGGTGTAAGTCGCAGGATAATGGAGAGTGGCGAATCCCACCTTTAGCTGGCGTAGCTGGACTTGGAATCAGGCCCCATGTTTTTTGCTGGTCCCCAAGCAAGGAAAAAAAGCACCTCCTCTCACTATATCAAATGGAAAAGGTGAAACCTTAGGACAAGTAACCACATTTAAGTACCTAGAGGTGATGCTGGATGAGACTCTTTTGCCCCGGACGTAGACACCCTTGTAAAACAAGCCCACATAAAATTAGGGGCACTTTACAGACACAGGTACTACCTTACACCAGCAGCTAGGCAATTCATTGTATCCCGCTCCATCCTTCTGATGTTGGACTACACCCTGACTGTGTACGGTGCCGCTATGCAATTATTTTATTCTGGTAGAGCTAAACTACACTAGACTCCGGCACTTCAATGGTTAAGCCTTCATCATGGGCGTGGGTCTGGGAGCAAACTTCATTCATTTAAATACACCATTTTCATGACATCACCAATCACATCACCAAAGTACTTCATGCAAACAATGTAGTGTTATACTTAAATACAAAAGTACAATGCATGATTTGAATATCCTTACAATAAATTATTAATTCTAAATCATTCATTTAATCTTTTTTATGTTTTATTTTTTTCTTTTACTTTATACAAGGCTGAGGTAAGGAATATCATTCCAAAACAAAACAGCAATGTAGAGGGGCAAACAAGCAAAGTCCTAAAGAGTTATAGACTAGGAACAGTATAAAAACAACTGAAAACAACATGTGGCAACAAAAAAAGGGGGGACTATCAAGAACAAGTTAAATACAAACAATTATAGAGCAGATTTTTAGTTACACATTTAAAGAAAGAGATTAAAGAGTATGGGACACTGGGGGGAAGCGGGAGTGTGGGGCTGGGGAAGGGGGGGAAGAAGGAAAAAGGGAGAAGTGAAGTTTTTCAGAACCGAAGAACTGTAATTAAGTGATCACCCCTTTCATTCACATCTCAGTTTCTGGGGATGCATAGAATATACATCTTCTGGGTTTCCAAGCCTGAAAATGAAAATGAAACATGAAGAAATTATAAATAAAATAAAGTATCAGAATCTTTCTTTCACATCATGTTTATTTTTTTTCCCAAAAATGGTTTTAAATCCCACTGGTTGTTTAGACCATCTGGTTTAACACTCTGTAGGCGATAAATTCACTAACTCTCTCTCTGTAAGAGTTCATTTACTCTGTTCCTCCCATACTTAAGTGGTGGTTGCCAATCTATGCCCATAAATGTTAGGGCAGTGGGGTCTGAATTATGGTATTGGGCAAAGTGCAGTCCCACTGATGTATCCCTTCTATTGTTGGTTATATTTATGACATGTTCCTGCATCCTTGACTTCAGTGCTCTTTAGTAGTTCTTTCTATGTACAAAGTTTTATATCCACACCATAATACATAGATTACAAAAGTAGTGTCACAAGTAATAAAATCCTTAATAGCATATTCTTTGCTGTCTCCTGGCTGTGTAAACTTTTTGCCCACATTACAGTAACTACATGAGATACACTGATGGCATACCTTTGGGATTGTTGCCCAACCATGTGCCTGAATTTTTGTTAGGTGCCAATCTGTTTCTAACAAGTTTGTCTTTTAAATTAGGCCCTCGTGAAAATGTCACTCTTGGACTGTCTCCCACCACTTCACTTAAACTTCTGTCTGAGTGTAGCAAATAGCAGTTTCGATGTATAATGTTCCTTATTTGCCCAGCCCGTTGTTGAACCACTTAAGTATGCGGGGTGAGGGGGACTGCATCTGACTAAGGATGGAGTCCGTGCACTGGGGCAGAAGTTTGACGTCTTTCCAGAATATTTAAACTAGCAAATGGGGAGGGGGTGCAGCACCCCATACGTCAAATGGGAAGAACACCCTTCCCCCCTCAGCTAGTAGTCAAACAGGAATTCAGCATGTTTCCAGTTCATTTGCATCACCAGGTAAGGAAAAAAGTCCAGCTCCCCATACGATGCGCAGGGGAAATGCCAGACCTCACCCAACCACTAAGACACTGAAATCTGGCCAATGGAAAATCATGTACACAAATGCTCGCAGTCTGCGAAACAAGATCCCAGACCTGCAGGCAATAATGACAGAGGCTAAACTGGACATAGTAGCAATTAGCGAGACATGGTTTACCAGTAACCACACTTAGGAGACTTCAGTACCTGGCTATGTACTGTTCAGAAGAGACAGAGGTGCAAAAGGGGGTGGAGTTGCCCTGTATGTCAATGAAAATATCAAAGCTACAGAAATTCAGAATACACATAAGGAGCCAGAAGAACTGTGGGTCACCCTGGAAACAGGAAATGGGACAGCTATAAGAACTGGGATTGTCTACAGGCCCCCAGACCAGGGGGAGGACATAGACACATTACTGTTAGAAGATATACAAAACATAACAGCTAAAGTGGAGGTTCTGATAATGGGAGACTTCAACATGCCAGCTACAGATTGGTCAATACCAGCAGGAACATCTGCCAGAACTAGACACATTGTGGATTCCCTTCAGGAGGGCCTCAAACAACTAGTACAACAACCCACAAGAGACAGGGCTATCCTAGATCTAGTACTGACTAACAGGGAAAGGATCTCAGATCTCCAGGAGGAAGGTCACCTGGGGGCCTGTGACCATCACATGGTATGATTCAAGTTGGCCACTACAACTAAATCATCCCATTCCAAGCCAAAAATATGGGACTTCAGAGGAGCTGACTTTGATAAGATAGCCAACAGAGTTAAGCTAGCCCTGGCAAAAAGAAATACAGGTGAGAGGGAACAGGCAAAGTGGGCAAGCATTGAGGATGCAATACTTGAAGCAACATTCCATTGTGTTAGAGAGAAAAGGAAGTGCAAAAGAAGAAGGAAACCACTTTGGTTCTCAAAAACAGTAGCAGTAAAGGTCAGAGTCAAGAGGCTCACCTTCAGAAAATATAAGGGAACGCAGCGGGATGAAGATAGGGAGGCATACCAAACTTCCCTAAGGTAAGCAGGGAAGGCAGTAAGGCAGGCAAAGGCCCAAACTGAGGAAACACTAGCACACACAGTAAAAGAAGGTGATAAGACTTTCTATAGCTACATTAGTGAAAGGAGAAAGTCCAGAGGGGGGATTGCTAAGATCAAAGGGGATAAGGGGGCGTGTGAGGAGGAGGACCATGTGAAAACATCTATTCTAAAGAGATACTTCGGCTCAGTATTTACTGAAGAGAAGGTAGGGCAGGGCCCACAGCTCAGCACCATGGACACAGGGGGGAGGGAGGTGAGCACTAGTCCCTTCACAAAAGAAAGGGTCCTACAAGAGTTCGATAAGCTCAGGGTGGACAAGGCAATGGGACCTGATAGCATAAATTCCAGGGTACTAAAGGAGCTAAGGGTGGAACTAGCAGAGCCATTATCAGAACTGTTTAGTGAGTCTCTGACCACAGGAGAGGCCCCAGAAGACTGGAGAAGGGCTCGTGTGATCCCACTCCACAAGAGTGGTTGTAGGGAGGAGGCAGGGAACTATAGACCAGTCAGTCTTACCTCAGTAGTGGGCAAGATTATGGAAGCACTCCTTAAGGAAAGGATAGTGCAACACCTGAAATCCATAGGAGCACAGGATCCAAGACAGCAAGGGTTTACAAAAGGAAGGTCCTGTCAAACTAATCTCATAGATTTCTTTGACTGGGTAACTAGAGTGGTGGACCAAGGGGGAGCAGTTGATGTTACCTACCTTGACTTCAGCAAAGCTTTCGATACTGTTCCACATAGAAGATTGATTAATAAGCTGGGTAGGCTCGGGGTGGGTCAGAAGTTGGTCAACTGGGTGGCAAACTGGTTGACAGGCAGAAAACCAAGAGTGGTGGTAAATGGTATACAGTCAGAAGAGATGCAAGTCACTAATGGGGTACCTCATGGTTTAGTCCTGGGGCCAGTCCTCTTTAATATCTTCATCAGCGACATTGTAGATAGACTTGATGATAAGGTTTGTCTGTTTGCAGATGACACCAAGATTTGCAACAGAGGAGATGATCTAGAAGGGGTGGGCAGAATGAGAAGAGATCTGAATAAACTAGCAAAATGGTCGGAAGAGTGGCAACTGGGGTTTAATGCAAAGAAGTGCAAGATCATGCATGTGGGGAAGAGAAACCCTGAGAACACCTATAGGCTGGGATGGAAGTTGCTGGCTGTGACAAGGGAAGAAAGAGACTTGGGCATCATCATTACCGATTATCTGAAATCATCCAAGCAGACCACTAAAGTAGTAGGTAAGGCTAGGGGGATGTTAGGGTGTTTTAGTTGGGGTATCACAAGTCGGAAGAGGGAGGTAATGATCCCTCTTTACAAGACACTGGTTAGGTCCCATCTGGAGTACTGCGTGCAGTACTGGAGGCCACACCTTCACGAGGACATTAACCAAATTGAGGCAGTCCAGAGAAGGGCAACCAAAATGGTGCAGGAACTGCATCAGAAAACATATGAGGACAGATTAATGGAGCTTAATATGTATACCCCAGAGCAAAGGAGGGAGAGAGGTGATATGATCGAAACATTCAAACACCTTAAGGGCATTAACAAGGTGAAAGAATCTAACATGTTTCAATATAAGAAAAATAGCAGGACAAAAGGACACAGCATGAGATTAAAGGGAGGCTGATTAAGGGGTAATGTGAGAAGTTCTTCTTCACAGAAAGGGTGGTGGATGCATGGAATGGCCTACCTCAGGAAGTGATGGATATGAATACAATGCAGGGGTTCAAACAGGCATGGGATAGGCATAAGGGAGCAATACAGATGAGTATGAATAGACAGGCCATTGACAGAGCAAAGGCCGATGGCACATTTATAAGGTAGAAAAAGAAATGGGCAGACTGGATGGTCCTTGCGGTCCTTATCTGCCATTAACTTCTATGTTTCTATGTAGCAAATGTAACTGGACCATAGTCTAACTTAACCTCTTTCTGTGTTTCCAGTAGTAACTCATCCCTTGTTTTGTCTGATGCTCTCTTTAAGGCTCTGTCCAAAACCTCATGTGAGTATCCTCTCTGGCGGAACCTCACACTGAGTTCTTCAGCCTGGGTCCAAAAGTCACAGTTTTCTGAGCAGTTTCTCCTTAATCTGAGAAACTGCCCATAGGGAATTGATTCCTTCAGCCTAATGGGTGGGCACTATCTGCCCTCAGCAGAGCATTGGTAGCTGTGTGTTTTCTGAAACATTTTATACCAATTTCTGTACTTTCATTTTTTTTATCTGGTTATGCAGAGGTCTAGAAAGCGATGTCCTCTGTGCTTGACTTATAGGTGAATGACAAATTCAAATTGTTTATGTTTATACAATTAATGAAAGCATGAATTTCTTACTGATCACATTGCCATATGCAAAGAATATCAATAAAACAACTCCAGAATTTAATCCTGGGTAGGAAGGGATTGTTCTGATTAAAAATAATCTTTTACTCCCACCTGCCCAGGAACAAATTAACATAAGAGGGTGCCATGGAGGCACCCATAGCAGTACCAAATTTCTGGAGAAAGAAATCCCCTAAAGATTCAAAGAAATTGTGTGCTAACACAAATTCTAGTGCTTCAAGTATGAATTGCACAGGTATGATAGGGGTTTCTGGAGCACAAGGGAGGGGAGGGCCTCGGCACCCAACTAAGGATCTGAGGTTCGAGCAGACTCGATAGACCGTAAGGCCTAATCTGCTGGCAAATAGTATGTTAGTATGTATTTCTGATCCGTTCTGTTCTCTCTTCAGAAAATACTGACAAGCATTGATACTATCCCTGTGTCTTATCCTCGTGTACAAGGATTCTACGTCTGTAGTAAGCCAGACCATGTCTCTCTCCCACTTTAAATCTCTGATTTTACTGAGGACATTTGTTGTGTCTTTCGTACATCTGCTCTATAATTGCTTGTATTTAACTTGTTCTCGGTAGCTCCCCCCCCCTCCTTTTTTGTTGCCACACGTTGTTTTTAGTTGTTTTTATACTGTTCCTAGTCTGTAACTCTTTAGGACTTTGCTTGTTTGCCCCTCTACATTGCCGTTTTGTTTTGGAATTATATTCCTTACCTCAGCCTTGTATAAGGTAAAAGAAAAAAAGAAAACATAAAAAAGATTAAATGAATGATTTAGAATTAATAATTTATTGTAAGGATATCCAAATCATGCATTGTACTTGTATAATTGTTGGACTGTAGTATGAAATGTTTTTTGTATTTAAGTATAACACTACATTGTTTGCATGAAGCACTTCGGTGATGTCATTGGTGAGGTCATGAAAATGGTATATTTAAATGAATGAAGATTGCTCCCAGAACCACACCCCCTGATGAAGGCTTAACCACCGAAGCGCTGGGGTCTGGTGTAGCTTGGCTCTGCCAGAATAAAATATTTGCATTTAAGCTTTTTATTGAACTTTGTGGCATTTTGTCCTGTGGAGTGCAGTTATTTCTGTGGAACTGTAGAGTTGTCTTCGGGGCTGGCCGCCCTCATTACTGCACCCATCCCTTGTGATTGCACAGTAGTAATTTTGGATTCTGATATTAAACAAAGCCTGTTGATTTGTCCTAGGAGCTGATAGGCTCATTCATACCTGTGCCCTGTACTCCCAATCCAACTGGCTCCCACTACAAGATTGGCCTAAATACGAGGTATGCCTGACTGGTATGAAGGCACTCAGGGGTCTCTCCCCCACACTCCAAAACCTATTGCACCCCATCTGCAACCAATATTCAACCAGGTGTATGGCTAGAAAAGTGTTAAATGTACTTTTCCATAAAACCAGTCAGGCCCAGCACTCCTTTGCATACAGAATTTCACTCTGGCTAAACAAACTGCCTGAGTCCCTGATGAGCCTGCCAACCTTAGCCCAGTTCAAGTCTGGGCTGAGAAGAGTACTCTCAGAATGCCATAGTTGTGACTGCTATCTAACCTAACAGGGTGCCTGCTCAAAGCCACTTAGTATAGACTACATGTGCACTATCAGAACTTATGTAACACTACACTCAGCTGTCTTGCTGTTTCTTGTTTTTTTTGTTTACCATTGTTGTATTCCCTGTAACTCTTGTGACAAGGCTCCATTGGATCTGCTGAATGTACTCCACCTGTTTATGCTATGTAGCAACCATCTTTGACAAGGAACCTTTGTAAATGAGCTTTTAGCTCAAAGGTGTACTGCTGGTTGATTACATAAATAAATTAGAATACCTAATGGGGATTAATAAAGTACAGGAGGTGATTATTTTTCAGAGAAAAAGGGTACTCTAGAACAAGGGGGCATGCTGTGAAGCTGGGGGGGGGTAATTTCAGTAGTGCTGTGAGGAAGTATTTTTCACAGAAAAGTGGTGGATACCTGGAACAGCCTTCCGGTGGAGGTAGTAGGGGCAAAAATAGTGGAGGTGTTCAAAAATGCCTGGGACAAACACAACAGGATTGTAGGGGTAATAAGAGAAGGGGAATTATAGGGGTGAGGAAGGGAGGGGAAGAGATAGCGCCATAGATCAAGTGAGGTCTATAGCAAAAACAAACAAAAAAAATAATATAGGCAGATGGGGTGGGACCAGTGGCCCTGATCAGCCATCACATTCACATTCATGTTCCATAGGGAGAGAAGGAGTTCCACTGGAAACCAGAGATTAATTGGCATGGGATGAGGTGATGGAGCTCTTTAGTTTCCATTATAGCATGGGACCAGTGAAAATCTTGGGGGGCCAGTGCAAATTGATATCACTTTCCTGGCTGGACCAGTGAGAAAAAACAAAACAAAAAGTTAAGTGTGACCCCTGAAGTGGTATACCCTTGATCTCCCCACAGTACTGTAAGGTCAGCATCATATCCCCCACCACTCCACACTCTTCGGACAGTCTGACTTTTCCTATAGGTTCCCTAAAGCCTGGAACTCCTTCCCCCCTCAAATACACCACTCCTCCGCCTCCTACTCCCTTAGTTCTGCCCTGCACAACTATCTCTCCTCCAGCTGTTCTTGCTTTAATCCACCTTAATCTCCCTCCTTTAATGTCTACTTTAGTTTATCCAACCCATTTCTCTCAATCCTCAAATTTTCTCTGCTACCTACTCTTTCTTCCTGCCTCCCTCCAGTCCTCCCTACCAATTATCCTATATCCCTGCTCTACCTTTGCCTTGTTCCACCCCCTGGCAGGGTTCTCAGCATCCTAAAGGGGCCAGATCTTGATATGCCTCTCTCCCCCTATTTCTCCTTTCCCTCACCCCTATCTTTGCCTTGCTCTGCCCCTGGCAGGGTTTTCAGCATCCTGAAGTGATCCAACCTTAGCATGCCCCCTTCCCCTCCTTCACCCCTCCTCTACTCCCCCTCCTCCTCTACACTACTTTGTATTATACCGACAGACCCTAAACTCCATTCTTGTACCTTATTCTGTACTTCTGCTATATTATTCATTATTGTACTGTCGATGCTGATTCCAGGCCACCTGTCCTCAAAACTGTTGTATACCGTGGCACGGATATTCAAAAGGGTTGCGCAATGCGCAATAGGGTTGCGCCAGAGCAAGTCAGAAAATGCGCCATTCTGCGATATTCATCAGGAGGCAGTTGCGCCACTGAAAACATGCTGAGCAACAGCGCAATGATAATGAAGGCATGCACAACCGAAGGGAGTGGAACCATGCATAAAGTGCGCAGTGCGATGTTCAAAGACTTGCTCAATGTGCAACAGTGGAGCAGGCGGAAGTTGTGCCATAGCGGAAATGAGCCAAAATAAAAAGGAGCAAGGAAGAGGTGCAAGAACGCGACAGGGAAGCCACATGAGGCAGGGAGAGAGACAGAGTAAGAGGGAGAAAGAGGGCAGGCCAGGGAAACAAAACCACAGAATAGGGGCAAGGGAAGATGTGTGGGGCCACAGAGAACAGAGGCCAGTAGGTGTACCCGGTGCAGTGGAGGTAGCAGTCAGAACAGCGGGGGGAACAAAGTAACAACAGCTGGGGGGGGCAACACAAACCAGGGACATGGACAGTGCCACTTTCCACATGGAAGCTGTAATGAGGGGGGTGAGAAGGCATGCTGCAGGGGGACGTGGCTGTGGAATTGCCCGTCGGTGGTACGCCCCCAACAGGCAGTACCAAGCCCGCACCAGCTTTGAGCTTTGCCTTCCAGAGACCAATAGGGGACACCACAGGCATAACACAGTCGGCCACATCATGCATCCTCACCCAATTCCTCAGCGCACTGCTGCCACATGCTGCGGAGTACATCCATTTCCCCAGCACCGCAGCGGAGCATACAGCAAACATACAGGAGTTCCACAGGGTAGCATGTATGCCTGGCATGCTAGGGGCAATAGACTGCACCCATGTGGCCATTCGCATGCCACCTGGCCCCGATGGGGCTGCCTACATGAATCTGAAGGGATATGCCAGTGTCAACTGCCAGGTGGTGTATCATCAATGTCTGTGCCATGCACCCTGGGGGGAGCACATGATTCCTTCATCTGGTACCAGTCAGCACTGTGCCATCGATTCAAGAGTGGGGACGTCCCCACAGGTCATCTAGTGGGTGAGTATGCATGTAGAACTGACAAATCGTGGGCAAGGGGGGGGGGTAAGCCAGAGGTGCCATGGGTGTGGCACACAGGGTTTGGGGCAGTCTGAGCCTGAACAAGACACTAACCTCCACTATCTCCACACAGGTGACAGTGGATACCCACTGCGTCCCTGGCTGCTCACACCCTACCGGTGGCCCACGACCCCATCGCAGCAATGCTTCAGTGAGGCACATGCCACCACATGCAACATCATTGAGCGGGTGTTTGGGATGCTGAAGGTGCATTTCCATTGCCTGGACACCTCTGGCGGTGCCCTACAGTATAGCCCCTCAAAGGCCTGTGGGATATTCTTGGTCTGCTGTATCCTGCACAACATGGCCAAAGACTGTGGGATAGCCGTACAGGTCGAAGAGGGGGACAGCGATGGGGATGACGGTGACGCCGGTGATGATGGGGATGGGCAGCCCCCCCCTTGGCCGATGGGACCCCCGACTGATCCGGCTGGCCCAGCTGCACCGGGAGACCATCACAGAGGAGCACTTCAGCCAACACAGGTAAGTCATAGGGCCATGTGCAACCACCAGTGGCTAGGGCACAACCCACGTGCACACATGGAAACACACCAGGGGTGCATGACGGCAAGGGAAGTGGCAGGGCACAGAAGCACATACATACAACCAGGGAGGGGTGAACAGTAACATGCCACATGGACGGACACACACACACACACACACACACACGCACACACAATAGGCACAAAGTTCACAGGGGTCAGGTGCAAAACAGAGCCAGAATACAAACACTAGCAACACACATGTCCACAGGCCACCATGTCCACTGACTGTCTATGTGCATGTGTCAGATTCTGGGCACCATCGCACTTTGGTGTACAGCGCAATGCAGGCATCATCATGCACACATACCTGTGGGCAGCAGTCGGGAGGGTGTGCAGGTGGACCGTGTGTCTGCGTGTAGGGCTGGGCACCCACCGGTGCACTGCTCACCAAAACACACAATGCACACAGGGCAGCACCAGACAGTGCCCACACTGGGAGACAGGTTAGTCTTGCGGCACAGTGCCACGTCCACCTCGGATGCGTGGGCGGCCCCGCAGAGACCCAGCAGCACTGGCAGGCTGAGCACGGGCCTCATGGGGTGGCACCGATGGTCCACCAGGGGTTCCACTGTGTGAATGTGACTGTGCCCACACAGGTGTCTGCAGCACACCAAACATACCTACACCAGGAGTGCTTGGGATGCCCACAGCTGAACCCGGCGTCAACAGGGTGGGTGCCGCATGATACCAGGAATGGGGAGTGGATAGTGAACTGCACAGTGTGAGCGACACATGGGCACCTGACTGTGTGCCCATTGTGGCCATGACAGCGACCAATGCCTGTGTTTGCCTGTCAATGGCAGCAGTCACATCCTCCCGCAAATGGTCAATCCGTGACAGGATTCTATCGGTGTCCCAGCTGTGTCGCTCCTCGACCCGCTCCAGAGCCACACACAGTGCCTCCATGGACGTTGCAAGCCGCATCTGCTGCTGTACTGATGCCTGCAGTAGGCAGGTGTTCTCGTCAAAGAGGTCGTCTGCCACCTCGGCAACCTGTCCCTCAGAGTATGGAAGGGCCTGATGTTCAGCACCCCTTGAGGGTGAGTGCTGCTCACCAGGACCAGGTATGGGCAAGTCCACAGGTGGTGCACAGATACCACCTCTGAACCCTGAACCCCCAGTCCCGGTGGGTGACTGCTGCTGCTGCCCCTCTGCCTGCTGTGCCCAAGGGATCAGTTGTTCTGCCGCTGTGGCTGCAACAGTGCCACTGACCTGACCAGCTACCGGTGCTGCCCCACCGGTGCTGACAGGCGCAGCCTGGGACTGTGCTGACATGCTGACACACACATTGGAACCAGCCAGGTCCATGGGCGTGAGCTGGCCTGCTGTGTGTCCATTCCATGACACACACATGTCACTGCCCATAATGGTTGTTGCATCATCAATGCTGCAGGTCTGTGCCACAGCCACAGCCACAGTGTGCTGTCATCCTTGGACGCCAGACCGCTGAGACACAGGAAGGGTCTCTCCCACACCTGTCTCAATGACATCAGTGTTGACAGCCAGGCGGACCCACTGTTGCAATGCATGCCAGCTGCCTGCAGAGGTGGATGGTCCCTCCTCCAACTCCAGATGGTTGTCTGCAGTGGACAGGCCCTCCACCGCTGACCCCTGCAGACGCACAGGATCTGTAACAGAAAGTAAGGACACGTTAGTGCATGTGATCTACCCCCCCAACAGACCATGACGTACCATGCAGTGATGGGCTAACACCTGTCTGGAAGCCACCTCCTGGAACGCCCTCAGTGGCACTGCGCTGCATGCTTGCAGTGAGCCTGTCCTCTGCTGGAGTCAGCTGCACCACCTCCAGGCTGGCCCCCGCCTGTTGCAGCATGTGCCGCCCTGATGGCAGCCACCTTCTCTTCACCCTCCTCCTGTCAGTACCCATCTTCTTCTTACACTCCTGCACAGAGCGCTGGTGGCTGCCGTGCAGGTTGATGGCACGTGCCACCCCCTCCCATGCAGCAGCATGGGCCTGAGGGGTGCCCCGCCGTCTACTGAGCAGTGGCTCCTGATCGATGTAGGTCTCGAAGAGTGCCTCCATCTCGGCATTGGTAAAATTGGGCCTCCTCTTCCGCCCACCATCGTCCTCCTCACCCAGTCCTCGCTCGGTCATTTTTCAGCCTGTATGGGTGACAGTGGTTACCTGTGACTGTGCAGTACAAAGCAAGTCCCTGAGACCACAGTCCAGAACACCACACAGCATGCAACTCACCTATAAACTGCAGTAACCGAATATGGCCACTGCAGAACAGTGTTGCATTTTTATAGCGCAATCCATGCAAATTAGGTGTGGAGCAACTTTAATGAGATGCAAATCATGCTGCTGCGCCATTGAATGGCTGATCGGATGATTTGCATATGACGGCTGAATATCGCGCGTTTGCGCTTTGCGCAATTGTGTTGAACATGCTGAGCCAATGGCACAGTTCTGTGGCCTGCGTAGTACAGCGCACTGCACATGCCCAGGTAGCTTATGCAGGCATCTGCCACACTGATGACGTGCTGTGCATGGTAGGCAATTCAGGGCATGGCCACCATTGTGCCAGTGGCGCTATGGCGAGGGTTACCACATGGCGCTGTGGCACAACTGCACAATAGTTCACTGTGGCGATGGCACACAGGCAACCAATCACGCTAGATGCATAGACGTCCGATGGCGCTGTGCTTGGCCTTGTGCCAGAGACCCATGACCCTGTGCCTGACCTTTGCCCCCATGGCGCTATACGTCTGGCATGGCTGCACCTCTATCGCGCTGTTCGGTGACAGCGCGATGAGGAATGGTGGCGCTGTACTGACAGCACGATAGGGAATGGCGCATGTACCGCGAGCACTTCCATCGCAGAGCATGGAGCACCATATTGCCTACTATAGCATTAGAGATGGCACACAGGAGAACCCCTCAGTGGAGTGCCCTTGAGCTGGCCAACCTCAGGCCATTGTGGAGCCACTACTATGGTCCACTGTTTGGTGAGGTGCCACTGGACAGGGCCAGGACCCAGGTCTGGCAAGAGGTGGCCACTGACCTGGAGGCCACTGGCCGCAGGAGAATGGCCGAACAGTGCAGGCACCGGTATGGGGACCTGAGACGGAGGGAGCCGGAGCTATTTGCACGTCTGCGGTCGCGTGCCAGGAGGGGCATGGTGCCTCGTCCAGGTGGGTGATACGTCTACACACTTGTATGGTCCATATGGGTAACACTGTCTTATGTGTCCAGCACATAGGGGAGGGATGGTCTAGGGTTGGCTGTGGCAGTGTTTACAAGGTATGGGATGGGTGAGTCTGGCTGGGTGGGTGGGCACACACATTGGGGCAGGGGGAATATGCTTTGGGTTTGTACTGATGTGTTTCTCTCCTTTTGTCTCCCACAGGCGTGGCTGAGCGGAGGAGGAATTTGGAGCAGCAGCAGAGGGTGGGGGACACTGCACGGGGGCATGTCGGGGACCAACCCCAACGCCAGCAACAACCCAATGAGGGTGAGTGCCATGACACCATGATTGCTATTGCATGCTGTGTGACTGGGTGGAAAGCAGGGCATGGCCACCATCCATGGACACCACTGCCATGCACGTGACATGTGACAGTCAGCACTGTCCAGTGGCACTGCATGTCTGGGAGTGCGTCAATGGTGGTCCATGCGTGCACTGGGCACATGGCTGTGGCACTGCCTGCCGCACCGCACGTTACTATACGCGCCTTGGTTGTGCTGCTGTGCGGACATGGGCGGTGGGTGTGTGCAGTGGTACATAGCTGTTGCTGCCTGGTTGGGCATGTCTTGTGGACACGGTCACTGTGGGTGGGCGCACACCATCATAGGGCGTGGCACATGGCTGTATGCCATGCATAATGGGTGGGCTGCAGGGGGATGGACAGTCACATCCATTGACTCTGATCCCTTGTCCTAGGTGTGCGAATACTCCTGCGAATTCAGCAGTCCATCCAGGATCTTGTGCGGGTGGCGCAAGAGTCCCTTGCCATCCTGAGGGATCTTCAGCAGCATGGGGTGAGGAGGAGGAGGTGACCCAGGGAACAGCCCCAGGCAGCAGAGGACCAGGCTAGCCACCAGTGACTATGGACAACCTCCCCCCTGTGACCAACCCTCACACCCCGCCTTCCTTCTCCCATATGTTCACCCCTGCCCCTTACCCACCCCCACATTGTTCCTGTCCTCCACCCCAGATTTGTACATAATTGTAAATAGTTATTGTTGTTATATTTTTTGAATACAGTTATTTTGATATGAGTACTGTGGTGGTCTCTGATTTGCAGCTGGCTATAGGTGCACAGTTGCAGTGGTGTGCATGGCATCTGGGGTGATTCAGTCATGGGTATGTGTGTGTGTGCGTGGGGAAGTGTCTCTGGTGTGGGAGTGGCTATCAGTCGGTATCTATGGTGTGTGTGTTGTTCTCTGTGCATTGCATTACTGTGTGCAGTGGTCCATGGTGCCTGCTCTGTGTCCATTGTGCCCCTGTCAACCCGTCCTTGGCCTGTGCAGCTGCCACACTTGCATGTCTGTGGCTTGCAAGGTCTGTTGCCTTGTCAGTGGTGGCTGTCCCTGCAGGTCATCCACTGTGACCGTCACAATGGTGGGTTGCCTCCTGTCAATGGTGTGGTGCATGTTTGCCTCGGGTGACACTGTGGCCTCCGCAGTTGCTGTCCCACCTCCATGCTGTGGCTTGTGTGTGTTGCAGGGGCTGTGCACCACTGTCTGTGACTTGTGATCCAGGCATATGCTGGTGGTGTACAGGGCCACAGTTCATGCACAGGGTGGGTGTCACCCCTGTGCCATGGAGGACTGCAGGCTGTGTGTGCACAGTTTTTATTGGCCCACACTGGGGGCTTGGTTGCCACACTACTGCGTCCCTGTGTTAGTGTCCCCGTGGGTATGGGTGTGTGTTTGCCCCTGCACTGTGTTGCATCCAGTGTGCTGCATGCTTCCATGCACCACTGTGGGTGTCTGTGCTGGCTGCTGTGGCTCATGGTGGGTCTGGCTTGTATGGTTCTGTGGTACACGAGGTTGCAGTGTTGCAGTGGCGGTGGTGGTATGCATGGGGATTCCCGCACTGGTGGTCACTGCTCATGGGGGGTGTCTTGGGGTCACAGTGCAGGGTGTGCTGTGCACAGGGGGGCTGCTGTGCCATGGGGTGGTCCTCCCTCCTTGTGTGGCAGACTCAGCTTGCTGGTGGGTGTGCTGGGGCACCATGGCCCAGCTGTGCTTTGTTTGCTTGTCCCCATGGGCCGGTGGATATTCCAGCCCTCCACCAGTTGTGCTGTGCTTGGGGTGTGGGGGTGCATTGTCAGTTCTGCAGTGTGTTCCTGTGCCCATCTGTGGCATGGGTGGTGGGCCCCTACCTACCTCCCTGGTTGTGCAGTTCCATTACTCTGCTGCTGGGGGGCTCCCTGCTTGCGCTATGGTGCCTCTTGGCTGCTCAGCTGGGCAGCCCTTGTTGTGCCATAGCTCATCGTATCTGCTCAGCTTCCCCTTCCTAGTTGCGCTATGGCGCAAATTGCGCGATATTCAGACGTTGGCTGTTGGCGCAATTTGGCTTGCTCCTTTTTTGAATATCGCGTCTATTGCACATGGGCGCAATGGACTTGTGCTTGCTCCTGCTATTGTGCACTTTTTGGGCGCAGTTTGAATATCCAGCCCCATTATTACAATGTTTTCTAGCTACTCCCGTGTTCCCTTCCCTTCATTAGTCATTGTGTATTTATACAATCTGTCGTATTTCCTAGTTGCATGTAATCCAAATGTGTATTTTGTTACATTGTACTACTCTCTGTAGTTATCCTCATGTTCCCTCTCCCCCCAGGTTGCACCGTGAGACGAGCAACTTGTTGCTCAGTGTGCCCTCCTGGTGAAACATTTCAATGAATAGATAAATAAGTGAATTATCCCCCAGCAAGCAAACTGCAATATTCCCAAAGATCAGGACAGTATACTGCATC
Organism: Neoceratodus forsteri; assembly: GCA_016271365.2. Classification (NCBI taxonomy): domain Eukaryota; kingdom Metazoa; phylum Chordata; order Ceratodontiformes; family Ceratodontidae; genus Neoceratodus; species Neoceratodus forsteri. The sequence continues at coordinate 154,112,812 of CM028138.1, forward strand.
ATAGCTTTTATTTCTCTGTCAGTTGTTGCAATTGTATTTCATTCTTCAGTCAGCAAGGTTTTATATAGGCAAGATCAATTTTTTCATCATATATTCTTACAAATCACTTCACATTTTGTGGAATTGCTACTCACAATTCACAATGGGCCAAATATTCAGAGCTGGCCAGCTGCACAGGTGTGCCATGCAAAAAAATAGATCTGGCCAGCTCTGGCACAATATTCAAACAGATTGCAAGATCCAAACTGACCACGCTATCTGGCTGAATATCAGGCCATGGTAGCATGGTGCACAGCAAACAGCCACCATACTTTGTGCCATGCTACCAGACCCCTTGGCCAAAGACTGATCATAGGGGTACAGCATGGCACACACTGGATACCACCACAGACTGCCCCTATGTGCAATATTCATCCCAAACATGCAGATGAGCCAATTGGGCATGCATGGTGCTAACGGGCCATTTGCATGCCCATTATGGGATCATCTGCATGCCGCACATCGGCCGAGTGCATTGGGCCAGGTCCCCCCCTCCCAAACCTCAATCACCTCCTGTAATATATTTCAGTGATCCCTGGTGATCTAGTGGTCCATCCCCAGCCCTGATCCCCTCCGGTAACATATTTCAGTAATCCCTGGTGGTCTAACAGTCCCCCCTCCCTAACCCTGACCTGCCTGTATCAAAAATATACCTGTCTCTGGTCGTTTAGTGTACCCATGCACCCGGAAGGTACTGCCCCACTACCCCGCATCCCCCCTTCCCAACCCTGAGAGCTGGCGACTGGCACAGTCTTCCCCTCACCACCACAGCCAGCTGCAGACTGAGCTCTCAAGTAGTGTGCACTGTAATGCTGATTTTATAGTACACGAGGGGAATGGGGCTAGGAAGAGACCGCTAGACCACCAGGCAATGGTGCTGTCACACGATGCAGGGATGGCATGTGTGGTAACAACCCTGTCTGCATAACATTAAGGGCTGGGTTTCAGAAGCATTAAACTGTGCCATGCACATGGGTGTTTTGTATTTCTGAAATCTCTGAATTTTGCACTGCTCCACATATGCATGCGGGAACACTCATTTGCGTGGTCGCAGTGCACAATTCTGCATGATGGTGCTGTCGGGGTTGTGCAGCACGTAGGTGTCCTTTGAATATGGGCAACTCCCTGGCAGCCAGCACTATTACCACTTACCGCAGCTCAGACACAGTTTGGACTGCACTGACTTTTTGAAAATGGGTCCCAATGTTGTTACACAGGTAGAAAAATGAAGTAGAAATCTGAAGACATGCAGCACCTGTGTTTTAGTGTTGCATGATTAGTTTTGTTCACACCTCAAACAATGGTTTAGCTAGGAATATGCAGAAGCCATACCAATTTACTTCTAGCATGAGACTTTAAGAGTCACTGGGCTCGATTTTCAAAAGCCCTGTGAATGCCACAAGCCACTGGTGCACTGATCATGCAAGTTAGACCAGCTCCTCCCCCTAGCCTAACTTGTGCCATTTGGGGGACCCTTTTTACGGGGCTTGCGCTGCTGCAGTAAAGCATGGAAACTGTCACAACTGTGCTTGATGTACTAAAATTGGGCACAGTTGTGGCAAAGGAGTTTGGGGCAGTTGCACCAAACAACGGGGTTGATGTAGGGCTTGACGCAAGCCCTGTGTCAGTCTCTGAAAATTGGGGCCACGAAGTAATGCCATAGAAGATATGAATGATCTCTTTCAGATGCTTTGCTCCCACACTGTAACATACTTTACAATGCTCTTTTCTCATTCAGAAATGTCGTCACATACAGGATACTAAATCCAGGGATTATATGGATCATCATTTAAATGGCAGTTTCAACTGCTATTTTAAATCATTTCTATTATGTTAAAATTGTATTATACCTCTTATATTATATAAACTCTGTGTATGTCGTTTTTTATTTGTTGGAGTTAAGTGTCTTTTATGTACAATATACCCCAGACTTTCTTGAAAATTAGCTGTTTTGCTCAATGGAAACTTTCTGGCAAAATATATAAACACAATGCAATACAAAAGTTTATAAACCCATTATTTGTGTTGTTAATTTTCAGTTTTAGGATGACCACCACATACTTTGGCATGGGCTGTAGAAACAGCATGGAGCATCTGTCTAGAAGCGACAGGCTGAACTAATTGTCAGGGTCGATAGTAGGAAAAGGAAACATATGCTTTAAAAAGCCGTCCTTTAATCTCATCTGTCCTTGACTTCATCAGGCTTTAAAATGACTGTTAGCTGCAATGAAACATGACTTACACACCGCCTGAGTTGTTATTACTTCAGTAATGACTAAATTTGGTGAGAATATCCACCCCAAATTGGCTGTAACCAGGATATTATGAAATTCGCCTCTTGTGATGTTCTTAGCACAAAATGGATGAGTCATACTAAAAAGGAAGACAACAGATATCAGCTTAACTGGAATATAACTTGTAACTGGATTGGCCTGGTGGGATCTGGGGAGTAGGCTGGGTTTGTTTTTCACATGGGAGGGACTCAGACTGGTCACCTGACTCCAGGATCCCAGTGAGGATGGAGTGGCAGAAGACTGGATCCACTCAGTCATGCTATGTCTCTGAAGAGGGTTGGGATGCTTGTACCTGTATGGCTGCACCCAGGTGGCCAGGGTGAGTGGGTGTACAACAGAGATTTCTCAATTGACTCCCCTGATATGTGAGCACAAGCACATTGTACATGTTCACTGCTGCTGACATCATACAACAGGGAAGACATTGTAACCACCCCAACCTCTCCATCTGACAACTGGTTTCTCTTCCTCCAAGATAGCTGCTGCCCTGGAGTGAGCCTCATGGTGGCCTGCAGAGGTATGGGGTAGGGGTGGTTCATAATAGAAGGGAGGAAGTTAGATATAACACACCAGTGGGTTCAGGAGAAAACCAGAACAAGTACTTGAGAACTTGGAAATATAAAATATGTTATAAGGGTGTAGCACTCATGGTTAGGATTACAAATGCATTTCAAAGTTAAACCCCTATATTTGTAACATGATACTGCAGCTTTCCCTGGGCAAAATAACCTAAAATTTGGAAGGTGTGTAATCAGCATCAGGATTTCTGCATTCTACACATCTGATAATGGCTGCGTTGGTGGTTTGAAACTTTTTGAAATATAGAAAATATGGGTTTTAATATCTTTATTTTGTTCACTGATGGCAAAAAATGGCTGTAAGTTGAAGCAGTAAAGAGACAGGGTTAGTTAGAGTTTGGCCAAGGAGGATTTTTTGATAGGTGGTTTTACAGAGAAATGTGTGGATTTTAGATTTTTAGGAACATAAAATGTCATGTTTGCACATGTTCAGTTAATTTTTCTTAACTTTTTCATAAATAGATTTTTGCAAAACTGACATACTGTACTGTAGGTCACTTTCACAAAAGTGACGAAGTACAGTATGTCAGTGACTCAGAATCCCCTTTTGTGAGAAAAGACTCATGATTTCATGAGCCTTAGGTGTTCGGTAGGGCAAATAAGATAAACCTTCACACATCAAAAACAAGAAAATGTGTTGTAAGTTAAGTCTGAAACTTGTGTGGTCAATATAGCAGAGTGTAAGATTGATTCTTAAAGTGCTTTTCTGAGTAAAAAAATACTTCTTAAAATATTAATGAAATTAGGTGCTTGCATTTCACAAAAACATTCCTTACTTTCATCAGTCTTGAACATGTTTTCATGACTCAGACACACTTTCGTGAGTCTGACCAGTCATGAAAGGGGGTTAAAGGGACACTATCAACCACTTTTGCATCATATTATTTTTTAAAGAAAACCTACATTTTATGATTGCTTACCTTCTCTAAAATTCATTGATGATGCTTGTTGTCTATCTGCTTCTTTTCTAAGTAGAACTGAAGTGCACGCTTATGGTGTAATTATACCTGAACTTGTTTTGTTTCAAATCTTTGATTTATTCTTCTTACATACTTCCTGAACATTAGGAGCCCCGCAAATAGGGTAGCCTCTCATGATGCAATAGTCTCCTCTCCTCCCACTGCATCATAAGTGGCCAGACTTTGTAAAAGTATTCCCAAGTCCAGAAAAGATGCAGAGGGTGTTGCTCAAAAAATTTAAGCAAACATGTTTTTGTGTGGTAACACCAGTGTGGTAAGCAATCTGTTTTTCACCTTGTAAAAGAAACAAGATCTGATCGGAGCCAAAATGGATGTGGAGAGCTTTTGGGGTGCTTTTACGCACTATTTCTAATGAATTTGCACAATGCAGATCTGATGAGAGGCAGTTTCAATATGGTCTTCCTGTTCCACATTTTTACAATGTGTTTTCCTAGAATATGCCTGCAGATTGCTATATATTTAGCCTGGATAATTCACAGAAGAAATGGCATCTCATTTTCAGTGGGGCTCTACATTTACACAATATTATGCTGCATTGTGTAAAATCAGAACACACTGAAAACAGTATTTTACATCTGGACTAGGCTACTCTGAATTACATTATAAAAATGATACAATCATGACCCCACTGAAAACAAGATATTGCATCTATTCTGAGACATTCTGAGTAAATATAGTGCAAAAATGTGTAAATAAAGATCCGATGACAATGAGATGTTGCATCTCTCTTGCGCTATCCAGGATACAAAATATAGGATAAGGAATATTTAAAGAAAATCTACTGTAAACTGAATTTCACTTTGTTCACTGACATAAGCAGTTTCTTTATCATTTTATAACATATTAGATTGCAGTATTTATTTTGAATATTGTGGCCATGAAGATGGTGTGTACAATGCGTGTGTGTGTTTGCTGTAGCTCAATATATTTTTCCCCAAAAAGCATAGTAAAAAATGCCTGCTGATTATTATATATTATTATATATTTCACCTGGATAGTTCACAGAAGACCTAGCATATGTCTGAGATGGTGCTTATCATATAGAGGTTAAAACAACTGTAAATCTTTTTAGATTTGCTGGGAAAGAGTGACATTTATGAGATATAAATCTTTCTTGAAAGACAATACCTGCCCAACTGAAGCTTGTAGCAAAAAAGTATAAATGCTAAGTATTTAAATGTGCAAGTTGTTGCATTTTGAAGGGGGTAAACAAATCTCCAGTTTAATATTACCAATATGTAACAAGCTGTTTCAGTTTCCTAATGTCCATATGATAAGCAGCTTGGAGTTATGTCTCCAACATTCTAAACAGAAAGAAGGGAGTATTTTATTTTAATTGGCATAATGATTTGTAGATGTGGAAGGATATATTGAAATGCCAAAATATATGTTCCACGATACTCAATTTTTCTAGCTACAGATAGCAAGATGGCTGTAGACTCTGCCCACAGCCATAAAAAAGAATCAGAATCAAACTGCTAGCTACTTCAGCCATCTGTATAGAATGTGACCAATCATTACATTTATTTTTTAAACTAAAGATTCACCTAGGCTGCACTGGGCTCCTTGGAGTAATTCAGCACACACCTCAGAGGGCGTCGGCCTGGGTTCCACAGTGGTAGCAAATCTGGTGCAGTGCATCCACATGGGGTAGTGACAGGGAACTCTTGTAGATATAGAACAGGTTACAACCCCCCAGGAAATAAGTAAGCTGCCCCGGTAATCCTTTTCTCCACATAATAACAGGTTCCCCACAGTAGCTACCCACACCCCCAGTAACACTCTTTCAGCAACAGAGTGACAGTGGATAAAATTCCAGACAGTAACCTTATTTATCCGTGGGGGGGGGACACAAGTAGGAGAAGGTCAACCACTATTTAGTTAGTCAATAACTTTCCCTGTAGCAATCCCTCTTCCCACCCCTGGGTGCACCCAGATTGTTCCTGTATGGTGGGTACCTCACTGCTCAGTGATGCAGGCCTGGGGTCTTTCATCAGGGCCCAGATAAACACGTAACACACTTCGGACTTGTAATCCTAGGGTCGCCAAACTGGTATGTCACTAAAAGTCCTGTGCAGAGATTACCCCCAGAATCCTAACTGGCTAGCTAACTAATAGACTCCCCAGAGCTGCAGCTCAGGGTATTCACAGTTTTTTGCAGTTCACACAGGGGGTTCATAGTCAGATGAGTTGCACAGTATGGTGGAGGCTCTCCATTAGTGGTGCACCACAGGAAGGAAACTAGAACCAGACAAACTCGAGGGGTGATGATCTTCACCTGCATGGCCTTGCCAGCTTCACCTATGGGCCTTTATAGACAGACTTCACTCAGGCAGGCTTGTTCTGTCCTTCAACACAGGGTGTCATCATCTTCAGTCTGAGGAACTAGGATTGGTTATGTTCCTCAAACCCTTCTGTAGCACATCTAGTCACCCTACAGGATGTGTGCAGGGCAGCGGGGCTCCAAAAGTCTCTCACCTCACAGCCCCTACCTCAGGGGATGCTTCCACAAGCAATGCTGGGTTCTGTCACAGTGGCTTGCCTTGACACTTACAGTCTCTACCCTGGCTGAACGCTCACTTCAGCAACCAGTTTCTCTGCCGAGGTGATCAGTTGCTCACTCAAGGTCCACAGCCCAACTCTTTTCCCAGTTCAAAAAGCTGTCCAACTGCTTGGGCTGCTATAGAACAATTTCTTTTTTTCTGCTTTAGTCACACAGAAACAGCTGCTATTCCTCCTGCACTCAGCTTAGTAGTTTAAGGTAGCCAAGGTTCAGAAACCGCCAGGCAAACTCGATAGACTTGAACATTCTCTCTTCTCACAGCCACCCTGCAGCTCATCTTGACAACTGTCCCATCTTCTGGTGGCAAAACAGTCTTATATCTCACCCTAGCAGTGTCCCTGTGATTGGCTGCAGCTCACCAGGTGATCTCAGGGCTGGCTCTCTATTTTACCCAGCAGCCCCATTTTGTAGTTTTCTATGGGGGCTGCCATTTCATCTCTCTTAGGGCTCTCTGCCGTCCAGCCCTGATTTATGCCATTGAGCCCTCTAACAGGGTTAACTCTATGTTTACTCTTGACTGGAGGTCATTGGTATCTATGCTCACTCCACTGCTCATCCTGGAGCCAGGGATATACTTTTATTCTAATGGCTGAGCTGAAATTGGAGTGTGGCTTCTTTAAATTTTGGCTCTGATGGCCATGCATGTTCGGGGGAGCAGTGGCTGCCATCTTATTTATTTACTTTTTTGTGGTCCCGGTTTCCCAAAATACTGTGACCGCAAGTTACCCTCTCCTTTAAAGCCCACAGGTGCAAAACCCACACTCTGACCCTTAGCCCCTTTATGCAGTGATCCTGTGGGGCTGAGGACAGTGACTGACATTGGTGGCCACAGCAGCGAGGTGACGGGAGGCGCCAGGCTCCGGATCCCACCCGGGACCCCTGAAGCGGCACCAATACCAGGTTGGGACCAGAGCACCAAAGGTAAGCCCAATATGGGGGTTTACATTTGTAAATTGTATACATATTTATGGGTATGTGCTCTGTTAGTGGGTTTTGAAGGCATAAAGAGATAGCACAAACTTAGCGTATAAAGCATTTATTACAGCTAAGCCAAATTACAGGGAAAAGCATAGTGCACACCAACCCTGGGACGACAGAGGCAGCTCCCTAATCTCAGCATGGGCTCTCCAACAATAAGACCCCAAAACTGATCCTGTATTTATACAATTTTCTGTCATAGCTAGCAATTTATCTATTTGTAAAAGCATAACCATACATGGTGAGACTCTGGTTGCTCAGCCAGTAGTTCTGTGGTCTGTGATGGGTTGTTAGTTGTGAGCCTAGGCACCTCTCAATCTCCATGAGCAGCTGATTTAACAGTTTTCTCACCTTGTACAAAAGAGCATGTTTGCCCTGTCTCCTATCTGTAAACATGTGCATATGGCAAAAATATATTATTTCCCAAGCCAGCAGTCTGTATATTGCAAAGACAGCTAAAATGCACTGATCAGTAAATCCTTACTAATACATAGCAGCATGTAAATAAATGGTCATTCAGCAATTCTGAAAGGCACTTAGCACTAGTAAACTAGTAACTTTAACTGGATTTCACTAAAACCTAACCTATAGCAGCACAACTATCCTATCAGCAATACTTCTACATAAAAGAAATGCATAAAAAGAAGACATCCCAAAGTGTATGCTAACTAGGGATGGGCGAACCGGCTGTGACCCAATTCTGGTTCTAACTTAGATTTTTTTCCAAAAGGTTCTGATTTACTCTGATGAATTGTAGTCCCAATGAAAAACATGTTTTTAACCCTATTACCCTATATTGTTTTATTTTGTACTTAAAAAAACTTTTTAAAGTGTAAAATAAAACTATCCCAGGTGTCTACCTCCCCCTCCCGCCGTTCGCCAGCCTAATGTTAAATAAATATTCCCTAGTGTCTAGTGGTCCCCCCACCCCAATCACCGGCCCAGTGTTAAATAAAAATTCCCTGGTTTTTAGTGGACCCTCCCCTCACCCGATCACCTGCCCAACAATATGTAACAAGTTTCCCTGGTGTCCAGTGGTCCCTCCATCCCAATCCCCTAAAAGTTACATACCATTCCCTGATGTTTAGTGGACCCCCTCCCTATTCCCTTTCTCCTGTACAGTAAGAGAATAAAGAACTAGTCCACTCCATTTCCTAGTGTCTAGTGGACCCCCCAAGCCCCCATCCTGGCACATGGTGCCCTACTACCTACTCCCCCCCACCCTGATCCTTAGCCAGTGAACAGCACAACCGTCTGCTCTCCACCATTGCTGGTCACTGACTTAGCTGTCAGTGAATGAGTGCATACTTGTACAAGTACACACTAATTCATTGTAGATCGTGCTCATTCATGACAGCTCTGCTTATGGCTGTCCATGGTGCAGACAAGAGCAGAGGGTTATTCTGGTCACTAACTGGGGGTCAGGATGGGGGGGGGAATGGCATGGTGGACCCCTGAAGGATCCACCACACCGTTCCTCCCATCCTGACCCCCAGCTGGTGACTGGAGCAGCCCTCTGCTCTTATCTCCACCATGGATGGCCACTGACAGAGCTGACATGTCAATGCATGAGCACGTACTTGTACAAGTATGTGCTCATTCATTGACAGCTCAGTCAGTAGCTGGCCATGGTGGAGAATGGAGGACTGAGCCAGTCGCTGGCTTGGGGTCGGGCTAGAAGTGAGCAGGGTGGTGGGGCACTACCTGCCCGGGTGGGGGTTCCGTTAGACACCACAGAATGGAGTAGACTAGTACCTTATTCTAGTACAGGTGAATGGGGATAGGGAGTGGGGTCTGCTAGACACCAGGGAATGGTATATAACTTCTGGGGGATCGGGATCAGGTGACCACTGGACACCAGGGAAACTTGTTATATTATGTCAGGTGGATGATCAGTTGGGGGGAGTGACCACTGGACACCAGCACAGAAGCTCAGAACAGTGGTAAAGTGCTGGACCGAACCGGACTTTACTTCTGAACTGGGTCAACTTGGCAACCTGGGTCACGTCATGAAAGGATCAGTTTTCTCTGTCATAGTAGAGTCGACCCAGTCTGTGGAGGTTCAGAAGTGCAGCAGAGCTAGTTTGTCCATCCCTAAATACTAACACCCTTTAAAAAACAGAAAACTTTGCACATGAAGCCCTCTCCTCCAGATGAGGGGAGTAGCCTTCAAACCCAAGGGGTGAGGGAGGAAACAGACTGGGGGTGGAGGTTTCAGGAGGAGCAGAGGGAGGATGGAAGTATAAGGAACCTGGGTGGGGTTCAGCAAAGGGGATCAGGGATAAGGGGTGGGGGTTGGTGTTAGTAAATGCCAGGAGCTTGGGAAACTAGTTGCCAGAGTTCCAGGCCATGCTGTTCGAGGTGGGGGTGGATGTGGCAGCGGTCACGGAGACGTGGGTCAACAAAACCAAAACTGGGACCTAAATGTGGGTACACTATGCTTAGGAAGGATAGAAAGGAGGGCAGAGGGGGTGGAGTGGCTATGTTCATTAGAGATGACATAGAAATTGCTAGGGTAGAAGAGGCAGAGGGAAACGTGGAGGCCTTATGGGTCACCTTACGATCCTCAGCAGGAGATAAGGTCAAGCTGGGTGTAGTATATAGGCCCCCCGGGATGAGTGATGTTCTAGAGGATGGTTTGCTGGACAACATCATTGCCCAGTGTGGACCAAAAGGGGAAGGAGTGGTGTTGATGGGGACCTTAATATGCCAGGTACAAACTGGGGAACCATGTCCTCAAAGGTGGCCAAGGGCAGAGGCTGCTGGACGGCTTCCAGGATGTGTTCTTAACACAGCATGTGATGGAGCCCACAAGGGAGGGCATGTCCTGGACGTGGTTCTGGCAGATGGGGATCTGGTAAGGGACCTGGTTGTAGGGGACCCCCTGACTAGGAGCGACCACAATACTGTCTGGTTTCAAATAAGCATGGGGGGGGGTGAGATCTAGGACACTGGCAGTGGACTTCAGGGAGGGCAGACTTTGTGGGCATGGGAAATATTCTCAAGGATCACTTTAAGGGGATTACATCAATGACAAGTGTGGAAAGGAGATGAGAGGTCATAAAACGGGGACTTCATGAGGCAGTCAGGATCTAAACTAAGTTGAAACGTAAGGGAGCAAGGTCACATAAACCATGCTGGTGGTCCAGTGAGGTACAGGTAACGGTCAGAGAAAAGAAGGCGGCCTACAAAAAATATAAAACAACAAGAGGGGATAGGGATAAGGAAATGTACCATCTTGCATCTAGAAAAGTCACCCGGATGGCGAGGGGAGCAAAGTCCAGTAAAGAGCAGCAGCTGGCACAGGGGATACATGGAGGGGAAAAGGGGTTCTTCCAGTACATTGGGGAGCGGAGAAAAACTAAGGGCCATCTCAGCAGATTGAGATCCGAAGGAGGGTGGGTGGAAGAGGCGAGGGACCAGGCAGAGGTATTTAACGAGTACTTTGCCTCTGTGTTCACTAGGGAGGGGGATGGCATATCTACAAAGCAAGGCACAATGGGGATAGAAGTGGCAGTGAGTGGGATCAGGGGAGCAACAGAAATGGAGCAAGAGGGAGGGAGAGGTACCCCAGGGGTGTCACATCTGGATAAGGATAAAAAGGTCAGTATGGTGGAGGGGACAGATGATGCGATCTCCGCCAAAAGGGTGTGGTTAGCCCTCAAGGCCCTAAAGCAAGACAAATCTCCTGGGCCAGATGGCATTCATCCGAGAGTACTATGGGAATTGGTGGACATACTGGCTGCACCCCTGGCAGAGCTCTTCAATAGGTCACTTGACACAGGGAGGGTACCTAGGGATTGGCGAGGCACATGTGATGCCAATCCATAAATGGGGGTCGAGGAGGTACCAGGTAACTATAGACCCATCAGTTTGACCTCGTGGTGGGAAAATTAATGGAGAGTATACTAAAGGAGCGATTGGGGTGTACTTGGAGGAGGTGGAGGTTTGGATATCGGCAACATGGGTTTGTGCCAGGTAGATCATGTCAAACCAATCTTGTGGAGTTCTACAGATGGGTAACATCAGAACTGGACAGGGGAAAGCCTGTGGATGTATTATTCTTGACTTCAGCAAGGCGTTTGGACTCTGTCCCCCACAATGGTCTGGGTGGAGGAAACTGATGGGGTTAGGAGTAGGCCCTTTGATGGTCAGATGGATTGAAAACTGGCTAGCTGGACACACCCAGAGAGTAGTGGTCTGTGGGGAGCTCTCGAACCTAGAGGTTGGTAGTGGGGTACGCAGGGCTCGGTCCTGGGTCCGATCCTGTTTAATGCATACATATCAGACATCAGGAGGGTATAGGGTGTGAAATGAGTCTCTTCGCTGATGACTCCAAGATGGGAGCAGTAGTTGAGGAGAAGGGGGTTGGCCTGCAAGGGACCTGGACACCCTGGAAAGCTAGGGCTCACACATGGAAATTAAATTTCAATATCACCCGTGCAACGTGTTGCATCTTGGCGGGGAAACCCTAAACACAGGTACACCCTGGGAGGGAGGCGCTGGAGGCCTCAATAGGGGAAAAAGACCTAGGGGTCATGGTGGATGCATGTATGAATAACTCTGAGCAGGGCAGGAGAGCGGCTAGCAAGGCAAACAGGATGTTGGGATGCATCGTAAGGGGAATCACCTCAAGGAGCAAGGAAGTGATTCTGCCGCTGTACAATGGACTGGTTAGACCACACCTTGAGTACTGTACAGTACTGGAACCACACATGAAGAGGACATACAGCTCCTGGAGAGGGTACAGAGGAGGGCAACTAAGATGATCACGAGGGCTAGGAGATTTGACGTATGAGGACAGACTTGAGGAGCTCTGCCTGTTTTCATTGGAGGAGAGGAGAGATGGGGGACATGATTGAGGTCTTCAAGTACCTCAAGGGAATAAATAGGGTAAACATGGAGGGGATCTTTAGACTAAAGCAGGGAGGTATCACCAGAGGGCTTGGTTTGAAGTTGGAAGGTGGAAGGGTGAGGGGGGAAAGAGGAGGAGGTTTTTCACTGAGAGGGTGGTGGACCCTTGGAATAAACTGCCTGGCGAGCTGGTTCAGAGATCCACAGTGGAGGGCTTCAAGAGAAGGTGGGACAGACACAGAAAGTGGATGTATCAGATGATGGCCTGTCCCAGGGAGGTGGGGATGGATGATAAGGGTTTCTGGAACACAAGGGAGGGGAGGGCCTCGGCACCCAACTAGGGATCTGAGGTTTGAGCAGACTCGATAGACCGTAAGGCCTAATCTGCTGGCAAATAGTATGTTAGTATGAAAACAAAACAACTGTTGGAAGTTAAGACTGAACCTTGTGTATCTGACAATGTAGAGTGTACGGTTGATGCATCAAGTTTTTTTTTGGGGGGGGTGAGCACTGTTTTTAAAATAGTAATGAAATGATGTTGTGTGCCATGAAAACAGGACCTAGTTTGCCACTTACAAACCAGTTTTTGTGATTTGAAACCCAGTTTTGTGAGATACAACCTCACTTCATCACATATAGTCTCAAAATAAGAAAAATCTGGATGAGTTTACAGGGCCATGTATGTGAACAGGTAGCTGCTTTGGGCCACTAGTGAAGTGCATTACAGGTGTGCCACAATGTATGTGATGATGCACCTGCTGCAAGTCACTTGCAAAGTCTGCTACAGGTTTAATGTAATGTCTGGGATAATGCAGCTATAGTCGCAGGGCCATGTGCAAAATAAGCTCCTACGGTGCACTACCTACGTTTCAAACATATAGAAACATAGATTGTGGCAGCAGGAAATGACCCAGAGTTCCATCCAGTCTGCCCATTTTCTTGTCTAGCTCCATGCTCAACCTAATGGTAGACTGGATTTAGAGATCTGATAATCAGAGTGGCTGATCCTCACTCCTTCCCTAGGTATCTCTTCCTCTCTTCTGTCTGTGGGTCCCCTATTCTGTCATATTTGTTCCACCCAAGTTTATACCCCATCTCAGTCTTAGCTTGAATCACCACTTTAGGCAGTCTATTCCACATTCTACTTATTCTGTAATCATAGAAAAATAACAGTATGCGGAATACAGTTACATGCCGTGACAACACTGCACTTATACATTGTAGAGACACAAGGCTGCAGAATGCAGACCTGTGGTGCTGTACGTGATGCTGCAGCTTCACAAGTGGCCCAGAGGGTGACTCATGAAATCTACTACAGGTCTACAGCAATGTGTGTGATGACATCACTGCTTCACAAAATGCCCTGTGGGACTCTCATGAAGTTCACTACAGATTTGGGATAAGACCTGTGATGACATAGCTGCTTGGTAACTGGCACATATGTACATCCCAGTGCCCCAGCCCAGTATCTGGCAGCTTTGTGTCTCACAATAAAACAAACAAAGCAGAGTTAAAAGGGCATTATGAACTGAGGATTGTAAATAGAGGAGTCTGATTGGCTTAGAGCTCTTTGAAGCCGTGATGATATCAGGCTACATCATCACGGCTTCAGAAAAGTTCGGGCGCCACCATCCTCCTTGTTGTCTACTGTCTGAGCTAATTTTTCAAAATGTACTCCTACACCACCCAAAAACTCATTCATAAAACATTTTAAAACCTGCTTCTTTTATTTTTTTTATTTAAAAAACTTGAAACTCAGTTCATAAAAGCAATAAGTCAAGAAGGGGTGTGGAATATCATGGGATATCGTCACTTCTTGGGTGGTTGGACACACTCTGCCTGCAGCCTCGTGCCTAACCACCCAAGGCGTGATGATATCTTATAATATATCACACCCTGTCATGCCTTATTGCTTAATTATGAACTGGTGATCGTAAAAGGATGTCGCTGATTGGCCGAGACGTTTTTGAAGCCGTAATGATATCGAGCTACATCATCACAGCTTCAGAAAACCTCCGGCCACCAGCCTCCTCACTTACCGCGCAGTGTTCCTCATGTCCCACAGTCCGAGTCAGATATCCAGTTCACCGCTATTTAAAAAAAAAAAAATGAACTCTTCACAAATCTGCCCATGACAGAATGCAGCACAACACAAGCTGCTGGGAGTCGGGAAAAACAACGACCAAGCTGCCAAAAACATCCTCCGCATCCTACGGTTCCATTCCCCACAGAAACGTAATGTTAGGTGGCAGCCGCACAGCACGTCATGTCTGTGTATAGGGCAAGAATGGCGCGAGTCATGCCTTGAGCGAGTATTTTTTTAAAAAACAGTAAAGGATCCAAAACCGGTCCATGACTTTTTTTTCTTAACAGCCAACTAATGGCAGATGGGGGTACCAGGAGGGGTATGTAATGTATGAATGAGGGGATAACATGGTGCGATGTGTAGTCCCATAGATAGGGAAATAAAATAAAGGAGGCGGTGGGGGCCTACGGGGGGGGGAGGCAGGACTAATAATGTTTGAGTGCGTGTATATGGTGGATAAATCCTGTGAAAGGTTGTGAAGAGAAGGCTGGAGAAAGCAGAAAAGTAGGCCAATATCAAGAAGGGAAACAGAGTCGTCACAATGGTACAGGTTAACATGATGACAAACCAGGGTCATGGAAAACTATTGCACTGTTCATTTTTGAGATGAGACTATAACAGCTTGAAGGATAAGATGCTGATGGGTGACCTTAATTTTAGCTTTTTTTTGCAGTTTGTTCCACAAACAGGACAGTGTAAAGCTTATAGCAACCCTGCCAAAGCGAGAGTTAATTTTGGAAACCTTCAGTAAGATGGATGTGCAACTTCTCAGGGCATAATTACCTATTGGTTTTAGAGGAAGACAGTCTGTAAAGTATTGGGGAAGTTTTTTGGAGATGGCTGTCAGGGTCCATAATGCTGCATTTCTATTGCGCTTGTACCGAAGAGAACTTCACCCTACTGCTTGATATAAGGAACAGTGGTGAGTGGAGTAAGGAAGGCAGGTGATAAACCTCAAAGCTCTATGATATAGTGTGTCAAGTTTGGTGAGGTAGGAAGTAGGAAAATGACTATACAGGATGTCAGCATAGTCTATCAAAGACAGAAAGGTTGATTAGGCCAGCTGCAGTTTAGCATCTCTAGTTAAGAAGCGGGCTATCCTAAAGAACAGGCCAAGTCTCTGTCGTAGTTTTTTGAGTAATTCTTCAATGTGCTCTATAAAAGAGAGCCTATGGTCCAGCCATACTCCAGGTATTTGAATTTAGAGATGAATTCCAACTTTTCACCAAGAATTGTAGTAATCTGTGGCACACGATCTGATAGGGCTTTACCGTTTGAGCAGAGGGAGAAAACAGCATTGCTTTTGTCTTCTTGGCATTAAGTAATAGTTTTTTATTTAGAAGTTGGTGTTGCAGCAGGTTGAACTCAGATTGAAGGTTGTTACATGCAGATTGTAATGACTGGCGGCTTACGTAAAGAACTGTATCATCTGCAAACAGATGTATATTGGCCTTAGTTATGCTTTCATCAATGTTGTTGATGTAGATTGCAAATAAAAGGGGTCCTAAGATAGAACCCTGGGGAATATCTCTTAGGAGAGGATTGAGAGTCAAGAGATCTCCTTCCGCTTTCACCCACTGGAATCGATCAGAGAGGTAGTTGCTGAACCATTGCAAAGATAATGGGTCTGCACCTAATGAGGCCAGGGAAGAGAGTAGCAGAGAATGGTTGACAGTGTTGAAGGCCTTACTCAGGTCCAAGAACACAGCACAAGTGTAATTCCTGTTGTCAAGCTCTCTTTGCCAATCATTTGTCACTTTGGCAAGTGCTGTGATGGTGCTATGTTTAGCTCTGAACCCTGATTGGACAGGATTTAGCAGGTTCTTGGCTTCTAGGTACTGCCTCAGCTGGTTGCTTATGACTTTTTCCAGCAATTTTGACAGAACAGGGAGAATTGAGATCAGTCTGTAACTATTTAGATCACAGGGGTTTCCGGACTTGAACAGGGGTATGATATGTGCTGTTTTCCAGATTGAGGGAATAGATCCTTGGGTCAGTGATACGTTGAGTAAATGGGTTCTGGTCACGGCTAGCACGTGGATGGCCACCTTCAAAAAATATGGGCCCAGGGTATCCGCACCAACACTTTTTTTTACGTCTAATTTTATCAACAAGTCTTTAACTTCTTTCAGAGTAGTAGGACGCAAGGAGAAGACTGACGATCCCAAGTGACACCCCTCATGCCTGTCAGTCTCTACAGGGTGAGGCATTATGGTTGGAAACCCTAACGTCCCACGTGTTCGTTGGTATTTTCACTCCAAATTTTAAACATGTTTTTTTTGTGACCCCCACCTCATGAACAGTGGCAATATCAGTTTGTTAGCGGAAAGCTGATTTTGCACAGCAACTACGCCATTTGGCACCACTGGTGCGAAAACACATTTCAAATAGGACATGAAAAATGACAGCTGTACTGTTCATGGGGAGGTGTAAAACATGGCAACGTTGAAAATCTGGAGTGAAAATATAAAAAAACTGGCAAAGTCACGAGCGTGCATAGTAACTGCGCAACACACACCCATAACGTAATTAGTTTGGGTATTTTTTTTACAGCAGATTGTCAACACAGGCATTTTGGGACCTCGGCTCATGAACAATGTCACTGTGATTTTCTTAATCTGTCCTGAACACTGATTTCCCACAACGACCGCACATTTCTGCTTCGGAAGTGCGAAAACACAGTTTGGCCAGGGTGTGAAAAATGACAGCTGTACTGTTCATAAGGAGGTGTTGAAAAATGCCAGTGTTGACAATCTGGACCGAAAATATTACAAATTTGTGAACTTATGAGGGTGTGTGGAAACTGCACAGTGCATGCTCGTAACATAGTCATTTTATGGACTTTTGTCACCAAAGTTTCAAATTAGCCATGTTAAGATCTCTACTCATGAACAGTGTCACTGTGATCATCTTAATCTGTCCTGAACATTGATTTCGCACACCAACTGCACCATTGTGCACTACATGCACGGAAACACATTTTGGGCGAGATGTGAAAAATGACAGCTGTACTGCTCATAAGGAGGTGTGGTAAAATGTCAATATTGAAAATCTGGAGTGAAAATATAAAAAATTTGCGAACTTACAAGCGTGCGTAGGAACTGCGCAATGCACACTCGTAAAACAGTAATTTTGGGGAATTATTTCACCAAATTTTCAACATAGGGTTTTTGGGGGTCTTCCTCATAAACTGTGACACTGTCATTTTGTAAATCATTCCCGAAAGGTGGTGCAGTGACCACGAAGTCACCTTGTGGGACCGAGTAACAAAATGACAGTACCAGAATACGTGAGTTGGGTCTCAAGAACCCCATGTTGAAAATTTGGTGAAACATTCCCAAAATGTTACCTGAGATATGTATCAAGTTGAAAAAACAACAACTTTTATTCCATGTGCAGCTTACCGGCATTTCCTCAGTTCATGGTTGGTTTGACGAGTGCAAACGTGTACCTGGTCCACTGGAGATCGTCGCGCCTCGGACTCGGAGGTAAGTATGGGGTAAGGTGGGTGTGGGGAGGCAGGTGCACAGAGGTGGCCGGGTGGGGGAAGGGGGCAAGACAATCAATGAGGGAACGTTTTTTGTTTTTAGGTCTTTTTTTCTTTTAGGAAGATAATGCAGAGCTTTTGCCACACAGGGCTGGGCTCCCAGCATGGCAGCTGGAACTTTTATTTTTTGGGGGGGCAGTAGAGCCAGTGGGGGATTGGGCACCCCCGTTGTCCATAATGAGGTTTGCAGTGCTGGGGTGGGCTCCCAGCGTGGCACCTGGAAGTGTGTTGGGGGGGCAGTACAAGGACATTTGCCACACTGGGGAGGGCTCCCAGCGTGGCACCTGGAAGTGTGTTTGGGGGGCCAGCAGATGGACATTTGCCATACTGGTGTGGGCTCCCAGCGTGGCACCTGGAAGTGTGTTTGGGGGGTGCTGAGCCATTGGTGGATTCAACACCCTCGTCTGCTCTATGGGGGAGCATATGAGCATGCTGGGGTGGGCTCCCAGCATGCACCTATGTGTTCGTGGGGCGGGGAACTGTCTATGCCGATGTAGACAATTTGCATACTGCTGACAAAAGTATGCAAATTGTCTCCGGTGTTTTCCTTTCAACTGTACGCCACTGCATCTGAACGGATGTCATAGACAGCTCGGATATTCACTGGCGCGATGGAGCTGCGCCTGCAAAAGGGAGCAGGCCACTGGAAGTGGGGGAGGCACACCTACGAATTCTCATATGGTGGCACTATGTTTCTTGCACATGTTTGCAAGCAATCATAAAAAATTACTACACATGCGGTTGTTTCCATATATTCTGTCACTGCAAGTAGCATTCCCCGTTCTTTGCAAGTACTTCCCGACTTTCAAAAAAAAAAAAAAACTAAATCCTCTATCCCACAGTTTCAGACTGAAACAATAGCCCCTTACATTTTCCAGACAACAATTCCACTCACTCCTTAACAAAATATCCCAGTTTTAGGCACAAATAAAAAAAAATGAAAGTAAAGCCATCAGTGTGATTGGCTTCACTTAACCTTTGGTCAGCAGCACAGTTTTAAAAAAGACAGTGCGCACCTTTCTTGATTCACTCTAATTAGAAAAAAATCCATAAATCCTCCTTCCCACAGTGACATATCCAAAAAAATATCCACCTTGCATTTCCCACACAACACTTAAGCACCCCGAAAGCCGTCATTACGATCAGCTTCACAGCAGTCCCTCGCGGTCTCCTCTGAATGCATGAGACGTGCTTCAGTTGCTTACCTCTTCCTGGTTTCTCCCTTGTACATCTGAGCTGGGATACTGAGTGGGAAGAGGGGGACACATTTAGTCCATATTTCCACAGTTAGTCCATATCTTCCTAATTCAATATCGGTCACTGTAGTAATGGTGGTGGTGGTGGTGGAAACGATGCCTCACTTACTGCCACAACAGGGCAGCATAGAGATCAATGCAGGCAGGGATAACAGAGAGAGGGCATAATGTAGCAGACTGCAGAGCCACAGTAACATCAGCTCCACCTGCTGGCCAATGCAGTCAATCAGCACTATTTTTTTTAATAAGTATACTTCCCTAATAAAAAAAAAAACAGAAAACATATACTTTTAAATGTACTTTTTCATTTTTGTTTTTGGTTTTTTACATGAGTCATAGTATAATTGGAATAATGCACTTCAGGGTGTGTGCCGTGCTGTGATAACATCACCTATTGGGTGTTGGACACACTCAGCCTACGGCCTTGTGCCCAACCACCTGAGGAGTGATGTTATCCCAGTATGAAACACACCCTGTCATGCATTATTTCTTTATTTAGTTACACTATCCAATTGTATTTGTGATTAATTGTTAATCGTTGCCTATGTATTTTACACTATAGCTCCTTAACTTTTATATTATATAAGGTGCTCATGGTATGCTACATTTTATTATGTAGTTTTATTGTTGCCTTTTGTATAAATGTTCTGGGTTATTCCTGAAAATAGGCCTATGGCCTAGTGAACTTACCTGTTTAACAAAAACAACTAACTAACTAACTAACTAACTAACTAACTAACTAACTAACTAACATATAAGTACAATGTTCATCATGAGGTGTGACTGCAGTCCTCATACTGTTGTTTATTGTTTTATGCTGTTAAATCATATGAGTGAAACCTGGGCTGTGCTTTGCTATTCAGTGTGGTGGGTTTATGGTAGTGGTGGATGGGGTGGCTGGAGTTAGGGTTCAAAGCCCCCAACATCGCATTTCCTTACATTGGTGGCTTTAATATTAAACTTTGACTTGTGCATTAACATAGTTTTTGCAATGAATGAATCTATCTATCTGTCTGCCTGTCAATCTAGCTATTTTTCAGGCATGGCCACACCTGGATATTAGGTTTGAGTATACACTTCTATGTTAAAGGCACAGTTGCACCTGTATATTAGCCTTGAGTGCACACTTCTATGTTAAAACCTTAAAGTTTGCATCTTAGTAATGCTGCCCCCGTTTAATAAATTTGCCCCAAATTTGGTATGTGTGGAGTCTGGGTCAGGGTCTTTGGATCCTGACAATTTTGTGTCAATCAGTTGGGAGGGGCGCAAAGTTACAGAGGTGCAAAAACACTAAAATTTACCAAATTTAGTTTTTTGCTCATTTGTAACTAATAAAACTGTTTTTTAACCTGAAACTTACAGGTCTAATAGAATCTGGCCCAAGGTGCACTCTTTTGCAAGTTTGATGTTTTTAACTTAGTTACATGTCATATGAGTGCGTTTTTAATCGTGACTTGCATAACGGCGAGTACTAATCGCTGAAAACAAAATCAGCAATCAGCACTACGCCAAAAACAAAATCAGCGACAACACAGACTTACTTTTTATGTGGGTGGCTAGGCCCCCATGCTCCCAAACTAATTATAATCAACTCTGGGGGAGGCAGGTGGGGGGTACAAACTGGGGGGGAATGGGAGGGCAGTAAAAAAAATTTAAGTAACTGGCAATACCCAGATAAAAAAAACATGAACACCTACATGCAGTCCTGAACTCAGGTCCAAGTGTACCATAGGCGGCGACTTAACCACCACACCAGGTAGCCAGCTCGGCAGCAGCCTGCTTATTCGACTACTTAACCTGCTACCTCTACACTTGCTATCCTTCTCAACCTTCGCTATTCTGTCTCACCTAACTCACTATTCATGCCCCCTCGCTATCATTTCATGGTCGCTCTCTATGCGAGTGCAGAAACTGAGTCGCTCATTTTGAGTCACTCAATTTGCTTCGCTCATATCATGGGATACCTTTTAACTTACATAGTTTTTAAAATATAAGTTAAAGACTGCAGTTTTGTGGCATGCTTATTTTGGAAAATGAATGTTCTAGACAACTGGATTTTTGCATTAGCAGTTTGAGTGAAAGTGATTTCCTTCACTATGCTTTGGTGAGTCAGCTGACGTAAGCAGTTTGAGGGAAATAGAAAGTGATTTACTCAAAAGTGATTTCCTTTACACTGCGTTCATCAGCTGGCTAACAAAAGTAGTGTGAAAGAAATCACAGTCACTTACTCTGCTAATGGACTACCCCCCCAGAACACCTCCCTGCTGCTGTTACAATTACTAGATGGCAGTGCCCAATCCCGCTGCTGGTATCCCCCCAACCCATGTTTCGTTTTATATTAAAGGAAGGGGATGCCCAGTTTGCAGCTGGTATCCCCTCTGCCTCTCGACCCACATTTAAAAAAAACTAAAAACAGCTTGTGCTCAATCCCGCCAGCCACTGGTTTGCCCACCCCCAGTACTAGCTGAGATAACCCCCCCTCTGAATAAGAAGTGAACTGGGTTGGCCACTCCAGTACTGCTGTAAGTGATGGCCTCCTCCTATCCTCTCCTGTTTGGCTGTCACTGACCCCACACACATAGCTGGTGACATCAGAGTGCTCACCCCTGGTGCACTAAAGAATCTGGCAACACTGGGGTGTCCAATCCTCAGTGTCATGGTACCTGAAAAATAGGAAAGCTCTCTCTAGAAAATCATTTTGTTTAGCTGAAAGGAAGATAATGGTCCCTCATTGATCACTAACATCAGTGATTCCACCTCCCATTCCACCCCCACTCAGCACCCACTGCCCCACACTCCCCTCGTAAATCTCTGCTGATAACCATCATAAGGCACTTAATGCCTTCCTGTTGGAGAGGCGATCTTGTCATATCAGTACCTGCCTCTTTTCTGCACTCTTTTTTCTTCACTCTCTCTCATTTTAGGCACTCACGTCCTGCAATTACATACATGTACGTTCAACAATTTTGATGTTATTCTCTTTCTTGTTATTTGATGTTATTCTGCCTCCCAATGCTGTTATGTAACTTGTTGCTAGACTGCATACCTGACCAGTTTAAAGCCTGTTATACCATAAGCTGCACGACCCACTTGTCGGAGCCTGTGGCTCCTGTATGTTACCTCGACTCTGTATTATGTTTTGACTCTGTATTATGTTTTGACTCTGTATTACGTTTCCCGTTTACTCTGTAACTTTCCCAGTTCGCATCTGAAAATAGGCACTTGGATGTCTAGAATACCTACTTGGTTAACAAAAGCAAATAAATAAATATCTTCACTGACCTACAGAGGTCTGTCAGTGTAGATCCACTCATTCCAAGAAAGACATCCTCCTCCTTGAAGCATGACCTTGAACTGAGGAAACAATGTATGTGCCATTAATATATTTTCAATGTGTTTTAAGCTTCTATTCATAACTTTGTCATTTTTAAATATTTTGGCACCGAAGTTTTAATGTGGCCTTTTTGGGACCCTACCGCATGAAAAAGATAGGTTAAATTTTTTCAGATCTGGTCCAAAAGATAATTTTGCAGTCACTCTGCAAAATCCCCTTTTGAGTAGGATTTGAAAAATTTCACCTACCGGCTCCATGAGGTGGGGTCATAAAAAGACCATGTTGAAAATTTGGTGCACAAACATGGGATATGGCCAGGTTATAAGTGAACACTGAAATTATTCAACTCTCACTCATAACTTCATTACTTTTCAATATTTTGACCCCACATTTTCAAGATGGCCTGTTTTGACCCCACCTCATGAACAAGGGAGGTGAAAATGTTCAGATCTGGGCTAAAAAGTGATTTTGCTATTACTCTGCGAAATCATCTTTCATCCCAGATTTGAAAACTTTCACTTCCCAGATTTATGCGGTGGGGTCATAAAAATGCTCTGTTTAACATCTGGGGTGAAAATATGAAAAAAAAAAAGCTGTGAAGGAACATTAAAGTTTTCCAGTGTTAACATATAACTTTGCTATTTTTCAGTATTTTAAACCCAAAATGTAAGCATAGCCTTTATTTGACTCCACTTGATGAATATAACAGCTGTCGTTTTTGAAATCCTGCCCAAAATGTGTTTTTGCACTTGTGGTGTGAAATGTCATTTCAAACTTTATTTTATAAATGACATCTGTCATGTTCAGAAAATTTGGAGTCAGAATTGCTAAAGAAATCTAAGAAGAAACATTGTGTGCAGGGTTGACCATTGGCCCAGTGGGTAGCTCATTATGATCCTGTGCCGGTGAGCTGAGTACAGCAACACTCCCCCCCCTTGGGATGGATGCTGCAGTGTTGTGCCGCACAGTCAACAAGTACAGTAACCAGTCTCTGCAGACGAAGCTGGATGGAAGCACAGGGCCCAGAGCATCCTATGCTTTTACACTGGGATGGACTCTTGCCTGCATGTCCCCATCTGTAGACACATAGAAGCACAGGGCTGAGGAGGCTCTGCACTTCTGCAGCCTCATGGATTCTTTGCATCCATAGCTACATTTCTGCAGCCAAATGGACTCTTCCTTTGGTGCTGGTTCTGAAGGGACCTATGTGAATGAGGATATGATTTTGCTATCACAATAAAAAATTAAATTCAGTGAAAAAAAATATGTTAATGCAAACATTCGGGTTGAAGAATGCAAGTGGACAAATTAAGGAAATTAAATATATTAGGTGGTGAGGTGTTCCTCTGGGTTGTCAACCCTAATGCCCACCCCTTCCTATGAGCAAACAAGGATCTCTTGCTTCATGCAGGGTGTAAAGAAAGGTACATTTGATTCTGTTGGCCACATGTGGCAAGCCATACTTGTCTACCTCCCAAGTGTATATGGTTATGAGGCACTGGCTTAGAGCTGTACCTTGTGCATCAGACAGGAGGCTACATGCTGGGGGGGTTGGGCATTAGGGTTGACATCCCCAAGGAATACCACACTGTCAATTCACCAAGACTCCTGAGACTACAAACCCTAATGTTTTTCATTTTTCAACTGAAACCATGACATGTGCATTAGTGCTGGTACTAATGGGCATGCCTGGAGTCACCGCTTCAGTTTTCCAAAATGTGTAATAATTGGGTTAGAGCACTTGTTTTCAGTAAAGACATAGTTTGCCAAAGTCAGGAGAGGAGCTACTATCAGACACAGTATTTATCTCACGTTCTTTAAAAAACGTGTCAGATTCATTCATGAACAAGTTTACCTACAGCTCAGTGCACCATCACACTTGGGGATGTGCGGGAACATCGATCAGCAGTCTTCAAGGCAGTCTGCTCTGCTTTTTATTTTTTAACAAAACAATTAAATGAAATTCTTATGTAAATTATGTGGCATGAAGGCATTCTTTTATGTTACTAATCTCAACAGGACACATGCTGCAGTGCATTTATGAAAATTACAGAAAAGCTGACAGTGTTCCTTTAAGAAAATTTTGGGATAGAAAGAAAACAATCAAGAGATCTGTATTTGAAACAGAGATAAAGCATACTGTGATTCATTAGAAGTATTTGAGAATTTAGAATTTAGGATGTGGCGAATAGGGTGATCTTTTACTGTAAGTGCTGCCATGCTTACTGATTTTTCAGCTGAAACATGCAACTACCTACCTCCTTTTTAGCTAGGATAAGAACTAGGAAAATAGGAAAAGACATTTTAGGATAACATCAACATTGCGTTGCGTGACTGTTCAACCCCAAGGAACATCACAGTTCTGATTTCCAAGGTTCCAGGGACTTTTTACTCTAATTTGTAATTTTCCTACTTTGTATGCTTTGTGATTTGGCCCTAATAGCTGCATTAATTTAGGGTTTTATTTTACAATTTATTTTCTTACTTTTTGAAAATCTTACTGCCTATAACAACTGACACCTTTAGCTTTTGCCTTTCTTACACCTCATGATGAGCACTGCATAGTGACACATTGCACAGTGACACACACTGCGCCACTCCTGTAGCTTGCTTTGTGAGTGTCCTGTGGGTTATTCACAAAACAGCTGCATAGTGAGGCAGTCTGCAGCAGATCTGTAGTTTGTTTCCTCAGTGGTCCTCATAATGACACTTACTGCAGTCGATCTGTATCTTGCTTCATGAGTAGCCTCCTGCAGCAGCTGCATGCTGATGTGCTCTATGCCAGAACTGTGGCTTGCTTTGTGAGAGCTCCTGTGGGCCACATACTAGGTAGCTGCATGTTGATGTGCTCTATGACAGAACTGCGGCTTGCTTTGTGAAGGCTCCTGTGGGCCACATACTAGGTAGCTGCATGTTGATGTGCTCTATGCCAGAACTGTGGCTTGCTTTGTGAGGGCTCCTGTGGGCCACATACTAGGTAGCTGCATGTTGATGTGCTCTATGCCAGAACTGTGGCTTGCTTTGTGAGGGCTCCTGTGGGCCACATACTAGGTAGCTGCATGTTGATGTGCTCTATGCCAGAACTGTGGCTTGCTTTGTGAGGGCTCCTGTGGGCCACATACTAGGTAGCTGCATATGTACTGGACTTCAGCTGCTTGTGTACAGACATGGCACTACAAAGTATTTTATTTTTTAATTTTATTTTTGGTAACCGGGTAAGTGCACTAGATATAAAAATGCATATTTTCAGGCACAACCTGGGAGGGTACAAGTTGGAATACAAAACATCAGCAGTGGATACAGTACAACAATGGCTAGCAGAAAGTGCAATCTAAAGTAGATTTTTGTTGTTTTGAATCTGTCACTATAGTAAGGTTATAGCTCATGAAAGTGGTTTTGCTTGTCAAGAAACATGTTCTTGAGTGATAAAAGCAGAACATAGATACATGGAAAGATACATAGATAGATAAATGGTATAGTCTGGCAGTATAGCTTAGAGGTTAGAGTAATGAGCTGAGAATAAGCTTGGTACATCCAGCAGACCTGGTTTTGATTCCCACAACCTCCATTTGCATACTGTGCGACTCTGAGCAAGTTACTTAACTTCCCTAGTGCTCCCAGGTTGCCACTAAAAACAGTCACTTCTGTCTAGTGGCCTTACCCAGTTACCAAAGAATAGAGGAAAAAAAATCTGATAGCAGAAAAAGGCCCATCGGCCCAGCCAGTCTTCCCACCCCACGTAACTCTTCTGCACGGGACCTAATGGCCATCTCGCCTCTGTACTTCTACTACTTCTTCTCTAACTAATCTCGTATGCAGTACCTGTCAAATCCCTGCTTGAAGCTGCTCACTGATCTGATCTGCACCACAGCCTCTGGCAGCTTGTTCCATTTATCCAACATTATTTATGTTTACGGACATCCTCTTGAATCCCCCCATGAGTTTAGTACCCCTTGATCCTATGCAAGATCAGAAGAAAATTTCCTGGAGACCACCCTGTTTATCCCGTTGTATATTTTTATCATATCATCCCTTTCTGTCCTTTACTCAAGGGTGTACATGTTCAAGTCCTGTCGCTTCCCCTCGTATGTCTTGTCGCCTAGTCCCTGGACCATCTTGGTTGCATTGCATTGCACTGTACTGTACTGCCTCAAATTTGTCAGTTTTTCCTCAGGTTTGGATTCCAGTACCTTGCACTGTATTCTGGGTGTGGTTGCATCAGTGACTTGTACAATGGGAGGATTGCCTCCCATTTTCTACTATATATTCTCCTACCTATGCATTCCAACATTTGTTTTGCCTTTCTCTCAGCTCAGTTACACTGTGCTGTTGTTTTCAGGCTCTCTAATATCATGACCCACTAGGTCCCTTTCCTCTATGGTGCTTTCCAGCACAACCCCTTCTTTCTTTTTTTTCTTTTAGCTAGTATGCTTCCCCCCCCCTTCTTGACTGACTCCCATCCGTCTGCCCCCCCATCACCCCATCCCCGGGACTTGACATTGCTTTGCATGTTCTTCCATGGATAACCCCCCTGTGGGAAGTGTAAACCCCCAGCAGAGTTGAAGCTTCAGTGAGTGAGGCGGAGAGCCCAGTCAATGAAGTGGAGCCTGTGATGGGTGGCGGATGGCATCCTGAACTGGTTGAGGAATTTTTCTCCAGTTTTTCAGTCCTCCCTCCCTGATGTTGTGAGGCCTTGCTGATGCCGTCAATGTCCCCCTCCCTAGATCCATGGTTCTGGCTGCACTTCCCCCTGTGGACACCCAGGTGGCAGTGTTGCAGCACAGGCCATTTGCCCTCATTCCCCAGAGGAGGTTAATGTCTCTTGGATGCTCAGCTGTCCTGTCCCTGGCTGGCCCTCTGATGATCCAGGCTCACTCCTGAACCCAGGTCATTGTCATCATGAGTGGTAGTGCTACTATTGTGCCGGTGGGCTGCCTACCACCCCTCATTTCATACTACGCTCTTGGATTCCATTTCCTAATGTGCATCACCTTATGTTCTTTGGAATTGAAGCCCAGATGCCAGATCTTCAACCAGTTCTCTAACCTGCCAAGATCTTCCCTGAGCTCCCTTTTCGCTTGCTCCTTGTCCACCCATGCGGAGGTCTTTGTGACATCTGAAAAGAGGCAGATCTTTCTCTTGATGCCTTCCTCAATGTCACAGATTAACACAATGAAAAGGACTGAGCCCAACACTGACCCCAATGGCAGTTCTCTTGTTACTTCCCATATTTCTAAAAACTCCCCATTAACCATTACCCTGTCTGTTTTTCCCATCAGCCAGTATTACACCCAAGTCACCAATTTTTTCTTCACCTCTCAGTCCCTTAGCTTCTTGACCGGTCTCCTGCTGGGGGAGACCTTGCTGAAATCCAAGTATACTATATCAGCTGCCTGTCTGCTATTGGCCAGACCAGGGGGTCACCTAGTCTAAGAGGTAAATCAGATTCATCTGGTATGACCTTCCCCTTGTGGACCCATGTTGTCTGGGGTCCTGTAGTTTGCTACCATCTAGGAAGTCCACTAGTTCCTCCCTTAGTATTGATTCCATAACTATTACCACTATAGATGTCAAGCTGACTAGTCTGGCTCATTCTCCCTTCCTCACTTGTGTAGAAGGACCATGTCTGCTGTCCTCCAGTACGGGTCACCCCTGTGGCCACACAGCAGTCGAATATGTCTGCAAGTGGCCCTGTTATCACCTTTGCTACACTCCTTAAACATCCTTGGGTGTAAGCCATCAGGTTCCATAAATGTATTTACTTTCAACCCTTTAAGCTTTTCCAGTGACCTTGTTCCCATCATTATGCCCATACTGCTTGAACACTTGTCCATCCGTCTTTTCCTTTTACCCCATATTCTGGTAGTAACCCTTCCTTCTCCCTAGAAAATACTGAAAAAATATTTGTTCAGTATCTCTGCTTTCCCTTTGTCCCTCTTCTCCCATCCTTCCTCTCTCTCTTCAGCCTCATTGTACCCCCTTTAACCATATGTTCCACTTGGATGTACCTTGAATAATTACTTTTCTCCTTACTTCACTCCCATGGCAAGCTGGAGTTCCATTTTTGCCTTCATCTCCCTTACTGCTCTGCTGGTTACCTTTGTTTTACTGTCCTGCTAGCTTCCTTAGTTGACTCTGGATACTTTTCTCCATCCTCCCCCCATGGCTTCCTTTATACTTAAAAAATGCTCATCTTTTAGTCTTGCCACTGTCTGTACCTTGGGCATGAGCCACATTGGGATCCTCACCATTTGCCCTTTGATACCCTCCCAGCTGAATTTTCTGCTGTCTCTTCCACTGCTTTTTTAAATTCTTCCTGTTTTTCTTCTACCCCTTTTATCTGTCTTATTCTCCTTGTGTTTCTTTGCAACAGTTCTTTCATTATGTAGAAATCTGAATTTTTAAAGTCTCTCACCCATACTGTATTTGTTCCTTTGGTGGTCCTTATTTGTACCTCTACACCACTGTTCTATGGTTGCTGGAACCAAGTGATTCTTGTGCTATCACATTTTGGATGCTCTCACTGTTGGTGAATTTCAGATCCAGCACAGCGCCTTCTTTTGTCAGCCCTGAACCATCTGAACCAAAAACACTTCCTGGCATGCATCCACAAGGATCCGATTCCTAATACTTGCCGTGATGTGAACTTTCCAGTCTACATTTGGCATATTAAGGTCCCTTACTACCACCACCTCCCCTAAATTGGATATCTTCCTTGGCTTCTGCCTGAGTTTAATGTCTGACCCTTGTCTGTCCCTTAAGCCTGTTTTCATGACATGTTTCATTCTACTCTTATTCATATTTTAATTTTTTTTAACTTTATGTTTATTCTGAGTAATAGGTGGCCCCATCCGATGGACCCCCGAGCCCTTTTGCCTGTTGTCTCCAAGTATTTACAGTACCCTGACCTCCTATGTGACTCCATGGTTTGCTCTTTATGGATGGCTCCCCGGAGTGGTCAGGGAAGTGGGTGCCTGGTCTGCAGGGCAGGCCCTGTGGAGGGTCAGTCACTATCCTACCCTCTGGTGCGTTTTTTTCCACATTTTCTTCTCTGGGGCTTGCTGGGTTGCAATAATGTAACATGGGCATGTGCAGTTGTGCACGAGCACATACAGGCATCCTTCAGCAGTCCCTGTCATTGCCTCTGTGTGTACTATTGCTCAGCCTCCACTGGGCTGCAGTCAGAAAGCAGAGGATGGAATCTTCTTTCTCAAAGGAGGAGATCTGTCCAGTGGGATGCTATCACTCCTTCTCCAGCTGGCTTTCTGCAGCCCGAGTCTGTACTCAAACCCAGGCCACTGGAATAGAAAGTGGAAGCTCTACCACTACACTACCTGAATGGCTAGTATTTTTTTTTAACACAAAAAAAACAGTGGAAGAATCAATCTTACACCTTATATAATGTTGACCACACAAGTTTCAGACTAAACTTACAACAGATTTTCTTGTTTTGATCCACACAAATTTCTGTTCTATTCTCTACTTTTGTGACTACTAGGACTCTCACAAAAGTGAATTTGTGAGCCATGTAAGCAGGTTCATGATTTACAAAAGCAGGTCCTGTTTTAGTAAGATGCAACAGCCTAATTTCTGTTATATTTAAAAAAAAAAGTTGAAGAGTCAACCTTACACTCTACGCTATTGACACAGGTTTCTGACTTGATTCCCAGCACATTTTCTTGTTTTTGATGCCCAAAAGTTTATTTTGTTCCCCACTTCTGTGACCACTAAGGCTATTAAGACCATGAGTCTGATCTCATGAAAGTGGATTCTAACTCAAGAATGTGACATATGTCAAGTTCACAAAAATCTAGTTATGCATAATTTGTGAAAAATAAACTGCGTATACACAGAAACAGCATTGTTTTTCCTTAATAATTTAAAATCTTCACATTTTTCAGTATAACCACCTATCAAAAAAAATAATCCTTGTGACAAACTGTTATGTGCCTGAAAGCTTAAGGCTTCAACTCACAGCTGTTGGTGTGGTATTGGTGATCAAACAAAAAGTCATAAAAGGTTTTTTTTGTGTGTGTGTAACCTCCCCCTACTGGCCCCCTTTTTTCTCTGTCAGCAGGGCTGCTCCTCTCACATCTAGGCACCACTGAGAGGGGTGGGGGTAGTTACTACAAATTATCTTTTGCAGAACTCTGTGTTGACCCATTACTTCTACTACTGAGCCTGCCATCCTTCAGACAGGTAAACCAAATGTGGCATCTACCTGGGTCACACCTGGAGGGACCATTTAGCATGGCCATCAACCTGGGTCCCTGGGAGAAAACTGTTGCTCAGCATTGTGCTAGGTTTGTACTTCTGGTCAGGGGCACCCAAGTAAATCTGGACATTGGAAGCAATAACTGAAATATCCAAACCAGGAATGGGATTCTAGAGTGTGACTTTTATTCACATAACACAGAGAATAACAAAGCAAAGATGGACCCCCACAGGGCTACACTCGCTGGTAATGCAGATTACTGAGGTGCAGAGCACACTTCCTCACCACAAACCCTCAGGTTCTGAATGGATCTGGGCACACACGGCCCAAACTGGTACACTTCTCTTCTATTCTTTGACATGGCACCCCGGCCAGTACTAGGACACTCTTCCATATGGCATGGAGGTTGATGGTGGCTCCCTAATCCACCCATGAGTATTCTGTAGCTCTAAGGGAAAATCCACAATCCCACATCTGAGTGCTTTCTTCAGACACTGACCAAGTGCCTGAGAGAAAACCATAGGTGCCCAAACTGAACCCAGAGAGGTAAACCTGGTTACTCCAGATGGGGGTCTCCCACCTCTTGCTCCCAAATCTATAATCGGTCACTCATTTGGACACAACACCTTTCTTAGAAACACTATTTGCAGATGCTCTCTCAAAATGTTTTACACATTTAACATTCTACATCTCTGGAGGTGTCGTGACTTTAAAAGTATTGTAAGAGGCTATGTCTTTAACCTAGACCCCCACTGTTGCAGTTGCTTCCAAGCCATACACAAACTAAAAGTTCTGTACCTGGCAAGTCTTCCTTTGACCTCACAGTAGGCAGATACTATTGCTCTAAACTCTGTCTAGTTGAACATTGTCTCTATTTCAGAGTAAACTCACATGGGTATGCAGGTGCCCCAGGGCTTCTTCCCATAACTGTTTCAGGTACTCACAAACAACTAATTTCTCAGGCAGCTTCTCCCTGTCCAGACATGCACAGGGGATTGCCCCTGAAATCCTAGAATTCCCCCACATCTCTCTGGGAATGAGTTACTGGAACAACTCTAGGAACGGTTTCTGCCACTTCCTTCTGGCCTCTTCCGTGTTCCTCTCTAGGGTGAGAACACACAACCCCTTCTTTCTCTGGTAGCTCTATATCAGAGCTTGGCTCTGAGGAGCTGCACACTGCAGCACTCCTCTCTCTCTCTCTCTCTCTTGAGTCTCACTTGAAACTGACTTGAATTCCCCAACCTTCTATTGCTAACCCCTGCAGTTAGCATTCCATTGTGGCTTATGCTGCTGCGAGAATTCTATGGTGACATCACTCCAGCTCAGCTGAAACTGAAAACAGAGTGAGACGGTGTGAACCCCATTTAACTGGCATCTCACAAGCTGCCTTTCCCTGCCTGCCATTGGTTCTAAGTAGGATTCTAGTAACCCCTGGGAACTAGGGGGTTACATGTGTTTTCAACATTCTAAAACATTTAAACCACTGACCAAACATTACAATATTTACAGGATCCAGAGATCCTGGCACCTACAATGTGCAAGCCAAAGTTTAGATTATTCTGTCCAGGGATGGCCATGGTAAGAAGGTACAACAATTGGAGTTTAACCTCCTAGATGTTCCAAGCAATTTAAATCCAGCAGTCAACACCCATTTCTAGTGAACTCGGCAAACAAAAAACTCAAGTGGTGATATAGAGGATTGTGTATGCGCAAGCATATACAACAAGGCAGTTGCGATCGAGAGGTTTCCGTGGTAACCTGAGACCTCGAGAGCGTAGCTCGAGAGGTCCGTTACCACGGAAACCTCAAGATCGCAAAACTGCCTTGTTTGTATGGTTGCTCGTCACTAATCTTTATAGTAATATGGGCAACCATAAATACCACTCGTGAACACTGCGAGAGCTTACTTCTGTGTCTGCCGCCAAGTGCCTTCCGTGTTGCCGCGCGCCGCTCTATGCTGCATGCATGCGCATGTGTTCGATCTTGTTGTGCTGCACCGGTGACGCACTGGGTGCAGCACAACAAGATCATGACGCACCAAGTGAAGGACAACAACGCTGTTCCAGGCATGGATTTCCATGCGGAACAGCGTTCCACCATACACTATATCATTTTTATGTTTGATTGCGCGCATGTACAAGAAACATTATGCGGCAGCTTAGGAGAGAAACGGGTTGTGGAGGTGCAGCACTGTGACAGCCAACGGAGGCACTGTATTTGGGGGCTTGGCACTGGTGGACCAGTGGAGGAACAGTGTGCCGATGTCACTGGTCTCCAAAAGTGCCACCAAGTTGAAATATTTTCGCTGCTGCAATGAGGGGCCGCCTCATCATTGCAGCGTCAGCCATTCTGCTGCAATGAGGGAGCAATCTGTCATTGCAGGGAAGGACGTTCCCAAGTGTAACAATGAAATTAAACATGGCGGCAGCTTGCCACTACATCTCGACCCCATGAAAGCTGATTGGGGGTGGCCAATCTCCCTATCGGCAGCCCCTGACCCAGTTAATTTGCCGACAGGGGAGCCCATTCCCCATCAGCATGCTCTAACCCCTTCCCCCATTTGTTGTGTGCCGAGGGGGTGCCCAATCCCTCTTGGCATCATGCCCCCCCAACAGTCATTCTTTGTCGACAGGAGGCCCAATCCCCAATGGCTTGAGTACCCCCACCCAAAAGGCAGGTGGCACACTAGGAGCCCAGTCCAGTGTGCTGGTAACCAGTCTGGAAAAAACTTCCTGCAACATCTTTTATTTTTATCTCCAACGAAAAGTACAGTCCCATCGCGTCACCATCCCCCAACCCACACTCACCCACTGTGCACTGACCTCCCCACACCCCACCCCATACTCACCTCTTCTGGACTGGGAACACTTGCACTCTTCAAAGCCAATCGCGAACTGAAACAATGCCGGTAAGCTGTATAATGGCATAAATAGGGTTTTTTCAACTTTGGTGCATATCTCAGGCATTTTGGGGAATTTTGGCACCAAATTTTCAACATGGGGTTATTGGGGCCCCTCCTCATGAATTCAGGCACTGTCATGGCATTATTCAGACCCAAAGGTGATTTTGCGGTCACTGCGTGGAATCACCTTCGGGACCGGTATGACGGTAGCCAGAGCTAGTGTTCATAAGGTGGGTCTCAAAAACCTAAGTTGCAAATTTGAGAAAAATCCCAAAATTACTGTTTCTGGTGTCGCGTTCATTATTTCCACACGCTCATAACTTGCAACTTTGTAATATTTTCACTCCAGATTTTCAACATTGGCACTTTACACACCTCCTTATGAACAGTACAAATGTCATTTTTTTCACATCCTGACCCAAATGTGGTTTCGCACTACCGGTGCAGAATAGTGCAGCCACTGCGGAAAATCAGTGTTCGGGACACGTTAAGAAAATCACAGTGACACTGTTCATGAGCAGGGGTCCTAAAATGCCTATGTTGAAAATTTTGTGACGAAAGTCCATACAATGACTGTGTTACAAGCGTGTGTTGCGCAATTTCCATGCACCCTTGTAATTTCGCAAAGCTGTAATATTTTCATGCCAGATTTTCAACACTGGCATTTTGTCACACCTCCTTATGAACAGTACAGCTGTCATTTTTCATATCCTGGCTAAAATGTGTTTGAACATTTCTGGTGCAGAATATCAGTGTTTGAGACAGATTAAGAATGAGCGAGTGAGAGAGGTGGAGTGAGTGAGCTCAACGGAGCTCTATCAGGACTGTTGAGCATTTCTTTGTGGGCAGAAGAAAGTGCCAACGCAGGCAGGAGCCCAGTACAAAAGGGCAGCCTGCAGCGCTGGGTGAAACAGGACGAGTGAGTGACAGAGGGGGAGTGAGCGAGTTCAACAGAGCTCTGTCAGGACTTTAGAGTTGCCCACCCTCCTGCCCATGTTCCTGTGTAGTCCTATATTACAGCAGGGTCTCTGGGGTGGAGACAAAGCAATGACTGGATACTGTTAGGATTGCTGTAATAATACAGATTTAGTTGTTATGTTTATTTCTTTAACTGAGCTAAGTACTGAGCTATACTGTTATGATTGCTGTAACAATACATATTTATCTGGTCTGTTTATTTTTCTAACTGAGCTGAGTAATACTTGGAGTGGAATAGGATTTCTAACTGGGCTAAGTGAAACTGTACGAGAGCTGAGAACAAAAAGTATGGTAGCTGAGGGGTGAAAAACAGACAAGGAGGCTGTAGGATTGTAACAGTAATACAGTAGCTAATGGATAAGATTTGAGACTGTATTAACCCGGTCGGCAAGGGGGCAGTAGGGGGACTAGTGTGGGGGAACAGGAATTTGAGTAAATAGGGGCCTAACAGTTGTAGCAGGGTACACAAGATGGAAATAAGAGCCTGTAACATAAGATGGGGGCCAAAATGGGGCAGGTGCCACATGTCAATAGGGCGAGCATTTTTGAAGGGTGGTGGGGTGTACAGGGTGTGGGTCCGCCATGATCCTGGACTAGGCTTGGAGGATGGAGGTGTGTATGGTCTGTATACAACTGACTAGTTTGAGGGAGGAACTGTGGAGGCTAGGGAGGAGTCTAAGTGGCAGGGTAGATGAGTATGGTAGGCATCCTGGGGGATAGGGAAGGCAAGGGGATGGGGGAGAACAATTAGGGACTGGCGACCCCAGTATCAGAGGCACTAGCAGAAAACAGAGGAGAGGGAGGGTGCCAGAGGTGAGGAGGGGCTCCTGGTGGGGAGGAAGAGACCACAAGGAGTACCAGGGAGAGAGCAGATGGCTGCGGTGAGGGAGGATCAGGGGTGGGACTGGGAGGCATGGGGGGGAACAAGTTGAAGGGGGGGAACCAATAGGGGCAAGAAATGTAAGAGGGGTATCAACTAGGAATAGATTCAAGCCTTTGCTATGGGTGAGAGAGGGGGAGCAGGAACATACTGAAGAAGGAGGACAAGCGGGGCATGAGAGGGATGGCAACAGGTAGGGGAAGAGATAGCAAGGCTGAAAGGGTAGAAGGGGCTAGTAAGGAAGGAGGAAGGGGTGACTGGAGGAGAGAAGGCTATGGGAGGGGCATGACTATTGGTGTCGAGGGGAATGGGGGCTCTAATCGACAACAACAGGGATAGGATAGGGGTTGGAAATCAGCAGGGGAGGTCGACATGTGAAGCCCTGTAGGAAGTAGTCAGGCTGGGAAGGGGTTCAAGGGGTTTGGGAGGAATAAGGCAGAGAAAAATGTTGAGGCAGAAGTAGGGGGTGCAGATACAGAAGTCACAGAGGGTGCAGGTGGTGGGGGTAAGGGGCAGGGAAGAACAAATACTGGGGTGGTGGAAGGGGCATTAAAAGGGAAAAGGTGTAAGGGATGGGGGGTACTCATCCTGGGGGATTCTATACTGAAAGATGTGAGATGGGGCAGAAGGGGGGAAAGGCACAGCCATATTTGGGTTGAAGCTATCCCTGGGTTGACTGCAGGAGGGGCAGGGCAGGGACTGCTCAAGTGTGCAGCGAGGCGGAGGAAGAAACCTCATTTAGTGTTGCATGTGGGTAGAAACAACTTGGCAGGGAGACTGTGGAAGTAGTGAGGGGGAGTTTCGAGGAGTTGAGTAGGCAGTGTGAGGGGGTGGGTGTCGGTGGCATTCTCAGAGCTACTCCCGGTACCATGTGCAAGCATAGGGAGGAAAGGTAGTATTGAAGAGTTCAATGAGTGGCTGAGGGATTGGTGCCACACCAAAAATTATGGGTTAGTGACTAGCTGGGGTAGGGTCTGGGGGAATAGTGACTAGCACATGGGGGACAGGCTACACTTGAGCAGGAGGGAGGGGAGTAAAGGTGCAGGTTAGAGGTATATCTCTACTAAGGTGGATTTAAACTAGTGGGGGGCAAAGACGAGTTGAGAAAGGTCCAGACAGGGGCCTAATGAGCTCACCTTCTAGATATGAAGTAAAAGCAGAGGCGTAGTAACACTGGGAGGGGGTGGGCAGAGTGGTCTGAGTGTAATACAGAAGGCACCACCACATGGTAAGAATAAGGAGGAGAAAGTGTGTGGACTATTTGGAGGAGGGACACATGCCGAGGAGAAGAGTGAGGTGAAGGAGGGGTACAGGTGGAACGTGGCCTCTCTCAGTGCAAGAAGCCTGAGGAACAAAATTGCAGCACTTCAGGCACTCATTTCAGAGGGGAAGGTGTACATTGCTGCAGTGACAGAGACTTGGGCAGAGTACCATGATTGCAACTTAGCAATCCTGGGATACAGGATATACAGGAGGGACTGGGGGTTGGAATGGGGAGGTTGCACTCTACGTGAGGGAAGGGATCAAATGCATAAGGGATGAGGGAGAAGAGAAGAGGAGAGGACAGAGGTGCATTGGGTGCAGCTCCTGGACTCCAAGGCCAGAAAGCTGAGGCTGGGAGTGGTGTGCAGACCACCAGCCCAATCAGGGGAACTGGATGGGGAGTTCACAGAGCAGATAAGGAGGGTGTGTAGAAGGGGGAGTGTGGTGATAGTGGGGGATTTTAACCTACCAGGGATTGACTTGAGCATCCTGGCCACTAGCATTACCAGGGAGCTGGTGCTCCTTGATGCATTCGAGGACGGCCTTCTGACACAATTGGTAAGCTGGCCTACAAGGTTTGGTAGCACTCTTGACCCAGTACTGGCAAATGGGGAGGCGGTGAGGGAGGTAAGGGTGGAGGATCCACTAGCGGGTAGCAACCACCAAACAGTATGGCTCATTTTTGCACTGGTCAGGGAGACAGGAGGCATGGGCACTAAGGTGGTGGACTTTGGAATGTTGGGAGCAATACTGCAAAGGAGCATCCAGGATATAAGACTGGGAATGAATGCAGAACAAAAGTGGGGAGTCATAAAGACTGGGCTAACAGAGGCCACAGTAGCCTGCACCAGGGCCAGGAGTAAGAAGAGCAGAGCCAAGAAACCATGCTGGATGAACAACGAAGTGCTGCAAGGGGTGAGGGCAAAGAGGGCTGCATACCAGCAGTACAGGAGAACAGGAGTGGGAGTGGATTAGGAGACTTACGGGACTTGGTCAAGAGAGGTGGCCAGGAGGGTAAAAAAAGCTAAGGCCTCAAGGGAGTTAAGGTTAGCACAGGACATAAAGGGAGGGGGGAAACGGACTTTTTAAGGTATGTCAGGGAAAAGAGGAAATGCAAGGAGCATATTGCAAGGATAAAGCGGGAGTGGATTGGGTGGAAAAGGGGGAGGAGCAAGCAGAAATTCTAAATGAGTACTTCTGCTCTGTTTTCACTAAGGAGAGGGATGGTCCACTATGAGCATGGGCTGGGGGTGGGAAAAGGAGGGGAGGAGGTGACGGACAAGGCAATCACAGGGAGTAGGGTGCTAGAGGGGCTGAGTGCCGTGAGGGTAGACAAGACACCAGGTCCCAATGGCATCCACCCCAGGGTGCTGAGGGAGATGGCAGAGCTGTTGGCTGAGCCACTGTCAGATCTGTTCAACACCTCCCTGGAAATGGGGTGTGTGCCCCAGGACTGGAGGGTGGCCCATATGGTGCCCATACACAAGAGTGAGCCTAGGGAGGAGCCAGGAAATTATTGGCTTGTCATTCTCATGTCCATAGTGGGTAAACTTATGGAGACAATACTGAATGAGAGGCTGGTGGCATTCCTAGAGAGTAATGGCCTCCAAGATGGGCGGCAACAAGGGTTTATCTCAGGGAGGTCTTGTTAAACCAGCCTAATAGAGTATTATGACTGGGTGACAAGGGAGTTGGACTGGGGCCATGCGGTACATGTCCTGTACTTGGACTTCAGTAAGACCTTTGATACAGTGTCTCATGGGAGACTGGGGGGCTGACAGTAGTGGGGGTGGGAAAAAATCTGACTAAATGGATAGAAAATTGGTTACAGGGGAGGGTGCAGAGGGTGGTGGTGGTGGGGGAGCTCTCAGCATCCAGAGCAGTGACAAGTGGGGTGCCGCATGGGTCAGTGCTGGGTCCGGTGCTGTTTGGCCTCTTTATCTCTGATACAGCACACAGAGTGGGGAACAGGGTTAGTCTGTTCACAGATGATACCAAATTGGGGGTGGTCGTGGATGAAGAGGATGGATGGTAAAAACCGCAGGAGGACTTAAACAAACTAGAGGCATAGTCGGTGGAGTGGCAGCTAGGATTCAACGCAAAGAAGTGTAAGGTGATGCACTTTGGGGCTAAGAACCAGAAGAGAGACAATTGGGGGGGTGAGGTTGGGGATCATAGAGGAGAAGGACCTAAGGGTGTTGGTAACTGGGAGCATGAAAAACCCAGCCAAGTGCAGGAGAGCATCAGCGAAGGCAAACATGATATTGGGGTGCATTGCAAGGGGGTTCCCATCCAGACACGTGGATGTGATCCTACCACTCTACAGATCATTGGTCAGACTGCACCTGGAGTACTGTCTGCAATACTGGAGGCCATACCTGAGGAGAGAAATAAAGTTACTGGAGGGGGTGCAAAGGAGGGCAACAAAAATGTTAAAGGGGATGGAAGGAAAGGCATATGAAGTTAGGCTGAAGGAGCTGAACATGTACACATTGGAGGAGAGGAGGGATGGGGGGATATGATTGAATCATTTAAATACCTGAGGAGGTAAATAAAATAAGCACTGAGGGGGTGTTTAAACTGAGGAGTGGAAGAGAGATGAGGGGGCATGGACTAAGGTTGGAAGGGGGACATTTCAAGAGGGAAATGAGGAGGCACGACTTCACTGACAGGGTGGTGTCTAGTTGGAATGCACTGCCAGAGGGGGTGGTAACATGTAGGGCAGTCAATAGCTTTATGAAGGAGTGGGATAAAGCAAGAGGAAGAGTTAGAGGGGCAGGGGCTGGGACAAGCGGAGGAGGAACTGAGGGGGAGGAGGCTGGGGCCACTGCAATCTAGGGTACTAACTGCACACTCGGGCAGACTTACATAGACCAATTGGTCTGTTCAGCTGACAGATTCGTATGCTTGTATGTTTGTTCGTATGTAAAATCACAGTGACTCGGTTCATGAACAGAGGTCCTAAAATGCCTATGTTGAAAATTTGGTGACAAACATCCATAAAATGACTTTACAAGCATGCATTGTGCAGTTTCCACGCACCCTCATAACTTCGCAAATTTGTAGTATTTTCACTCCAGATTTTCAATATTGGCATTTTTTCAGACCTCCTTATGAACAGTACAGCTGTCATATTTCACATCCTGCCCGAAATATGTGGTTACACATCTGGCGCAGAATAGCGCAGTTGCTGTAGGAAATCAATGTTAAGGACAGATTAAGAAAATCATACTGACAGTGTTCATGAGCAGAGGTCACAGAATGTCTGTGTTGAACATTTGGTAAAATAATTCCACTAAATGACTGTGTTACATGCATGCATTGCGCAGTTTCCACCTACACTCGAAAGTTCAAGCATTTTTAATATTTTCATTACAGATTTTCAACATTGCCATCTTTTCTCACCTCCCTATGAATGGTACAGCTGTCATTTTTCACATCCTGCCCCATCTGTGTTTTCGTACATGTGGTGCACAATGGCACAGTCACTGTGGGAACTCAAAGTTCAGGCCACATTCACAAAATCAAAGTGCCACTGTTCATGAGAAGAGGTCCCAAACGCTTCCATGAGGTGGGGTTACAAAAAGGCCATGCTGAAAATTTGTACTGCAAATACCAACAAACGCCTGGGGCATTAGGGTTTCTAATCATAACATCCCACCCTGTACAGACTGGCAGGCATCAGGGGTGTGCCTTTGTATTGCTGACTGTAATGCTCATACCATTCTTCCCCCACCCCCTTAC
This sequence comes from Neoceratodus forsteri, assembly GCA_016271365.2. NCBI lineage: Eukaryota > Metazoa > Chordata > Ceratodontiformes > Ceratodontidae > Neoceratodus > Neoceratodus forsteri. The sequence continues at coordinate 154,153,303 of CM028138.1, forward strand.
CCTGCAGCCAGTGACAGGCATCAAGGTGTGCCTTGGACTCTTTGGCCCCAAAGTTCACCCCATTCTCCTATTTTGCACCCATTTCAGCATATGTCCTTATGGAGTGGGGTGACTGCAAAGCCAAACACCCCAAGGTACACCTCAACACTTGTCTGTGTCTGCAGGATAGGGTGAGGTGAAATGGCATGAACGTTATGGGCGACGACCCAAATTCATACCCCAATGCCTGTCCGTCTCTGCAGGGTGGAGGTGGGGTTGGCGTGAAGTTCACTACTTCATAGCCATTCCTTCTCTGCATCTGTCTAACTCCTGCATTTCCAATGTTAATACCAGCAAGCAAACATTTGGCATTGACAAATGCCTATTTATTATGACACACATAGCAAAATGGTTAAAAATATTAAAAACTCAGTGTTTCATGCCTTTAAAACTCTTAATAAAACCCAGTTAAGGGATGAAAAGTTGAGCTTGTTTCATGTCTTACCTTTGGCTGTTTAAACTATTTAGCTCTGTATGTTATAATATTAGAATTAAAAAAAATCACCATTTGAACCTTTTGCTTGATGATTTCACTAGAAATCAATTTTGAGGGCTGGGTTTAAATTGCTTGGTATTGACTTTTCTTTATCTGGACACCAAAAAGTTCCCTTTGAGCAACTTGTTTGCTTTCTGTTCAGTAGATGTGCATGAAATGTTGCACACACGGTCTCTTGGGGTAGATCTCTTGACATGCCAAGTTTCATTCTAGTTGGATTTGTGGATTCTGAGATACGGATAGTGAAAAAACCTGAAAATTCACCCAGTTTTCAGATTTTTTCTCATCATGCTGTGCAGAGATGATGTTGAATTTTGGTCTGAAATTGTTATAGTAGAAAGAGCTTGGGTGACAGAACAGGCCAGCATTTAGTTGGTATAAAAATATTAATCCGTTCAAAGGTTTTAGCATTTTTAAGTTCCCATATTTTCAATGGGATTTTAATTTTTCAGGATAGCTGCATGGAACGAAAAAGGACCTTTGTTTATGAGGGGGCATTCCTAGTTTGCCAGGGGCCAATCATTGCTCTCCCCCCAAAATTATTTTCTTCTTGAGCTACTATTTTGTTTTTTATTTTGTCTCAAAAAAGCTGTCAAAATTCTGCCCAGGGATGTATATCTGAGACATCAAACTATGTTTCTCACCCATTGGGAGTTGAGCAGTTCTTTGTGGTTTTCGACATCTGTATGCCCCAAGATTTTTTTTTTACCATTTTAAATCCTTTTTCATCATTCGCTAATTTCCTTTTTCACCATTACTTGTTCATCATTGTGAAAAAGGAAATCGGCTGGCAAACAAGGTTGTGAAATTTTGATGACCAGATGGCCAGATGGGAATCCTTGTTTGCCAGCCAATTTCATTTATTGCCATGGTGAACAAGGAATGGGAAAAAAGGAATTCTTCTAGCAAAAAAGCATTCCCATCTGGCCATCTGGTCGTCAACATTTCACAAACACATGGCCAGACCAGGAATCCTTGTTTACCAGCTGATTTCCTTTTTCACCATCCTTTGAGAGTTAGGCCTGATGACCTCATGGCACACCCCAACATCTGTTGGTGAGTGGAGGGGTGGGGGTGGGGTGGTAGGGGGTAACCCTAACATCACATTTCCATACTTTTGTCACTGTGCTATCAACCCTGATGCATTAATGGAGTTTTTTTGCAATGAATTCCCTTCTTTTTAAGAAAATGTAATCTAACTAGTAACTGGTATGTGGTAGTGGGGGCACGGGCTCTCCGGGCCTTGCTCTCCCCTCATGCTGCCCATTTTTTGTAATGGCATGAGTATGTGGGAGCACAGGCCCTCTGGGGCCTGCATCCCCACTTACACATAAGTATGGAGTCATATAGCAGCTCCATAGTACTCAAAAAGAACCCTTGAAACACGTATGTGGCAATATCCCAGTAACCTAAGCAACTATGAAAAAAATTCCACTGCAGTGGTATTCATGACTTCAAAACCTCCACGCATGCTTAGTTTACCTAAAAGTAGACTAAGCTGCAGAGAATGAAAAATAAATCCTTATCTCACACGGTTTCCGAGATACAGGCGCTGAAAGCTGGCCCCATTGTCAATTTATCTTCCCCTTCTGAGCTGACTACCATAAAAGGACTAAGCTTCATACACTTCAATGCTTGCAGCCTCCTAAAAAAGTTCATCTTAATACAGGCTTGGGTGGCACATACTCTTCCAGACTTCCTGGTCATCTCTGAATCTTGGCTCAGGCCTACAACAAAAACAGTGTTGTAAACCTTCCCAATTACCAGCTCTTCAGAGCAGATCGCCCTTCAGGGGTGGTGGGTGGGCATATACATTAAGGACACCATCTCTGCAACCTGCCTCATCAACACATCTGAGCCAAATGAATTTGAATGTTTATCAATCAAAATTTGCCTTCCTAATTCGTCTCCATTTAAACTGATTGGATGCTATAGCCCCTCTGTAGGCCTTAAACTGCTTTCTCACCTAGGGTCAATTCTCAACCAAGGCCCTGAAGATACCGTCATCCTTGGTGATTTGAATTTAAACTGGTTGTCTAATGTATCTGCACCTTGATAACCTTTTGTGACACCTATGGATTCACACAGCTGATTAAAGACCCAACTAGGATTAACCGAAGAAATTCCAGCAACAGCTCACTCCTGGATATTATGTTGGTAAACAGCCTCACTTATACTCACATGCAGGAGTACTGCCAAGTGATGTGAGTGACCATTACCCTATAGCTGGCATAAGATCCACACTCAAACCACCAAATCCTGCAGAATTTATCCTCAAAAGGTCAAAAAAGAATTTCAATATCTCAGGTTACCTCCATGACCTGAGTACTACAATATATTGGCAAGATTTCTATCTTACAACCTCTGTTGAAACAGCACTCCAGACTTTAAAGGATATTATCACCAATGTTCTCAATATTCATGCACCTATCACCAGTATCAGAACTAAGGTAAAATCCTGCCCTTGGTTCACCTCTGAGCTTAAAGCAGCCTTGAGAACCAGAGACAAGCTGTGGAAAAAGGCAAGAAAACAAAGGACACCAGTGATTGGCTAAATTTCAGAAAGCAAGGAATTCATGTACAAAAAATAAGAACTGCCAAACTGCCTACTATACAGCTGAATTGGATGCCTCCTACAATAACCCATCCAGACTTGGGGTACAATAAAAGGACTTCTGGGCCAGAATTCTACTCCTGCCTTAACCACCAAATTACACTAAATGACACAGAAATTACAGGTAAACAAGAAATCTTAAATACCTTCAATGTTCACTTCACCACTGCTGGCCTAGCATTTGACTCATCACCTGCAAATATCCTGAGATCTTCCTTGAACCTGCAAACTACTGTGGGACAAATGGCCACTTCAACTTTTCCTTCATCCCAATATCCGTGAAAGAAGTGGAAGATCTCCTCTCTAATTTAGACACAACTAAAAGTGCAGGTGCAGACTCCCTGATCCCTATTTCTGAAAAATTGCTTCACATGTCTTATCTGCCCCTTACTCATCTCTTCAATCTTTCCTAACTACTGGATCCATTCCATCTACTTGGAAAACAGCTCAAGTAGTTCCATTACTCAAATCTGGTGATACTAGGGATCTCAACAATTACAGACCTATCTCCATCCTACCAGTACTATCTAAGATGCTCGAAAACTAGTAAACTCCAGTTAAGGGACTATCTGGATAACAATAACCTTCTAAATTCTGCACAATCTGGATTTAGATCAAAGCATAGCACCATTACTGCCTTAGCCAAGGTACACCAACGATTGGCAGACTAATTTGGACAAAAAATTTTACCTGTGTTGTGTTTCTGATTTGAGTAAAGCCTTTGACACAGTGGATCATGACTTATTACTCACCTCCTTAACTCATTAGGCCTGGATTCCCTATCACTCAACTGGTTTAAGGATTACCTTTCAGATAGGTCGCAACTGGTTAGAAATGGAAATTACCTATCCACCTCAAAACCTCTGCTAAGGGGTGTACCACAAGGCTCTATTCTTGGCCCTATCCTCTTTGCTATTTATATAAACAATATTGATGCCAACCTCACTCAATCTAACATTCATCTGTTTGCTGATGATACTGTATTGTATGTCAGCAATCCTCACCTTCCAAAGCCTGTGAACTTCTACAATCCGAATTCTCCATTCTGCAGCACAATCTACTTGACAAAAAACTACTTTAAATGCAAAAAACAAAAGCTATGTTCTTTACCACAAAGAGTTGTACTACCACTACCCCAGCATCCAACACCCTACATATATCCACCTTACTTGAGAGAAACTTGAATTTGTTGATAACTTCAAATACCTTGGAGTCTGGATAGATAACAGGCTTGACTATTCTGTCCATATTGAAGAGTTACTTAAAAGCTAAGACAGAGGCTCGGACTATTTTTAGAATAAAACATTACCTAAACAGTGATTCCAAAAAGGTTAATTCAGGCCTCATTCCTATCCTCATTGATTATGCTGATTTTCTACTGCCATTGTTCAAGTCATCTCTTACATAAGCTGGACACCCTGTATCACAGGTCCATAAGATTTATTACTGACCTTCCCTCCAACACCCATCATTGCTCCCTTTATATGGCAGTCAACTGGACATCATTGCAACACAGAAGAAATAGGAATGCTGTTATCTGGATACTCAAAGCGTTAACAGGCAAACTACCGACCTATATCACTGATTGCTTTACCCAAATTACAACCAGGCCTATACACCTTAAGGATCAGTAAACTCATCACATTAAAGGTCCCCAATGCCTGCACCTGGTATGGGAGGGCTGCTTTCAGCTATTCCTTAGCAGCTGCATGGAACTCTCTCCAAAAATCCATGAAGCTAGATAGCCTACTACCTCTGGCATCCTTCAAAAGATTGTTCTCCGCTCTTTTTCCAGAGCTCTGCAATTGCTTTTATAAAGCATAATCCCCCACCTATCTGACCCAACTAAACCTCCCTTTTTCTATCCATTATATTAACTCAATTTCTTTCTTCCTAATCACCTATTATATTCACTTAAAACTAGTTTAGACCATATAACTTATATTTTAGGACTGCTATACCCTTGTCCTCTTTTTTTCCTACAGACTAAATGGTTCTATTGTTACTTGTATATATGTAAATTGTTGTATATAATCATTTCATGCCATTGTATTGCTATTTATTCTATTCTTGTCTATGTAATAATACTTGTATCCTCATTTGTATGACCACTCAGGTCCATCTTGTAAATGAGCTTTGCTCAATGATGTTCGCCTGAATAAATAAAGATTTTGATTGATTGATTGATTGATTGATTGAAAGTCACCGTGGGTGCCACAATGTTAGCCTATGGGAAACTTCTCAACTTCGGAGCACTATAACTATGGGCCAGTTGAATGTTTTGGGACTACAGCATCAAAAGGCACATCTGTGGGACCAGGGTTTGCTACCCTGTGAATTTCAGGCCAAAAGGCTGAACTGTTTTGGTGCAGTGGGATGGCAAAGAATTGTTATTTTTGGGGGTGCAAAATACTGTCGCAAATTGCGACAGTTTTGCAAAAATAGGCACAACACTTTTGTGATTTGCAAAAGTGTTGCAGCTGTTTCTGTCACAATTTGCAACATTATGGGGGGTGGTCAGATCTTCAACATTGCATTTCTGGTGGGTTGTACCCACAAAAAAAGATAGTGCTGTGATCCTCAGGACCTGACTAGGTAAACACATAGAAACATAGACAACATCTGACAGCAGATAAGGACTGCTTGGCCCATCTAGTCTGCCCATGTCCCTACCTAGAGGAAAAGCTGCCAATCCTATTTAACCAACAGCCTATTTCTTTCTACCCCCCACAAAAATTGCCTTATGTCTGTATAACCCCTTTGTTACCCGGGGTTACTAGAATCCCAGTAAGACCTAGTGGTAGGCAGGGAAGGCAGCTTGTGAAACTCCAGTTAAATGGGTTTCACACTGTCTCACTCTGTCCTCAGTCACAGCTGAGACTTGAGAGATGACATCATTATAGAACTGTCGCAGCTGCATGAGCCACATTTGGAATCTTCAGCTCAGAAAGTGAAGTTTAGAACTTTGGGAAATTCAAAGGGAGTCTTCCATTTGTCCTTAAGCAAGAAGGAAGCATTAGTGTGCAGTGTGATTTCTCACTCAGAAAAAAGGAACTGTTCCTGTATTTTACCTTTTTAAAGTGGTGGAGACCGCTCCCCCGGTCTCAGTGCCCCTCCTGGGGGGAGTTCTCTGTGGGTTCCAGGGGCAATCCCCTTCTCCCACCCTGGGAAGAAAGCTGCCTGTTTTAATTTAAGTTCAGTCTGTTCATGTATAACAGCAAAGGTTACAGTACTTCGCCTGTGGGGCACCTGCAATGAATGGGTGAGTGTTTGGCTCCATTGGAAGGGGCAAACAACTTCTTTTCTTCAGTTGGATTTCAAGTAAATGTGGACTGCTATTTGGGAGGACTATGTCAACTAGGACAAACAAATAGAGCAGTCATCTGTTTAAAGTGTTAATGGATTTAAAGTTCACTGTAGAGGGGGTGCTTCAGGTCATCCACCGTTCAATCTACATTTTAAAGTCTAAAGTTTTCTGTGTGTCCAGAGAAATGGCCGGGTATGGGCTGTGGGAGCTGGAGGTGGGAAAAACCCCCATCTTTAGTAACCAGGTCCACCTCTACGGAGTTCTTCTGTGTTTTTGCTACTTGCCTCATGGGCTTGTCCAGTGATGGGGTGGGTACCCAGACGTGGGTCGCAACTTGAAAATCTCTCTAGGAGTCGCAGACTCTAAGTGGTGTGGGGAGCCACAGGATGGGAAAATTTCTCCTTGTTGGATGGGAGTCTCCTTGTTTGATGGGAGTTTCGATTGGAAGTACGAAAACAAAATCTCTCTAGGAGTCGCAGACTTCAAGTGGTGTGGGGAGCCACAGTTTGGGAGCCTCCTTGTTTGATGGGATGTCTTTCCAAGTAAAGTTTGGGTTCATTCGCCAAGTGGACCGTCAGTCGAGTGGCCGGCAGGGGAGCTGGGCCAGTCGGGCTATGTATCCAATGCGCATGCAAAGTCCGGGCTGAGTGCCTGGTGGGTCCAAAGCCAGACCTCTGTAGTAATGTGTTCATTCCTCAAATAGACCGCTGTGTTTAACCTCTAATCTGCATTACAGTAACGTAGCCCTTTGGGGGACCATGCAGTGCTTTGTTTATGTTCAGTGAGTTAATAAATAAAGCCACATTGAAAATTCCCAATTCTGGTTCTGGACATTACAGTTATTGCTTCCTGTAGTTGGATTTACTTGGGTGCCCCTGTGCAGAGTAGCCAAACCTAGGTCTCTTGTGCCAGGTAACCTCATCCTTCCCCGAACCCGTAGATATATATATACACACTTATGTATACCCATGTTACAAAAATGGAGGCACCGCTTTGGATTTGTTTGGGAAGGAAGGTGCTTGGGCAAGTAGGCTAGCGTTTTTGCTATCTGGCAGTCGGTAGCCCAAAAAAGTTGAAGCAATTTCCGTAGTGTGTGCTGTGTGCTGTGAATCTTGTGCTGCTGTTTAAAAAATGCCAACTGTTTACCAAGGAGCTGTAAAGCCAAAGTGTGTGTCCTTGTCCTGCATCAACATAGTTTACAGCGCTTGTCAGTTTTAAATAAAGTTCTGTGAAGGAAAGTGTGGAAAACTAGGGGTAGCAACAGAGAAATTATGCCTGGACGTTGGAAATGCTTTTGTGCAATACTAGAGACTGCAGAGTTAATGGCAATGTTACATGGTTGAAATGGGCTCCGCCGTGGAGTCAGTTGAAAAAAAAAAGTGCATCTTTTCAGTTTAAATTTGCCTGCTCGACGATCGCCATGAGGAGAGGAGCCCTCGTGAGGGAAGAAGAGGCTCATTTGCATGGCGTCGTGTGTTGGTCAGTTTGCCATTAGTCCCGCCCTCAGCCAGCTCTTCAGAGTCTGCTTCAGCATTCGAGAGGGAGACAGAGAGAAGCGGTACTGGCAGTGGAGGAGCATTGCAAGTGTTCAAAGCGCTGTAAACAGTAAAAAAGTGACTTTCCAGTTAACAATCGGACTCAACCCGCTTATCGATCGTGGGATCAGTGAATTGTGTGGTTAATACTACGATCGCGGAGACTGCCCGCCCGTTTGCAATCTGAGGCCTTCAAAATCTGGCTGCAGGCCGTTTTACCCCATCGCAGCAATCTGCTTCAATAACAGTGAGAAAACGATTTAAAACTGCTCAATTCAGTGATTTTCAGATAATGCCATATAAAATGTGTGTGCAGCTGTATAGTCGCTTTGCAAGTAGCGATTGTGTGATGTCCTGCTGGCAAGTGCAAGTCTGTAAAGCCATTAAATGTGTCATAGCAATGAAAGTAGCCTCAGTTTAAGTTTGCAGCCAGAGAGAGACTGTGGGTTGTAAAATAAGTGTAACACTAGTAAAAGCAGGCAATCCTGTGCTGAAACCTGAAGTTTTAAAAGGGACTATAATTAAATGAATGTTGCCAGCAAGTGAAAAGTCCAAGGAAAATCCTGTAAATGTGTGAACAGCCAGAACAGAGCAAGTTGTGCAGTTTGAGTAAAAGTTATTAGTAGCTGATGTAAATCGGGTGCGCAGTGGCTTGATCCAGAGTCTGAATATTGATGCACAGGAGTGCTGCCGCCGCCATTACAGGGTGGGGTAGTAAAGTAAACACAACAGCAGAGGAGCCATTTTAAAGCTACAGAGTGTGTTCATTTAAAGTGGGACTTTCAGTTACAGTGAACTTTTGTTTGTTTTTCTGCAGTTATGGCCTCAGGACCAGCTCGTTACCCGATCATGCCTGGGTTGCAGTAACAGCAGCAGTAAATAGATTGAGAGTATTGAAAATTGGTGCTATAGAGGCAACTCCCTCCTGATGTGGCAATTCCTAATTATCCAGTGCGGTATGCCAGATGTGCTTGAGTGCTGGAAGGATGTCTTCATGATTCCTCACTGTGCTGGATGTCTACAAAAATATGGCTTGTATAAAGTGCCTCAAATTCGTTTGGCTCCCACATGGACACAACTTCAAGAATCTGCAGTTGGCAGCACACAGCATCAGGCGGAGCCTGTGGAGGAAGGTCCCTCGGGGGAGTGTGGCACAAAGTTAGAGAGTGCAGAATTAGAGACTGAGTCTGAAATTGAAGCATTGGATGCTGGATCTCAAAAGGCAAGTTCAGATAAAGCATCAATAGTCCCCTGGGTGGGGGGGGCCTAGCCCAAGTCTCGAAGGTGAAGATGAGATGCGGAAGGCCTTTGAATGGGAGGTGTCAACCTCCGCTCCCAGTGATGAATGGATAGTCTCAGGGGTGAGAACTACTGCTCACTCCTGGGCTCAGATCCTCAGTGAAAAGGAAGATGAGGGGGAACCTATGTGGCCTTGTGAGAAAGGAACGGGTACACAGCCTCAAGATCTTGCCTCGGAGGAATGTGTTCAAGAAGGTGGTGATGCCACTGCCCTGGCTTCACCAGAAGAAGAAGAAGTCAGGGATCCGTTTTTAATTTCATTGAGGATGCGAAGCTGGCAGAACCAGGACTGGCCACCCCCAAGCCAGGCCAGTGGTCTCAGATTGACCAAAGCAAGTAAAGAGGAGAGACTGGTTCGAGAAAGGCCAATGAACTCTTTGGTATGACCTTTCCTACCTTTCTCGGAGAGTCTGGGAGGAGATTGAGAACTGCAGGAAATCCTGGATCTGGGATGAAGCAATGAAACATGTGCATCCTGGGGCTAACCAGCATGTAAAGAATAGACTGTTCCACGTAAAAGTATACACAGTGGAAGAGAGGCAGGACACTGTTTATGGACAGAGGAGAATTGTGGACGGAGAGGGACGAAGTCTCCCACTGTGTGAATTATGTGCATCCAGATGGAGTAATAATTCAAGCCCCTGACCCCCTCTACCATTGGCCTCAGTGCAAGGACCTCCCAGTAATTAAGCCCGTGCCTACAAAATGGAGAGCCGAGCAGTGGTAGTCAATACTGCCACATCTAGACTGTGAAGTGCCCTTATTGAACTGCCAATATGCATAAACAAGGAATCAGGTGCCCCATATTCTTCAGTCCACAGTGTACTGCCCTATTCAGCAACCATCTACTGGTACCACCAGATGACTTCAGATCCAGAGAGGACACCGGCCCAGCTGTTTTCCTGTTCATCGCCTGGTAATCGGATGACGCCGGACCAGCTGTTTCTCTTTTTGTTCCTGTTCTAAGGTTCCTTCTCCAGTTATGACATCAGCCCAGCTGTTTCCAGATGTGCACTCCTGTGGGTTCCTGGAAGATGTCCGCCAGCTGTATCAGAAGAAATGCTGCCAGGGAGAGTCTTCGGAAGGGACCAGGTTTGAATTGCAATACTTCAAGAGGCTGGTAAGTCCCCAAAACCCTTTTTATTCTATCTTTATGACATTGCAATACACGCCCTACACTACAGACTTCAAACAGTGTGTGAACTGTCCGCAAAGACTCTCCCCTTCAGGATTATTGCCTTAAAGAACTATGCTTCACGGGGCTCCGGCCCAGGAGAGACTCTTTAATGGACTGGCCTTCGGGTGTTGTAGTCACTAGTGGGACATTTTAGGGCATTCCATCCCCCCCAAAGGTGTATTGCTAACAATGTCATTGTACTTTAATGTAAATACTGTTTTCAACCCTTTTCTAAAAAAAAAAAAAAAATATTTTTATTTTTTGAGATTGTTCAGTGCTTTTTCTGTGTGGTAAGGGTTGTTGTTGCTGTTGTCATTGTTGTTGTTTAGATAGACTGTACATGCAGATTAGGATGTGTTTTTGTCTTTTCTTACAGGTGTTCCTGGAAGACAGAAGAGAAGACAAGAAGAGGAGGAGGGGCTCATCGGAGTCCCTCGTCAGTGCTTATGGTGCAGAATTTAAATGTACTGTGTTATTATTGCTAATGGTTGTAGTTGCAGGCTGCCCAAGGTCGGGGAGGTCCCCGGGTTTTGTTGTTCTTTGGGATGTTATGTTAGAGGCAGATAGGTTTTCCCTAGAGGGTTAGGGGGGATGGACAGGCTGTGGCCCTGACCTGCAGTAGGGGCCGCAGTGCTGATCTATCAGGGCTATGCCTGGATGGTTCTACCAGAGCCACTAGGTGTCCATAGTAAGTGGATAGAGTAGAGGCTGATATGTCAGCTATAGGCCCCAGGCCCTAGTGTTGCCTACCTGTGCCGCACATGGCAGGAGAGGGGGCCTGATCACCCTCCGCAGGTAGCACATAGGGTGGGATGGCCTAAGGTCGGGTACATAATGACTGGGAACAGTCATTTTCCTGGTCAAGGTGAGTGTAACCCCTTGTTACCCGGGGTTACTAGAATCCAGTAAGACCTAGTGGTAGGCAGGAAGGCAGCTTGTGAAACTCCAGTTAAATGGGTTTCACACTGTCTCACTCTGTCCTCAGTCACAGCTGAGACTTGAGAGATGACATCATTATAGAACTGTCGAGCTGCATGAGCCACATTTGGAATCTTCAGCTCAGAGAGTGAAGTTTAGAACTTTGGGAAATTCAAAGGAGTCTTCCGCTTGTCCTTAAGCAAGAAGGAAGCATTAGTGTGCAGTGTGATTTTCACCAGAAAAAGGAACTGTTCCTGTATTTTACCTTTTTAAAGTGGTGGAGACCGCTCCTAGTTCAGTGCCCCCTCCTCTGGGGAAGTTCTCTGTGGGTTCAGGGCAATCCTTCTCCCACCCTGGGAAGAAAGCTGCCTGTTTTAATTTAAGTTCAGTCTGTTCATGTATAACAGCAAAAGTTACAGTACTTCACCTGTGGGGCACCTGCAACGAATGGGTGAGAGTTTGGCTCCATTGGAAGGGGCAAACAACTTCTTTTCTTCAGTTGGATTTCAAGTAAATGTGGACTGCTATTTGGGAGGACTATGTCAACTAGGACAAACAAATAGAGCAGTCATCTGTTTAAAGTGTTAATGGATTTAAAGTTCACTGTAGAGGGGGTGCTTCAGGTCATCCACCGTTCAATCTACATTTTAAAGTCTGAAGTTTTCTGTGTGTCCAGATAAATGGCCAGGTATGGGCTGTGGGAGCTGGAGGTGGGAAAACCCCCCATCTTTAGTAACCAGGTCCATCTCTACGGATTTCTTCTGTGTTTTTGCTACTTGCCTCATGCGCTTGGCCAGTGATGGGGTGGGTACCCAGACGTGGGTCGCAACTTGAAAATCTCTCTAGGAGTCGCAGACTCTTAGTGGTGTGGGGAGCCACATGATGGGAAAATTACTCCTTGTTGGATGGAAGTCTCCTTGTTTGATGGGAGTTTTGATTGGAAGTACGAAAACAAAATCTCTCTAGGAGTCGCAGACTTCAAGTGGTGTGGGAGCCACAGTTTGGGAGCCTCCTTGTTTGATGGGATGTCTTTCCAAGTAAAGTTTGGGTTCATTCGCCAAGTGGACCGTTGTTGAGTGGGCAGTAGGGAGCCGGGCCAGTCGGGCTATGTATCCAATGTGCATGCAAAGTCCGGCTGAGTGCCTGGTGGGTCCAAGCCAGACATCTGTAGTAAGTGTTCATTCCTCAAATGGACCGCTGTGTTTAACCTCTAATCTGCATTACAGTAACGTAGTCCTTTGGGGACCATGCAGTGCTTTGTTTATGTTCAGTGAGTTAATAAATAAAGCCACACTGAAAAATCCCAATTCTGGTTCTGGACATTACAGTTATTGCTTCCTGTAGTTGGATTTACTTGGGTGCCCCTGTGCAGAGTAGCCAAACCTAGGTCTCTTGTGCCAGGTAACCTCATCCTTCCCTGAACCCGTAGATATATATATATATATACACACATATGTATACCCATGTTACATCTGTCCCATGCATTCTTGAATTCTCCCAGTTTTAGACCCCACAACCTTCTCCGGAAGACTGTTCCATGCGTCCATCACCCTCTCTGTGAAAAAATACTTCCTCACATTGCCCCTGAGCTGTCCCCCCTCTATCTTCAAATTGTGTCCCCTTCTTGCACATCTCATTTTCTGAAAGATGCTACTCTCTTGGACTTTGTTGATTCCACTGAGATACTTAAACGTTTTTATTACGTCCCTACTCTCCCTCCTTTCCTCAAGGGTATACATATTAAGCTCCTTTAGTCTCTCCTCATATGGCTTCTCTTGCAGACCCTGCACCATTTTAGTTGCCTTTCTCTGAATTGCCTCCATCCTGTCTATGTCCTTGTAGAGATGGGGTCTCCAGAACTGGACGCAGTACTCCAGATGGGGTCTCACCAACTGTCTGTACAGGGGGATAACAACTTCCTGTTTTCTGCTGGTGATGCCTCTCCCTATACATCCCAGCACCCCCCCCGGCCCTCTCTACTGCCTTCTCACATTGCTTGCAAACCTTAAGGTAATCTGATATGATTACCCCCAGGTCCCTTTCCATTTTTGTTGTTGTTTCTACCTCCCCCCATTGTGTAATCTTCCCCTGGGTTTTTGTTTCCCAGGTACATCATTTTGCACTTCTTTGCATTGAATCCAAGCTGCCATACTTCTGACCATTCCTCCAACCTTGCCAAGTTCCTTCTCATCCTTTCCACACCTCCTTGTGTATCAAACCTGTTGCAGATCTTTGTGTCATCTGCAAAGAGGCATACTTTTCCTTCCAGTCCCTCTGCAATGTCACTTATAAAGACATTAAAAAGGACTGGACCCAATACTTAACCCTGCGATACCCCACTAGTAAACCCTCTTTCTTCAGAGTGGACTCCATTTACAATTACCTTCTGTGTCCTGTTGTCCAGCCAATGTTTTACCCAGGCTACCACCCTGGGACCCACTCCCAGGCTGGTTAATTTGACTATTAATCTTTTGTGTGGGACTGTGTCAAATGCCTTGCTAAAGTCTAGGTAGGCCTTGTCCACAGCCCCTCCCTGGTCTACTACTTTGGTCATCCAGTCAACAAAATCAGTTAGATTTGTCTGACATGACCTTTCCACTGTGAACCCATGCTGCCTTGGGTCCTGTGTCCCACTGTCCTCTAGGTACTCAACAGTTTTTTCCTTCAGAAGTGAGTCCATCACTTTCCCTACAACAGAGGTCAAACTGACAGGTCTGTAGTTTCCTGCTTCTCTCTTGGTCCCACTTTTGTGAAGGGGAATCACATCTGCCTTCCTCCAGTCCTCAGGTACTACACCATCCTCCCATGATTTGTTAAAAAGGGTAGTCAGTGGTGTAACTAGTTCTCTGCTTAATTCTTTTAGAATTCTGGGGTGAATTCCATCTGGTCCCATTGCTTTGACCACCTTCAGTTTTTATTTATTTATTAATTTATTTATTAAATTCTCGGATTACAAATACCTTTGAGCAGAAACTGCTCGTTTACAAAGGTTCCACGTCAAAGGATGAGGGTCAACATACATACAGAGGTAGTAAAAGAATGCACAATAAACAACCACAACAACTGAAAGAAAAAATAAAGATACTCAGGTATAACATACTTTGAGATAATATTCATAAAATGAGCAGCTTGAGTAGGCAGCTGGCTGCGGTAACAATAAGAGATTGAGGGCACCATAGGCAGTCAGTATTGCAGGCATGCGACCGGGAGAGGAAGTTGGCAGGCTAATGGGCCACTGTACGATGATGGTGGAAAATGTCTTGTACCAGCAGAGATGTGAAGCAGGAAAGGAGTCACAAGGAAGGCCCAGTGCCAGAGGGAATGAGATTGGGAAAGGGCGGGCTGTGAGACATGAGTGAGCTGGGAGGTGTTTAGAGAGATCTCTGTTCAGAGAAGCAGTCACATTGAGTGGTAGAGGTGAGGTAACGTTTGAGATTCCTTTTGAAGGGTCCAAGTGTAGTAGAGGAAAGTGCTTCTTTATTGAAGGAATTGAACCATTGAGCGGCTCTATAGATAAAGGACCGCTGACCCATTGAGATACGACATCTGGGAACCTGAAAGGTTAAAGATTGGGCACCACGTGTTTGTTGTTTGTTGTTTTAGGAGTTCTTTCAGAACCTTTTTTCTGTGAAAGGACTGGGAATGACCCCCCTATCCAGAATGCTTCTGTTAATTGGATTAGGCACCTCCCCCACCTCCTCTTTTGTGAATACTGAACAGAAGTATTCATTCAGTATCCCTGCTTATTCACTGTCCCTCTCTGCCCACCCACTGTCCATTCTATTCGGCTTCACTATCCCTCCCTTTGTCTTTCTACGCTCTCTGATATTCCTATGAAAGATTTTATCCCCCTTCTTGAGTTGGCTATCTTTTCCTCAGTTTGGGCCTTTGCTATTCTGGCTACCCTCCCTTCTTCCTTCTGCCTTAACTGGTACAGTTCTCTGTCCTGCTCCTTCTGTGTTTCCTTATATTTCCTAAATGGTATCTTTTTCTCCCTAACCTTCACCGCCACCTCTTTTGAGAACCATAGTGACTTTTTCTTTCATTTTGATATGTTTATTTGTTTCACACAAAGGCTTGTTGTCTCTGTGATGGCAGTTTTGATGTTTCCCCATTGTTGCTCCACCCCTCCTTCTAGCCTGTTTGCTAGTGCTTTTCTAAGGCACCCTCCCATCTTGCCAACGTCAGCCCTCCTAAAGTCCAGTACCCTCACTTTTGTATGGCTTGACTCTGTAGCTGAGTTTATTGTGAACCACACTGTTTGGTGGTCACTTGTTCCCAAATGGCTACCCACTTCCAGGTCTGAGATCCCCTCACTGTCCCCATTTGAGAGTACAAGGTCTAAGATTGCTCCCTCATGAGTAGGTTCCAAAACTAGCTGTCTGAGGCATGCCACCTGAAGGGCATCAAGAATGGCCCTGCTTTTGGATGTGGCTAGAGCAAAGGTGCTCCAGTTAATATCTGGCATATTAAGGTCCCCCATCAAGAGTATCTCCCCTTTCTCTGCCATCCTAAGTATGCCTTCTATCATATCCTTGTCCATTCCTTCCCCCGACATGGGGGTCTGTATACAACCCCTGTGTGGACTGTGGTGCCATTTCCAGTCTCTAACTACAAATAATCCTAAAACACACATAGTATAAACAGAACATGACATGGCCTGACTGAAGATATCATATTTATCTTCATGACAGGCCAATGAGCCACTCGTGAGATATCATGATTTCATTGGCCTTGAGTAAAGATAAATATGATATCTTCAGTCAGGCCATGTCATGTTCTGTTTATACTATGTGTGTTTTGGGATTATTTGTAGTTTACAAAGTTAAGCATTATAATTATAGTTGTGTGTATAATGTAAAGAAAAGTAGAATGCCATAGGTTTTGGTTTGTAAAAGAGTGTTTTTTATTTTAGAATGTTGATAGACATACAGATATCTGAGATGTGTTAACTTAATTACAATAGAGAGCAGCGGCATAATTTTGTATTTATTTTGTATTTCAGTAGTAAATGCGAGATTTATTGCAGAGAAGCTGTTTAAAGTAGGGAGCGCTGTTGGGGTTGCAATGCACAGATAGGAGGGAGCGAGTGCTTTTAATTTTTTGCATTACAGCAGTATTTTTTTAGGGATGGGGAGAAAGTTGTGTGTTGTGGAGAAAAAGCATTTTGGTTTGTTTATTTGCTATTTGGTGAAGTATGAGCTGGCAGTATACCTTAGAGGTTAAAGGAATGAGGTGTGAATGAGTTTGATACATCCAGCAGACCAGACCTGAGTTTGATTCTCACAACCTCCACTTGGATACTGTGTGACTCTGAGCAAGTCACTTAACTGCCCAGTGCTCCCTGGTCATCCCTGAAAACAGGCACTTGTGCCTAGTGGGTCTTATCTTGTTACCAAAGACTAAAATAAACGAAAAAAAAAAAAAATGAGAGTACATTGTTTGAGTAACGGGAAATTGTGGAAGTGAGAAAGAAGTGCTTGTTGCCTTAACAAATGTTTCTGGGTCAGGAGTTGCCAGTGACCGTGCGGTGAAAGGATTGCAGATAATTGAGCCACAGTACATGTTTTTCTACTGCTGGATTTGTTTTTTAAGTTGTGGAAAAACTAATGTTATGCTGAAGTTTTTGTGGACTAACTCTGGGAGGAATAACGGTTCTTTAATGTGTGGTGAGT
Source organism: Neoceratodus forsteri (assembly GCA_016271365.2). Classification (NCBI taxonomy): domain Eukaryota; kingdom Metazoa; phylum Chordata; order Ceratodontiformes; family Ceratodontidae; genus Neoceratodus; species Neoceratodus forsteri. The sequence goes on from CM028138.1 coordinate 154,170,363, forward strand.
GTCACGGTGGGGTGGGGGGGAGTCATTAAGAGTACAAGGAAGTACAAGGAAGTATTTGGGTGCACCGGTGCAATACAAAAATTGTGTGTAGATTTTTATCGGGAAGCCTCCCAGAAAAATCAGTAGGGTACACTTTTTAAAGAATGTAGTCGGATGTCACACAAACTGATTTTGATGTGATTTAAGTGATGCATTTTTTTTCGGGCCATTTGGTGTACACATTTTCATTCAAAATGGATTGGAATGTGTTCGGACAAACTGTGGAGGTACTACATGAGATGGTAGTTGCTTTTAAGTTTTTGGAGTGTGCAAATGTGTGTTTGCTGAGTAAGTCTTTAATTTAGTGTGATAAGATTTATGAGGGTTCGAGTGTTGCTAGAGCATGAGTGAGATATAAAAGTGAAATTGATGAAGCAACGTGTTCAGATGAGGAGCAAGGTGCTGTTGCCATACTGATTGTCTTAGGGATGACGTATAGGAGTGTGAAGATAAATGTATGATGTATAGGAAGATTGAGATATCAATGATATCTTCACTGGCTAGCTAAGATATAATTTTTTATAGAGGCATTTTCCCAAAACACACATTGTATAAACACATACATCTATATCTATATCTATATCTATATCTATATCTATATCTATATCTATATCTAGGATATGTGAGGGAGCACCTGGTGGGTAATGAAGTTATTTGCCACTTGTGAGGTTACTCGAGGTCACAGACTACTGTACAAATAACTTCATTACCCAACAGACACCCCCGGCATATTAAATTTATGCAACAGGCATTTTTTGTATGCATTTTTGTGTTGCTGTGGTACTGAATAATGTAGTTTGCAGACTTTTTTTGAGCGCTGTATTGTTTCGCGGTAGTTTGCCATTTCTTTGTGACTGGGGATTGGTTGGGAGCCTGTTTGTGAATGGGAGGATTGAATGGGAGATATGTGTGGCTTCTGATTTGTGGATAAGTTGTGGTCTGTGGTTTGTGATTGGTTCTGTGGAGGAGGTGGGTGTGGGTTGTGTGGAGTTTGAGTGGCAGGGTAGTGTGTTTTGTGATTGGTGGGGGTGTGGTTTTGATGGGTGTTTGTGTATTCCGATTGGTGGAGGGTGTGGTTTTAGTGTGTGTTTGAGTGTCAAGGGTGCGGGTATTGTGATTGGTTGGGGGGTGGCTGTTTAGGACCGAGTGTATTTATTGGATGAAGGGCGTGGCATTGGGCTGTGGCACAGTTCGGTTGGCGGCTTTGAGTGGGATCCCTCATGTTGGAGCGGCAGGGAGTGGCGGGCCTTGCTTGGAGGAGTACGTGGGTTGGAGTGCTTGCTTACGGAGGAGGAGTGCTTTGAGGATCAAGGAGCTTTGTGGACTTTTTGTGTGGTTCATCATGGAGTTTGTATTTTTTTTGTTGTGGTGTCGTCATTTTGATTGTGGCGTCTTTGGATTTATTTTGGATTTCTTTACAGATGCTGGATTATTGGCCTTTGTTCCTGTGGAGTAGGACATGAAGAGTCCATTTCTTGGTTGATTACAAGGGGAAGGGTTAACGGAGTTGGGTTTTTTTGGGGGGGATGTTTGGGCTTTTATTTACATGTTTTGTGGAGGTTGTTAGACATGGAAAACGAAGGTAAGTCACTTTTTAAATATTTTATTTGTGCTGCCAGGAGCAAAATAGGTGTTGCGAGACTGTATAAGTACAAGGCATTTTGCAGGAAAAGGTAATGGAGAACAGTTTGATTACAAGTGCAGAACATATGAATTTTAAAGTAGAGTATATAAAGGTTGTGCACTGTACTGTACTGTTTTTTTTTTTTTTTTTAGAGATATAGGGTTAATGGGATGTGGTATGGGTGGTGGGAGAAAGGTTGCTTTTATTGATAGGCAACTGTAGTGAGATAATATAGTGGAAGGGAAAAGGATGGTAGAAATTGGAGGGGGGAGGATGGTAGAGAAGTAGTGGTTGAAATGTTTATTTTATTATTTATTGCAGTGCATACATTATGGAACAGTAAATCTTTATTGAATAACAGTTGTAGAATGCATATTTGTTTTAACAGTTGTTTTAGGAACAGTGCAGTAACAGTGGTGGAATAAATTTGTACTGTGGAAGAGCTGTAACATCAATGTTTGTGCAGGAACAGTGAATATTTAATGAGCCAAAGTGGTAGAAACAAAGTTCGCTTAAGAGTTCTTTTAGTAACTGGTAGAATCAATCTTCCCTGTGGATGAGTTCTAGGATCAATGTTGATGTGCTGGACTTTGAGAGATGTCTTGATGTTTTGCAGTTGTTCACATTGAAATCAATCTTCAACATTTTTGGGCTTTGTAACTTATGTGTTCATGCATTTGATGGGCTTCGTTTTTCTCTTTAGGTGGACTGTAATATTGCCTTTATGTGTTAGTCTGAGTCGCTGTCAGAGTGCAGTACTCGTGGCCTCTTCTTAGTGTAGTAGTAGTATTTATTACCTGTGGGAAAGAGAAAGAGCTTTTTATTGTTAGATCAAGTTGGAAGGGGGTTGGTGCAGTGTGGTATGGTAGTATCTTGCCTTGTATAATGGTAAAGTGAATGGTTTTCACTTGTATTGATGGTCTGTAGAAGCAAGTTTATAGAATGTCTGAGTAGTTCTCTGGTATTGTTGTTAGAGGTGGTTGTGGGGCTGAAGCAGGTTTAGGATGTAAATGTGAAGTTGAAGCAACAAGTTGTTGGTTGTTGGGTGCACTGCTGAGTATGTTAGAAATATTTTTCTGTTTTTCTTCATTTATTTTGGAGTAGTCATTCAAGCTTTGTAGTTGCTTGTGGCCAGAAATATGTACAATGTCTGTTGGAGGTGTGCCATTATCTGTGAGTTTTTGAATAAGGTGCTTTCATACCGAATGGTTTGTTAGCCTTTTGTCAGTGCCGATAGTTGATTTTATAATCATAGTTTTGATGATAGGTGCCAGTTTGTGGATTCTTACTGGTTGGTTCTTGCACCATGCATTAGGTGGCCCTTCTTTAGCATGGAAGTTAGCTGAGAGGAAGAATGGGGAGTCTTCGGAGAGACATTGAGGAGGTCTTTTTTGTTGATAGACGATGTAGCTATTCACTGGGCATTTCTGAGAGTTATCAGTGAGCTGGCAGGCTTTAGGTTTTATTTTGCAGCAGTCTTTAGGATTGGCTCCATTGCAGGTCTTAGTTTGTCTTTCCTGGTTGAGCTGAATGTATCTTTTGCCATTTTCATCAGTTTTGAAGACCATTTCTCCCCATTTGAGGTTTCTCATCTCTGTGTTTCCCCGAAGGCCAAAGAACATGCTGGCTATAAGCCACATGGTATTTAGAAGAGACTCAGGATTGTAAGGTCCTAGCAACTGCTCGTCGTATAGTTTTTGTATCACAAAGTCTATGAGCTCATCTGTAGCTTTTGGTTTGGACCCCTTGCCTTGGCTCTTTAGATTTTTTTGCTTATATAGGCATGCTTGCTTTGCCTTTTCAAATGCTGGGGATGTGGAGAGACTCGGTGTAGCCTTTTGTTTTTAAGAAGCATTCCACACTTTGAAATGTTGCCCTGAGGGTGAGGGGTTTGTAGTCTGTGCCATCTTTTCTTAAGCAGTTTATAAAATAGTGGCAGAAGTAGCTGTTTAACTGTGCTGGAGGAATGTCCTGAAAGTGGCTTTGTTCACCAAAGTTTTTGGTGAGATAATTATTGGACATTTTAGTATCTATTTACTTTTTTGTGGCTGTATTAATGTTCCGGGCTTTTTCAATGTATAGGTCTTTGTTGTCTTGGTCTATTAGGTAAGCATTGGTAATTACTGGTTTTCCAGTATCGCTTGTGGAGGGTTGAGGTTCTTCATGTTGTCCTGATGGTACAGATAGTTCAGAGGTTGCTAGTTGTTTGTTTTCTGTTCTGGCTGGGTCTTCCAGTGGTTCAAGGTCATTCTCCAGCTGTGTCATTATTTATTCCATCTCTATGTTGAAGTTTATAGTGTTTTCTTTTGTTTTTTCCATTTTTTCTGGTCGTGAGGTTTAGGGCCTGATGTTTATTGCCGCGGTTTGTGTTTGCCATTTGTATGGAGAATGGTGGTTTCTGTGAGAGCTCGAGGTGACATTTGAGTGTGCACAAAGTTTTGGTGCTTGGGATAGTACTTGATTTGAGATAGGTGTGCTACACAGGTGTATAATCTAGGGTGATGTGTGATTCTGGTGCTGGTTGGAAGTAGTTCGATTGTTGTAAGGTATGATATAATCACTGTACAGATAAATGGGGTGTGACGTAATCACTATGGGAATAACTTCACGTTATTCTCATAGTAATTACATCATGGTCATTTATCTGTACAGTGTCTTAAATAAACACTTTTATGCAGCAGTATTTATCCTGACTCCTGTTGCATAAATATGTATATTCATTGCAAAAAACTCTGTTAATGCATTAGTTAGGGTTGATTTCACACCAACAAAAGTCTAGAAATTCAATGTCAGGGTTACGAATCCTCCCACCACCCCACCCTCTACATACCAACAGGCATTGGAGTGTGCCTTGGGGTTGTCAGCCCTAACTCTCACCCCATTCCATTTTTAAGGAAGCTGAGATAGTACAGTATAGGAGAATGGAGTGAGAGTTAGGACTGATGACTCCAAGGCACACCCCAATGCCTGTTGGTGTGTAGAGGGTGGGGGGGGTAGGGTTGGTAACCCTAACATCAAATTTCCAGACTTTTGTTGGTGTGAAATCAACCCTAACTGATGCATTAACTGAGTTTTTTGCAATGAATTTCCCTTCTTTTTGAAAAAGTGTAATGTTACCCATATCCATACTGTATGTGGGAGTGTGGTCCCTCTGGGCCCTGCACTCCCACCTACCAATAAGCATAGAGACTTATTGCAGGAGGGCCCTGGTCTGCTAGTTTTGCAAAATAGTATCCATAGGTGAGAGCGTTGGCCCACCTACCCATAAGCCAAGAGACATAGCACAGTAGGACCCTGTGTTCCTAGTTTTGCATAATGGTATCCATAAGTGGAAGCATGGGCCCTGTGGGCCTTGCACTCAAACCCACCGATGAGCATAGAGACATAGTGCAGGAGGGCACTGGCTGCCAGTTTTACAAAATGGTATCCATTGGTGGAAGCGCATGCCCTCTGGGCCCTGCAATCCCACCTACCCATAAGCCTAGAGAGTGCAGTAGGGCCCTGTGCTCCCAGATTTGCATAATGGTATACATATGTGGGAGTATGGGCCCTCCGGGCTCTGTGCTCCCACCCACCCATACACATAGAGACATAGCTATGGAACTGTTGTAAATTATTTTCACCAAACCAGTAAAAGGCTCTGCCTTGTTTACAAACTGCAGAGCCCAGCGGCCCACCAAGCCTGACAAGAATCATCATGCCTAAGCCTAACTCTCGAATGCTCAGAACCTCGGGCCGATCCCTATTGGCAATCCCCAGAGTCAAGACACACACAGGAGGCAAATCCTTCACAATCACAGCCCCCAAACTGTGGAATATCCTCCCACCACTAGTACAGGATGCCTCCTCATTGTTAAACTTTCACACTAGGCTCAAGGCCCACTTGCTCGGGACTAGCTCTTGCCATTGTGAGGGTATAGGGTAACCACTCCCTGTCACAACCACAACACACACCTCCTCTCTTCTCCCTAATAGACAACTAATCTTGCCTTGATTCTCTCAGGGGCTGCACTTATGGTCTACTAACTGAATAACTGCCTGTAGTGTAATCTTCATTACTGTGTTTACTTCTTGTAACCCTGTAACACCTACTGTATATACTGTATTGTACAATTTCTGTTCCCTAGGTCGCCCCTGAAAAAGGGACCTTTGGGGCTCAGTGGGCCAACCCGGTCATCAAAATTCAATAAATAGCACAGGAAGGCCCTGGCTGCCAGTTTTACAAAATGGTATCCACTGGTGGATAAGTGCATGCCCTCTGGGCCTTGCACTCCCACCTACCCATAAGCCTAGAGGCATAGTGCAGGAGGGCACTGTGCTCCCAGTTTGGCATAAATGGTATGCGTAGGTGGGAGCATGGACCCAGAGGGCCCACACTTCCACCTACCCATAAGAACCAACACACAGTGCAGACCTACAGACATTCCACGTAACCCTTGTACTACAAATGTGACACTATCTCAGTAACCATAGCAACTTTGGAAAAAATTCCTTCGCAGTTGTATTCATGACCTGACCACTTCCACGTATGCATAGTACACCTAAGGTGTACTAAGCTGCGCTTAGTGACACATCTGTATCTCAAACCATTTACGAGATAGAGCTGCTGAAAGGCGTTGCATCTACCACAATATTATCCCATGGGAATATTCGCACCTTCAGAGTGGTGTAACTATGGAACTGTTGTAAATTATTTTCACCAAACCGGCAAAAGGCACATCTGTGGTGCAAGGGCTTGCCACCCTACAAATTTCAGCCCAAAAGCCCTAACCATTTTTTGCTATGAAGTGGCAAAAAATTGATTTTGGGTTGTTTGCCCTCGAACTATCACAAATTGTTCTATTTCAAGAAACAATCATGCACTTTGTGCAAGTACCATTGGTTTACATTTGGGACTTTCTATGCAAGTTCCACCACTTGCGTGAAAGTCCTGCATGTCAACCAATTGTACTTGTGCTAAAGTAGTTGTGTCAAAATAGTAAAAAGTGCCAATGGAACATATATTTTTTTCCCATAGGCTGTAATGGGAAACTTTAAACTTTAATAACTTTTGAATGGATTAATATTTTTCACCAAACCTTCAAAAGGCACTTCCCATACCCAGTCCCCATATATCCTGAATTTTGGACCAGACGGACAAACTGTTTTGCTGTAGAGATGAGCAAAGAATTTGCCAGAAATAGTTAAAAAAATGTTGTTTTGCACTTTTTTTGGCACTCTGAAGCTCTACACCACACATCTGATTGGAATGCAACTTACCAGATCCAGAGACCTATGGTAGCAGAGGGCATATGCAAAACATCAGGCAAATTGGTGGAACAATTGCAAAGTTATTAAAGTGTAGAAATTTGGGTTTAACATAGAAGTGGCTACTCAACCTTAACTATAGCTGAACTACTGTGCAGCTACAATATGTAATCATTGCAAAAAAAAACTCCATTAATGCATCAGTTAAGGTTAATAGTACAGCGGCAAAGGTTTGGAAATTTGATGTTAGGGATCCACCTACTACTCCCCCCACCCCCATCTGCAACACCAACAGGTATCAGGGTGTGCCATGGGGTCTTCAGGCCCAACTCTCGCCCCATTCCATACGTAAATAAGCTGACATGGTACGGTATAGGAGAATGGGGTGACAGGCCTGACAACCCCATGCAACACCCCAATGTCTGTTGGTGTGTGCAGGGTGGGGTGGTAGGGGTAGGAACCCTAACATTGAATTTCCAAACTTTTGTTGCTGTACTATCAATTCTAACTGATGCATTTACAGAGTTTTTTTCAATGAATTTCCCTTCTTTTTGAGAAAATGTAATGTAACTGTTATGTGGTTGTGGGAGGGCCCTGTGCTCCCTTTACACTGCCCATTTTTGCATAATGGTATGCATGTGTGGGAGCTCGGGCTCTCTGGACCCTGTGCTCCCACTTACACATAAGGACAGAGACATACTGCGGCCCTAGAGTCATGAAAAGGAACCCTTGTAACACTAATTTGACAATATCTCAGTAACCACAGCAACTCTGAAAAAATTCTACTGCAGTTTTAATCATGACTTGAAAACTTCCACGCATGCTTAGTCCCCCTATAGCTGACTAAGCTATCCAGAGTGAAAAATCAGTATCTCACATTGTTTTCAAGATATGGGTGCTGCAATGTTATCCTATGGGAAATTTCTCAAGCTCAGAGCACCGTACCTATGGAACCAGTGTAAAGTTTTTCACCAAACCAGCAAAAGGCACATTTGTGGAGCAAGGGCTTGCCACCCTGCAAATTTCAGCCCAAAAGCCCCAACTGTTTAGTTGCATTGAGGTGACAAAGAAATAGTGTTTTTTGGTGCACTTTCGCAAAATTTGCCAAAGAACGGGTGCAAAAGTGCAGCAAATTGGGAAAGTGTTGCATCCGTTCTTTCGCAATTTGCAACAGTACCGGGGGTCTAATGCTGGAAAACATATTTTCAAGGGGAATTTAAAATCCTGATGCCAACATTGTGTTCCTTAGGCCCTGATTAGGTAAACACAACTGTCAGTGTTTACCTAGGGGGCAGTCAATACTTGAACTACAGCTGTTTTTCTCTACCACTAACTGAAAACAAAATGGTGGTGGTGCGACACTACTGAGGGCATTTACGACAGTAAAATGTACTGCCAGCAGCTTTCGAGATGCACGTACATTTTCTTTCCATTGATTATAATGGGAAAACTTAAAATTGATTAACTTTTGAATGGATTGATATTTTTTTACCAAATCTTCAAAAGGCACATCAGTGACCTAGACTATATATTCCCTGAAAATTTCAGGCCAGACAGACAAACCATTTGGGCTGTAGCCCTGAGCGAAGAAATAGCTGAAAAAGTGGGTTTTTACATGTTTTTTGGTGCTCTGCAGCTGCACAACCGTATATCCGACCGGAATGAAACTTGCCTGATCCAGTGATCTGTGGTACCTCACTGCGCATGCAAATTTCAGGCAAATCCGTTGTACAGTTGCAAAGTTATTAAAATGCAAAATACTGGCCTTAGCATAGAAGTTGCCTTGCAACCCTAACTATAGTGCCACTACCATGGCACTATAATATAAATTATAGGGGTGCGGCTGCGCCCCTATAGTTAGGGTTGAGTAGGCACTTCAATATTAAACTCAAAACTTTAATAACTTTGCAACAGTTTAACAGATTTACACAAAATGTTGTATGCCCTGTCCTGTGGGGTAGATCTGATGTGGCAAGTTACATTCCAGTCAGATGTGCGATCTCCAAATTATGCTGGGATTTTTCTTTGAACTTGCCTACAGCCCAGAGGGTTGGGTTTTTTGTTCTGAAATTTTCAGGGCAGAAAGGGACTACCCCACAGATGTGCCTTTTGCTGGTCTGGTGAAAAAATAATTAGCAGTTTTTAAGTTATTGCAATTTAAAAATGTGAAAAAAATTATTTCTGAGCATTCTCAGTAAGCACTACAAGAAAGCTGTATGAAATGAAGTAGGAATCCTGCTTCGTATGGCAAAATTCCTACTTCGTATGACCACCATCTTGTTTTCAGTTCTGCCTGAAAATTTTAAATTTGGAAACCTTACAAAATGATATTCTGGGAAGGAACCAACACATGTATCTTGCTTATTGAGACCCCCATGTGCATTCTGCACTTTATATTCTTTGTTCATATCAGCATCATACGAAGCAGGATTCTGCTTCATATTTCAAAATACAAAGTAGGATCCTACTTTGTGAGCCATACGAAGTAGGATCCTGCTTTGTATGTCAAGACACGAAGTAAAATCCTACTTTGTGAGCCATACAAGTAGGATGTTGCTTCTTATGCCGAGATATGAGGTAGGATCCTACTTTGTAAGCCAAACTGCAGGAAAGTTTGAACTTATTTTGATATCGCAGACATTTTTCATTATTTTTTCACCAAATTTTCAACATGGGCCTTGTGGGACCCCACCTCATGAACACTGCCATTGTCATTTCATTACTCAGTCCCAAAAGGTGATTTTGTGGTCACTGCACAAAATCACCTTTTGCAACCAATTAATGAAATGACAGTGCCAGTGCACATGAGGTGGGTTCCCAAAAAGTCCATGTTGAAAATATGCTGCAAAAATACCCCAAAAAATGCCTGAGTTACATGCGGTCATTGAACTTTCACTATGCATGTAACTTTGGCAATTTGTAATATTTTCTCTCCAAATTTTCAACATTGCCATTTTTTTACACCACCTCATGAACAGTACAACTGCCATTCTTCATATCCTGCCTGAAATGTGTTTTCGTTCCTGTGGCACAGAAAGGGGTATACACTGCGTGAAATCACCTTTTGGGATCGATCAATGAAATGACAGTGCCAAAGTTCATGAGGTGGGGTCCCCAAAAGGCCATGCTGAAAATTTTGTGAAAAAATTCATATAGATGCCTGAGTTACGAGTGTCCGTTAGCTTTATTCAGTACACGAACATAACTTTTATACTTTTCAATATTTTGATGCCAAATTTTCAACATGGCTATTTTTTCACACACCCTCATGAACAGTACAGCTGTCATTTTTCATACCATGCCCAAAATGTGTTTTCACACCTATGGCACAGAATGGCATTGCAGTTGGGTATTATTAAGCTTTGCCTTGCATTTCACAATTGTTCTGTACCGGGGTACATGAGGTGGGATAATAAGATGGCTATGCTAACAATATGGTCACTGTTATTCAACGCATGGAAGCACAGGTCTCTCACCTACATACATATGCACATCTACAGAGGGGCTTCCATAGTAAAATAAGGACACTATTATACTTTCTCAAAAAGTAAAGAGATTCATTGCAAAAAACTCTGTTAATGCATCAGTTCAGAGTTCATATTACAGTGACAAAAGTATGCTAATTCAGTGTTAGGGTTCCTACCCCTACCATCCCACCCACCCCACCCCCGTCCTCCACACAACAACTGGTGTTGGGTCGCCTTGAGGTCATCAGCCCTAACTCTCACCCTACACATGTGTGAGGAAGTGAGATGGCAATATTAGGAGAATGGGTGAGAATTAGGCTAACGACCACAAGGCACAACCCCACACCTGTTGGTGTGTGGGTGGTGGGGGTGGGGTTGCGTACGTAGGGGTTGGAACCCTAACGCTGAATTTCTATATTTTTGTTGCTGTAATAGGAACCCTAACTGATGCATTAACCAAGTTTTTTTTACAATGAATATCTATCTATCGCAAAAAAAACTTCATTAATGCATTAGCTAGGGTTGAAGTGAGAAAAGTAGGGAAATGAAGCATTAGGGTTGACACCCTAACATTCCCCTACCACCCCACCCACCATAGACCAACAGGTGATGGGGTATGTCTTGGGGTCATTGGGCCTAATTCTTACCCCATTCCATGTGTGACAAAGCTTACATGATACAGTTGAAAATCTGGGGTGAAAATATTAAAAACTGGCAAAGTTACAAGCGTGTGTGGAAACTGTGCAACACACACTCATAATGCAGTCATTTTGGGGAATTTTTTCACTAAATTTGCAACATGGGTTTCTTGGTACCCCACCTCATGAACAGTGGCAGTGTCATTTCATTAATCAGTCCCAAAAGGTGATTCTGTGCAGTGACTGTAAAATCACCTTCCAGGACCGAGTAACAAAATGACAGTGCCAGTGTTCATGAGGTGGGGTCCCAAGAACCCCATGTTGAAAATTTGGGACCAAAATTCCCCAAAAATGGCTGAGATATCAACCAAAGTTGACCCCCCCAATTGATTGCCATGATACGGCACTCACCTTTGATTCTTCAGTTTGTGGTTTGGCTTTGAAGAGTGCAGACGTGTCCCAGTCCAGAGAAGATCACTGCTCCCAACCTCCAGAGGTAAGCATGTGGTAAGGGGGTTGCAGGGAGGTGGATGCTCAGTGGGAGGATGAGTATGGGAAGGGAGGACTGGGGAGATGATGAGGGACTATTTTCTTTATTTACAGGTATTTTTCTACATTTACTTATTTGGGCACACTGGAGTGGGCTCCCAGTGTGCCATATTAGTGTGGGAGGAGGGACACACATGTCAACACGGGGATTGAGCACCCCATGTTGGCAATTGAACAGTACCGCTTTCGGGGAGGGCATCATCTGACACCAGGAGTGGGCATCCCATTGTCGGAAACACTTCATTTTTATTAAAAAATATATATTTGGCACACTGAGTGGGTGGGCTCCCAGTGTGCCATATTAGTGTTGTGGGGGGCAAAACATACATGCCAACGCGGGGATTGGGCACCCCAATGTCGACATTTAAGTTCAACAATAAGTGATCCACAATTATGGATCCCCATTACTGAGGCCATCCCCGTTCATGAGGTAGGATGAGGACCAGATCCTATGTGATCATCTGGTCTTCATCTCACAAAGGGGATTTTGACAGCAGGCGAAAGATAATTTAAAAAAACCAATCCCCTTTGTGAGCTGTCAAAATACCCTTTCACCAGGCAATCCCCTTTTGTGAGGTGACAAAATCCCTGTTTCGTGTGCCAATCCTTGTTCACGAGAAAGGGCCCTCTGATCCCGAAATCACAATCAAGGATTTTAACAGCTCGCGAACAAGGATCAGCTCGCGATCAAGGATTTTATCACCTCATGACCAAAGAACGTTAGTGAGTGACGATCAAAGATTTTTTAAATTCAAAATGGACATTTTAGGCAAAAACAAAGAAAACCAATGCCATGGGTTTGTACAGGGCATCTTCCTGAATAAAACCCATACTAGTACAGTAATACCACACAGGACACCCGTGAGAGAAGTTCGACCGTTTTATTTGTGGAGGGAACTGAAAACAAGGTGGTGGCTCACAAAAGGGGATTTTTTTCCTTTGGAGAAATCCCCATTCATGAGGTGACAAAATCCTTGATCCTGAGCCCAATTCCCTTTCACAAAACATTCATATAAATCTAAGACTGAACTGATCATGCTCAGAACCCAAAAATTCAAAATTAAATAACTTCTGAACGGATTAATATTTTTTCACCAAACCAATGCTGGACTGTACTTTGGGCAAACATCTTTCTATCCTCAGACCAAAATTCCAAATGGTGTGGCTGCAGCACGATGGACAAATTTCAGCAAAAAATGGGCAAAAAAAAAAAGAAGCAAAAAAATGCATTTTTAGTGCGTCGCTACTCGAAAATGCAAATCCAATCCCCCCAAAAACTTGGCATATCAAGAGATCTACTATCTGAGGCCATGCATTCTGAATTTCATGCAAATCCACTGCACAGTTGCAAAGTTATTAACATGCATAATTTGAGGTTTAACATTAAACTGCCTACTCAACTCTAACTACTGTCGTGGCCAAAAATATTGGCGCCCTTGCACTTTTTTCAAATAACTCACAATTTCCTCTAAACATAGTTAATATTACAGAACCTTTGTTTTTGATTCAGAATTTAATATATCCTTTTAAATCAGAAAATGAAAAGAAATGGCATTGACAAAATTATTGACACCCTAGACTTAATATTTGGTAGCACAGCCTTTGGTCAAAATAACTACAATCAACTGCTTCCTATAGCCATGGATGAGCTTCCTGCACCTCTCTACTGGCAATTTGGCCCACTCTTCTTGTACAAACTGCTCCAGTTCTCCCAGATTTGAAGGATGCCTTCTCCCAACTGCTGTTTTCAGATCTCGCCACAGGTTTTCAATGGTATTTAGATCTGGACTCATTGTTGGCCACTTCAGAACAGTCCAGCGTCTTGTCTTGAATCAATACTGGGTGCTTTTTGAAGTGTGTTTGGGGTCACTGTCCTGCTGGAAGACCCATGACCTTCGACGGAGACCCAGCTTTCTGACACTGGGTTCAACATTGCGCTCCAAAATGGCCTGGTAATCTCCAGAGTTCATGATGCCATGCACACGTTCAAGGCACCCAGTGCCAGAGGCAGCACAGCAACCCCAAAACATCACTGAACCTCCTCCATGTTTGACTGTAGGGAAGGTGTTCTTTTCTTTGAAGGCTTCATTTTGTTTTCTGTAAACATAGAGATGATGTGCTTTATCAAAAAACTCTAATTTGGTCTCATCTGTCCACAGGACATTCTCCCAGAAGGATTTTGGCTTGTTCAGGTGTGTTTTGGCAAACCCCAGTTGGGCTTTCTTATGTCTCTCTCTCAGCAGTGGGGTCCTCCTGGGCCTTCTACCATATAACCCCCTTTCATTGAGTTGGTGATGGATGGTGCAAGTTGAAACTGTCGTACCTTGTGTCTGAAGGTCAGCTTGAATTTGTTTGGCAGTTGATCGAGGTGCTTTCCCCACCATTCGAACAATCCTGCACTGCAATCTTCGATCAAGTTTTCTCTTGCAGCCACGTCCAGGGAGGTTGGCTACAGTGCCATGGGCCTTAAACATCCTGATAACATTATGTAGGGTGGAAACAGGAACATCAAGGTCTCTGGAGATTGATTTGTAGCCTTGAGATTATCCATGCTTGGCTACAATCTTCTGTCTGACCTTCTCAGATAATTCTCTGGCTGTCTTTTTTTTCTCCATGCTCATTGTGGTACACACAGTGACACAAAACAGGAGAATGAGTCCTTTTCTCTATTCAAACTGGCTGAATGAGTGATTTTTGTATTGCAGGCACCTGCAACTCACCACAGGTGATTTCAATTCCAAAGTGAAGGAGACTCACCTGCTTGAAATCTAATTATTTCTAACTACTTCTAAAAGGTGCCAATAATTTTGTCTGGGCCATTTAAGGATTTCTGTGTGGAATAAGTTAAGACTTAGTAAATTTTTCTGCTTTTTGTGTTTTATTCCACTGCAAACCAAAGAAATACATATGTGGATACCAAAATATTTTTTAATTTCAACAATTTTCTGGAAAGAATGGTGCATTATTAGAAAAACTGCAAGGGCGCCAATATTTTTGGCCACGACTGTATATGGGCGTGACTGCCTATAATCTCTATAATATATATATATATATATATATATACACACACACACACACACACACAGATATATATATATATATATATATTATATATATATATATATATATATAATATTATAGTGGCACGGTAGTGCCACTATAGTTAGGGTTGAGGAGCCATTTACATATTAAACCCAAAATTTTGCACCTTAATAACTTTGCAACCATTTGACGGATTTGCCTGAAATTTGGAATACACAATCAAGACCCATATGCCTTAGAATCTGACAAGTTTTGTACTGGTTGGATACATGGCTGCAGAGTTATTAAGTGTGATCTGCGCATGCGTTCACGCTTTTTCTGGAATTCTACGGTAGCGCCTACAGGTCGCACGGTTTACGTGACCAGCCCGAAGTCTTCAGGGAACATGTGGCCGGGGTCCCTGATGTGCCTTTTGAAGATTTCATGAAAAAATATTAAACGGTTCAAACGTTTTTCAAAAAACAATTACCCATTATAAGTCAATGGGAAAAGTTAACAAAAAGTTCAACAGTGTCGCAAATGCACTTTTTACTGTCACAAATGGCCCTTTTACTGTCGCAAATCCCCATTTTGTTTTCAGTTAGTGATCAGAAAAATGCTTGGCATTTAAAATTGAGACCCTCTAGCAACCTAATTCTTTTTGTATTCACCTAGTCGGGCCCTGAGGATGCTAGCCATGTCTTTATTTTGGGGTAAAACACCCCAGAAATATATTTATCAGATTTCTGGAAAAGTACTTCGCATAAGTAGTGTCACACTCCGACACTACTTTAGCATATTCTTCGTAAACAATAGATTCTTTGGCACTCCGCTGCAAAAGAACGGTTTGGTGTTTTGGGCTGAAATTTGAAGGGAACACAGCTGATATCTCACAGATATGCCTTTCAGTGTTTTGTTTAAAAAATATTACATGGTGGTAAAGTTACGGTACTCCAAAGTTGACGCTTTTTCCCATAGGATAACATTACGGTGTACGACGCATTGCAGCAATCGTTTGGCACCCTGCTGCAAAATAACGGTTTGGTCTTTTGGGCTGAAATTTGCATGGAACACAGCCAACATCCCACAGATGTGCCTTTCAGTAGTTTGGTGAAAAAATATTACAGAGAGGCAAAGTTATGGCAGTCTGAACTTCTGTTTTTTTCCCATAGGATAACATTACGGCGTTCGCCACGCCTTTCAGGGCCCGTATCTCGAAAACGGTGCGAGATACGGACCTTTTGTCAAAAAATTCCTTAGCCCCCTAATGAGGGATAGGTACAAAACTAGCCAGGAAAGTGATAATTCATATGACTTTAAAATTTTTTTTTCTGTGTCGTATGGTTACTGAGATATAAGCAATTTACTATTCCAAGTCCTCATTTTTGTGTTCCGAGAGTCATTATTTTGCATACATTCTTTGTACTCACTGTCTTTCTCTATACAGCTTTTGGGTAAAACCAGCCTGTGTGCTTACATTACTGTTATCATTACCGTTTCTGCTTGCGGTTCCATACCCGTTTCTCTTACCGTTCACGTTTACGCCACCATGTGAGTTACCCTTTGCGTTTTCATTTGCGGTTGCCTTTGCGTTGTTTTTAACATTTCTGTCTACAGTACTGTTTCTCTTTCTGTTTCAACTTTGCGTCACCATCGCATTCGATTTGCGTTTGTAGGCACAATGTTACTATGTATGACAAGACATCAGGGCCTTGCTCCCGCCGCGCATTACTTTCACTATTCTCATCATTCTCAAAAGAAGGGAAATTAGAGGCAAAAATTCTGTTTAATGAGTTAGGGTTGTTCCACAGCGACAAAAGTGAGGAAATTTGATGTTAGGGTTGAAACCCCCTTTGCACCTCTCCAGCCCACTCCCCAACTGGAATCGGTGTGCATTGGGGTCATCTGTCCTAACTGTCACCCCATTCTCCTATTCCTCAGCTTCTTTCCACATGTGATGGGGTGACACTTAGGGCTGATGACCCCAATGCGCACCCTGATTCCAGTTGGGGGGGTGGGCTGGAGGGGTGCAAAGGGGGTTTCAACCCTAACATTGAATTTCCTCGCTTTTGTCACTGTGGAACAACCCTAACTGATGTATTAAATGGATGGTCATTTGCCTCTAATATATGTATATATGTAGGGTTTATAGGGGCGCAGTCACCTCCCACAGATGTGCCTTTTGGTGGTTTGGTATGAAAATATTGAACAGACCCATAGTTATAGCATTCTGAAGTTAAGAAAGGTTCCCATAGGATAACATTGCGGTGCCTGTGACACCTTTCGGTGCCTGTATCTTGAAAACGGTTTGAGATGCAGATTTTTTGTGCAAAACCCTTAGTCCTCTATATAGTTTTTCCATTCCAGTTCTGCACTTAGTCCCCTATAGGGGACTAAGTACAGAAATTGGTTGGAAAACCATTACAGTTAAAGCCACTTAAAGGGGATGCCCCTGTGGACAACTAATTGTCCCCTTTAAGTGATCATCCCCATTATCAGATGCAGAACTACACAATATGATATATCGCTAACTAGGTGCCAACACAGACGGAGACAGACACAGACATACAACAAAGTGATTACAGCTTTTTGAATTCATGCTGTTTTGTCTGAGTTTCAGTCTCTATAAATCTTTATTAAACAATTGGTTAAAATAAGAAATGTAAATTAAGACCAGATTAGCACTGAACAATACACTCGGGCACACTTATCTGTCCAACGAAGTCTCGCTTCTTTCTTCGGACCTCAGTGAAAAAAATCTGCTATTTTCTTCTAGTGTGATTCTCTTGCCATCTCTTGGAGAATCATGCCTTCAAGGTTGAAAATGTGCTCCCAGTCTTCCATCTGCTCATGTTGGAGGCACCAATTTCTCAACTGTGCACAATGTTCTTGGGCATCTTTGTTCATAACTTTGGTCACTTCAAGTGTTGTTGCAGACTCCAACAGCTCATCTTCATCCTCCTCCAATCCAGGATTGATGGTGTATAGGGCACAACAGATTGTGGCAACAGTCAAATCGCCACCCGTCGCTTCATCTGCGTCCATGTCGATGAAAGACAAGAATTCCTCAGGTGTCAGATTATCCGGTAGGGGCACATCAGCCATTAGATCCTTGTCCAGTTGAGCAACAGTGCCCTCATGTCCTCCATTAGTAACTGCAGCCTCTGCTTCTCCATGAATTAAAGTAAAGCCCCCCTTCCGGAAGCAGTTTGCGATTGTGGAAGGCTTTACAGATGTCCATGCCTTGTGCAGCACGTAAACAGCATCTAAGAGATTTACACATCGGGCAATCTCTCATGCCAAGGATGTGGTGCCACTGTCAATTATGCCCACTATATGCTCTGAAAAGAGTGAGCAGTAGTGACCTTTCAGATTTCTTATCACACCCATGTCTGGAGGTTGAATTAGACTGGTCATGTTAGCGGACAGAAAATGAATGGCGATGTTACTGAATCTGCCAGCTATGTGTGTAGGGTGGACAGAACAGTTGTCCATGAAGAGGCTCACCCTGCAGCATCACTGCCTAAGCTTAGCATTCCAGCCAACAAGCCATTCATAAAAGATTGTGCTGGTCATCCAGGCATTGACCGAACTCACGTACTGAACAGGGAGTGTGGAGAGATCTTTTGGCACGCACAGGGATTGTTTGCACTTACCAATGACCAGCAAAGGCAATTTCTCTGTGCCAAGCATGTTTGCACAACAGAGCAATGAGACCCGGTCCTTAGCCTTCATTCCAATGATTAGTTCCACATCTCTCTGTATGTGGCCATGGTCCAGGTAGTCCCTGAAAAATTGCTGGTTTCATTGGCATTGAAGATGTCAGCAGGGGAAAAATCAGCAATCAGTGTCAGAAGGACATTTTTTACCCAATCTGATGCTGCATCATCATCAGCATCCAACCTTTCCCCTTGCTCCTTTTTGCAGACAATGTTTTGTCTGCTTTTCCATCGGAAAGCCACCCATCGGTCGCATCAAAATCAATGTGATTAAGATGTATGGCTATCTCAGAAGCTTTTTTTTTTAAAACCGGACCAGAAATATGGTCACCCTTGATGACAGCACTTGCAAACCACTGATGCAGAGCTTCATCCACTTGCATGTCTTTGCCTTCACACTTTCTTTTACACTGTGGGTTGCTGTTAACATGCCCTTCCTGTAAAAGTTCAGATTTTTTTGACTGATTCTCCCGACCTGACACTTCGATATGCTGAAGAGTTTTGCAACCTTGGCCATTGAAGTACCAGGTTCTTGGAGTGCTTCTAGAACTTTTATTTTATCTGCCAAAGGCAGGTCAATTCTTTTAGACTCCATTGTCCAAATACAAGTGCCAAGATACTGTAACAACAAAGACACATCAATAATGGTGAACTGCTCTTGTTACAATTTTATAATCAGCAGGTGTTAACTGGCTTGAGTGGCTAATTGTTTCTGAGTGAAGTAGCACCTGATTATCATTAGCACATCAATTAAGGTGACTCTTAACAGGTGGAAGTTAAGGGCAAATTGAGGAAAAAATCATCCCCACAAACAGGCTTGCTATGTCCCTTTTAAAGGTGAGAAGGGCCTATTGATTAACATTGCCACAAATCAGTGCCTAGGGATCATCCCTTTAAGTGATCATCCCTATTAACAGCGTTCTGATTAACTGACTTCTACTGTAACATGAATTTTGAATTTTTCTACCTTGTACGGTTACTGAGATGTTTGGAAATTAGTATTCCAGTTGTTCATTTTCGTGTCCATAGGCCACTATTACACCCTCAGAGTTAGCATTCACAGTGCTTTTCAGTGCCCGTATCTTGGAAAAATGTGAGATATGGATTCAGTCAATTTATCTTGTGTGGACATCTCATTGTCACGATTACTACGACACTTGAATTTTTTTTCCATCTCCTACGGTTCCTGAGATATTGGCAGATTTGTGCTACAAGGCTTCCTTGCCCTATAGGACTGCTGTATGGCTCCATAGTTATGTGTAAGTGAGAGTGCAGGGCCCGGAGGACCCACGCTCCCACAGACACATATCATTATGCAGAAATGGGCAGCTTGGTGGACCAACACATACCATCTACTATTTATATTACACTTTTTCAAAAAGAAAGGAACTTCTTTGCAAACAACTTCATTAATGCATCAGTTAGGGCTGTTTCCAGAGCAACAAAAGTGTGGAAATTAAATGTTAGGGTTACCACCCCACCCCCATGCCCCCGCCATCCACACACCAACAGATTTCGGGGTGTGCCATGAGGTCATCAGTCCTCTCACCCCATTCTCCTGTTCTGTAGCATGTCAGCTTGCTTACACATGGAATGGGGTGAGAGTTGGGGCTAATGACACCATGGCGCACCCCAAAGTCTGTTGGTGTGAAGGATGGAGGTGTGGAGGTGGGGTGGTAACCCTAACATTGAATTTCCACACTTTTGTCACTGTGGAAACAACCCTAACTGATGCATTAATGAAGTTGTTTTGAAAATTGTATGTGTGTATATATATATATATATATATATATATTGAAGACAAAGAACCTCTGTGCACAAACACTGAGGCAAGGGTTATCCCAAAGGGCATTTGGCTGGGAAGCCAAGTTTCAAGAAAATACAAAATCACACATGCCCACACAATGCAAAGCATCATGGGCTGCATATGCAAATCACCACAGAATGTTATGCTGGTTCAAGTTTAAGCAGAATTGCATGGTGCCAAAAGGCCTCTCACACAGTTTGCAAAGGCTGCTAACAGTTGACATAGACACGTGTTTCGTCCTACCAGGACTCATCAGTATGCCTCATCTGTTTGACACCCCAGTGGAATGAACCAGCTACCCTAAGACAGTCTGTCTGGGTTATATTGTGGTGAACCCATTAAAATAAAAAACTATTTAAAAGACAAATAACCTCTGTGAGCAAACACTGAGGCAAGGGTTACCCCAAAGGGCATTTGGCTGGGAAGCCAAGTTTCAAGAAAATACAAAATCACACATACCCACACAATGCAAAGCATTATGGGCTGCATATGCAAATCACCACAGAATGTTATGCTGGTTCAACTTTAAGCAGAATTGCATGGTGCCAAAAGGCCTCTCACACAGTTTGCAAAGGGTGCTAACAGATGACATAGACACGTGTTTTGTCCTACCAGGACTCATCAGTATGCCTCATCTGTTTGACACCCCAATGGCTATATATAGTATATATAGATAGTGTCAGTGGCTCAGTAGGTAGCACACTGGCCTCTGAGGCTGGGAGATCAGAGGGCTGTGGGTTCAGTTCCCACATCTGGCATTTGGGTAAATATCCCAATACTGACATTGTAGTGCAGCATGAGAGGGGTGCTGCACTTCTGAGGTGCCGTCTTTCGGATGAGATGTTAAACCGAGGTCCCATCTGCCTGGATTAGTGGTAGTTCAGGTGGATGCTAAAGATCCCATGGTACTTATCAAAAAAAGAGTAGGGGAATTTTATTAAGAAATCAAAACATTACATCATGAAAAATAAAAGACAATCAACATATATACAATCAGATGAAGAAATGATACAAATCACAAAGACATATAAAGAAAACCAGAAAAGCAATATACAAGATACATCAGACAATATAACAATGAAAATCAAGATACAAAAGGAAACTAGTCATCCCGAAGGAAGTCTAGACAGAAAACACCTCATGAAAGAAAAGTAATATATTTCCACAGCAGCTGAAAATGGGCCCTCGGTAAACAGTTTTTTTTCCATTTCCTTAATTCTAGAAAGAGCCGTTTCAATTTGCAAAATAATAGTCTGAGGAGATGAGTGAACTTGCTGTAAAACATTCTGACAAGTGGCTTTCCAGAGAAAATATTTACAAACAGAAAAAAATAACTCTCAAAGTACTCCTATGAGATTTACCCCATATGCTAAGGTTTTTCATAACAGTTGAGAATCTCCACATTCAAAAAAAAGTGTTGCATGGTTTCCTCAAGTAGTGCACATGATTGTTTCGGGCAGTACCTCTCCTGAATGGATTTATGTCTTAAATTACCACGGACATTCAATCTGCCATGACAACATAATCACGTAACATCCCACATATGTTGTGGTCTCTGTTTGTCAATAACAAGCTGTAAAGCAAACTTTATTTTTGAAGGGATGCAGTCTGGAAAGAGAAGTATAGGCTCCGTAATACTGACAATTGTCTGATAAATCTTTTTCCTAGTAAGTGGAAGAATAAATGATTTCTGCAGTTTCCAGTGTCTCAATTTCTTGAAACAATCTATCGCATAGGAAGGTATACTTAATATTGTGTCATTTTAGGAGGTAAAATATCACATTTTTCTACAACTCCTGGCGTGGAATTGCTCACCCAAAGAGCCCAATTAGCACAAGTAATATGTCTCCCACAAAAATACAATATGTGATAAAGAAAAAAAGAGTGAAAGAAAGCAATGGGATTAATCATCCCAATACCACCTCTCTTAACAGGTAAATACGTTATCTCTCACTTAACGGGATTCAGCTTACTGCCCCATATCATTTGAAAGAAGGCACTGAGAATATGTATCTCCAGGTGATTAGGGGGAGCATAGCTATAGCTTAAATATAAAAAAATAGGGAGTAAAACTTTCTTCACTACCATGACCCGTTTCCTCTTCCCCAATTTCCATGCTTTCCAAATTCTAACTTTATTTTCACATACACGCAATCTTTTCTCCCAATTAAAGGTAGCTGCATCTGATACATTAAACCACACCCGTAAAATCTTGTGTGGGTCAGTTATTGTCCGTATACCTCCCACATCCGGAATCAGGACAGAATCAGCATCTAAAGGAACAGAGATACTTTTCTGTATATTAAGAGTTCCCCCTGATATAGCCAAAAAAACTATGAAATATCTGTATCGCCTTATCACCAGCAGTTTTAGTCTGAACAAACAAAACCACATCATTTGCATAAGCAGATATTTTTTTCCAGGCATAAAGCAGAACATGGGGCCAAACCAATAATTTGGGTATCCCACTTAATCTGTCTAATAATTGGGTCTAAAACAAAGGTGTACAACAATGGGCTTATTGGACAACCTTGTCTTGTACCAGTACATTGAGGAATAAAGTCTCCCAAACAACCATTTATCAGTGTCCTAAATCTGGAAAAAGAGCACAAATGAATAATCTATGTAAGAAACATCTGAGGTATACCGTACAGTTTCAAAACCTGAAATAAATAGTTATGTTGTACCTTATCAACGATAATACAAAGCCCTTGACCTTATGTGTCAATTTTGCCTCAAAAATCTCCCTCAATAAAAGTAAATTACTCTGAATATTCCTACCAGGGATGGCACATGTTTGTGAAATATCTATAACCTCCCTTGCCATCTTCTGCAACCTAATACTTAGAATTTTGGTTAGAATCTTATAATCAGTGTTGAGGAGGTTCAGTGGTCTCCAATTATCTAAGGAAAGTCTGTCCCCTTTTTATAAATAAACTTCAAAACCGCAATCCCAAAATCCTGACCACCGTCCACGTCCTGCAGAATACTATTATAGACTGTGGCCAAGACTGCAGTCAAATCCCCAGTAAAAGTTTTATAAAATTCACATGCAAACCCATCTAAACCTGGGACAACCCCTACTTTGAGTTGTGAAATAGCCATTGCCACCTCTTTCTGTGTGAGGCTAAAGGAGTAGATACCTGTGGAGCTGGAGCAGTGAATACATCTGCTAAGGATAGATCCAAAACCAGGGAAAAACCAAATAGCAACTTTAAATGTGATTGAGTAATAGACTGCATACCAGTAACTGAAGTATCAATGTTACCATCAGAATCATAAAGCTCTGACATTACTGTAGCATGCAATCTTTCTTTGCATGCCATAAAAGGGTCCGCTGAAGGTGAATTAGATGTATCAAATCTCATTTCCATTTGTAGAGGTTGGGCTCTATCATATTGACTGGCAAATATACATTTCTTTATGTCAGCTATTTGTGCTGAATAATTAGCAGTAGAGCAGGCTGATAAAGATCAAAGTTTATATAACCGGTCCCTGTAACCGAGATATTGTATATATCTATCTCTAACCTGTCATTTTCCCATCCTCAGGAAAAAAGACTTCAGCTCTGTTTTAGTATCTTTCCACCATACCCAAAGGGAATCAAAAATACAGAGAACAGATATTCTAGCGTGTAGAAGTATCTTAACCTGTTGTACTATATCATGTTGTTGAAGAAGAGAACTATTAAGTCTCCACAACGACTCTTGAGAAAGAAAGATAGGGGGAGCAGTCCCTAAAGTAAATATTCCAGTTAGCATGTGATGATCAGAGAAGTCGTTTGGTTGTATAAAAACCTGTATCAGCCTACAATATTTAGAAGTAAAAAGATAATTTATTCTAGTATTATATATATATCTATGATAAGTAGCCCCAGCATCTGATCGTAGTGACCTATACGCATCTGTTAAATCAGAATTTTAAAGCAAAAGAATCACAAATACACCTTCTTACCAACTTCCATCCTGCAGGAGGTATCCAGACTGCAGTTAAAATCTCCACCCCAAATAATATGTTTTTGCATACCGAGAAATGGTTTAATCAAATCAAATAAGTGTATTCTAGCAGCTTTCAACTGCGGAGCATAAACATTCACCACTCTAAAGAAAAAATCTTGAAATCTACAATCAATTATCAAAGCCCTACCTGGGACAACATCAATAATTCTAGATATTGAAAAGGCTGTGGATTTAAATAATATGGCAAGTCCATCCACCGTCTCTTCTCCAAATGTCCAATAGGAGGGTCCCCACACGCAACCCCTTTGGGCCTGCCGAATTTCAGAAAGGGTTTTAAGTCTAGTCTCTTGTAAAAGGACAATATCTGTGTGCAAAGTAGCTGCATAATGAAAAAGGCAGCTTGCTTCTTGTAGTTCATAAAACTACAAATATTTAAAGAAGAGATCGAAATTGTGCCAGTGCCGTATAGAAAAGAAATACCCACTCCCATCTGTAGTAGCTATATTCTTTTCTTCTTCCCACCCTTTTTCTTTTTATCCTTTTTGTTTTTAACCACTTCAGGTGGTCTAACACTAGGAACATCTACATCAGAGGGAAGCGCAGAGGGCTCAGATTCTACATCTTATTCATCCCCTCCTCACGCAATAACTCATAGGCATTAGACGTTGGGATGTCACAAACCTTTTGAGATTCCCTAGCTGCAGCTCTAGTAACCCTTCTATTTTGAGAGACACTTCCCATACCCTCAGTGGGTTCACCTAAATCCTGTGACTCAAGCAGTCAGTGAGTTTCAGGCAAATAGTCCACAATATCCGCACCTGAACTTCCATCTCTCCTGAGGGACTTCCCATCCACCTCCTGTCGTAGAACCACCGTGTCTGCAGCCTACTGTGCAGCAGATGAAGGTGATATTGGAGAAGGTCAGGGATATTTATGTCCTGCTTCTGTTGCTGTTTGTCCTGTGCCTTTTGTACCAAACTGTCCTGATTTCATCCCTCTGACCTATTCCTACTAGCCCAGGGACACTGCGTGATATGCGTGTCCCTTCTCGTCACAGAGATTACATTGGAATATGTTGTCACATCCACACTGGGGTGTCCAAACCCCCTGCAAAGACTACACTTTAACAAATTCCAGGTACTACTCAAGTTTATGTGCACCCCACACTTGTAGCAAGCTCTAGGCTGTCCTCCATAGAAACAGACTCCCCTATCTTTGCCAAGAAAGAAACTATTAGGGAGATGCACAATCTCAGAATTAACCAAAAAAAAGCTTAACTCGAAATTTCCATCCCCCCATCCACAGTCCTTCAGAATCAATGATAGCTTCAGGAGGGGACAAAATACTACATCTGTTTTGTAGCCAATGATAGATATCACCAGTACTAACCCTTCATTACGAAACATGATTGTAACAGTCCTAATAGCTGGTTTCATCAATGGTATAACATAAAATGGGACCATAGGAGTCTGTTCAAAGTACCATACTTGTGCCAGAATTTCTCCAGACCCATATTCATTTTAAAATTGACGCCAAATGTGTCCTCACCAGAAATATGGACAAGGGCATAAATATCCGAGACCTGAAAATGCATGGAATTCTTTAACTGCATCCTAGCTACATAATACCTATCAGAGTGTTCAGTGAGACCTCCCGTATAATGAATATGCACTGCATTGTATCTAGGGGCTTGTTCCAGCTTATTTCTTAAACAGATCAGAAAGAGTAGACTCTCTACTCTGGGCTCGAGCACCACCTGAAGTATCCTCACCTGGGTCATCCAGAAGGGGAGCAGAGCGCTGCCCCTCACAACCATCAACAGGTCAATGCTCAGACTCAGGCACACGAGATGCTACCCGAAAGGGAGCTGCCCCTGAGTCTGAAGAAGGAATGAGCGACAAAGAAGGGTTAGTAGCACGGTCTCCACTATTGAGGAGTCCTTCCAAACAGGCATGGGACACAGGAGCAAAAGGTGGAGTACCCACCAAAACCCCTACCCTAACAGATCCTGGGGATTCCCTCCCAAGCAAACATTATCACAAACTGAAATATAGTCTCTCATGGGTGATAAAACAGTCTGTCTATTTAAACCAGCATCTACAATATTCCCCCAGTCTTTCGATTGTTGAAAATCAACAGTTTGTCCAGTCATACCATGTTTTTTTAATTTCAGTACCTCTTTTGAGCTCAAACAGTTCATCGCAGGTCTGTTAGGGAAGAACAAATGCCATTCTTTTCCTCATTCCACGTAGGATCTGGTAACCAAACACCCGCAGACGACCGAATCCATCCAGCACATTCAAGCGCTCCCAAAGCAGTCCAGGATTCCCCTGCAGCAGCTTCCTGATGTGAAACTCTGAATTGCTTTTTAAAAATCTGAGACATGGAGACCGCCCAGTCTCCCAACTAATTCAACGGAAAGTATCCCAGAAGCAGCCCAGGTGCCACAGCAACAGTCTCACCCCTTGGATGGGAAACAGCAGGGGGAAATTCATCTGACACAAAGCCCGCAGTCAAGAGCTTTGTTTCCACATCAGAGCTGGTCAGCTGTAACTGCGGCTCCTCCTGCACACACATCGATGAAACTGGAGAGAGCCGAAGCACATCTGTTGCTCCACGAACCCCATCATCATAGCTAAGCGTCTCCTGAATGGAATCAATCACAGTAGTGGTCTGCATACACAGGGACTGCTACACAGCGCTCTCCAACTCCATCTCAGCACCAACTGAGACCACCATCCACAATGCCAAGGGTTCTTCTGCTGGAGAGTAGGGGAATTTCCCCGGTGTCCTGGCCAAATTTCTTCCATTCACTAAAAATACCACCAACAGATTAATCTGGTTCAATCTCAGTTGCTTACCATCTGTATCCCCCCCCCTCCCTAGTCGCCTCTGAAAAAGGAACTTCTAGGCCCAGTGGCTTACCGGTCAACAAAATTCAATAAACAAATATATATATACACACACACACACACACACATATATACTGTATGTATGTTATATATATATATATATATATATATATATATATATATATATATACATTGCACTTTAATAACTTTGCAACTGATCAATAGATTTGCACAAAATTTGGTGTGCACTGTCCTGTGAGGTAGGCCTCTTGACATGAAAAGTTTAGCTCCAGTTGGATGTACAGTTTCTGAGATCCAGAGAGTGCAAAAACCTTAAAAGTTGCCAGTTTTTGCTGTTTTTTTCCCCCATCATCTTGTACCCAGATGGTGCGGAATTTTGGTGTTATTTTTGTGTGGTAGAAGCAGCTTGGATAACATAACTTCCATGCATTTGTTTGATGAAAAAAATATTAATCTGTTGCAAGGTTATTACATTTTTAAGTTCCCATTCTTTTCTAGGGGAAGATTACTTTCCAGGATAGTGGGAGAAAGTTCGACAGAGGATTTTGCCTCATGAAAAATAATTATTTTTCAATCAATTCTTTTCGCCAGAAAATTCCTTTTCACGAAGCCATCTTATTTTTTCCATGAACTAAAATGCATGGAAAATACATAAAAATGTTGTCATTTTAAAAATGAAACATGATAACCTAGCTAAATGTGCTTCATTTAGCTGGATTCTGGTGCTTGTTTTTCACAATTGGGGCCAGAAATATTTTTTCTGGGCACATGAACTCCCAGGTGGCCAGCTTAGCGAAAGAAGTGCTTCCCTCGTGTTCTCTGTATGAGAACCACAGCTGAACTCGTGCTGCTGGCTGCAGTGTGTGCTGTGAACCCCTTGACCTGGTGTCCAGTGGCACCCCTCACTCCCCGATCACCGTCCCCACAATTTTTATTTCAGTCCTGGTGTCTAGTGGCAACACCCTTACCCTCTGATCGCTGTCTCCCTGTTTTTTTTTATTCATATTTTTATAATCTGTTACCAGGATGCCCAACCCCAGTGTCAGATGCCCCCAGCCCATTGTTTTATTTACTGAAGCTGAAATTGGGGCCCAATCCATGTCAGCATTTCAGAGGCCTCCCCAGCAGTATGGGACACTGAGGAGCCCACCCAGTGTCCTGAGATGATTTAATAATCTTATATTGGTACCTGCAAATTTTTTAACCAAAACAAAGAAAACAGTCCCTCATTGTCACTGCTGACCCCTCTCCCATCCAACCCTCCCACTAAGCACCCACCTACTACTCCCTCTTTACCCTACCCTTACCAGCCAATGTCAAATTCTGTCATCGTCTGTGGACTGAGACATGTCTGCACTATTCAAAGGTGAACCATGAACTGAGGAATAAAGGTAAGTGCCGTATCATGTATTTCAGTGGTGTTTGAACTTATGTTCATGAATTTTGCCAGTTTTAGGAATTTTTCACCAGATTTTCAACATAGCCTTTTTGAGACCCCACCTCATGAATGGTGGCAGTGTTATTTCATAATTAGGCCTGGAATGTGATTTTGAAGTCACTGCACAAAATTACCTTTCAGGACTGAATAACAACATTTCACCACCAGTGTTCATGGTGGGGGTGGGAGTCCCAAAAAGGCCATGTTGAAAATTCGGTGAAAAAATTCTTAAAAAAGGCTGAGTTATGAGCATTTGTTGAATTTTTCTATGCACATGCATAACTTTGGTAATTTTCAATATTTTGACTCCAAATTTTCAACATAGCCATTTTTTCACACTACCTCATGAACAGTACAGCCGTCATTTTTCACATCCCGTCCAAAACGTTATGCACCTGTGGCATGGAATGGTGTTTTGGCATGGATTTGAAAATTTTCCCTTTGGGTTTATGAGGTAGGTTATAAGAGACTATGTTGAAAATGTGATGTCAAAATATGAAAATGGCAAGAGTTATGACCATTCATTTATAATTTCACTACGACCACTCATAACTTAGGACATTTTAATATTTTGACCCCAGATTTTCAACATAGCCAGCCTTATTACCCAATCTCATGTATGGCACAGTTGTCTTTTCAACTCCTGCCCAAAATGTGTTTTCACACTTGTGGTACGGAATGGCATTGCAGTTGCACAGAATTATCTTAATCAAACTTAATCAAACTTAACCCCAGCATACCGGCATACCACTTAACTGCCTCCCCCCTACTCTGACCAGGTGCACCTGTTCCTCCCTACTCCTCCTTCCTCCTCCTCCTCTCCCCTACTCTTCCCCTCCACCTGCCCTCCTCTGTCCAATACACCCCACACTACCTCTTGCCCTGGTGCCACTACCACTTTCCTCTCCACCCCACCAACCTGCACTTGCCCAAACCTCAACTTGTCTCTCTGCACTTAACTTCCCAGTTGATTGCTCATTCTGTGCCACTATTGGGAAATTGGCAGTGCCTCCAGATGTTTAATTTATGTTTTGACATGTGAAATCTGTGACTTGTATTTGCTGCCCTTTCCTATGTAAACTCTATGTTAGTTCATATTACTACTTTGTCAAAACTGTCTGCTGTAATTCTGCTATTGTAACTAAATGTATCTCTCTAAAGTGTTGACGAGGCTCCTTTGTAAGCAAGCTCTTAGCTCAAAGGTTGTAATTCCAATTTTTCAATAAATAAAATAATGTTTTGGTGGGGATTCATAAATTTTCTGTACCGAGTACATGAGGTGAGGAACTAAGATGGCTATGCTGACAATTTGGTCACTATTGTCCTATGAATGAAAATGCAGGGCCCTCCAGGCCCCATGTCTCCACAGCTACATACATATATGCATCTAAGGAGGAATGGAAGTGCAGGGTCTGAAGGACCCTGTACTCCTGTGAAATAAGGATACTATTATACTGTCTCAAAAAGTAAGGAAATAAGTTGCAAAAAACTGCATTAATGTTCCAGTTAGGATCAAAGCGACAAAAGTTGGGAAGTGAGGCATTGGGATTTCTCTAACATCCCACTCTCCCAAACCAGGCAGGACAGCAGCTGTTGGGTGTGCCTTGGGCTTCTCAAGCCTAACGCTCACCCTATTCTCATAAAGTCTACACATCTGATCTTATTTACAGATGGAATGAGGTGAGTGTTAGGCTTGAGAAGCCCAGGGCACACCCCACACCTGCTCTCCTGCCTGGTTTGGAGGGTAGGAGTAGGGAATTCTAATGCCTCATTGCCCAACTTTTGTCACTTTGACCCTAACTGGAGCATTAACAAAGTTTTTGCAACTTATATACTGTGGTCTGATATTCAGACTGCGCCAGGCTGTGGCACAACTTGGCTGGGCAGGGGCATTGACAGGGTGATATTCAGTGGAGCTGCGCCATGGCACAGCAGCATTGAATATTGCACTCTGGCCACCCACAGTGCACATGGTGCAGTGGCACTGCACCAGCACAAGTGGCCAGAGTGGAGCAGTGGGATGCACTAGCGCAAGTTCCATTGTGCTAGATGCAACAACTGCGATATTCAAAAGTGAACATGCAAATGGGGCCATAATGCATGCAAGGCACAAATGGAGCCATTTGCATGTCATTATGGCCCCATTTGCATGCAGGTGCACTGATCCCTGGCGACTTGCGCCTGGCACCCTGCCAGGCTGCAGCCGCTGGGGACTGACTCCTCTGCAATATCGCTGCACGCGTGCCCCACTGCCCAACTGCGGGCATATGTAGAATAAAATAACCATCCAATATCCCTGGTGGTCCAGTGGACCGCTTGCAGCCCGATCACGGACATGTGTGTACAAAGATAAGTCCAATATCCCTGGTGGTCCAGTGGTCCACTTGCAGCCCTAACATGGGCATATGTAATAATAAGGAGAGCTCTAGCATTCCTGGTGGTCCAGCAGTACCCCTTCTCCACCTGCCCACTGAGCCTCACCGCCCCGCTCCCCCCCCGGTCAGCGTGGGCGGCAGCACCCACCCGCTTGCCGCCCACGCCGCCAACTGACAGTTATGATAGGGTTGCCCATTGGTCCACAGCGTGAGCCAATGGTAGCCCATGGTTTATACATCATAGTCCAGATATGTGAATGGATCCATTCACATATCTGACTGTGTAGTATGGTACATTTCCTGTATACCTGTGCCTAATCTATCAAATAAAGCTATATAAATGCACTAATCAATTAATTACAGCTATATACCTGCACTGATTAAAGCTATATACCTACACTAATTGAAAAATTAAAAGTATATACCTGCACTAATAAAAAGTACGCAGCTGCCCAGTGAAACACCCAACCAGCATCCCAACAATTCACAACCCAGCATCCTAGTGACCTTGTGAACTACCACATGCTCCAAAATGCTTGCACCAGAGCTACAAGGTTAGCCAAGTCTGAATATTTCAAATCTGCCTTCATCACCAACATAAATTCCCCGTCTAAGTCCTGGAAGGTGGTCAATGCCCTATTTACCTAATCATCTCACCCCCCCGGTACTTAAGTAAATAGCTCACTAGTGTCTGATCCACCAGCTGTAACAGTGGAATTTAACTCCTACTATACTTCCTGCGCCACTGAGCTACTGAAATCCCTCCCCTCCTGGCCAGTAGCCTTCCCACCCTTTACTGGTGTGCCCCATCCACCACCCTCCCATCTCCCTTCTCTTTCCTACTGTAACCCTAAACAATGCCCTACATGCCCTTCTCACCATCAACCCTCTAAAAGTGCATCCCCTGATGGCCTCAACCCAAAAGTCCTCTCCTCTTCGCTCCGGTCATTGCCTAAACCCTCTCATTAATCCTAAATTTTCATTCTCTCTGTACTGGTCCCTCTTCATGGAAACATACAGTGGTCCTCCCTCTACCCAAAGGGGTGACCCCTCATTCCCGCAACTATTGCCCCATTTCTCTCTCCCCACCCTGTACAGTTCTGGAGACCTTACCTACGTAAGGACATAGACAGGGTAGAGAAGGTTCGGAGGAGGGCAACAAAGATGGTGCATGGATTGCATCACAAGTCCTATGAGGACAGGTTGAAGGAACTGAACATGTACTCCATGGAGGAGAGGAGGAGAGGGGATATGATAGACATACAAGTATCTTACAGGGAGGAACAGGGTGCAGGAATACACTATTTTAAGCAAAAAGATGTTCCAGGACTAAGGGCATGGGATGAAGTTGAAGGAGGATGATTCAGAGGAAACGTGAGGAAGAATTTCTTCACAGAACGGGTGGTGGACAAGTGGAACACCCTGCCAGAGGAAGTGGTGGGGGCTGAAACAATCACGGGATTTAAGAATGCATGGGATAGACATAAAGAAATTCTGGAGGTCAGGGGTAAGGGGCAACAGACTTCTTGGAAAACATAAACTGAACTTACAAGCTCAAATGGGCAGACTGGGTGGGCCATAGGCCCTTATCTGCCGACACTGTCTATGTATCTATGCCAAGCTTCAAAAACACACTGTCCTCTCCCAACTGACCTCTTTTCTATCGGACACCTCCTTTTTCACCCCTTTCCAGTCTGGTTTCAGGAAAAAACACTCAACCACCACCTCTCTCCTATGGCTCACAGACTCAATCCTAACTGGGATGTACAATGACCAAATTAGCTCTGACATTTTTGTTGACCTGGCCAAGGCCTTCGACACATCGTCTCTCACTCCCTTCTCTTTGACTCACTCCCATCAGCTGGCCTATCTCTCTGCCACAAACTGATTCAAGGCCTACATTGTTGGCAGAACCCAATCAGTTAAGATCTCTGATGCCACTTCACTTCCTCCCAATTAGCACTGTCATCCCCATGGCTCTGTATTAGGGCCCTCCTACTCTCCATCTTCTTAAATGACCTTCCCTCTGTTTGCTCCCCTCCACTGCTATACATATGTATGCCAATGATACAGTCCTGTGTGCATCTGGCTCCTGTCCTGCTGAGGTTACAACACGCTTACAGTAAGACTTGACGGTTCAGCTCAGGTTTGGTAACCATAAACTTTTTCCTGAACACCAAGAAGACTGTCTCCATGCCATTTGGCACAAGGTAGAGACTCTCTAGGCTTCCCTCCCTACTCACTTTCCACACCCTTGATGGGACTTTACTTGAGGTACATCCTATTTCAGGTACTTAGGTGTTTGGTTGGACCAACACCTAAACTTTTCTGGACATATTGACACCATCCAGAAAAAACTGCACCCCAAGTTGGTGCCCTGTTCTGGAACTGTACTTGCATCCCTCCTATGGCTAGGTGTGAACTTGTTCAGAAGAGGATACTGTCCATTTTCGACTACTGTGATGTAGTCTATGGTGCTGCCCCTAAGTCCTCCCTGGTCAGACTGGACACCCTCTTCAATTCCTTCTGCCACTTTGCCCTGGATGCTTCCCCTCACACCCACCACTGTGATCTTTATTGTGCCCTATCCTTCCCCTCCCTTATAAATAAGTGACACTCTCCCACTGTGCTAAATTCACCTCCAAGCACTGGTTGGGTGAGCTCCCTTCCTACTTAACCTCCTCCTTTATAAAAACACCCCCATCCTCCCATTCCCTTAGATCAACTGACTCCTGCACTCTGGTAGTACCCTGCAGATCCACCCTAATCAGCCAATCCGCTTACTCTCACCGCCTCCCAAAAATTTGGATTTCACCCGCCCCTCAAATCTGGCATTCATCCTCCACCTACTCCATCAGCTGTGCCCTCAAAAATTACCTTGCACCTAGCTGCTCCTGCCATGTCCCTCCTCTAAGCCCTGGATAAACCCTGCCCTGCTACCGTCACCTTCATTTTACCCTATGCACC
Source organism: Neoceratodus forsteri (assembly GCA_016271365.2). Taxonomy (NCBI): domain Eukaryota; kingdom Metazoa; phylum Chordata; order Ceratodontiformes; family Ceratodontidae; genus Neoceratodus; species Neoceratodus forsteri. The sequence goes on from CM028138.1 coordinate 154,204,086, forward strand.
TCCAGCCCCACAAATTTCTAGCTCTCCTACCTTCCCCCAAATTGCTCCCCCTTACTGACCTCCCTTGATATCTCACAGAGTGTAAGGGATGCCAAATGCTCTCCATGGGTCCCTCTCCTACAAGCCAGAGGCTTGTATCCCTCATCTACTCCCTTCCCCTACATCCTCCACTCACCACCTCTCTCTCCTTCCCCTTTTCTTTCACGGCACTTGTTTACTTACTAACCCAGCACTTATTATTGTTCACTTTTCTACATATTACGCACAACTCTTTTTAACACTGTAACACCTGCCTTACAACTGTATGTTAATGTTGATCTAGTAACTTGAATGTAACTTGAACAAGACTCTTCCCCTCCCCTCACCTCACCCCTCCCTCTCTTTTCTCCCTCTCACCGCCCCCTTTCTCTTTTTCTTTCTTTTCTTTCACATAAGCACTTGTTTACTATTAACACGGCACTTATTATTGTCCACTCTTTCTACCTATTATGCCCAACACTGTTGTACCACTGCTTGTAACACCTGCCTTAGAACTGTATGTTAATGTTGATCTTGTAACTTGAATGTTTAATGTTTCACTCCTATTGTACCCCTTCCCCAGGTACTTGGAGATGAGCAACTTGTCACTCAGTGTGCCTTCCTGGTGAAACATTTCAATAAATAAACAAATAAACAAAATAAAAAGCTGCACTACATTAAATACTATGTGATACCACTATTAACACAGTTAACACGCAGAAGTTAGCCAAACAAATTAACAAGCTGCAAAAGAACATGGAGAAAAGATACTTCTACAAAAACTCCCAAACCCAGAAATCAAACTCCTACATGCACTCACTACACACCATTTTCTCTTTACTGCAAGGGACCCTCAGGTGCCATAACATGATCGCAAATGCAATCTCCATCACACTAGCCATCTCAATGTATTATATTCAAACAACAATGGGTAAGGGTGGAGCACCTCTCTGGGCTGAAGGCAGGGGTGGCCAATCTCCGGACGAGTTGGCAGGAGTACTGGGACCTTCACCCCCACCCAGAGGCCACCATGTCCCCAGCCACTGCTGCAACAGTTGCCCATGCAGGGGGCTGGATGGACTACGGTGGTCTCAGGGAGTTTGAGGGAGGGGGGGTCAGAAGCAAATCCCCCATCTTGTCCAGCTTAGGAACTCCTGTGCTGTCCTGGAGGAGCAGGCAAGTCCCGTAAGGGTACCTGAGGTTGAGACTAGAGAGGATGTGTGGGTCGTCCAGGAGGAAGAGGACACCAAGGGAAGAGGAAACTACTCCTAGTGGGGGACTCAATTGTCCAGGGAATGGATTTGGGCATAGGTAGCGGGGTGGAGAGGGAGGTTAAGTGCCTTCCAGGAGGCACAGCTTGGAGGGAGGGGGAGCAGATCCAGAGGATCACTAAAGTGGTAGCAAGGAGAAGGGTGCTGGAGGTCATTGTCCATCTTGGGACAATGACCTAGACAGGGAAGAGGCAAGCATAGAACAGGTACAGGAGAACTTCATGGAGTTAGCAGGGTGCCTTGGGAAGGTAGCATGCTCTGTGACATTCTCGGAGGTGCTGCTGGTCCATGGCGAGGGGGAGGTGAGGAATATCTGCATTAGAAACTTCAACACTTGGTTGGAGGGCTGTTGCAGGAAAGGGTTATTTCTTCATTGGGATGGAACTCACCTGGAACAATATGGGCCTACATCCGTCCAGGAAGGGACAGTGGTCCTCAATGAATGATTTAAATGCTTACTTGGCAAGTTTTTAAATGAGCCGAGGGGAGGTGATGGGAGCAGGAAGACTCAAGCAGCCCACCCCACAGGTTAGAGCAGCCAGAAAGGAGGAACAGGAGGTACACCTTCACCAGTCATAAAGGGTATGGCAGAGGAAGGGAGGCAGAAAAACTAAAGAAACCAGGGCTGGATTGAAGAAAAAGAGGGTAAAAGCAGGAATAGAAGGAGGGCAGGTGGTAAAATGTGGAAGGCCACAATTACAAATGTCCACATCCTAGGAAATAAAATCCCAGACCTGGTGGCCTTGATGGTAGAAGCTGACCTGGACCAATGTGGCAATAATCGAGATGTGGTACACGGCAAATCACTATTGGGAGGTAAGTGTACCAGGTTATGCGCTATTCAGGAGGGATAGGGAGGGTAAAAAAAGGGGTGAGGGAGGCCTTGACATCAGAGAAGGTATAAAAGCAATTAGAAAATGGCATAGGAAAATAAATGAATCCCATTGGTTGAAAAGTCAAACAAGAGATTCATTCATTTCCTAATAGAGCCTGAAGAAAAACGAGTATGAATGTGGGGTGCCCCATAACTCATCTAATCAGTGGGCACCCCGAATGTTCACTAAATAGATCCACCATCTTGCAGCACTCGCAAACGCATCGGCCCAAAAGTAGCAGTTAGGCTGTCATCACCCCCCGACCTAAAGCATAAGCCAACAGTAATTTACTGGCTTGATGAGGCAGTATAACTGTCATTAGAGCTTCCTGCTTCAAAAATCGGCCAGCAATGTAAACACAGACAGAAAGCAATGTGCTCCATCACGACCAAAGATGAGAACATCGGTATTTTCTTAGAATTGCATACCACAGATGGACGTCCATCTGCGCCATGGAAGCTGAAGAAAATACTGGTACTCTCCCACGGAGTCCCACCCAGCAATATTCCGTTCACCTCCAGTACCCGACATAAGCATAGGACACAACACAACACCCACCACAGTGGGACAACAAATACCTGGGCAAATGTACATAGGAGGGAAACTTAAGAAAGTCCATTCAGGCCAGCCTGGTGGTGCTGAGGGCTGACGTGCTGACACCTTACCTCACGCTACACCGGTGACCCATGTTTGGGAACGAGCACAAGCTGTCAGGGTCAGCAGGGGAGGAGAAGGATTGAGTATCCGATGGACTGCTCTCCTTCTCCGGGAAGGGGGGTTCTTGGTGGTCGGCACTTGCTCGCCCCCCGGTGGAGGCTGGAGGACAGGGCACCACACCACAAGCAGGGGAGGAGTTGGGCCAAGCATCTGGAGGAAGCGCATGTGGATGCATGCGCGCTCCACTCCGCTGACATCATTGCATGGTCCCAGCTCCTGGGAGAACAGGAGAAAAAAGGATACCGCCATGCAGGATGGTGGAGGGCACCTTGCAGGCTCCACCCCCGGCTAGCCAAGGTGCTGGCCACCTAATCCGGTCCTCGGTGGGGGAGTTCGACCCCTTGCCGACCCCGCCGGGGGGTAAGCCCTGGGGCTAGGTCAGCGTCAGCTGGTGGATGCCAGGGGATGGGGCTGGGGATGCCCTCCTGATATAGTCGGCGGTAGGAGGAGAAAAGTAATAACTGCAAAAAAAAAAAAAGAAAGTCCATTCAGCATGCCCTTGGGATGATTTTTCCTGTCCATCAAATTTCACATTTATAACCTTGTCCAGTTCCCCAGGTGAAAAAAAACCAAGAAAACAACCCACAATAAAACCAATGCCTGGACTGTCCATCCCTCCTCTGCAGCAGTTTTTCTGTATTTATTTAAACAATGGCATTACCTCTTCGTGCTACAGATGGTTTCCTAATCACCCGATCATGGATCCAGTATCCTGACATAAAAAATAAAAACAAGTAAGTAGGAGGATGGAGGTTTGTAAAATGGAAAAAAAAAAAAAAATGTTTCCTCCAAGCAACCTGTACCGCAGAACAGTCGCAAGCTTAGCGCTCTAGTAGGAGCTGACCCTGGGAGTTGACATGCTCACATCCACAGATAAAACACTTTATCTCTTTTCCTTTTTGACTGTAAAACAAATCACAAAAAAACCCAACAACCCACAATACCATCGTATAGCCACCCCCCTGTCAGCTTGCCATTCCAGCTTCCTCTAAACCACTCCACGTCCTCCGATCATCCGTGCCAGCTCCGTACCATACAGCATAGGAATGTCATGCAGTGGAGAACAGAAGGACCACTGAATTCAAAAAAGTATGCTTCATGTGACAGCGAGGTAAGAGCTACAAAACACTCAGCTTAGCTTGTCTGATGTATACTCACAGTTTTCCCAATGGAGGATCTAGTGCCTCAAGTTACACCAGGCTTTCAACAAAACATTTTTTTAACATAAGGAAAGTCTACAGTTCACCTCTGAGTAAACCTTGGGGGGGGCAGAAAAGCAGTAAAAACAAAAGAATGGAGAAAATCTTTAGTGGCAATTCAGTAAAAGGACTGTGGAGGAACTATTTTATTATTTTATTTATTTGTATTTTATTATAGGTGGAGGAACTATTTTATTAGAAAAACCTATTTTAAATAATTTTTTTAATTACATCTTAACTAACCTTTTTTTATGACTGTGCCCATTTTCTGGTAGTTAATACCTCCAGGGTGGTGGTATCACAAACTGGACCGCCTAGGGGCTATAAGGCCCTCGCCTACGGTGTTGGGCCTCACACGCCTGGGTGGTCTGGGTATAGCCTAATAACACTCACCCTGTCTGGTATTAGTTCTTACCTGTGACACAGGGTAGACAGGGAGAAGATGAGGCACTGTGGATCATCCTTGAGCCAGGCAATGGTACAGTAATTCACACAGGGGTGACCTACAGGCCTCCAGTTCAGGAGGAGGAGGTGGATATGGGGCTAGTGGATGAAATACAGGAGATGGCAACAAAAGGAGAGGTACTGCTACTGGGTGATTTTAATATGCCTGATGTGGATTGGACCATCCTGGCAGTTGCCTTAGCCAGGAGCGAGACATCCTGGACTCTCTGCAGGGAGCAAGCCACAGGCAACAGTGCTAAAACCCAGCAGAGACCCGGCTATTCTGCGCCTAGTACTGACCAGTGGAGACAGAATCACAGAAGTCCAGGTGGAAGGTCACCTGGGGTCCAGTGACCACTAAGCAGTGTGGTTTAACATGGGTGCAGGGTTGCAGTCAAGCCACACAAAGGTGAGGGTCTTGGATTCAGTGAGGTGGACTTTGCTAGGATGGGAATATGTATCAAAGAAGTCTTGAAGTAGAAGGGTGGCAGGAGGGGAGGGGGTTAAGGATCAGTGGGCACACCTAAAAGGAGCCATTGTGGAGGTAACAAATCAGTGCATTAGACTGAGAAACAAAGGCAAGAGAAGGAGGAAACCACTATGGTTCTCAAAAGAGGTAGCAGAGAAAGTAAGGGCCAAAAGATTGGGTTTAAGAAAATATAAGGAGACACAGAAGGAGGAGGATAGGGTGGTGTACCTAAATTGTTTGAAGGAAGCATGGAAAGCTGTTAGGAGTGCAAAGATGCAAACAGAGGAAAGACTAGCACAAATAGTAAAGAAAGGGAACAAGACATTCTATTAGGTACATCAGTGAGAGAAGGAAGTCCAGGGGTGGGATTGTAAGACTCAGTGGGGATGAAAGGGAGGGAGTGGAGGGAGACCTGTAAAAGACAGAAATACTGAATAAATACTTCTGTTCAGTATTCACTGAAGAAGGGGAGAGACAGGAACCACAGCTGGGCATTAGATACAAAGGTGGGAGGGAGGTGAACACCAGTTCATTTACAGAACAGAGAGTCCTGGAAAAGCTTACAAAACTGAAAGTGGGCAAAGCAATGGGACCAGATGGCATACCATCCATGATTTTAAAGGAACAAAGGAGGGAGCTAGCTGTGCCACTGGCAGCCATGTTCAGTGAGTCACTTAACACAGGACTAGAAGAGGGCACTTGTAGTCCCTCTTCACAAAAATGGCAGCAGGGAGGAGGCAGGAAACTATAGTGCTGTCTGTCTCACCTTAGTAGTGGGTACGATTATGGAGGCACTGCTTAAACAAAGGATTATGGAACACTTGGAATCCAATGGAGCCCAGGATCAGAGGCAGCATGGATTCACAGTAGGAAGGTCATGTCAAATGAATCTGATAGATTTTTGACTGGGTAATGAAGGAGGTAGATTGGGGGAGCGGTAGATACGCTTCACCTTGATTTCCAGTAAGGCCTCTCGACACCGGCCCCACATAACAGACTGGTTAACAAGATGGGTAGCTTGGGCATGGGCCACAAGGTAGTAAACTGGGTTAGAAACTGGTTAGGGGACAGGAAGCAGAGGGTGGTAGTAAATGGGATCCAATCTGAGGAGAGGGGTGACTAGGGTACCTCAAGGCTCAGTCCTGGGGCCAGGACTGATCCTTGAGGGCTGGAGGGAACATTTGCCTGTTTGCAGATAACACAGATCTGCAACAGGGTGACACTCCAGATGAGGTGGAAAAAATGAGGAGGGACCTAGGAAAGCTGGAAAAATAGTCTGAAGTGTGGCAACTGGGGTTCAATGTGAAGAAGTGTGAAATCATACACTTGGGATGCAGAAAGCCTGGAGAGAGCTAGGGATGGGGAGAGATGCTGATGGTTACAAGGAAGAAAGAGATCTGGGGTTATCATCTCGAAGACCTAATGGAGGCCAAGAGAGTTCAAAGGCTATGGGGGCAGTGACATGTTGGGGTACACAGGAAGGGTATCATTAGCAGAAGGAGGAGGTGGTGATACCACTATACAAAACATTGGTGAGGCCTCATCAGGAATACTGTGTACATTTCTTGAGGCTGCATCTTCAGAAAGACACAGACAGGGTAGAGCCAGTTCAGAGAAGGGCGACTAAGATGGTGCAGGGCTTGCATCAGAAGACATATGAGGAGAGATTAAACAATCTCAATATGCATACACTGGAAGAGAGGAGGGAATGTGGAGATGTGATAGAAACCTTCAAGTATCTTAAAGCCATAAACAAGGTACAAGTGGGCAACATCTTTCAGTAAAGGAGTAAAAGAATGAGGGGCATGACATGAGATTGGAAGGGGGCAGTATAAGGGGAAATGTGAGGAAGCGCTTTTCACAGAAAGGGTGGTGGATGCATGGAATAGCCTTCCCCAGGAGGTGGTAGGAGCTAGCACAGTGGGGGGGGATTTAACCATGCATGGGATAGGCATAAGGGAACACTAGAGGTGGGAAGAAGAGGCTAAAGTCGATGATCAAGTAAGGTCAGCGGCCACTAATAAAGGTAGGGTACATGGGCAGACTAGTTGGACCTCACAGTCCTTATCTGCCGTCAGTTTCTATGTAACACTTGGAAGTATACCATCTTGGGGGCTAATTAGGGCAAAAGCCACTCGCCTTTGGGCTTTATGGCCTTATAGCCCCAATTAGCCCCTTTGATGGGTATATATCTTTGTAAATAATTTTTCAAAATGTGCAGCTTTGATCTATGGAACTGTGCTTATAAACAAAGATTGATTGATTGATTGTATACCATCCTTACCCATTATTTATTCTATATCTGTATAGATATATGGATAAACAATTCAAGCTACTGGGCCCTCCCCATCAGTTGTCATTCTTCCACTTGTGACTGCAACCAACTCCACCCAAAATCCAAAAAGGGGAGCTCTCCTCTCAGTGCAGCAGATACCATATTGTGCAGAACATTAGCTTGTGAATAGCTGGGGCCCGTTGACATGCAAACAATATTCTATCACTTAATGGTGAGAATAGTAAAACAAGTATTGGCCAGTGCTTGTCATGCTTGTTGCTTGTGTTTGCTGTGTAGTTAGCGAAATAGTGTAGCAGTTAAAATTAGCAAATTAAAAGCAGGAGTTTTAATAGTGACATAGTCATGTCTGGGAAATAAGGATGTCCACACATAACATTTGTTTTATTAGATTGAGAGCCCAGATTTTCAAGACAGTAGTTTTATCACACTAGCATATGTACATAACAGGCATCATTTATTAAATCCCACCCAAAACACCACAAAAACAGATCTGGGAGGGGGATTTCATAAATGACACCTGCCATGGTCATGTGGTGGGTTAAAAAACAGACTATGTTGAAAATAAGAATGAAAAAAAGACAACATTATGAGTAAATACTGAAAAATTTCAACTTCTCTTCATAATTTTCGTTTTTTTGAGATTTTGACCACACATTTTCAGATAATCGTTTTATTACCTCAACTTCCAAACATGACAGGTGTTATTTATGAAATCCTGCACAGTCATTTGACAGCACAACTGTGAAAACATGGCTTTGGAAGTTTGGAAAAATTACACTTGCATGTTCATGAGGTGGGGGTAAAACAGGCTATGTTAAAAATGTGGGGACAAAATCTCAAAATAGCAATGTTAATAGTACTGTAAATGTTGAAAATGTCCATGCAAGCAGAACAAAAAGCAAGGAAAACATTGCCCATAGGAGGTCATGCTGCAGAAGAAAACCCAGTTCCAGCTTACATTTCCCAGCCTTGTGATTGCCCTAGTACTTCAAAGGAACAGCAAGAAAGACAGAGTGGATTGAATTGGAAAGATTAGGTAACCTGAAGCTGTGATAGGTGGAAGAAGGCCAAGCTCCCAAAGCCCTTCATAAGAGCTCAGACTGTTTGCAATATGTTTGCTAGCCTTTGGCAAACAAACATAAAGAGGAATTCTAATGTTCACTCTTAAAGAAGAGAACAGAAGGCCTCAGAGCCTAAGCACTGAACAATTCACATTACACTAATCTTAAGCCCTCTTTACATGACGGCTCTGCACAGCAGCGAGTGGTGCAGAGCAACTGGAAGGTTACCTTTGTTGTTGTCTACAGGTAGACAGGCAATGCAAATGTTATTTTTATGGTGCTCAATCCCGGAGGGTCTGGGTGCTGTACAATTGAAACATAGCAAACACATTAAGTAAATAATCACAGTAAAATACATATAACAAACAAATTCCAGCAATAGTATAAAAACAGACCCCCCCAAATAGGGGCCTGGACTAAAATAGACATTCACGGGCCACTTATCTTAAAACTGGGTGTTTGGGAAAGCCTGGCTGAACAAAAAAGTATTGAGGCGGGTCTTAAAAACCTCAACTGACGGGGCCTCCTGAACAGCTGGTGAAAGTGAATTTCATAGGACGGGGCCGGTGACACTAAATGCTCTATCGTGGGCAGTTTTTAACCTCATCCTGGGAATCGTGACAAGTCCCCTCAAGGAGGATTGGAGTGAGTGGACCAAGGCAGAAGGTGTAAGAAGGTCCAACAGGTAGCCAGGGCCCAGTCCATGTAGGGCCTTAAAGGTGAGCAAGTCCACCTTAAAGAGGATCCTCCACCTGACCGGCAGCCAGAGCAGTTCATACAAACCCAGGTTGACGTGACAGTATTTCGACTGTCCCATCAACAGCCTGGCAGCCACAGTCTGCACCAGCGACAGCTGGCTGAGGATGCCTCCAGAGACCCTGAGGTAGAGCGCATTACAGTAATCAAGCCTGGACATCACAAATGCATGCACTAAGGTGGGGAGGTCCATGGGCGGAACTAGGGGTTTGATCTCGGCAATATTCCTCAGATTAAAAAGTTGGTCTGGAAAACGGATGACACCCCTGTGGACAACTAATTGTCCCTTTAAGTGATCATCCCCATTATCAGATGCAGAACTACACAATATGATATATCGCTAACTAGGTGCTAACACAGACGGAGACAGACACAGACATACAACAAAGTGATTACAGCTTTTGAATTCATGCTGTTTTGTCTGAGTTTCAGTCTCTATAAATCTTTATTAAACAATTGGTTAAAATAAAATGTAATTAAGACCAGATTAGCACTGAACAATACACTGGGCACACTTATCTGTCCACTGAAGTCTCGCTTCTTCTTGGACCTCAGTGAAAAAATCTGCTATTTTCTTCTAGTGTGATTCTCTTGCCATCTCTTGGAGAATCATGCCTTCAAGGTTGAAAATGTGCTCCCAGTCTTCCATCTGCTCATGTTGGAGGCACCAATTTCTCAACTGTGCACAATGTTCTTGGGCATCTTTGTTCATAACTTTGGTCACTTCAAGTGTTGTTGCAGACTCAACAGCTCATCTTCATCCTCCTCCAATCCAGGATTGATGGTGTATAGGGCACAACAGATTGTGGCAACAGTCAAATCGCCACCCGTCGCTTCATCTGCGTCCATGTCGATGAAAGACAAGAATTCCTCAGGTGTCAGATTATCCGGTAGGGGCACATCAGCCATTAGATCCTTGTCCAGTTGAGCAACAGTGCCCTCATGTCCTCCATTAGTAACTGCAGCCTCTGCTTCTCCATGAATTAAAGTAAAGCCCCCCTTCCGGAAGCAGTTTGCGATTGTGGAAGGCTTTACAGATGTCCATGCCTTGTGCAGTACGTAAACAGCATCTAAGAGATTTACACATCGGGCAATCTCTCATGCCAAGGATGTGGTGCCATTGTCAATTATGCCCACTATATGCTCTGAAAGAGTGAGCAGTAGTGACCTTTCAGATTTCTTATCACACCCATGTCTGGAGGTTGAATTAGACTGGTCATGTTGGCGGACAGAAAATGAATGGCGATGTTACTGAATCTGCCAGCTATGTGTAGGGTGGACAGAACAGTTGTCCATGAAGAGGCTCACCTGCAGCATCACTGCTAAGCTTAGCATTCCAGCCAACAAGCCATTCATAAAAGATTGTGCTGGTCATCCAGGCATTGACCGAACTCACGTACTGAACAGGGAGTGTGGAGAGATCTTTTGGCACGCACAGGGATTGTTTGCACTTACCAATGACCAGCAAAGGCAATTTCTCTGTGCCAAGCATGTTTGCACAACAGAGCAATGAGACCCGGTCCTTAGCCTTCATTCCAATGATTAGTTCCACATCTCTCTGTATGTGGCCATGGTCCAGGTAGTCCCTGAAAAATTGCTGGTTTCATTGGCATTGAAGATGTCAGCAGGGGAAAAATCAGCAATCAGTGTCAGAAGGACATTTTTTACCCAATCTGATGCTGCATCATCATCAGCATCCAACCTTTCCCCTTGCTCCTTTTTGCAGACAATGTTTTGTCTGCTTTTCCATCGGGAAAGCCACCCATCGGTCGCATCAAAATCAATGTGATTAAGATGTATGGCTATCTCAGAAGCTTTTTTTTTTAAAACCGGACCAGAAATATGGTCACCCTTGATGACAGCACTTGCAAACCACTGATGCAGAGCTTCATCCACTTGCATGTCTTTGCCTTCACACTTTCTTTTACACTGTGGGTTGCTGTTAACATGCCCTTCCTGTAAAAGTTCAGATTTTTTGACTGATTCTCCCGACCTGACACTTGATATGCTGAAGAGTTTTGCAACTTGGCCATTGAAGTACCAGGTTCTTGGAGTGCTTCTAGAACTTTTATTTTATCTGCCAAAGGCAGGTCAATTCTTTTAGACTCATTGTCCAAATACAAGTGCCAAGATACTGTAACAACAAAGACACATCAATAATGGTGAACTGCTCTTGTTACAATTTTATAATCAGCAGGTGTTAACTGGCTTGAGTGGCTAATTGTTTCTGAGTGAAGTAGCACCTGATTATCATTAGCACATCAATTAAGGTGACTCTTAACAGGTGGAAGTTAAGGGCAAATTGAGGAAAAAATCATCCCCACAAACAGGCTTGCTATGTCCCTTTTAAAGGTGAGAAGGGCCTATTGATTAACATTGCCACAAATCAGTGCCCAGGGGATCATCCCCTTTAAGTGACTGTCCCCATTAACAGCGTTCTGATTAACTGACTTCTACTGTAATACCATGAATTTTGAATTTTTTTCTACCTTGTACGGTTACTGAGATGTTTGGAAATTAGTATTCCAGTTGTTCATTTTCGTGTCCATAGGCCACTATTACACCCTCAGAGTTAGCATTCACAGTGCTTTTCAGTGCCCGTATCTTGGAAAAATGTGAGATATGGATTCAGTCAATTTATCTTGTGTGGACATCTCATTGTCACGATTACTACGACACTTGAATTTTTTTTCATCTCCCACGGTTCCTGAGATATTGGCAGATTTGTGCTACAAGGCTTCCTTGCCCTATAGGACTGCTGTATGGTTCCATAGTTATGTGTAAGGGAGTGCAGGGCCGGAGGACCCACGCCCCACAGACACATATCATTATGCAGAAATGGGCAGCTTGGTGACCAACACATACCATCTACTATTTATATTACACTTTTTCAAAGAAAGGAACTTCTTTCAAATAACTATTAATGCATCAGTTAGGCTGTTTAGAGCAAAGTGTGTGAATTAACAAAGAGTTACCACCCTACCCCATGCCCCGCGCCACACACCAACAGAGCCTGGTGCCATGAGTCAGTCAGTCCTCCTGCCCCATTCTCCTGTTCTGTAGCATGTCAGCTTGCTTACACATGGAATGGGGTGAGAGTTGGGGCTAATGACACCATGGCGCACCCCAAAGTCTGTTGGTGTGAAGGATGGAGGTGTGAGGTGGGGGTAACTCTAACATTGAATTTCCACACTTTTGTCACTGTGGAAACAACCCTAACTGATGCATTAATGAAGTTGTTTTGAAAATTGTATGTGTGTATATATATATATATATATATATATATTGAAGACAAAGAACCTCTGTGCACAAACACTGAGGCAAGGGTTATCCCAAAGGGCATTTGGCTGGGAAGCCAAGTTTCAAGAAAATACAAAATCACACATGCCCACACAATGCAAAGCATCATGGGCTGCATATGCAAATCACCACAGAATGTTATGCTGGTTCAAGTTTAAGCAGAATTGCATGGTGCCAAAAGGCCTCTCACACAGTTTGCAAAGGCTGCTAACAGTTGACATAGACACGTGTTTCGTCCTACCAGGACTCATCAGTATGCCTCATCTGTTTGACACCCCAGTGGAATGAACCAGCTACCCTAAGACAGTCTGTCTGGGTTATATTGTGGTGAACCCATTAAAATAAAAAAACTATTTAAAAGACAAATAACCTCTGTGAGCAAACACTGAGGCAAGGGTTACCCCAAAGGGCATTTGGCTGGGAAGCCAAGTTTCAAGAAAATACAAAATCACACATACCCACACAATGCAAAGCATTATGGGCTGCATATGCAAATCACCACAGAATGTTATGCTGGTTCAACTTTAAGCAGAATTGCATGGTGCCAAAAGGCCTCTCACACAGTTTGCAAAGGGTGCTAACAGATGACATAGAACCGTGTTTTTGTCCTGGGACTCATCAGTATGCCTCATCTGTTTGACACCCCAATGGCTATATATATATATATAGATAGTGTCAGTGGCTCAGTAGGTAGCACACTGGCCTCTGAGGCTGGGAGATCAGAGGGCTGTGGGTTCAGTTCCACATCTGGCATTTGGGTAAATATCCCAATACTGACATTGTAGTGCAGCATGAGAGGGTGCTGCACTCTGAGGTGCCGCTTTCGGATGAGATGTTAAACCGAGGTCCCATCTGCCTGGATTAGTGGTAGTTCAGGTGGATGCTAAAGATCCCATGGTACTTATCAAAAAGAGTAGGGAATTTTATTAAGAAATCAAAACATTACATCATGAAAAATAAAAGACAATCAACATATATACAATCAGATGAAGAAATGATACAAATCACAAAGACATATAAAGAAAACCAGAAAAGCAATATACAAGATACATCAGACAATATAACAATGAAAATCAAGATACAAAAGGAAACTAGTCATCCCGAAGGAAGTCTAGACAGAAAACACCTCATGAAAGAAAAGTAATATATTTCCACAGCAGCTGAAAATGGGCCCTCGGTAAACAGTTTTTTTTCCATTTCCTTAATTCTAGAAAGAGCCGTTTCAATTTGCAAAATAATAGTCTGAGGAGATGAGTGAACTTGCTGTAAAACATTCTGACAAGTGGCTTTCCAGAGAAAATATTTACAAACAGAAAAAATAACTCTCAAAGTATCTATGAGATTTACCCCATATGCTAAGGTTTTCATAACAGTTGAGAATCTCCACATTCAAAAAAAGTGTTGCATGGTTTCCTCAAGTAGTGCACATGATTGTTTGGGCAGTACCTCTCCTGAATGGATTTATGTCTTAAATTACCACGGACATTCAATCTGCCATGACAACATAATCACGTAACATCCCACATATGTTGTGGTCTCTGTTTGTCAATAACAAGCTGTAAAGCAAACTTTATTTTTGAAGGGATGCAGTCTGAAAGAGAAGTATAGGTCTCGTAATACTGACAATTGTCTGATAAATCTTTTTCTAGTAAGTGGAAGAATAAATGATTTCTGCAGTTTCCAGTGTCTCAATTTCTTGAAACAATCTATCGCATAGGAAGGTATACTTAATATTGTGTCATTTAGGAGGTAAAATATCACATTTTTCTACAACTCCTGGCGTGGAATTGCTCACCCAAAGAGCCCAATTAGCACAAGTAATATGTCTCCCACAAAAATACAATATGTGATAAAGAAAAAAAGAGTGAAAGAAAGCAATGGGATTAATCATCCCAATACCACCTCTCTTAACAGGTAAATACGTTATCTCTCACTTAACGGGATTCAGCTTACTGCCCCATATCATTTGAAAGAAGGCACTGAGAATATGTATCTCCAGGTGATTAGGGGGAGCATAGCTATAGCTTAAATATAAAAAAATAGGGAGTAAAACTTTCTTCACTACCATGACCGCTTCCTCTTCCCAATTTCCATGCTTTCCAAATTCTAACTTTATTTTCACATACACGCAATCTTTTCTCCCAATTAAAGGTAGCTGCATCTGATACATTAAACCACACCCGTAAAATCTTGTGTGGGTCAGTTATTGTCCGTATACCTCCCACATCCGGAATCAGGACAGAATCAGCATCTAAAGGAACAGAGATACTTTTCTGTATATTAAGAGTTCCCCCTGATATAGCCAAAAAAACTATGAAATATCTGTATCGCCTTATCACCAGCAGTTTTAGTCTGAACAAACAAAACCACATCATTTGCATAAGCAGATATTTTTTCAGGCATAAAGCAGAACATGGGGCCAAACCAATAATTTGGGTATCCCACTTAATCTGTCTAATAATTGGGTCTAAAACAAAGGTATACATAATGGGCTTATTGACAACCTTGTTTGTACCAGCACATTGAGGAACAAAGTTCCCAAACAAACCATTTATCATAAGTGTCCTAAACTGGCAAAAGACAAATGAATAATCTATGCTGTTAATCTGATGTGTCTCACAGTTTCAAAACCTGAAATAGCTGTTGTACCTTACCACCACAAAGCCCTGACTTATGCATAATTTTGTCTCGCAACCTCGGTCAGGTGTACTTTAATATTTACTAGGATGGTACATGTTTTGAAATATCTATAACCTCCTTGCCATCTTCTGCAACCTAATACTTAGAATTTTGGTTAGAATCTTATAATCAGTGTTGAGGAGGTTCAGTGGTCTCCAATTATCTAAGGAAAGTCTGTCCCTTTTATAAATAAACTTCAAAACCGCAATCCCAAAATCCTGACCACCGTCCACGCCCTGCAGAATACTATTATAGACTGTGGCCAAGACTGCAGTCAAATCCCCAGTAAAAGTTTTATAAATTCACATGCAAACCCATCTAAACCTGGGACAACCCCTACTTTGAGTTGTGAAATAGCCATTGCCACCTCTTTCTGTGTGAGGCTAAAGGGTAGATACCTGTGGAGCTGGAGCAGTGAATACATCTGCTAAGGATAGATCCAAAACCAGGGAAAAACCAAATAGCAACTTTAAATGTGATTGAGTAATAGACTGCATACCAGTAACTGAAGTATCAATGTTACCATCAGAATCATAAAGCTCTGACATTACTGTAGCATGCAATCTTTCTTTGCATGCCATAAAAGGGTCCGCTGAAGGTGAATTAGATGTATCAAATCTCATTTCCATTTGTAGAGGTTGGGCCTCATCATATTGACTGGCAAATATACATTTCTTTATGTCAGCTATTTGTGCTGAATAATTAGCAGTAGAGCAGGTGATAAAGATCAAAGTTTATATAACCGGTCCCTGTAACCGAGATATTGTATATATCTATCTCTAACCTGTCATTTTCCCATCCTCAGGAAAAAGACTTCAGCTCTGTTTTAGTATCTTTCCACCATACCCAAAGGAATCAAAATACAGAGAACAGATATTCTAGCTGTAGAAGTATCTTAACCTGTTGTACTATATCATGTTGTTGAAGAAGAGAACTATTAAGTCTCCACAACGACTCTTGAGAAAGAAAGATAGGGGAGCAGTCCCTAAAGTAAATATTCCAGTTAGCATGTGATGATCAGAGAAGTCGTTGGTTGTATAAAAACCTGTATCAGCCTACAATATTTAGAAGTAAAAAGATAATTTATTCTAGTATTATATATATATCTATGATAAGTAGCCCCAGCATCTGATCGTAGTGACCTATACGCATCTGTTAAATCAGAATTTTAAAGCAAAAGAATCACAAATACACCTTCTTACCAACTTCCATCCTGCAGGAGGTATCCAGACTGCAGTTAAAATCTCCACCCCAAATAATATGTTTTTGCATACCGAGAAATGGTTTAATCAAATCAAATAAGTGTATTCTAGCAGCTTTCAACTGCGGAGCATAAACATTCACCACTCTAAAGAAAAAATCTTGAAATCTACAATCAATTATCAAAGCCCTACCTGGGACAACATCAATAATTCTAGATATTGAAAAGGCTGTGGATTTAAATAATATGGCAAGTCCATCCACCGTCTCTTCTCCAAATGTCCAATAGGAGGGTCCCCACACGCAACCCCTTTGGGCCTGCCGAATTTCAGAAAGGGTTTTAAGTCTAGTCTCTTGTAAAAGGACAATATCTGTGTGCAAAGTAGCTGCATAATGAAAAAGGCAGCTTGCTTCTTGTAGTTCATAAAACTACAAATATTTAAAGAAGAGATCCGAAATTGTGCCAGTGCCGTATAGAAAAGAAATTACCCACTCCCATCTGTAGTGGCCATATTCTTTTGCTTCTTCCCACCCTTTTTCTTTTTATCCTTTTTGTTTTTAACCACTTCAGGTGGTCTAACACTAGGAACATCTACATCAGAGGGAAGCGCAGAGGGCTCAGATTCTACATCTTATTCATCCCCTCCTCACGCAATAACTCATAGGCATTAGACGTTGGGATGTCACAAACCTTTTGAGATTCCCTAGCTGCAGCTCTAGTAACCCTTCTATTTTGAGAGACACTTCCCATACCCTCAGTGGGTTCACCTAAATCCTGTGACTCAAGCAGTCAGTGAGTTTCAGGCAAATAGTCCACAATATCCCGCACCTGAACTTCCATCTCCTCCTGAGGGACTTCCCCATCCACCTCCTGTCGTAGAACCACCGTGTCTGCAGCCTACTGTGCAGCAGATGAAGGTGATATTGGAGAAGGGTCAGGGATATTTATGTCCTGCTTCTGTTGCTGTTTGTCCTGTGCCTTTTGTACCAAACTGTCCTGATTTCATCCCTCTGACCTATTCCTACTAGCCCAGGGACACTGCGTGATATGCGTGTCCCTTCTCGTCACAGAGATTACATTGGAATATGTTGTCACAATTCACACTGGGGTGTCCAAACCCCCTGCAAAGACTACACTTTAACAAATTCCAGGTACTACTCAAGTTTATGTGCACCCCACACTTGTAGCAAGCTCTAGGCTGTCCTCCATAGAAACAGACTCCCCTATCTTTGCCAAGAAAGAAACTATTAGGGAGATGCACAATCTCAGAATTAACCAAAAAGCTTAACTCGAAATTTCCATCCCCCCATCCACAGTCCTTCAGAATCAATGATAGCTTCAGGAGGGGACAAAATACTACATCTGTTTTGTAGCCAATGATAGATATCACCAGTACTAACCCCTTCATTACGAAACATGATTGTAACAGTCCTAATAGCTGGTTTCATCAATGGTATAACATAAAATGGGGACCATAGGGGAGTCTGCTTCAAAGTACCATACTTGTGCCAGAATTTCTCCAGACCCATATTCATTTTAAAATTGACGTCAAATGTGTCCTCACCAGAAATATGGACAAGGGCATAAATATCCGAGACCTGAAAATGCATGGAATTCTTTAACTGCATCCTAGCTACATAATACCTATCAGAGTGTTCAGTGAGACCTCCCGTATAATGAATATGCACTGCATTGTATCTAGGGGCTTGTTCCAGCTTATTTCTTAAACAGATCAGAAAGAGTAGACTCTCTACTCTGGGCTCGAACACCACCTGAAGTATCCTCACCTGGGTCATCCAGAAGGGGAGCAGGCCTGCCCCTCACAACCATCAACAGGTCAATGCTCAGACTCAGGCACACGAGATGCTACCCAAAGGGAGCTGCCCCGAGTCTGAAGAAGGAATGAGCGACAAAGAAGGGTTAGTAGCACGGTCTCCACTATTGAGGAGTCCTTCCAAACAGGCATGGGACACAGGAGCAAAAGGTGGAGTACCCACCAAAACCCCTACCCTAACAGATCCTGGGGATTCCCTCCCAAGCAAACATTATCACAAACTGAAATATAGTCTCTCATGGGTGATAAAACAGTCTGTCTATTTAAACCAGCATCTACAATATTCCCCCAGTCTTTCGATTGTTGAAAATCAACAGTTTGTCCAGTCATACCATGTTTTTTTAATTTCAGTACCTCTTTTGAGCTCAAACAGTTCATCGCAGGTCTGTTAGGGAAGAACAAAATGCCATTCTTTTCCTCATTCCACGTAGGATCTGGTAACCAAACACCCGCAGACGACCGAATCCATCCAGCACATTCAAGCGCTCCCAAAGCAGTCCAGGATTCCCCTGCAGCAGCTTCCTGATGTGAAACTCTGAATTGCTTTTTAAAAATCTGAGACATGGAGACCGCCCAGTCTCCCAACTAATTCAACGGAAAGTATCCCAGAAGCAGCCCAGGTGCCACAGCAACAGTCACCCTTGGATGGGAAACAGCAGGGAAATTCATCTGACACAAAGCCACGCAGTCAAGGCTTTGTTTCACAGCAGAGCTGGTCAGCTGTAACTGCTGCTCCTCCTGCACACACACTCGATGAAACTGAGAGAGCCAAGCACATCTGTTGCTCCACGAACCCCATCATCATAGCCAAGCGTCTCCTGAATGGAATCAATCACAGTAGTGGTCTGCATACACAGGGACTGCTACACAGCGCTCTCCAACTCCATCTCAGCACCAACTGAGACCACCATCCACAATGCCAAGGGTTCTTCTGCTGGAGAGTAGGGGAATTTCCCCGGTGTCCTGGCCAAATTTCTTCCATTCACTAAAAATACCACCAACAGATTAATCTGGTTCAATCTCAGTTGCTTACCATCTGTATCCCCCCCCCTCCCTAGTCGCCCCTGAAAAAGGAACTTCTAGGCCCAGTGGGCTTACGGGTCAACAAAATTAATAAACAAATATATATATACACACACACACACACACATATATACTGTATGTATGTATATATATATATATATATATATATATATATATACAGTATATATATACATTGCACTTTAATAACTTTGCAACTGATCAATAGATTTGCACAAAATTTGGTGTGCACTGTCCTGTGAGGTAGGCCTCTTGACATGAAAAGTTTAGCTCCAGTTGGATGTACAGTTTCTGAGATCCAGAGAGTGCAAAAACCTTAAAAGTTGCCAGTTTTTGCTGTTTTTTTCCCCCATCATCTTGTACCCAGATGGTGCGGAATTTTGGTGTTATTTTTGTGTGGTAGAAGCAGCTTGGATAACATAACTTCCATGCATTTGTTTGATGAAAAAAATATTAATCTGTTGCAAGGTTATTACATTTTTAAGTTCCCATTCTTTTCTAGGGGAAGATTACTTTCCAGGATAGTGGGAGAAAGTTCGACAGAGGATTTTGCCTCATGAAAAATAATTATTTTTCAATCAATTCTTTTTCGCCAGAAAAATTCCTTTTTCACGAGCCATCTTATTTTTTTCCATGAACTAAAATGCATGGAAAATACATAAAAATGTTGTCATTTTAAAAATGAAACATGATAACCTAGCTAAATGTGCTTCATTTAGCTGGATTCTGGTGCTTGTTTTTCACAATTGGGGCCAGAAATATTTTTTCTGGGCACATGAACTCCCAGGTGGCCAGCTTAGCGAAAGAAGTGCTTCCCTCGTGTTCTCTGTATGAGAACCACAGCTGAACTCGTGCTGCTGGCTGCAGTGTGTGCTGTGAACCCCTTGACCTGGTGTCCAGTGGCACCCCTCACTCCCCGATCACCGTCCCCACAATTTTTATTTCAGTCCTGGTGTCTAGTGGCAACACCCTTACCCTCTGATCGCTGTCTCCCTGTTTTTTTTTATTCATATTTTTATAATCTGTTACCAGGATGCCCAACCCCAGTGTCAGATGCCCCCCCAGCCCATTGTTTTATTTACTGAAGCTGAAATTCGGGGGCCCAATCCCCATGTCAGCATTTAGAGGCCTCCCCAGCAGTATGGGACACTGAGGAGCCCACCCCAGTGTCCTGAGATGATTTAATAATCTTATATTGGTACCTGCAAATTTTTTAACCAAAAACAAAGAAAACAGTCCCTCATTGTCACTGCTGACCCCCTCTCCCATCCCAACCCTCCCACTAAGCACCCACCTACTACTCCCCTCTTTACCCTACCCTTACCAGCCAATGTCAAATTCTGTCATCGTCTGTGGACTGAGACATGTCTGCACTATTCAAAGGTGAACCATGAACTGAGGAATAAAGGTAAGTGCCGTATCATGTATTTCAGTGGTGTTTTGAACTTATGTTCGTAACTTTGCCAGTTTTAGGAATTTTTTCACCAGATTTTCAACATAGCCTTTTTGAGACCCCACCTCATGAATGGTGGCAGTGTTATTTCATAATTAGGCCTGGAATGTGATTTTGAAGTCACTGCACAAAATTACCTTTCAGGACTGAATAACAACATTTCACCACCAGTGTTCATGGTGGGGGTGGGAGTCCCAAAAAGGCCATGTTGAAAATTCGGTGAAAAAATTCTTAAAAATGGCTGAGTTATGAGCATTTGTTGAATTTTTCTATGCACATGCATAACTTTGGTAATTTTCAATATTTTGACTCCAAATTTTCAACATAGCCATTTTTTCACACTACCTCATGAACAGTACAGCCGTCATTTTTCACATCCCGTCCAAAACGTTATGCACCTGTGGCATGGAATGGTGTTTTGGCATGGATTTGAAAATTTTCCCCTTTGGGGTTTATGAGGTAAGGTTATAAGAAGACTATGTTGAAAATGTGATGTCAAAATATGAAAAAATGGCAAAGTTATGACCATTCATTGCAATTTCACTACGACCACTCATAACTTAGGACATTTTTAATATTTTGACCCCAGATTTTCAACATAGCCTTCTTATTACCCAATCTCATGTATGGCACAGTTGTCATTTTTCAACTCCTGCCCAAAATGTGTTTTCACACTTGTGGTACGGAATGGCATTGCAGTTGCACAGAATTATCTTAATCAAACTTAATCAAAACTTAACCCCAGCATACCGGCATACCACTTAACTGCCTCCCCCCTACTCTGACCAGGTGCACCTGTTCCTCCCTACTCCCTCCCCTTCCTCCTCCTCCTCTCCCCTACTCTTCCCCTCCACCTGCCCTCCTCTGTCCAATACACCCCACACTACCTCTTGCCCTGGTGCCACTACCACTTTCCTCTCCACCCCACCAACCTGCACTTGCCCAAACCTCAACTTGTCTCTCTGCACTTAACTTCCCAGTTGATTGCTCATTCTGTGCCACTATTGGGAAATTGGCAGTGCCTCCAGATGTTTAATTTATGTTTTGACATGTGAAATCTGTGACTTGTATTTGCTGCCCTTTCCTATGTAAACTCTATGTTAGTTCATATTACTACTTTGTCAAAACTGTCTGCTGTAATTCTGCTATTGTAACTAAATGTATCTCTCTAAAGTGTTGACGAGGCTCCTTTGTAAGCAAGCTCTTAGCTCAAAGGTTGTAATTCCAATTTTTCAATAAATAAAATAATGTTTTGGTGGGGATTCATAAATTTTCTGTACCGATTACATGAGGTGAGGAACTAAGATGGCTATGCTGACAATTTGGTCACTATTGTCCTATGAATGAAAATGCAGGGCCCTCCAGGCCCCATGTCTCCACAGCTACATACATATATGCATCTAAGGAGGAATGGAAGTGCAGGGTCTGAAGGACCCTGTACTCCCACGGTGAAATAAGGATACTATTATACTGTCTCAAAAAGTAAGGAAATAAGTTGCAAAAAACTGCATTAATGCACCAGTTAGGATCAAAGCGACAAAAGTTGGGAAGTGAGGCATTGGGATTTCTCTAACATCCACTCTCCAAACCAGGCAGGACAGCAGCTGTTGGGTGTGCTTGCTTGCTCTGCTCAACGCTCACCCTATTCTCATAAAGTCTACACATCTGATCTTATTTACAGATGGAATGAGGTGAGTGTTAGGCTTGAGAAGCCCAGGGCACACCCCACACCTGCTCTCCTGCCTGGTTTGGAAGGGTAGGGTGTTAGGGAATTCCTAATGCCTCATTGCCCAACTTTTGTCACTTTGACCCTAACTGGAGCATTAACAAAGTTTTTTGCAACTTATATACTGTGGTCTGGATATTCAGACTGCGCCAGGCTGTGGCACAACTTGGCTGCGCAGGGGCATTGACAGGGTGATATTCAGTGGAGCTGCGCCATGGCACAGCAGCATTGAATATTGCACCCTGGCCACCCACAGTGCACATGGTGCAGTGGCACTGCACCAGCACAAGTGGCCAGAGTGGAGCAGTGGGATGCACTAGCGCAAGTTCCATTGTGCTAGATGCAACAACTGCGATATTCAAAAGTGAACATGCAAATGGGGCCATAATGCATGCAAGGCACAAATGGAGCCATTTGCATGTCATTATGGCCCCATTTGCATGCAGGTGCACTGATCCCTGGCGACTTGCGCCTGGCACCCTGCCAGGCTGCAGCCGTTGGGGACTGACTCCCTCTGCACATCGCGGCAACGTGCCCCACTGCCCAACTGCGGGCATATGTAGAATAAAATAACCATCCAATATCCCTGGTGGTCCAGTGGACCGCTTGCAGCCCGATCACGGACATGTGTGTACAAAGATAAGTCCAATATCCCTGGTGGTCCAGTGGTCCACTTGCAGCCCTAACATGGGCATATGTAATAATAAGGAGAGCTCTAGCATTCCTGGTGGTCCAGCAGTACCCCTTCTCCACCTGCCCACTGAGCCTCACCGCCCGCCTCGGTCAGCGGTGGGCGGCAGCACTCACCCGCTTGCCGCCCCACCCGCCAACTGACGAGTATGATAGGGTGCCATTGGTCCACAGCGTGAGCCAATGGTAGCCCATGTCTTATACATCATAGTCCAGATATGTGAATGGATCCATTCACATATCTGGACTGTGTAGTATGGTACATTTCCCTGTATACCTGTGCCTAATCTATCAAATAAAGCTATATAAATGCACTAATCAATTAATTACAGCTATATACCTGCACTGATTAAAGCTATATACCTACACTAATTGAAAAATTAAAAGTATATACCTGCACTAATAAAAAGTACGCAGCTGCCCAGTGAAACACCCAACCAGCATCCCAACAATTCACAACCCAGCATCCTAGTGACCTTGTGAACTACCACATGCTCCAAAATGCTTGCACCAGAGCTACAAGGTTAGCCAAGTCTGAATATTTCAAATCTGCCTTCATCACCAACATAAATTCCCCGTCTAAGTCCTGGAAGGTGGTCAATGCCCTATTTACCTAATCATCTCACCCCCCCGGTACTTAAGTAAATAGCTCACTAGTGTCTGATCCACCAGCTGTAACAGTGGAATTTAACTCCTACTATACTTCCTGCGCCACTGAGCTACTGAAATCCCTCCCCTCCTGGCCAGTAGCCTTCCCACCCTTTACTGGTGTGCCCCATCCACCACCCTCCCATCTCCCCTTCTCTTTCACTACTGTAACCCTAAACAATGCCCTACATGCCCTTCTCACCATCAACCCCTCTAAAAGTGCATCCCCTGATGGCCTCAACCCAAAAGTCCTCTCCCTCTTCGCTCCGGTCATTGCCTAAACCCTCTCATTAATCCTAAATTTTTCATTCTCTACTGTGTCGGTTCCCTCTTCATGGAAACATACAGTGGTCCTCCCTCTACCCAAAGGGGGTGACCCCTCATTCCCCGGCAACTATTGCCCCATTTCTCTTCTCCCTACCCTGTACAGTTCTGGAGACCTTACCTACGTAAGGACATAGACAGGGTAGAGAAGGTTCGGAGGAGGGCAACAAAGATGGTGCATGGATTGCATCACAAGTCCTATGAGGACAGGTTGAAGGAACTGAACATGTACTCCATGGAGGAGAGGAGGGAGAGAGGGGATATGATAGAGACATACAAGTATCTTACAGGGAGGAACAGGGTGCAGGAATACACTATTTTTAAGCAAAAAAGATGTTCCAGGACTAAAGGGCATGGGATGAAGTTGAAGGGAGGATGATTCAGAGGAAACGTGAGGAAGAATTTCTTCACAGAACGGGTGGTGGACAAGTGGAACACCCTGCCAGA
Organism: Neoceratodus forsteri; assembly: GCA_016271365.2. NCBI lineage: Eukaryota > Metazoa > Chordata > Ceratodontiformes > Ceratodontidae > Neoceratodus > Neoceratodus forsteri. The sequence continues at coordinate 154,228,535 of CM028138.1, forward strand.
GGAAGTGGTGGGGCTGGAAACAATCACAGGATTTAAGAATGCATGGGATAGACATAAAGAAATTCTGGAGGTCAGGGTAAGGGGCAACAGACTTCTTGGAAAACATAAACTGAACTTACAAGCTCAAATGGGCAGACTGGGGGCCATAGGCCCTTATCTCCGACACTGTCTATGTATCTATGCCAAGCTTCAAAACACACTGTCCTCTCCCAACTGACCTCTTTTCTATCGGACACCTCTTTTCACCCCTTTCCAGTCTGGTTTCAGGAAAAAACACTCAACCACCACCTCTCTCCTATGGCTCACAGACTCAATCCTAACTGGGATGTACAATGACCAAATTAGCTCTGACATTTTTGTTGACCTGGCCAAGGCCTTCGACACCGTCTCTCACTCCCTTCTCTTTGACTCACTCCCATCAGCTGGCCTATCTCTCTCTGCCACAAACTGATTCAAGGCCTACATTGTTGGCAGAACCCAATCAGTTAAGATCTCTGATGCCACTTCACTTCCCCTCCCAATTAGCACTGTCATCCCCCATGGCTCTGTATTAGGGCCCCTCCTATCTCTCCATCTTCTTAAATGACCTTCCCTCTGTTTGCTCCCCCTCCACTGCTATACATATGTATGCCAATGATACAGTCCTGTGTGCATCTGGCTCCTGTCCTGCTGAGGTTACAACACGCTTACAGTAAGACTTCGACAAGGTTCAGCTCAGGTTTGGTAACCATAAACTTTTTCCTGAACACCAAGAAGACTGTCTCCATGCCATTTGGCACAAGGTAGAGACTCTCTAGGCTTCCCTCCCTACTCACTTTCCACACCCTTGATGGGACTTTACTTGAGGTACATCCTATTTCAGGTACTTAGGTGTTTGGTTGGACCAACACCTAAACTTTTCTGGACATATTGACACCATCCAGAAAAAACTGCACCCCAAGTTGGTGCCCTGTTCTGGAACTGTACTTGCATCCCTCCTATGGCTAGGTGTGAACTTGTTCAGAAGAGGATACTGTCCATTTTCGACTACTGTGATGTAGTCTATGGTGCTGCCCCTAAGTCCTCCCTGGTCAGACTGGACACCCTCTTCAATTCCTTCTGCCACTTTGCCCTGGATGCTTCCCCTCACACCCACCACTGTGATCTTTATTGTGCCCTATCCTTCCCCTCCCTTATAAATAAGTGACACTCTCCCACTGTGCTAAATTCACCTCCAAGCACTGGTTGGGTGAGCTCCCTTCCTACTTAACCTCCTCCTTTATAAAACACCCCATCCTCCCATTCCCTAGATCAACTGACTCCTGCACTCTGGTAGTACCTGCAGATCCACCCTAATCAGCCAATCCGCTTACTCTCACCGCCTCCCAAAAATTTGGATTTCACCCGCCCTCAAATCTGGCATTCATCCTCCACCTACTCCATCAGCTGTGCCTCAAAATTACCTTGCACCTAGCTGCTCCTGCCATGTCCCTCCTCTAAGCCCTGGATAAACCCTGCCCTGCTACCCGTCACCTTCATTTTACCCTATGCACCTCCAGCCCCACAAATTTCTAGCTCTCCTACCTTCCCCCAAATTGCTCCCCCTTACTGACCTCCCTTGATATCTCACAGAGTGTAAGGGATGCCAAATGCTCTCCATGGGTCCCTCTCCTACAAGCCAGAGGCTTGTATCCCTCATCTACTCCCTTCCCCCTACATCCCTCCACCTCACCCCTCCCTCTCCTTCCCCCTTTTCTTTCACGTAAGCACTTGTTTACTTACTAACCCAGCACTTATTATTGTTCACTTTTTCTACATATTACGCACAACTCTTTTTTAACACTGTAACACCTGCCTTACAACTGTATGTTAATGTTGATCTAGTAACTTGAATGTAACTTGAACAAGACTCTTCCCCCTCCCTCACCTCACCCCTCCCTCTCTTTTCTCCCTCTCACCGCCCCCTTTTCTTTTTCTTTGTTCTTCACATAAGCACTTGTTTACTTATTAACACGGCACTTATTATTGTCCACTCTTTCTACCTATTATGCCCAACACTGTTGTACCACTGCTTGTAACACCTGCCTTAGAACTGTATGTTAATGTTGATCTTGTAACTTGAATGTTTAATGTTTCACTCCTATTGTACCCCTTCCCCCCAGGTCGCACCGGGAGATGAGCAACTTGTCACTCAGTGTGCCTTCCTGGTGAAACATTTCAATAAATAAACAAATAAACAAAATAAAAAGCTGCACTACATTAAATACTATGTGATACCACTATTAACACAGTTAACACGCAGAAGTTAGCCAAACAAATTAACAAGCTGCAAAAGAACATGGAGAAAAGATACTTCTACAAAAACTCCCAAACCCAGAAATCAAACTCCTACATGCACTCACTACACACCATTTTCTCTTTACTGCAAGGGACCCTCAGGTGCCATAACATGATCGCAAATGCAATCTCCATCACACTAGCCATCTCAATGTATTATATTCAAACAACAATGGGTAAGGGTGGAGCACCTCTCTGGGCTGAAGGCAGGGGTGGCCAATCTCCGGACGAGTTGGCAGGAGTACTGGGACCTTCACCCCCACCCAGAGGCCACCATGTCCCCAGCCACTGCTGCAACAGTTGCCCATGCAGGGGGCTGGATGGACTACGGTGGTCTCAGGGAGTTTGAGGGAGGGGGGTCAGAAGCAACTCCATCTTGTCCAGCTTAGAACTCCTGTGCGTCCTGAGGAGCAGGCAAGTCCCGTAAGGGTACCTGAGGTTGAGACTAGAGAGGATGTGTGGGTCGTCCAGGAGGAAGAGGACACCAAGGGAAGAGGAAACTACTCCTAGTGGGGGACTCAATTGTCCAGGGAATGGATTTGGGCATAGGTAGCGGGGTGGAGAGGGAGGTTAAGTGCCTTCCAGGAGGCACAGCTTGGAGGGAGGGGGAACAGATCCAGAGGATCACTAAAGTGGTAGCAAGGAGAAGTTGGAGGTCATTGTCCATCTTGGGACAATGACCTAGACAGGGAAGAGGCAAGCATAGAACAGGTACAGGAGAACTTCATGGAGTTAGCAGGGTGCCTTGGGAAGGTAGCATGCTCTGTGACATTCTCGGAGGTGCTGCTGGTCCATGGCGAGGGGGAGGTGAGGAATATCTGCATTAGAAACTTCAACACTTGGTTGGAGGGCTGTTGCAGGGAAAAGGGTTATTTCTTCATTGGGGACTGGGAACTCACCTGGAACAATATGGGCCTACATCCGTCCAGGAAGGGGACAGTGGTCCTCAATGAATGATTTAAATGCTTACTTGGCAAGTTTTTAAATGAGCCGAGGGGGGAGGTGATGGGAGCAGGAAGACTCAAGCAGCCCACCCCCACAGGTTAGAGCAGCCAGAAAGGAGGAACAGGAGGGTACACCTTCACCAGTCATAAAGGGTATGGCAGAGGAAGGGAGGCAGAAAAACTAAAGAAACCAGGGCTGGATTGAAGAAAAGAGGTAAAAGCAGGAATAGAAGGAGGGCAGGTGGTAAAATGTGGAAGGCCACAATTACAAATGTCCACATCCTAGAAATAAAATCCCAGACCTGGTGGCCTTGATGGTAGAAGCTGACCTGGACCAATGTGGCAATAATCGAGATGTGGTACACCTCAAATCACTATTGGGAGGTAAGTGTACCAGGTTATGCGCTATTCAGGAGGGATAGGGAGGGTAAAAAAAGGGGTGAGGGAGGCCTTGACATCAGAGAAGGTATAAAAGCAATTAGAAAATGGCATAGGAAAATAAATGAATCATTGGTTGAAAAGTCAAACAAGAGATTCATTCATTTCCTAATAGAGCCTGAAGAAAAGCAGTATGAATTGGGGTGCCCATAACTCATCTAATCAGTGGGCACGAATGTTCACTAAATAGATCCACCATCTTGCAGCACTCGCAAACGCATCGCCCAAAAGTAGCAGTTAGGCTGTCATCACCCCCGACCTAAAGCATAAGCCAACAGTAATTTACTGGCTTGATGAGGCAGTATAACTGTCATTAGAGCTTCCTGCTTCAAAAATCGCCAGCAATGTAAACACAGACAGAAAGCAATGTGCTCCATCACGACCAAAGATGAGAACATCGTATTTTTAGAATTGCATACCACAGATGGACGCCCATCTGCGCCATGGAAGCTGAAGAAAATACTGGTACTCTCCCACGGAGTCCCACCCAGCAATATTCCGTTCACCTCCAGTACCCGACATAAGCATAGGACACAACACAACACCCACCACAGTGGGACAACAAATACCTGGGCAAATGTACATAGGAGGGAAACTTAAGAAAGTCCATTCAGGCCAGCCTGGTGGTGCTGAGGGCTGACGTGCTGACACCTTACCTCACGCTACACCGGTGACCCATGTTTGGGAACGAGCACAAGCTGTCAGGGTCAGCAGGGGAGGAGAAGGATTGAGTATCCATGGACTGCTCTCCTTCTCCGGGAGGGGTTCTTGGTGGTCGGCACTTGCTCGCCCGGTGGAGGCTGGAGGACAGGGCACCACACCACAAGCAGGGGGGAGGTTGGGCCAAGCATCTGGAGGAAGCGCATGTGGATGACAAGGCCCACTCCGCTGACATCATTGCATGGTCCCAGCTCCTGGGAGAACAGGAGAAAAAGGATACCGCCATGCAGGATGGTGGAGGGCACTCTGCAGGCTCCACCCCGGCTAGCCAAGGTGCTGGCCACCTAATCCGGGTCCTCGTTGGAGTTCGACCCTTGCGGCCCGCGCCGGAGGTAAGCCCTGGGCTGGGTCAGCGTCAGCTGGTGGATGCCAGGGGATGGGGCTGGGGATGCCCTCTGATATAGTCGGCGGTAGGAGGAGAAAAGTAATAACTGCAAAAAAAAAAAAAGAAAGTCCATTCAGCATGCCCTTGGGATGATTTTTCCTGTCCATCAAATTTCACATTTATAACCTTGTCCAGTTCCCCAGGTGAAAAAAAAAACCAAGAAAACAACCCACAATAAAACTCAATGCCTGGACTGTCCATCCCTCCTCTGCAGCAGTTTTTTCTGTATTTATTTAAACAATGGCATTACCTCTTCGTGCTACAGATGGTTTCCCTAATCACCCGATCATGGATCCAGTATCCTGACATAAAAAAATTAAAAACAAGTAAGTAGGAGGATGGAGGTTTGTAAAATGGAAAAAAAAAAAAAAATGTTTCCTCCAAGCAACCTGTACCGCAGAACAGTCGCAAGCTTAGCGCTCTAGTAGGAGCTGACCCTGGGAGTTGACATGCTCACATCCACAGATAAAACACTTTATCTCTTTTCCTTTTTGACTGTAAAACAAATCACAAAAAAACCCAACAACCCACAATACCATCGTATAGCCACCCCCCTGTCAGCTTGCCATTCCAGCTTCCTCTAAACCACTCCACGTCCTCCGATCATCCGTGCCAGCTCCGTACCATACAGCATAGGAATGTCATGCAGTGGAGAACAGAAGGACCACTGAATTCAAAAAAAGTATGCGTTCCTATGGACAGCGAGGTAAGAGCTACAAAAACACTCAGCTTAGCTTGTCTGATGTATACTTCACAGTTTTCCCCAATGGAGGATCTAGTGCCTCAAGTTACACCACAGGCTTTCAACAAAACATTTTTTTAACATAAGGAAAGTCTACAGTTCACCTCTGAGTAAACCTTGAGGGGCGGCAGAAAAGCAGTAAAACAAAAAGAATGGAGAAAATCTTTAGTGGCAATTCAGTAAAAGGACTGTGGAGGAACTATTTTATTATTTTATTTATTTGTATTTATTAGGTGGAGGAACTATTTTATTAGAAAACCTATTTTAAATATTTTTTTAATTCACATCTTAACTAACCTTTTTTTATGACTGTGCCCATTTCTGTTAAATACCTCCAGGGTGGGTGGTATTGGACAAACTGACCGCCCAGGGGCTATAAGGCCCTCAGCCTGCAGTGTTGGGCCTCATTACGCCTCTGGGTGGTCTGGTATAGCCCAATAACACTCACCCTGTCTGGTATTAGTTCTTACCTGTGACACAGGGTAGACAGGGAGAAGATGAGGCACTGTGGATCATCCTTGAGCCAGGCAATGGTACAGTAATTCACACAGGGGTGACCTACAGGCCTCCAGTTCAGGAGGAGGAGGTGGATATGGGGCTAGTGGATGAAATACAGGAGATGGCAACAAAAGGAGAGGTACTGCTACTGGGTGATTTTAATATGCCTGATGTGGATTGGACCATCCTGGCAGTTGCCTTAGCCAGGAGCCGAGACATCCTGGACTCTCTGCAGGGAGCAAGCCACAGGCAACTAGTGCTAAAACCCAGCAGAGACCCGGCTATTCTGCGCCTAGTACTGACCAGTGGAGACAGAATCACAGAAGTCCAGGTGGAAGGTCACCTGGGGTCCAGTGACCACTAAGCAGTGTGGTTTAACATGGGTGCAGGGTTGCAGTCAAGCCACACAAAGGTGAGGGTCTTGGATTTCAGGAGGGTGGACTTTGCTAGGATGGGAATATGTATCAAAGAAGTCTTGGCGAGAAGGGTGGCAGGAGGGGAGGGGGGTTAAGGATCAGTGGGCACACCTAAAAGGAGCCATTGTGGAGGTAACAAATCAGTGCATTAGACTGAGAAACAAAGGCAAGAGAAGGAGGAAACCACTATGGTTCTCAAAAGAGGTAGCAGAGAAAGTAAGGGCCAAAAGATTGGGTTTAAGAAAATATAAGGAGACACAGAAGGAGGAGGATAGGGTGGTGTACCTAAATTGTTTGAAGGAAGCATGGAAAGCTGTTAGGAGTGCAAAGATGCAAACAGAGGAAAGACTAGCACAAATAGTAAAGAAAGGGAACAAGACATTCTATTAGGTACATCAGTGAGAGAAGGAAGTCCAGGGGTGGGATTGTAAGACTCAGTGGGGATGAAAGGGAGGGAGTGGAGGGAGACCTGTAAAAGACAGAAATACTGAATAAATACTTCTGTTCAGTATTCACTGAAGAAGGAGAGACAGGAACCACAGCTGGGCATTAGATACAAAGGTGGGAGGAGGTGAACACCAGTTCATTTACAGAACAGAGAGTCCTGGAAAAGCTTACAAAACTGAAAGTGGGCAAAGCAATGGGACCAGATGGCATACCATCCATGATTTTAAAGGAACAAAGGAGGGAGCTAGCTGTGCCACTGGCAGCCATGTTCAGTGAGTCACTTAACACAGGACTAGAAGAGGGCACTTGTAGTCCCTCTTCACAAAAATGGCAGCAGGGAGGAGGCAGGAAACTATAGTGCTGTCTGTCTCACCTTAGTAGTGGGTACGATTATGGAGGCACTGCTTAAACAAAGGATTATGGAACACTTGGAATCCAATGGAGCCCAGGATCAGAGGCAGCATGGATTCACAGTAGGAAGGTCATGTCAAATGAATCTGATAGATTTTTGACTGGGTAATGAAGGAGGTAGGTTGGGGGAGCGGTAGATACGCTTCACCTTGATTTCCAGTAAGGCCTCTCGACACCGGCCCCACATAACAGACTGGTTAACAAGATGGGTAGCTTGGGCATGGGCCACAAGGTAGTAAACTGGGTTAGAAACTGGTTAGGGGACAGGAAGCAGAGGGTGGTAGTAAATGGGATCCAATCTGAGGAGAGGGGGTGACCAGTGGGGTACCTCAAGGCTCAGTCCTGGGGCCAGGACTGATCCTTGAGGGGCTGGAGGGGAACATTTGCCTGTTTGCAGATAACACAGATCTGCAACAGGGTGGACACTCCAGATGAGGTGGAAAAAATGAGGAGGGACCTAGGAAAGCTGAAAAAATAGTCTGAAGTGTGGCAACTGGGGTTCAATGTGAAGAAGTGTGAAATCATACACTTGGGATGCAGAAAGCCTGGAGAGAGCTACAGGATGGGGAGAGATGCTGATGGTTACAAGGGAAGAAAGAGATCTGGGGGTTATCATCTCGGAAGACCTAATGGTGGCCAAGAGAGTTCAAAGGCTATGGGGGGGCAGTGACATGTTGGGGTACACAGGAAGGGGTATCATTAGCAGAAGGAGGGAGGTGGTGATACCACTATACAAAACATTGGTGAGGCCTCATCAGGAATACTGTGTACATTTCTTGAGGCTGCATCTTCAGAAAGACACAGACAGGGTAGAGCCAGTTCAGAGAAGGGCGACTAAGATGGTGCAGGGCTTGCATCAGAAGACATATGAGGAGAGATTAAACAATCTCAATATGCATACACTGGAAGAGAGGAGGGAATGTGGAGATGTGATAGAAACCTTCAAGTATCTTAAAGCCATAAACAAGGTACAAGTGGGCAACATCTTTCAGTAAAGGAGTAGTGCAAGAATGAGGGGGCATGACATGAGATTGGAAGGGGGCAGTATAAGGGGAAATGTGAGGAAGCGTTTTTCACAGAAAGGGTGGTGGATGCATGGAATAGCCTTCCCCAGGAGGTGGTAGGAGCTAGCACAGTGGGGGGGGATTTAACCATGCATGGGATAGGCATAAGGGAACACTAGAGGTGGGAAGAAGAGGCTAAAGTCGATGATCAAGTAAGGTCAGCGGCCACTAATAAAGGTAGGGTACATGGGCAGACTAGTTGGACCTCACAGTCCTTATCTGCCGTCAGTTTCTATGTAACACTTGAAGTATAAGCTGATTTGGGGCTAATTAGGGCCATAAAGCCACTCGCCCTTTGGGCTTATGGCCTTATAGCCCTAATTAGCCCCCTTGATGGGTATATATCTTTGTAAATAATTTTTTCCAAAATGTGCAGCGCTTTGATCTATGGAACTGTGCTTATAAACAAAGATTGATTGATTGATTGTATACCATCCTTACCCATTATTTATTCTATATCTGTATAGATATATGGATAAACAATTCAAGCCTACTGGGCCCTCCCCATCAGTTGTCATTCTTCCACTTGCGACTGCAACCAACTCCACCCAAAATCCAAAAAGGGGGAGCTCTCCTCTCAGTGCAGCAGATACCATATTGTGCAGAACATTAGCTTGTGAATAGCTGGGGCCCGTTGACATGCAAACAATATTCATATCACTTAATGGTGAGAATAGTAAAACAAGTATTGGCCAGTGCTTGTCATGCTTGCTTGCTTGTGTTTGCTGTGTAGTTGGGCGTAAATAGTGTAGCAGTTAAAATTAGCAAATTAAAAGCAGGAGTTTTAATAGTGACATAGTCATGTCTGGGAAATAAGGATGTCCACACATAACATTTGTTTTATTAGATTGAGAGCCCAGATTTTCAAGACAGTAGTTTTATCACACTAGCATATGTACATAACAGGCATCATTTATTAAATCCCACCCAAAACACCACAAAAACAGATCTGGGAGGGATTTCATAAATGACACCTGCCATGGTCATGTGGTGGGTTAAAACAGACTATGTTGAAAATAAGAATGAAAAAAAGACAACATTATGAGTAAATACTGAAAATTTCAACTTCTCTTCAATTTTCAGTTTTTGAGATTTGACCACATTTTCAGATAACAAGTGATTACCTCAACTTCCAAACATGACAGGTGTTATTTATGAAATCCTGCACAGTCATTTGACAGCACAACTGTGAAAACATGGCTTTGGAAGTTTGGAAAAATTACACTTGCATGTTCATGAGGTGGGGGTAAAACAGGCTATGTTAAAAATGTGGGGACAAAATCTCAAAAATAGCAATGTTAATAGTACTGTAAATGTTGAAAAATGTCCATGCAAGCAGAACAAAAAGCAAGGAAAACATTGCCCATAGGAGGGTCATGCTGCAGAAGAAAACCCAGTTCCAGCTTACATTTCCCAGCCTTGTGATTGCCCTAGTACTTCAAAGGAACAGCAGTAGAAAGACAGAGTGGATTGAATTGGAAAGATTAGGTAACCTGAAGCTGTGATAGGTGGAAGAAGGCCAAGCTCCCAAAGCCTTCATAGAGCTCAGACTGTTTGCAATATGTTTGCTAGCCTTTGGCAAGCAAACATAAAAAGGGAATTCCTAATGTTCACTCTTAAAGAAGAGAACAGAAGGCCTCAGAGCCTAAGCACTGAACAATTCACATTACACTAATCTTAAGCCCTCTTTACATGACGGCTCTGCACAGCAGCGAGTGGTGCAGAGCAACTGGAAGGTTACCTTTGTTGTTGTCTACAGGTAGACAGGCAATGCAAATGTTATTTTTATGGTGCTCAATCCCGGAGGGTCTGGGTGCTGTACAATTGAAACATAGCAAACACATTAAGTAAATAATCACAGTAAAATACATATAACAAACAAATTCCAGCAATAGTATAAAAACAGACCCCCCCAAATAGGGGCCTGGACTAAAATAGACATTCACGGGCCACTTATCTTAAAACTGGGTGTTTGGGAAAGCCTGGCTGAACAAAAAGTATTGAGGGTCTTAAAACCTCAACTGACGGGCCTCCTGAACAGCTGGTGAAAGTGAATTTCATAGGGACGGGCCGGTGACACTAAATGCTCTATCGTGGGCAGTTTTAACCTCATCCTGGGAATCGTGACAAGTCCCCTCAAGGAGGATTGGAGTGAGTGGACCAAGGCAGAAGGTGTAAGAAGGTCCAACAGGTAGCCAGGGCCCAGTCCATGTAGGGCCTTAAAGGTGAGCAAGTCCACCTTAAAGAGGATCCTCCACCTGACCGGCAGCCAGAGCAGTTCATACAAACCCAGGTTGACGTGACAGTATTTCGACTGTCCCATCAACAGCCTGGCAGCCACAGTCTGCACCAGCGACAGCTGGCTGAGGATGCCTCCAGAGACCCTGAGGTAGAGCGCATTACAGTAATCAAGCCTGGACATCACAAATGCATGCACTAAGGTGGGGAGGTCCATGGGCGGAACTAGGGGTTTGATCTCGGCAATATTCCTCAGATTAAAAAAGTTGGTCTGGAAAACGGATGACACCTGAGCTTCAAATGTCAGGCCACTGTCAAGGATCACGCCAAGATTGCGCACCCTAGAGGAGGCCTTCAGTGGCACAGAACCCGGGAATCAACCTGTCCCTGTACCCAAGGCCACCCTATCATGCCTTCTGATCGACTCCTCCACCAGTACCTCCATCTTATCGGGGTTAAGTCGCAACCAGCTGGAGGCCATCCAGTCACTGATCTCAGCAAGGCAGTTATTTAGCATTTCCACTGTGGCAGATGTTCCAGGAGAAAAGGAAAGGTACAGCTGGGTATCATCAGCACAGCAATGAAAACCCAGACTATACTTCCTAATGATCTCACCTAGGGGTAGCATACTGTATATATGACAAACAACACTTATGACAAGACCAAATCCTGAGGGACTCCACAAAACAGGATGCTTGGGAAGGAGGAGAAATTCCCCATTACTACCTGTTGCTTCCTGTTTGTGAGATAGGACTCAAACCAGCAGATGATAGTGCCGGTGAGTCCATAAAATTTCCTAAGGTGGTCAAGCAACACACAGTGGTCTACCGTGTCAAAAGCTGAGGAGAGATGAAGGAGAATGAGAATTATCCCCTCTCCTTGATCTCTCGCCCTGAGGAGGTCATTGTGCACCTGAACCAATGCAGCTTCCATGCTATGTCTCACCCGAAACCCAGAATGGAGGGGCTCGTATAGATCAAAGGCCATGGGGTGCTCCTCAAGCTGTTGTGCCGCAACCTTCTTAACAACCTTTCCTAAAAATGGGAGGTTGGAGATGGGATGGTAATTCACCTTGACATCAGGGTCTAAAGTCGGTTTCTTCAGAGGGGGTCTTACCAGTGCCTCCTTCAGGGCATCTGGGTAAACCCCTTCTATCAAAGAGCACCTGACAATCAAAGCGAACACCGGGCCAACGAGGTTGGCACATCCCATCAAGAACCGCATTGGTAGCGGGTCCAGTTCACAATATGTGTGCTTCAGCTTGGAAACAACCCCAATGACCTCAGCCACCTCCACCGGTTTAAACTCCCCCCAAACAGGTGGAGTGCTCTCCAGACGCCCAAGGTGACCACTGTTGGCCACAGTGTGGCTCACTGATGGAATTCTGTAGCAGATAGAGGACATCCTGTCCGAGAAGAATCCAGCAAACTCACTGCATAAGGCATCTGAGAAAGCTGTTTTCGGCTGGAGACAGGCTGGATGTAACAGCCTGTCCACAGTCTGAAACAGAATAGCTGATTAATTCTTCCTGGCAGTAATCTCCCTAGACATGAACTCTGCCTTCTTAGGTTGATTTCCCCCGGTACTCACAATAGTGAGTGTGCAGGGCGAGTTTGTCCACCTCTGCTTACAGGTGAGCTGCACTGCATCTGAGGGGAGTGTTCACTGGCCTGGCATAACCTGTTTTCCTGGGTTCGCTGTTGTGTTTTCCCATTTTATACTGCCTAGTGCTGCTGTATAATTTGAGTGCAGTGCTCACACTGATGTAGCCCAACAGGCAAATCTCTGGCTCTGGGCTGGGCAGAAAGACTGCAAAAATGTTGTAAGAGCCATGAGACTGCTGCAGGGCTACTGTGTGTGTAAGGAAACAGCAGTGGCACAGACGGAGTGGAGTGAACAGCTGGAGACCATAGCACTTCCGAATAGGGCTCCATGTAAAAGGGGCTTTAGTCTCTGGAAGTTTCCATTACACTGCAGAGACGAACAATGTCAGCAGGACTTCTCTGACTAGATTCTTATCCTAATGAACTATCATGCTCACTGTCAAAATAGTCCCTCGACATTTCTCTCCTGGGTCTCTGTCTCTAGTCAAGACTGCTCTAGTGACAGGAAAGCAAAGAGCAGACAACTTTTTTTCAGACTCCTCTGAGTCTTTGTTGCACAAGCAGTCTTCATGATGGTTATGTAAAGAGAGAGAGAAACACAGAAAAATTAATGGCAGAAAAGACGTAAGGTCCATCTAGTCTGATCAATGAAAATCTTACCTATTACAGTTTGACCTACAGCCAGATAGGGAAGTTAACATGTGGTAGGGTATATGGGCAGACTAGTTGGGCCTTGCAGTCCTTATCTGCTGTCAATTTCTATGTTTCTATGTAACACTTGGAAGTATACCCATCTTGGGGGCAAATTAGAGTAGTAAAGCCACTCGCCTCTGCTGCCTCCCAACCATTTTCCCATGTCCTGACCCCTGCTCCCCCTTTAAGCCCCCTGAATTTGTTCCAGCCTTCCTTGAACCTTGTTGTAGACCCCACCTCCACCACCTCCTTTAGCAACCTATTCCTTTGTTCCATTACCCTTTTGGTAAAGAAGCATTTCCTAATATTCCTTATCCCCCCCCCCGGCAAGCCTCCACCCGTGACCTCTTGTCAATGTGTTATCATTCCTGGTGACCAAATCCCCTCTGTCTACCTTGTTTATCTCCTCAGGAATTTGTAGGTCTTGTTCATATCCCCCCTCTCCCTCCTGACCTCCAGACTGTACATATTTCAGGTTTGCTAGGCTCTCTTCATAGGATCTGTCCTGCTGCTCCTGGATCATTCTGGTTACCTTTTGTTGCACCACCCTGAGCCTGATCCTCTCCTTTTTCAGGTGCCGACTTCAGAACTGATACAATACTCCAGGTGGAGCCTAACCAGGGACTTATAAGAGGTATAAGGGTTATGGAATGACTTAGTATTTAATACACGTTTTATCTGAATGAGTTGATGGTTGACCTTGTTGATCTCCCGTGTGACAGAGCCATGAGTGAGGTCAAACATCAATGAGTTCAGATAAAAAGTGTATCAAATACTAAGTCATTGCTTAGCTGATGTGTGCAATAGGCCCCCATCTATTGCCATCTATTTGTACTCAAATAGAGTTTCAGTTTTTTAATAAAACTGAAAGTTATGTGGATTTATATTGTGCTGTGACGTGTTACTGTACTAAAAATTCTCCATTACTGTGGGAGTTGCTGACGCCTTCACCCAGTTGGCCACAGCACTGGGTCTGCTTGGCACTGATTGGATAGTTTATCACTTCTGGGTGCGACTGTTTATGTTTTGTGCATTCTGATTTCAGTTGGTTGGGGGCATTGAGGCGGCGGGAGGAGTACTATGGCCTAATTCACCAGTGTGGCCAGAGCAGCATCATTTCCTGGAATCCTCAGCCCGAATGAATGTCTGTGAGGTGGGCAGGCTGCTGAAGTTGAAGGAGCCAGCATTTGGGGGCCATTCATGTTACACCTCATCAAGGGATATTTTTCCATTGATGGCAGCTTGGGTTGTGCCTCCATACGGCATCTGAGGCGGCAGCAAAAGGTGTCTTCCGTGCTTGATCAGAGGATTTATCAGTTTTTCTGCTGTTTTGGGGACTGCATTAATCAGGCAGACATACAATATAGTGAATATTTTAGCCTTTAGGTACCTGAACAGAAGAAATACATTTCTTTTCTTGTAAACATTTATGGGATTCAGTTTGATGTTTCGTTATGGACATAATGGAAGTGTTCAGTCCAAAATAACCATTTTTTCCTTTTGAGTTCAGGACTTTTAGGTTGATTGGATTACATAAGGTGGATGGTGCCTAGCTGGCCATTTAGTAGCGCGACTTGTACATGCTATAGTAGTGCCAGCAGCCCTAAAGAGCATGACGAGTCTAATGTTTAAATAAGTGCTATGAAGAGTTTACAGTGCAAATAAATTTCACTTTTAAACAGTAGACTCGTCATTGCTAGAAAACAAGGATTTATCAGCAGACTGTAGCTCTCACGTCTATTACATACACTGTATTATCACTTCCCTATTCCAGCTGCGGCCCCCACCCACACCCCAGTATACTTGTTGCCTTACTGTACATCTTCTTTTGCACTGACCTGGGGTTTTGAGTCTGTTACCAATAATAACCCCTAGGTCAATTTTCTTAGTCATTATGACTATCTAGACCCCTCATATCCAGCAGTGTGTGCCTGGGTTTCTGTATAATCTTATCTTCATTATCTATTTTGCAACCGACCTATTAAAAGAGGGTATAGATTTACTGTATTCTTGAATCCTTATATAGCTATATTAAATAATTTAAACTTTTATATTTGCAGCTTTGCTAGCATCAGCATTAAATAAAAACCTGCTTCTACAGTAGACACAATTCAAAAACAAACATTTGTCAATGCTGACTGTTTCCTTGCATGGCTTATGTGGCAGGGATGTATTGTGTTAGCTGAATGACAAGTTAAGGTTACTAAAGAAATTCACACCTGCGTGCAATGCTTTGTAGGCTTTCCAAAATGCTGATGTCATTATAATAGCCTTGTCGTGCTCTACAACCAGGTACTGAATTTAAAATGAAACAGTTAAATCCATATACTTAGCCTAGCCCCCAAAATCAAGAGATTTACAAAGCATTTCAACGATATAGGTGAAAATCTCACTCAACTGCCCATAGGCACAGTAGCACCTTAAGTTTGTGGCCCCACACCCCTATTAGTGGGTTATGTAGATGTTATTTGCCTGATCCTAGCGAAAATTGTCTGGAGTTCCTTGGAGAGGGGGGTCTTTCCTGATCACCTTAAGGAGGTGGTCGTACGACCACTCCTAACAAAACCTTCTTGGATCCAGACTGTCCAGCCAACTACATGCCTGTCTCTAACCTGCCTTTTGTGGATAAGGTTATTGAGAAGGTGGTTGTGTTGCAACTGAAGGATCACCTTGTGACCCACAATGTCTATGATGCTCTCTAGTCTGGATTTAGGAAGAGACACAACACTGAGACCGAGACTGTACTTGTCCAAGTATTGAATGACCTCCTAATAGCGAGAGATCAAAAGGTTTGTACCATCTTGGTCCTTCTTGATCTCTCTGCAGCTTTCAACACTGTGGACCATGGTGTGCTTTTGGAGTGCCTGTAGGTTCTTTGTGGACTGTCAGGACAGTCCTTGAATGGTTTCAATCTTTCCTCACAGACAGGTCTCAGAGGGTGGTCACTGGAATTTATTCATCTGATGTCATTCCCCTGTCCTGCGGGGTGCCGTAGGGCTCATATTGGCACCCATGTTGTTCGCAGTGTATATACTGCCATTAGGAGATATCATCAGGCAATACGGTTTGAGTTTTCACTGCCATGCAGATGATACTCAACTATATATATCCTTTCTACCTGGGCAGGTTGATGTAATTTCTGTGGTTAATAACTATCTTTAAGGGGGGGAAGGATGTCCTTCTGACCCTGGTTCCTATAGGCCGATTTGTCTTCTGTCTACTTGTGTTAAGATCTTTGAAAAATTGGTGCATTATCAGTTAAGTCGCTATTTGCTTAAGTACAATCTGATTATGCAGGTACAAGCAGGGTTTAGGAAGGGACATTATACCAGTAATGTGATAGCTAAGGTAGTTGATAATGTGATGAATGCCTTCGACAGAAATTATTGTGTACCAGCTGTTGAAGACATTCAACACAGTTTGTCATACAATTTTGTTAAATTGTTTAAAATCAGCTGGTTTGGGCATATCTGCCCTGAGCTGGTTTTATTCATATTTGCATAATAGACAGCAGTGTGTCAAAGTGAACAGCATTTGTTCGGAACTTATTGGTGTAAGATCAGGGGTACCACAAGGCTCTGTCCTGGGTCTCCTATCATTCTTGATGTACGTGAATAAACTTCCTGAATGCTATTCACCTGACACCAGTATGTATCTTTATGCTGAGGACACCATTATGTACACTGTAGAGAGAGATATGGATGAAACAATTGAGGTGTTACAGAGCGACTTCTTAAAAGTTCAGGGAATGCTCCAAGATAAAGCTCTTACTGAATGATAAGCAATCATTCTGGATGATATTTCAAAAAAAGAGCAGTAAAAAGATTTCCATTGGAAATATCCATACATTATCTGGCGTTGCGTTGGGACAGGTTACCTCTTATAGGTACCTAGGATTGATGCTTGACTGTCATTTGACTTTTGATTTGCATATAATCAATATCTCAAATAAGTTAAAAAAGCTGCTTGTAGTTTTTTTTTTTTACAGGAATAAAACTATGTTTACATATAAAATAAAGAAATTGATGGTTAGTTCTTTATTTTTGCCAGTTTTGGATTATGGAGATTGCATTTATAAAAATGCTTGAAAATCAGTATTGAGATCATTAGAATCGCTCCATAAAAGTGCTCTTAGGTTCATTACAGATTTACCATATAGAACACACAGTTGTATCCTGTATAAGGAATGGGTGTTTACTCACCTGGTAAAGGTGATTGTGTTGGTTGGCATCCATGGCACTCCAGACATTACCTCATGGGTTACAGCCCACCTGATAGGCTAATGATGCACATGACCCAGATCAGATTTCCAGTATATCCAGGTCCCAGGAACCCCTGCTCTCCAGTTTGAATTTTCCATAGCTGAAAGGAATAAAGTATAACACAAACAAGCAAAGCACACAATAGATATCATTAAAAATGGGAAATGCAATGACAAGGTACAATAATGGGCGGAGGCTGAGTTTATTACCTATTCTCTACACACTACCTCGAACCAAGGTTCGACTTCCGCTTAATGCCGTGGCGAGGTTGCAGGAATAGGGACCTCCAGCTTCTTTCCTTTCTTTTGTGGGAGCTCTGATCATGCCCGAGGGGGCCTTGAGTGCCAGGATGCCAACCAACACAATCACCTTTACCAGGTGAGTAAACACCCATTGTGATTGGTTGGCATCTCATGGCACTCCAGACATTACCTCATGGGAGATAAGAAGCAGTTCAATTTCCCGGGTGGGATTCGGGTGTGTCGGAGTGACCGAGATGTGTGGCCGCTGCGAGGACGTGGGAGGCGAAGGCTGGTCTGAAGTCCTGTAGCTGCTCCAGCCTGTAGTGCCTCATGAAGGTGTGTAGGGAGCTCCAAGTGGCCACCCTACAGATGTCCTCAGAGGATACCAGTGCTCGTTCTGCCCAAGAGGTGGAAACCGCCCTAGTGGAGTGTGCTCTGAGCCCCTGCAGCGGGGTCAGATGAGATTCCTTATAGGCATGGAGCATGACCCGTTTGATCCACCCTGCGATGGTGGTCTTGGATGCTGCTAGCCCCTGACGCTGACCCTTGGCGATGATGAAAAGTCTCTCCGTCTTGCGGATGGGCTGAGACTTGGCCAAGTAGACTGAGAGTGTCGATCTGATGTCTAGAGGGTCCGGGGCCCAACTTTCCTCTTGGGAGGAAGGACGGGTCAGGGTGGGTAGGTCTATTGGCTGTTCCCTATGGAACTTGGTGGGGATCTTCGGTTGGAATGCCGGGACGGTCCGAAGTCGTACTCCTTGGGGGGTGAAAGTGGTGAATGGTGGTGCGCAGGACAGTGCACCCAGCTCTCCGATTCTTCTGGCCGAGCAGATGGCCATGAGAAAGGCGGTCTTCAGGCCTACCCAGAAAAGGTCTGCTTCGGCGAGGGGTTCATATGGTGGTGCCCGTAAGGAGTCCAACACCAGGGGTAAGTCCCAAGGAGCGACCCCGGGTCTGGTCCTGGGTCACATGAGATCCACGGCCCGTAGGAACCGGATAGCGTCCGGGTGAGCTCCTGGAGGGTGCCCATTGACCAGGCCTCTGGCCGCCCCTATGGCCGCTAGCTGCACCCTCAGGGAGGAGGGTGCCAACCCCTTATACTCCCCCTGTTGCAGGAACAGTAAGATAGTGGGAAGATCCGCTTGTTCCGGTATCGAGCCTCGGCAGTGGCACCACTGTGCAAAGACGGCCCATTGCCTCTCGTATGTGGAGGTGGTGGAGGCGCGACGAGATCGGAGCAGTGTGCCTATGACCGACTTGTGATACCCGTGAGCCGACAGCCGTTCCCTCTCAGGAGCCAGGCCGTGAGCTTCAGGGTCAGAGGGGCCGGGTGCAGCACGGGACCCTGTGACAGCATATCTGGCCGGGTCGGGATTCGGAAGCTGGCCAGAGCAATCTCTGTGATTGCTGCGAACCACGTTCTTCGGGGCCAATACGGGGCCACCAGGGTGACCGTGACTTGGGATCTCTGAATCTTCTCCACGACTTGAGGAATGAGAGGTAGAGGGGGGAACACGTATGCGCCTCTGCGAGGCCACTCCTGAGACAGCGTGTCTGTGCCCTGGGAGTGCACGTCCCTGAATCTGGACAGGTACTTGTCTACCTGGGTGTTGTCCCTTGAGGCCATTAGGTCTATGGACACTGGGCCCCACGTCATCTGGATTAGGCGGAACAGGTCTGGGTGTAGACGCCATTCTCCGGGGTGAATCTGTTGACGGCTGAGCCAATCCGCCCTTATGTTCAGTTTCCCGGCTAAATGGACTGCCCCCAGGTGGGTCAGGTGGATTTGGGCCCAGTTCATCACTTTCGCGGTTTCGCGTGACATGGCCTTGCTCCTGGTGCCCCCCTGTTTTTCTATATATGCCACCATCACGCGGTTGTCTGATTTGATCAGAACCGGCTGTTTGTGGATGAGGTGGTGGAAGGCCTGGAGAGCGTGGAACACCGCTCTCATCTCCAGTACGTTTATAGAAAGTAGGGCCTCTGCTGGGGACCAGGTCCCCTGCGCAGACTCGTCTCCCAGGCAGGCTCCCCAGATGGAGAGACTCGCGTCCGTCTCGATGGGAATCGGAGGAGGTGCTTCCAGTGGGACCCCCCGTGTCAGATTTCCCGGGGTGGTCCACCACCTCAGGGAGGATCGCACTCCTGCCGGTAGCTGTACTGGGTGGTGTCGGTTGAACTCGTTTGGTGCTCCGCTTGCCAGGATGAAGTTTTGGAGTGGGCGCATGTGCCACCCGGCCCATCGGACGCAGGTCGATGCAGGAGGCCATGAAGCCCAGAGTTTCGCGACTCTGCTACTGTGGTGCGTGGGTGTGACCTCAGATGACCAGCCAGGTGCTGGAGGTGCGGATCCGCTGGGGACGGTTTTGCCCAGCCGCCTGCTGAGTCGATGGTGGCCCCAAGATGCTCGATCTGCTGGGTTGGGTGGTGGCTCTTTTCCCTCTCACCACCCATCCATGGTCCCTGAGTGCCCGTATGCGAAGTCTGTGGGCTCGCGCCTGATTCCTGGACCGTGCTCGTATGAGCCAGTCATCCAGGTACGGGACTATGTCCAGCCCTTGTTCCTGAGTCTGGCCACCAAGGTGATGGAGACCTTGGTGAAGACCCTGGGGCTGAAGACAGGCAATGGAAGCACCGGTATTGAAAGTGCTGGCCCAAGATGTGAAGCGTAGAAACCTTCTGTGGTTCTTGATGATGGGGATATGTAGGTAGGCGTCCTTAGATCGATTGAGGTTAGGAAGTCGCCTACCCTGATTCCCCTAGGATGGATCGGACTGCTCCATTTTGAACCGACGGGATCACGATTTGTTCAGGTGTTTTAGGTCCAGGATGGGCCTGAGGTCTCCCGACTTCATTGGCACTAGGAAGAAGATGGAGACACGCCCCCTGCTCCTGAACTGGGACTGGTTGAATGGCCCTGTTCTGATCAGGTCTGCCAGGATACCCTGTACCTGGTGTGGTGAGGCCCTCCTTTGGAGACGGGAGATGAGACGAACCATTGGGGTATGGACTGGTGGGTCAGCTCTATGGTGTATCCCCTGGAGACCACGTCCCAGACCCACCTGTCCAATGTGGTGACCTCCCAGCAGTGGGCGAACAGAGCCAGCCGTTGGCCGACCGGAGGGTACCGAGGGATCCTTGGGGAAATGGAGTCACTGTTTTCCCCTGAATCCTCTTCCACGGCCTCTGGACCTTTGACCTCGGGGTCTGAAGGAGGAAGGGGACTTGTAGCTGTTGAAGGCGGGACTGCGTGAGAAGGATGTGGGGACCCTACTCCGAAAGGAGTGGTTTTGCGAGTAGGGTTCCCTGTAGTTTTGGCTCTTGGCTCTGGGCCAAAACCTGCGTCTAACAGCTGGTAGATGTGCGGGTCTTGACCTGTTCCTTAAGAGGTCCCTACCCTCTTCCCTCTGTTTCAGATAAGCCTGTAGGCCTTCCCCAAATACATGACCCCCTTTAAGGGGTAAATTTTGAAGTAAAGTCTTAGATTCTGAGTCTGCGTCCCAGAGTGTTAGCCATAATGCCTCTGCTGGTCTGATGGCGATGGCGGCCGCCCTGGCCTGGAGGCGTAGAGAGTCCACTGCCATGTCCGCGAGGTACTTGGCTGTGTCGAGGATACAGTCTAATAGTTCAGCCTCCCTCGACTTCGGACTTGCCTGCTCCTGCAGTTCCTCCAACCAGCGGATCTGTGCCCTGGAGGTGTAGATCGCCGCTGTCATTGCCTTGGCCATGGTACCCTCGATCTCGAAAGTCTTTTTCAACGTGTCCTCAATTTTCTTGTCGGTCGGGTCCTTGAGTGCTATGGTGCCGCACGGCAGCACAGTCTTTTTACTCAAGGCTGCCACTTGGGGGTCGATGGAGGGGGCCTTGCACCAGGCGTCGGACTTGTCGCCCTGAATCGGGTACATTTTGAGTAAGTTCCTTCTGTTCGGCATTCTGCCTGGATCCGTGGATTGCCATTCTGTGTGAACCAGTTCCTCAATGGCCGGGCAGACTGGGAAGATCTCTGGGGTGGTGGTGGTCCTTAGCTGGATCATAGGGTCTAGCTTGGATTCCTTCTTCTTGTCTTCTTGTTCCTCCGTGGCAAGGCCCATGGTGGCCTTGATGACCTTCATGAGGCCGGGGAATTGAGTCGAATGCGCACAGTTTAGAGGTCAGGGACGGAGTTGCCTGTCGGTCGAGGTCCTCTAAGTCTGAATCCATGCCATGCTCCTCCTCCTCATCTTCCTCGTTGAACTCATCCTCTTTCTCTCTCTCCTCAGTGTTGCCATCCTGGGGAATGCTGGGGGGCGGTGCCTCTGGTGCCGGTAGCTCCTCTGGGGGGTCTCTCTCACGGGGAGGCTCCGCATTGGATGGTCTAGCTCGGTTTTGTGTAAGTGCCTCCAGCTTCTCCATGATCTTCAGCATGAAGTTTTGCTGGCTCTCCATCATGGCCACCGCCGCCTGTTGGTTTTGAATCAGTAGAGAGCCCGGGTCCACCCACGTCGAGTTGCTGGGGCCGGGAAGAGAGGGAGCTAGCGGTGGGGTTCTCTCCGTTGAAGACAGCTCGTCGTCCATGAGGCAGGCTGCGCATAGGGGGCCTGGAGTTTGAGGGAGGAGGGCGGCGCTGCACGCGGTGCACTTCTTTGCTTTAACCATCTGCAAGATAAGAGAGAGAGAGAGAGAGGTCTGAGCGGAGGAAAAGACTCTGGTGTTCTCCCCCCTAGACCAAGTTAGGAGGCTGCTGTGGTAAGGGCGCTATGTGAGGGCCCTTAGCCCGAGCCGTGAGGGTGGAGACTTCTGTCTAAAACCATTTTCACCATCCCCAGACATGCAATTCTGTTCGGAAGAGCGGGCCCGCTGTGGGAGGGGGCCACGACCCCCCAAGATGGGGATGGGGATCACAGGATCTGCCTGGGTCGCTGTGTGAGGTACCCGGGCAGTGGCTCTGCGGTGTCCTACTGGGGTCGCTATGAGAGGGACCCGAGTGGACCGTGGAGTCTCCCAGTTGTCTGTTTTTTTTTTTTTATAACAAGTTGAGGGCTATGATACAAACCCAGCTCTCCAGGATCATAGCCTAGATCTTTATCCACTGCACTACGTTGCCTCCATGGAACGAGAGGAGTGCGTGAGGCCCCTGGAGGCCAGGTTGTTCTCTGGGAGGGCCCCCCCTGCTGCTGTTGTTTCTCCCTCCTGAGTAGCAGGAGGCTGGAGGAAGCTAACTGAGAGCGCTTAGGGCTGGGCCTGTGCGGGCGTGGGCCCTCTCGAGATGGATGCTTCCCGCGAAGATAGATTCCCTGAGTTCGTCCCCGGGCCTCGCTCTGCTAGAGGCCTGGGAGAAGGGAATGGCACCCCAAGGACGCTCTACTCCTCGTCGCTAGCCATTCTCCCTCCGAGGGGCCGATGGGCCAGGATCGTCACGCAGGCCTCATCCCCTTCCAGTTGGGCCTTGCGGTCGGTGAGAGGAGGTGCCGTGGAGTCGCGGGGAACAGAGGCGACTCGCGGTTGAGGATTAGGCCGAGGCCTGGGGAATCGGGCGGCCGGAGGAGTGTCCGAGATCTCGCGGAGTCGCGGGGAGCAGAGGCGACTCGTGAGTAGGATAGGCCGCGATCTGGTAGTTGAAGGGGCCGCATGGCGGAGGTTAGCTCGAGTTGTGCGCCGATGGAGCCGGGTAAGTGCTTGGATGATCCGCGGAGTCGCGGGGAGCAGAGGCGACTTGCGGGCACGACAGTAGGCAGCTTAAATGCCGGTTGAGGTCTAGGCAGCCGCAGAGTCATGGGGAGCAGAGGCGACTCGCGGGCCGACCTACCGGCCGTGGACAAGCGGTGGCTGAAAACGGCCTTGGGAACAGGGAACCGCGGAGTCGCGGGGACAGAGGCGACTCACGGGGGTACTGATAGGCTGCGGAGTCGTGAGAAAGAGGTGACTCACGGCAGGATGAGGAAGAAGGCCTCTGAGTGTAGGCCTAGATAGGACCGCGGAGTCGCGGGGAGAGAGGCGACTTGCGGGGCGTTCCTGGTGGCTTAGGCCTGCTAGTGGGGACGTGTGCTGCCGCGTGGCTGCACAGGAGGTAGCACGCTGTTTGGCCTGAAGGGCCCACTAGGGAAACGATGGATTTCATCAGGAAGGGGCTCAGAACGCCTGGAGAGACCTCCAGGAGCGAGGAAAGCATCAGGCAGGAATCACATAACAATTGGAACTTTGTAAGCAGAATCTCTGGGAGCCAGGGGCTCCATCTTAAACCATAATCACAAAATGTTCTCACAGCTTCCTGAATAACAGTACATGAAAAGTTAAATAAGACATTTCCTACCTTAAAGATAATAGCAGACAGGGGTTCTCTGGATGCTTCTTGCCTATTCAGATGCACAAATTATAACTGGAGAGCAGGGGTTCCTGGGACCTGGATATACTGGAAATCTGATCTGGGTCATGTGCATCATTAGCCTATCAGGTGGGCTGTAACCCATGAGGTAATGTCTGGAGTGCTATGAGATGCCAACCAATCACAATCGGGATTTACATCCTTGCAGGATCGTCGTGATACCCATTGGAATCTTTTTGTATATAACTTTGTTCTGTGTTTATTACCAGTATTTTTACTGGATTTATTGAAAATTAGGTTAGATCCAAATTATTCTCTTAGATCTACATCTTGGATCACCTTTTATGTTCCAAGATGTAGTTCAGGATTTGGTGAAAAAACATTGTCCTTATTGGTGTCCAGAACATGGAATTGTATATCCAAGAAACTGAAGGTACAGGAATTAATACCATTGGCACACTTTAGGTTGTATTTAGCTGGTCTTTGTAATAAACACTGTAATTTTTATGGATAATTTGAAAACCTGATGTAAGTTTTATACTGTAATGAAGATTTATGTAACAATTTGATATGTGTAACTACTTGTTGTTTGTTTCTTGTATGTGAAATGTTTTCAAGTGTTGGATACAACTGAAAATGAGATATTGCTATCTCAACTTATTGTCCAATAAAAGTTGAAGTTGAAGTTGAAATCAAGGACTGGATGAGCACCAGCTGGCTGAGACTGAATCCGGACAAGACCGAAGTGTTGGTAGTGGATCAGGATCATCTGGGGGCAGGTGTCAGGCTTATGACTTGATGGTGTCCAGCTCAATACCTCAGACTGGGTGTGTAATCTGGGCATTATTTATTTATTTTTTTATTCTCTCTTTTATGCCCTCTGCTCGCTGTGGTACTTCCTTCCTTCAGGAGACTCCCATGGTCTTGTATGTCCCTGCTTGTCTGTCTGGTCACCGGTGCAGTCCATTCCCCCACAGAGCCTTGGTTACACCCTCCTCAAGTGGGTAAGGGATGGGGCCCCCTTCCTCCACCCTGACTTGTCTGTAGTTTCGTTGGGGATGCTGTTACCGGCACCAGCAGGGGAGTGGGGATTGGGGCCTGGAGTTCCATCTACAGGGAGTACTGCGGGGTTTTCCTGCTTTCTGGTCCTCCCACAGGACATTGGCATGCATGGGAAGCCATGGGGCAGTGTACGTCAGGACGTGCGGACACTCCGGATCCTGGCTGACGTCCCCCCTCCCTTCTGTTTGCTGTCCTGCTGCACCTTCACCTGTGGTCACCCAGGTGGCAGTAGAGCAGTGGGACAAGCAACCCACCCTCCCCGGAAGAGGAGAGCAACCTCTGGGCACACAATCCTCCTCCCCCCGGCTGACCCTTCAGCCACCCAAGTCCGTTCCTGAACCCAGGTCACTAGCGCCACGAGCGGTAGCCCCACCGCTGCACCGGCAGGCCAGCCTGGGTGTTATTTTTGATTATGGCCTGACCCTGAAATCTCAGGTGTTAGCTGTTGTCAAATCCTCATTTTAACATCTGAGGAATATCGCCAGGGTGAAACACCTGGTTCCTCTGGATGATCTGCCAACATCGGTCACGCCTTCGTCACCACCTGCCTTGACTACTGCAATGCCCTCTACCTAGGGCTTCCTGGGGTTGATATCTGCTGCTTGCAGCTAGTGCAGAATGCGGCATCCAGGCTTTTGATTGGTACATCTAGGGCCAGTCATATTACACCTGTGCTGCGCGGACTGCACTGGCTGCCTGTTCAGTGGCAGATTACCTTTAAGGTTGGCTTGCTGACCTTCAAAGCCCTACACAAACAGGGACCTGGCTACCTACAAGATCTCCTGACTCCATACTGCCCCCTATCCTCTCCGATCCACTGACGAGGGATTGCTAGAGATTCCCAGGGTTTATTTAAAAACATTGGGTGCTCGTGCTTTCTCTTTTGTGGCCCCTACCCTGTGGAATTCTCTATCTCATCAGTTAAGAGAATGCCTGATCATCAAAAGATTTAAATCTGATTTTAAAACATATCATTTTAATCTAGCATTCCCAGATAGATTTTAAGTTAAACTGATGCACTTGTTATGTTTTAGTGTAATTTAAATTGTGTATATTGTATTTTAACTGTAAAGCACCTTGGTTTTGGAAAGGTACTGTATAAATAAAGATTTACTTACTTACTTATTTACACTGGTGACCGAGGTTCTGGAATTAAATTAGCCCAGGCCACTGAAGGGCTGGTGGGAAGAAAGTTCAGTGTCTTACCAGATTCTCTCCTCTTTCACAGAGGGAGTGTCACAGCCTCCGCTAAGACATATGTGCTACCACAGATGGTAGTGCAGTGGGGATATGGCAGGAGTGAGCAGACTGGATCCATGCAGAGCTGCTGCCCAGTGGTGGAAAAGTCAGGCTCAGTGTCTCTCAGCAGCAGGGACGTAACCATTACTAACAGTATGTGATGTTCACCTATTTATTTGGTACTGCAACACCTTCCAGTAGAGAAACTGCAGCAGTACAAGACAGGCTTGAAAAATTAGGGCCTCAAAACACAAAGTGGAGCTGCAAACCAGAGTGTAAATAGCTGCCCCACTAAGCTTCCACACTTTGTGGCCATACACAAAATGTATCCTTCATGGGAGAGACGTGACTTGGCCACCAACATGATGGCAGCTTGAATCTACTGCTCCATCCCTGCTCAGGCATAATCTGTGGAGACCCACTCGATCTCAGGGGCTAAACTGCTGAAACTGTACTAGCTCGTTTCTTGACCCCCCGACTGCCCGACGTGACAAGGTTCCGTATCCGATGCCCGGTTATTGTGAGTTCTTGTGCCGGTATTTCTTTGCGCTGCCTTGGTCCTCTATAGGCTGCATGGGCCCAACTCTTGCCAAACAACCCATGGCACACAACACGCGCATCACCCTGGTGAGAGGCCTCATACCTGTTCTCTTACCCTCCCTGCCCTGCTAATACCTGGAACCGGGTTACCAATTGGGTCATGCTGCACTTTCTACAGCAGAGGATGGTGGCCTCCAGTAATCCCTCACAGGCCTCTCTACCCACAGTAGTTCGGGAGCCCCTACCACAGCCTGCATTGGTGGGGGACTCCCTGCAGCTAATCACTAAGATACTGGAGGCACTCCTCAGTAGAGTTGGTGGCATTAATGCTGCTTTAACTGGGACTGTGGCAGATATCAAAACACTTCAGGACAAAATGAATGTGGTAGAGCAACAGGAGGATGACTTAGAGATGCAGCAGGACAAAATTTGGCAGTGCTTACAAGCAGATGAGACAGGCTTGCTATTTTATGGGAGCGTGCTGAGGATCAGGAAAACCGGGGATGACGAAATAATATTCAGATCATCGGTGTCCCCGAGGGGTGCGAAGGGCAAAACATGGAGCATTTCCTTAATGATGCCATCCTTAAAATGCTTGGGGATAGATGGAGATAGCCTGTAGATGTGGAAAGAGCTCATGGGCTGAGTGCGAGAGCAGGCCCCTTGAGTCAAGCGCCTTGACCTATAATTACTTACCTTCTTCGGTATTCAATCATGGAGAAGCTGCTTCGCGCTGCTCATGATATGGAGGACATTGCATGGCAAGGAGCTCGTATTTCCTTTTATCAGGATTTTTCCCAGGAGGCGGCTGCCCAACAGAAGGCCTTTGCAGTCTAAAGGTTCTCAAGTATGGATTTAGAGGCCTTACCTCCATGCGGGTTACCAAGGATGGGAGAGATTTGGTGGCTTCGCATCCCTTGGAGACTGAATTATGGATCCACAAGTTTTGGCCAAATTTTACGTCTAGTACTACATCTCCCAGACACTTCTGGGAGCCTACAGTATCACTGAGGCACAAAGGGAATAAATCTCCTGGGGAACCGATTCCGGAGGACCCGCTCATAGACAGGACTGCCCCACCCCTTTCTGTTTCCCCCAGGTCCAGCCTTAAGAACTGCTCCAACCTTTCGAGCTCTGCTCCCTCTGGACCTAATGCCACTTCTTAAGCCATTAGCTGCCAGCTGCAGCCCCGTAGATCCAGACCCATACATCGCTCTAGGCAATGTTCTAGGAGCAGGCCCCACCTCTCCCCTTACCAGCGATCTACTGCCTCTCCTGCTAAGGTACCCTGGGATGAATCCCCATCAGATGACAAAGTGCCTAGCCCTCCTCCTCAGATCCAGGGGCGATGGAAACCGCACCTATTTTGGACTGGTCTGAAGCTCATACTGACATCAAGGAGGCTAAGGAGGAAGCTCACCTACCTATCAAACTGGGCCTGATGATTTTGCTGCAGTGGTCGCCTCAAGTCTGCCTCAGGCTGCAGATCTGACCCCACCCTTAAGCAACTTGTACTACCACCACCTGATTTCTGACCAGAAGCTCACTTGGCCTAACTCAATGGTTCTCTGAGTGGACTTCTTTGCCGCTCGTGGACTGACTGGGACACTTATTAAAGTGGGTGCTGATACTCGTATGTTGTGTATATCATGCTCTATTTCCCAAGCAGGTGAAATGCCTTCCCCAGTCTCCACTGGCCAAGGAGTCCACCTTGTCGGTTACCTGCAAGCTCCATAGCACTCGCTTGATCCCTCCGTAGTCCCCCCCTCACTGCCTGAGTGTGTGGTGCAGAGGACATACGGTATCTAGATCCTATACCTGATTCTGCTTACTGGGTTTATTCCCCTGCTAGGAGATGTCTATAGCCTCTGACCCCTTGTACCTATCCTAGCTCGGTGGTGGTGAGGCTTGATTTCCTTTTCTTCTTTTATTTGGCGCTTCCCACCCTCAGGGCACAAATCCATGCCCAACCTACAGAGAACAGGCTGTATATTCCTGTGCTCCATAGTGGCATGTTTGTAGCTCAGTCAGGGTCCCCCTCCAATTCCCCCCTCTGTTCCTCGCACCCTTACCATTTCCATCCTTCTTTCTTCCCTTTTTGGGTCTAGCATGAACCCCCCCTTCTTCCTTTGGCTGTCCCCCCTGGCATCAAAGGGGCTACTCTGCAGGGATTGTCCAGCCAGGTATGGCGTTCTCCAGCTGTTTCTGCAATTATCTCCCCGCTCTGGTGACGGAGTCAGCGTAGCTGAGGACCCCTTTGACTGGGTCTTTCTTATGTGCTCAACTCTGCACCTTTAGTGTGTTCACCTTTTATTGTTGCCTTTGTTGCTAGCCTTACTTAGTTGCCCCATTTGGTGCATACAAAAATTACCAAGGCTTGTTTGTGTTGTCTATTTTAGTGCATTTAACTGTTTTTCTTCTACTTTCCCTTTATTCAAGTTTGTACTGTAACACTGTTGTGATTTTTATTCATATACTACAGGATACTGTTACTGCATTTCTCACTGACAGACACAGGTCGTCATAGCTACGTGGTTAACACTCCTCTGATGCTCCATGTACCCCCCCTCATCATTGTGTAAACTGCTCCTGGGGTGAGTACCTTTTTTTCCCTATCTTGGTTGCTGACTGCCACCCTGGAATATGGTGCCTAACCTTGCCCCAGGTATCACCTGTGTATCATGGAATGTCAAGGGGTTGAACCACCTAGTCAAGCGCACGATGGTCCTTCAGCATCTACACTCCTTGCAGGCCGATATAGCGCTTCTTCAGAGATGCACCTCACTGCCAGGACCGTACAATGGCTGAAGAAATCTTGGTTGGGGAGAGTTCTCACCAGTTCAGCCCCTACAAAATCCAAGGGGGTAGTCATCCTGGTTCATCATTCCTGCCCCTGGGTGGAGGAAGAAGTCAAGACTAACAAGCAGAGACGCTGGGTTGCTGCCAGGTTTGCTTTTCCCAGGGGAACATTGTACTTGTCAATTTATATGGCCCCAACATCGATAATGCCGACTTCGTCCCTGAGCTAAGTCAAGCTATCGCATCCCTCACATCGGGCCACCATCATGTGTCCATCCTGATTGGGGGAGATTTTAATCTCGTCTCAGACATTTTTTTGGGACAAATCTAAGCCCACTCCCCAGCTGCATCCTAAAGTTCGGGCAGCTCTGCAGGAACTGTTCGATGAGTGGGGCATAGTAGATGTGTGGAGGTGGGACCACCCCTCTGGGTGTGACTACACCTTTTACTCTGCTGTCCACTCTATGCACAGTTGCATTGACTACTGGCTGGCCAACTCCGCTGCTGCCCAGGGTATAGTTTCACCTCAAATTGGTAACATCCTCATAGAAACATAGAATTTGATGGCAGATAAGGACCGCTTGGCCCACCCAGTCTGCCCATTTCCTTACCTAGTGGATAAGCTGCAGATCCTAGTTAACCAGCAGCCTACTTCTTCCTACCCCCACCCCCTAGAATTGCCTTATGACTGTCCCATGCATGCTTGAATTCCACCACTGTTTTGACTCCACAACCCTCTCCATGAAAAAAATACTTCCTTAAATTACCTCTGAGCTGCCCCCATCTTCAAATTGTGCCCCTTGTTCTTGCACACCCTTTTTTGAAAGATGCTACCCTCTTGTACTTTGTTGATTCCCTTGAGGTACTTCGAAAGTTTCATCATGTCCCTCCTCCTTTCCTCAAGGCTATACATATTAAGCTCCTTAAGTCTCTCTTCATATGTCTTCCGCAGACCCTGTACCATTTTAGTTGCCCTCCTCTGGACAGCTTCCATCCTGTCTATGTCTTTGCGGATTGGGTCTCCAGAACTGCACGCAGTACTCCAGATGGGGTCTCACCAGCTGTCTGTACAGAGGGATAATAACTTCCTGTTTTCTGGTGATGCCTCTCCTATGCATCCCAGTATCCTCCCAGCCCTCCTTGCTGCCCTGTCACATTGCTTGCCCACCTTTAGGCCATCTGATATGACTACCCCAGGTTCCTTTCCATTTTGTTGTTGTTAGTATCTCACCCCCCATTGTGTACTCTTCCCCTGGGTTTTTGTTTCCCAGGTGCATTACCTTACACTTCTTAGCATTGAATCTAAGCTGCCATACATTTGACCATTCCTCTAACCTTGCCAAGTTCCTTCTCATCCTTTCCACCCCACCTTGTGCATCAACTCTGTTGCAGATCTTTGTGTCATCTGCAAAGAGACATACTTTTCCTTCCAGTCTCTCCGTGATGTTGCTTATAAAGACATTGAAGAGGACCGGTCCTAATACTGAACCCTGCGGTACCCCACTAGTAACCCCCCTTTCTTCAGAGTGGACTCCATTTACTATTACTCTCTGTGTCCTATTCTCCAGCTAATTCTTTACCCAGGCTGTCATCTTGCGACCCACTCCCAGGCTGGCTAACTTGTATATTAATCTTTGTGTGGGACTGTGTCAAATGCCTTGCTAAAGTCAAGGTAGGCCATGTCCACAGCCCCTCCTGATCTACTACTTTGGTCACCCAGTCAAAAAATCTATCAGATTTGCCTGGCATGACCTTCCGCCAGAATCCATGCTGCCTTGGGTCCTAGCCCTCTGGCCTCTAGATACTCGACAGTTCTTTCCTTCAGAAGTGATTCCATCATTTTCCTACCACTGAGGTTAAACTAACGGGTCTGTAGTTTCCTGCTTCTGCTTTGCTTCCACTTTTGTGAAGGGAATCACATCTGCCCTCCTCCAGTCCTCGGGTACCACCCCATCCTCCATGATTTGTTAAACAGGGTAGTCAGTGGTGTCACTAGTTCTACCCTTAGTTCTTTTAAATTCTGGGATGAATCCATCAGGCACCATTGCTTTGTCCACCTTCAGTTTTAAGAGTTCTTTCAGAACCCTTTCTTCTGTAAATGGGCTGTTATCAACTTCTGTATCCAGAGTGTTTCTACTGTTTGTTTTTGGTGCCTCCCCTCTTCCTTTGTAAATACTGAGCAAAATATTGTTTTAGTATCTCTGCCTTTTCACAGCCACCCTCTGCCCACCCTCCATCCCTTTATTAAGCCTCACTATCCCTCCTTTGGTCTTCCTTTGCTCCCTGATGTACCTATAAAAGGTTTTATCCCCCTTCTTAACTGAGTTAGCTATCTTTTCCTCGGTTTGGGCCTTTGCTGTTCTGACTGCCATCCCAGCTTCATTTTGCTTTAACTGATACAGTTCTCTGTCCTGCTCCTTCTGTGATTCCTTGTACTTCCTGAATGCTTTCTTTTCTCTTGAACCTTCACTGCCACTTCTTTTGAGAACCATAGTGGTTTCTTACATAGTTTCATTTTGTTTATTTGTCTTCCTTAAGGCTTGTTACCTCTGTGATGGCAGTTTTTATTATTCCCCATTGTTCTTCCACCCCTCCTTCCTGCCCATTTGCTAGTGCATTCCTTAGGCACTCACCCATTTTGGCAAAGTCAGCCCTCCTAAAGTCCAATACTTTTGCCTTTGTATGGCTTGACTCTATTGCTGTGTTTATTGTGAACCATACTGTTCGATGGTCGCTATTTCCCAGATGGCTACCCACTTCTACATCTGTGATCCTCTCTTCATCTCCATTTGAGAGAACCAGGTCTAAGATTGCTCCTCTTGAGTGGGCTCAATACTAGTTGTCTAAGGCATGTCCCTGTAAGGCATCTAGAATAACCCCACTGTTCAAGTGGCTGCTGCAACTGCACTCCAGTTAACACCTGGCATATTCAGATCACCCATCAGCAATATCTCCTTTTTCTGCCATTCTAAGTATACTTTCTATCACTTTCTTGTCCATTTCCTCCCCCTGAGAAGGGGGTCTGTATACAACGCCTCTGCGGATTGTGGTGCCATTGACGGTCTCCAAATTTACCCACAGTGCTTCTTCTCATCCCTGTTTTCCCTTTTGTTCTGTTGCTTTGATTCCTTCCCTTGTGTAAAGAGCTACTCCTCCTCCTCTTTTACCCTCCCTGTCTGTCCTGTAGATAGTGTATCCTGGTATGTTTACGTCCCAGTCATGGTTTTGTGTGTACCATGTTTCTGTGACTGCCACGATATCCAGATGTTCCTCCTCCATCAAGGCCACTAATTCAGGAAGCTTGTTACTCAGACTACGGGCATTAGTACTCATTGCTCTCCATTTTTTTATGGCTTTACCTTCTTTTGCAGCATCCCCCACTGACCTTTCTACCTCGGTTTTTTTCTCATTTAGTACCCTGTTTTGTAGGGAGAGGCTGGGATTTTCCTGCAGCTTATCAGTGCCTCCCCTCTTGACTAGTTTAAAAGCTTGCCAATGAAGCATTTAAACTGATTGCTCAAGAGACTTGTTCTCTTCCTGGACAGATGCAGACCATCCTGCCAGTATAGGCTGGTGTCCCTCCAGGTGGAACCCCAGTCCCCAGTGAAGCCAAACCCCTGTGCTCCACACCATTTTTTCAACCATTCATTAAACTGCGTGGTGGGCAATGCCTCGCCTCACCATGCCATTGACAGGCAGCACCTCAGAGAAGGATACTGTGTGTGCTATCTCCTAGGCCCCTCCCAATTCTACAAAGTCCTTCTGCACTGCTCTAATCTCATGATGAGCCAAGTCATTTGTCCCTAGGTGGACAATGACATCCAGCTCAGACTCCTGTGCAGCTGTTCTCGTGATCCTGAGGATGCGCTTCCTGTCCCTCCAAGCCATGGCTCTAGGCAGGCACCTTACTTCAGTTTTTCCTGCTCCCCCCAGTTCTATCCCCCTAATAATTAAGTCCCCCACCAGGAGCTGCTTCCTTTCCTTGTGGTGTCCTCTGCCTCCTTCCTGTGGGCCTCCCTTGTGACAGTTGTCCTCAGCCTCTTTAGTCTCCTCTGTGGGTGCATCCATAGGGGAGCTATGCTCCTGCAGAATGGTGTATGGATTGTGGAGTGGAACAACTGACTGGGCGTACCTCTGTTCCACCATCCTCACCCTCCCTGAGCCCACTGTGGTCCAACTGCTGTGCTTT
Source organism: Neoceratodus forsteri (assembly GCA_016271365.2). Classification (NCBI taxonomy): domain Eukaryota; kingdom Metazoa; phylum Chordata; order Ceratodontiformes; family Ceratodontidae; genus Neoceratodus; species Neoceratodus forsteri. The sequence continues at coordinate 154,262,085 of CM028138.1, forward strand.
CTTCACAACCTCTGAAGTAGTGGTGGTGGCTCTGGTGCTCCCTGGATGGGGGAGGTTTCCTTCCTACCGTCCAGTGTGGCCTGAGGGAAGGTTCCTTTACTACTGTCCAGTGTGGCCTGAAGATGGGCAACTTCCTCCCTCAGGGCAGAGAGTTGTCTGCAAATAGGGCAGCATCTCAGCCTCCAGAAAGACTCCCGGAAGACTGCTGCCCTACAGCCATTACATTGCACTACTCCCCACATGTTTATCTACTTTTTTTGTGTGTGTTTGTGTGTGTGATTGGTTTGTTATATAGAAATATATATATTATACAATGTGTATGCTTATATTGTCAGTGCAGTGTGCTAGAGAGGATATGACAGTGATATGCACCTTGCACTCTTGAGGAATGATGTCAGAACCCCAGGTATAAAGGAACTATTTCAGGGGGGTGGGTGAGGGGGGAAGGGGTTGGGCCTTAATTGTGCCCTCACAAAACAATCAGCTAAAAGCTCTGACCCACCTCTGCGATGAGTGCCTTCCTGTCAGCAAGATGCCCTACACATCAATTTGACAGAGAAAATACCCTGCTAATCAAACAGAGAAAAATCCAGACATCTAAGTCAGACTCAGGTAAACCTCCCCAGCCCCAAAACAGCCTGGTGGTTTGTGTTCTGAAAGCAGTCAGCCCCAAAATAAGTCAGCTGTGCTTTAAACTCTTCCTGCTCTGAAACTCTTAAGAATTGTAACAAACGTAAAGCTAGATCCACCTCCCTCTGTTGCTTGAAAGACTGTCTTTTCCTGACAACTCTAAGTTCCTTATTTCACCTTTCAGTTAGAAGTAGTCTCCACCTGCAGAATATCTGCTACAAACCAAAGACAATTGTAAGGTTCACCTCCCTCTGTTGTGAGCACAAAGTGCAATATAGAATTTGCAAGTGCAATATAGAATTTCTCACACAGCTCACAGCTGAATAAAGAAGTAGTGTCCTTCCAGGTCAAGAAGATGTGATTTGTGTCTAAATATTGCAGCCACCAGTAACTTATAGTAATCTGATCTAGTCTGGATATCTCCAGCCAGGGCAATTTGTTGACAATGGTTGTGATGCAACCTTTCCTGTTCCAATCCAACACTTTGTGGTCTGAAAACAATGAGGCGAACAATTTCCTGCCCTGAGGCTGTCTGTGTTTCAATTCACACTGCAGGTTTTGCTATGACAACTCCTTAACCACAGTAACTTATTTAAACATAGTTTAACTATGACAAACTCCTACGCACCAGTAAATTATTTAAAAATAGTTTCTGTCCCAAAATCCTAGTAGTCAATCCAGCTACCCCCAAGGGACAACCAAAATGCAGTATTCAGACACTTGTGAAGTTACTTCCAAGATAAGCAGAATTTGCAAGCTCCTTTTTCAACTCCTCAGCCACCTGTAAATTTAAAAATAGTTTAACTGTCAGAAAATCCTAGTAGACAATCTAGCTACCTCCAAGGGTCTACCCAAATGCAGTATTTAAATCCTTCTGAAGTTACTCGTAAGATAAACAGAGTTTGCAAGTCCCTTCTTGGTTAAACACTAAATAAATATGTGAATAAAAAGCAATTACCAATGGTAGTAGTTTCACCTCCTACAGAATTGAGCAAAAATGCACGTTGTTGCAGATATCAAGTGCAATATAGAATTTCTCACACAGCTCACAGCTGAATAAAGAAGTAGTGTCCTTCCAGGTCAAGAAGATGCGCTTTATGTGATTTCAGACCACATCCCTGTTATGTGCTCCTATATTCTGCCAGGACACGTTAATGATGGCACTAGATGGCTTTGCAACCCCACTGCTATTGCAGGACTCAGAGTTCTGCTGGGTGGGAAATTGGCAGCTAAGGATTATTTCACCATCAATGCTACTGGAGAGGTGGCCTCCAGAACTGTCTGGGAAGCATTTAAAGCTGTTTTGTCGGGGCATATCATTTCATATGCAGCTGCAAAAAAACAAAGCTTGGAGGGCAACTCCTGGCCAGCTGCAGGCTGAATTGTCACTTTTGGAGACTCGCTTTAAAGCTTTCATGGCCACTTCTCTGGATCAATCCCTTATTAGGGAAATTGCCATGGCCAAATACCTTACTACAATAAAAAGCGGAGTGGTTACTTCTCCATTTGAAACATGCTTATTGGGATGGGAGAGATAAGAGTGGTAAACTATTAGCTTACCAGCTAAGGAAGCAGCAGGCTTCCTCCTGTATACATGCACTCAGGGACTTCTTTGGAGCAGTGATCTCAGACCCCAAAGGGATCAATGCCCATATGCAGCAATTCTACCAGGTGCTATACCAGTCTTGGGCTTCCTTAGACCCTGCTCAATTATCTCAGGAGCCTAAGGAGTTCTGCTTCACCTCAGACACACCCTGCCTGTCCCCGACCATGATGGCAGACCTAGACAAATCTTTTTTTGGCTGCAGAACTTAAACTTGCATTATCCCAGCTGGCTAAGGGCAAAGTGCCTGGACCCAATGGTATGATGGCAGAGCTCTGTCAGTTTCTGAGTCATGAGATTACCTGTCCTTTCCTGCTGATGTTGCAGGAGGCCCATGTCATTGGAATCTTTTCCCCCACCATGCGGGAAGCCCTTATTACTCTCCTCCCAAAAAAATCCAGTGACCCACTGAACTCTGCTAATATCCGTCCCATTTCTCTCATCTCAGTAGACACTAAGATAGCTGCCAAATTCCTGGATAACTGAATGGTGGAGATGCTGCCATCCATAATCCACCCCTCACAGGTCGGCTTCACCAAAGAGAAGTCTGGCACTGATAACACTAGGCTGCTCCTTAACCTTAAATGGTTAGTGCTCCACTCCCAAACCCCCATGGCAGCCTTAGCAGTTGATTTTTCCAAGGTGTTTGACTTGGTGGAGTGGACTTACCTCCATGAAGTCCTCTGCTTATATAGTTTTGGTCCACATTTTCGCCAGTGGGTCTCCACCCTTTATAACCCTCCGGCGGCCATGATTCTTACTAATCAGGACATTTCCCCCTCATTCCAGCTGTATAGGGGCGCTTGTCAAGGTTGTCCCCTTTCACCCCTACTGTTTTTAGTAGCTCTAGACCCACTAATGTGGAAACTTATTTCCTCTAATGAGGTCTCTGGCATACAGGTGGCAGAGTGCTCCTACCTGGTTGCAGCATATGTGGATGACCTTCTCTTTACTCTCGTCATCCGCAGGACTCTCTCCAGTTGTCAGGTTTACAAACTAACTGTAACAAAACCACTCTCGCACCTCTGAATGCTGCTTGTACCAAAGATTGCCTATTAGGCACGGGCCTGGCCTGGGCTCCTCAAGGTTTTACTTACCTCAGAGTAGTAATTCCATTTGCTTGGAAAGACTTGGAAACATCCAGTTTTTCCCCACTGTTATCTAGTCTCTCAGCAGAGATCTGCTGGTGACGGTGGCTTAATCTTTCTCTCTCTGAGGCAAAGTGGCTGCCATACGTATGCTCCTCCTCTCAAGGGTAGTGCACAGTACCTTTTCAATAACCTTCCTATTCCCCTCTCACCCAAGTTGTTCCACTCCTTGGACAAACTAATCTCGCTTCTGCTGTGGGAGGGCAAGGGACCATGATGGAGCCGCAACAAAGTGCACACTCACTGGACTGGGGAGGGCTTGGGCTTCCTTGGCTTCAAGGATACCATTTGGCATACCTGTCTGCTCAGGCGACAAAGTGGTTTGTATCCTCCCAATCCCGCCCCCCCGGGTAGAAGTGGAAACTCAAATACTGCTAGGGCACCCCCTAGGCATGCTTCTATTCGGTGTTTCTTTTCCACCCCATACACTGATTCCAGTAATGGCAGACACTAGAAGGTCCTAGTGTCAACTCATGGCCCTATCTGGCACTTCAAAGCCAGCATGGTCCCTACCCTTGAGATATGTTAATATATAGAATAATCGGCTTCTGATGATGGATAAGAAGCCGGTGCACTGGCCTAGTTGAGAGGCACGGGGCATCAGACACATTCAGGATCTGTACTTGCCCAACTTCTCTGAGCTGATTTCTTTTGAGCAACTGTGGTCTCAATATAATCTTCCCACTAAAGATTTTTGGAGATATCTCCAAATCCGCAGCGTAATTCATACTCTTAAGCCGGCTCACCCTCCCGATCCCAAGTGGCAATGGTTGGCTACTCTACACAAAAAGTCTACCTCTTGGGGCCTTGCTGGGCTTTTCTATCGGTTATGGCGTGACTCTCAGCCAGACCATACAGACCTCTGCCGACCTTCCTGGGTGGCTGACATGCAACTCCCTATTTCCTTAGAAGTCTGGTCCTGTTGTCTCTGGTTGGCATCCTCTGCTTATAAGGATGCCAGGAGCCAGATGATCCAACTCAAAATTCTCCTTCAGTGGTACAGGACCCCAGCTGCCCTCCATTCAAGGGGAATACTTCCACACTCTCAATGTTGGAAGTGCCAGTGCTGCCCTGCTCATATATTGCACATCCTATGGCAATGCCCCCATCTCTCCCCTTTTTGGGCCTCTGTCATGGTAGACTGCTCCAGTGCCTTGGATCAACCTGTTGACTTATCTGACTCTGTGCTCCTTCTAGGTGACCCTGCTTCATTATGCTCACTATCTCCTGAGCATAGGGATTGGGTCATGGCCACTCTGCTAGAAGCTAAGCAGGTTTTATTAACTCATTGTCTCCACAGGAGCTCTCTGAAGTTCCACCACTTGTCTCCTGTAGACTGTGTTATATGTTAATAGTAAATCCTGGGCCCTTCTAAGCAAAATCAAGCTATAGTCAGCATGCCACAAACAAATCATAATAGTTCAAGAACCATAAGTGCTAGACACAAAATATGAGTGGCAAAGTCATTCAGCACAAAATTATCTTTCCAGTGGTAGTATGCAAAGAATAATACATAATTTTGTTTTTTTCTATGCTGGTTGAAACAGCAAAAAAATATTTTTTTCACTAAAACAGGCAACATAAGACATACACACCATACCATAAACAAATACTAATAACTCCTAAAGTATACATGATATACACAGAATATCAGTGGCAAAGTTGTTCAGCACAAAATTACCTTTCCAGTGGTGCTATGCACTCAAATATATATTAGTTTCAGTTACACTATATATTAGAATATATAAGTGACATCTCCAGACATTGCCAGGACACACAGGAAGTCAGTAGCTGACTTCTGTAGGCATCCTCAGGACACACCAGTGTATTTTACTGACAACTACAGGCGTCTGCTAGAAGACAATGAGCTAATTAATTGAATGCAACCCTCACCCCCTGCAGTCTCATCCTGGCACATGGCTTTGGCTATGTTGGCTGCTTTGGAAAGGCTCTCTTACTCCAAACAAGGGAGGCTTGCCAGTTACCATGGGAAATGGGATGCATACCTGCACTCCCCCTTTGCAAAGTCCCCCTGCCCCCACCGTGTAACCCCCCCTAGTCTAGCACTTTTGTATCCAGTCTTTCCCCTGCCACACTCAGCCCTGACACCCGCCTATTTCCCCCTAATGGTACACTGTTTCTAGTGACACCTGACATTATTAGATCACGACCTCTTTCTTGGTCAGATGAGAAGTGCATGCTTTTGGCCTGTCCTTATTTTTCTTTTATATAGACAGGAACTCTAAGTTAATGATCACCTGTATATCAGATATATTTTAGAGCTCTTAAGCTTTTCTTGTTAGACATATGTTATCATTGTCAGAGGTTGTACATTTACCGTTGCTGCTTATACCTCTGTTTGTCATACTGAATGTATCCTATATGGTTCTGTTAGCTGAAATATTAATACATTTTTCTATGATAAAAAAACAAAATGTATTCTTCATGAAAAGAGACTGTAATGGGTGCAGCCGCCCCAATACAGTAAACCCACCCTAGATATATGCATAAATAGAGGGACTTACCTAAGTGCAGGGTGCCAAGGGGTAGTCCTGGGAAGGGGAAATGACAATATACCTATAAAATAAAAGAATAGGTAAAGGGGTCACAAAGGATCTGCAGCTCTAAGTGGGGACCAAAAGGGTGGAAGGGACAGGAAAGACATAATAGTGTACTTATCTGATGAAGGTAGGAGCCCTCATCTGGTCAGACCTGCAAAATAAAAGAGAAGTTAAGTTAGTTGGGGTAAAAACCAGTAAAAGAGAAGAAACAGAGAGAAATGAGAGTGAGGTTTGGGGAAGGGGGGCTCAGCTAAAACCCCTTTGCCCCTAGTGATGGCAGAGTGGCCAGTAATTTATTTAGTAGCCCAGGTGGCTAGTGGAGGCTCTGGGAGGGCTAATGGGCCCTGTTGCTGGGAAAAGCAGATATTGGTGGTCTTGTGGGTTGGGAAATGCCTTTAGAGGGGTCTCAATAAAAAAATATGCATTGGGGGTCTAGTGTGGGCTTCCTCAGCCCTTGTATTGTGTGGGCATTGTTGAAGGGCTTATTTGTGGCAGTGGCAGCAGGTGAAATACACTGGAGTGCAGTTGCAGCCTGCCTGTAGCGCTGTTGCACTTAAGTGAAAGTGCAGAAAGCTCGGGGGATAGCAAGATTAAGGGGGGGAGGTGTGTGGAAGGGGATCTAGAAAAAGCAGACGTCCTAAACAACTACTTTTGTTCAGTGTTCACAGTAGAAGGGGAAGGCAAGGGTCTACAGATTAGGGTCCAGAGCATTGTGGGAATAGAAGTGGACACAAGTCCATTTACAGTGAAGAAAGTCCTTTAGGAACTTGCACATCTGAAAGTGTACAAGGAAATGGGGCCAGGGTGATAGTAGGTAGGGGATATGGGCAGACTGGGTGGGCCAAGCAGTCCTTATCTGCCAGCAATGTCTGTTTAATCTATGTAATGTATTTCCCACGGTGCAAAAAGTACAAGTGCATTTCAAATGCCATTAACACAAGCCCGGGTGGTTAAAGAATAAACCTCTTCCTCTGGCGGCTTGGCTAGGATTCCCCAAGCTATGCCATAAATATCATTATTGATTTGACATAAAACTGGAGTGACTCAGGCAGTAAAAATATATAAAACAACTAATACAACAAACATTTGTCAATGCTGAATGTTTGCTTGCTGGTATTAGCATTGGAAATGCAGGAGTTACAGAGATGCAGAATAGGAATGTCAGTGAAGTATTGAACTTCATGCCAACCCCACCTCCACCCTGCAGAGACGGACAGGCATTGAGGTATGCATTTGGGTCATTGCCCATAACGTTCATGGCATTTCACTTCACCCTATCCTGCAGACACCGACATGTGTTGAGGTGTGCTTTGGGGTGTTCGACTGCACAGTCACTCCATTCCATAAGGACGTATGCTGAAATGGGTGCAGTATAGGAGAACAGGGTGAACACTGGGGCCGAAGAGTTCAAGGCACACCTCGATGCCTGTCATTAGCTGCAGGGTGGTGGGGTGGGGGTGGAATGGCATGAGCATTACAGTTGACAATCCAAAAGCACACCCCTGATGCCTGTCAGTCTGTACAGGGTGGGACATTATGGTTAGACACCCTAACGCCCCAGGCGTTTGTTGGTGTTTGCACTACAGACTTTCAATATGGCCTTTTTGTAACCCCCACCTCATGAAAGCACTTGGGACCTCTTCTCATGAACAGTGGCACTGTGATTTTGTTAATGTGTCCGGAACTTTGAGTTCCCACAGCAACCGTGCCATTCTGCGCCAGATGTACAAAAACACAGATCAGGCAAGATGTGAAGAATGACAGCTGTACCATTCATAGGGAGGAGTGAAGAGATGGCAATGTTGAAAATCTGTAGTGAAAATATTAAAAATACTCAAACTTCCGGGCTTATGAGGATACTGTGCAATGCATGCATGTAACACAGTCATTTTGTAGAATTTTCTCATCAAATTTTCAACATTGGCATTTTGTGACCTCTTCTCATGAACAGTGTCAATATGATTTTCCTAATCTGTCCCGAATACTGATTTCCCACAGCAACCGCGCTATTCTGTGCCAGATGTGTAAATGCATATTTTGGGCAGGATATGAAAAATGACAGCTTTACTGTTCATAAGGAGGTGTGAAAAAATGCCAATGTTGAAAATCTGGCGTGAAAATATTACAAATGTGCGTAATTATGAGGGTGCACAAAAACTGCACAATGTATACTTGTAACACAGTCATTTCATGGACTTTTGTCGCTAAATTTTCAACATAGGCATTTTAGCACCTTTGCTCATGAACAGTGTTACTGTGATTTGTTTTTAATATGTCCCAAACACTGACTTCCCACAGCAACCATGCTATTCTGCGCCAGAAACGCGAAAACACATTTTGGCCAGGATGTGAAAATGACAGCTATACTGTTCATAAGGAGGTATGGAAAAATGCCAATGTTGAAAATCTGAAGTGAAAATATTACAAATTTGCGAAGTTATGAGCGTGCATGGAAACTGCATAGCGCATTCTCGTAACACAGTCATTTTATGGACTTTTGTCACCAAATTTTCAACATAGGCATTTTAGGACCTCCACTCATGAACAGTGTCACTGATTTTCTTACTGTGTCCTGAACACCGATTTGCCACAGCGACCGCGCTATTTTGCGCTGGAAGTGCGAAAACACATTTCGGTCAGGATGTGAAAAATGACAGCTGTACTGTTCATAAGGAGGTGTGGAAAAATGCCAATGTTGAACATCTGGAGTGAAAATCTTACAAATTTGCGAAGTTAGGAGCGTGCGTGGAAACTGAGCAATGCACGATTGTAACACAGTCATTTATTTGACTTTTTGCACCAAATTTGCAACATAGGCTTTTTGAGAGCTCACCTCATGAACACTGGCACTGTTGTTTCGTTAATCAGTTCCAGAAGGTGATTCCACGCAGTGACTGTGAAATCTCTTTTTAGGACTGAATAATGCCATGACAGTGGCTGAATTCATGAGGAGAGGTCCCAATAACCCCATGTTGAAAATTTGGTGCCAAAATTCCCAAAAATGCCTGAGATATGCACCAAAGTTGAAAAAACCCTGTTTATGCCATTATAGAGCTTACTGGCATTTTTTCAGTTCGTGGTTGGCTTTGAAGAGTGCAGACATGTTCCCGGTCCACAGAAGATCGTCGCGCCAGGCTCCGGAGGTGAGTATGGAATGGGGGTGTGTGGGGAGGTAGGGAGTGCAGTGGGTGGGTGCGGGTTGGGGGGAGAGGACGGTGACCGGCGTGGGACCTTTTCTTCTGTTTCAGGGAGATAAAAAACAGAAAAAGATATTGCGGGAAGGTTTTTTTTTCTCTCCAGGCTTGCTTCCAGCACACTGGGGTGAGCTCCAAGTGTGCCACCTGCCTTTTTTGAGGTGGGGATACTTAATCCATTTGGCTTCCTCTTCTCGCATCCATGCGGAGTAGGCCATAGCCTAAACTCCTTAAGGGCTGGAAGTGTACATTGCCCGAAGGCAGACCTTCTGCTGGTTGGCTGGCTGGATGAAATTCAAGACAAGCTGAAGGGGCTGGCTGCACTGGAACAAGCAGAACAGTCAGATGCAGAGCAGGATGCCACAGATCACAGATTGGGCTCTGCGTCAGCAAAGCATGACTGTTTGGGGGGGGCATGATGCCGAGGGGGATTGAGCACCCCCTCGGCACACAACAAATGGGGGAAGGGGTTACATCATGCTGATGGGGAGTGGGCTCCCTCTCGGCAAATTAACTGGGTTGGGAGCTGCTGATAGGGGGATTGGCTACCCCCATTCAGCTTTCATGGGGCTGAGAGGTGGCAGCAAGCTGCTGCCATGTTTACTTCAATTGTTACACTTGGAAAGTACCCGCAATGACGGGTCCCTCCCTCATTGCAGCGGAATGAAGCTGATGCTGCAATGATGAGGCGGCCCCTCATTGCAGCGCAAAAATGTTTCAACTTGGTGGCACTTTTGGAAACCAGTGTCATCAGCACACTGTGCCTCCATTGGTCCACCAGTGCCAAGCCCCAAATGCAGTTCCTCCGCTGGCTGCCACAGTGCCGCACTCTCCAACCCGCTTCTCCTAAGCTGTTGCATAATGTTTCTTGCACATACGTGCAAGCAAACATAAAAAGGGTTGCAGTATAAAACAGACTGCCTCCGAGAATGCTCCAGAAAAGTGCAAGCCCAAGGAGAAAGGGGCTCACATATTCACACAAAGTAAATTATGGGTGAAAAATATAAAACTATATGGTGATGACAGTCTCATAAATATTAGAGCTGTGCTATGGCATTTATAAATGTCAGAAAACAACTAGATACTCCTGATGGATAAACAGAAAAAAGATTGATTTGTGGCATCCTGCTCTGCATCTGGCTGTTCTGCTTGTTCCTGTACAGCCAGCCCCTTCAGTTTGTCTTTACTTTCATCCAGCCAGCCAACCAGCAGGAGAAGGTCTGCCTTCGGGCACTGTAAACTCCCAGCCCTTATGAAGTTTAGGCTGTGGCCTACTCTGCACGGATGGGAGAAGAGGAAGCCAAATGGAGTCAGCGGGAAGTGGAGGAGGCATGGGATGAAGCACCTCCGTCCACCTTCCCAAATCGCTGCTCTGACAGATTAGTTTATGCCCTATGGGGCTCAAGAGGCAGCCTGGGGGAGAATAAGATCTGTAAATGCAGCAAGGAGCTGCTATTCAGTGAAGCTGCTCCTGTGGTTAGTAGAGTAGGAGAGAGAGTGCTCTGGGTGGTAGGAGCTGCTAGTAAGTAAAGCCACACCACAGCTAATGTAGAAGCCAGGGGCGGGTGATTTCAGAGAAGTGAGGAGGCAGCAGCTGCTTGCCACCAACTTTATGCAAATGAAAGCAATGAAGCGCCCTCTCTCATTGGAGCGCTTCATTTCTTTCAAGTACACAAAGTTTACACCCATGATACTGTGACCACTGTCATAGTCTGCTTGTGTGGTCATTGGTCTGACAGGGATGAGCCCAGTGTAGATTGCTCTGCACTGGGTTAGTCTGTGACACACCTCTGAAATGCCATTCTCCAAAGCAAAGCAAGATAGAAGCTGAAATATAGGGCCATACTAGAAAATGTAAAATGCAGCTCAAATGGCTAAATAACTGTGGGAAGTACACCTCTCTATCTCTAGATGTACTGGACTGTGAAAATCAAAGACAAAGTCAAATTTATTTATAGGGTGCTTTTCTATAACCAAAGCACTGGTACAGTATAAAAACATCAGATTTAAACAATATCCTTAAAATATACATATAAATTAAAATAACCATAAAACAAACCGCAGCAATTCCGGGGCTAGCCATATTCCCCAAAGGCCTTTTCGAATAAGTAGGTCTTCAGGAGTGATTTAAAAGCCTTGACGGACAGGCACTCTCTAATCCAACGAGGTAGAGTATTCCAAAGGGTCAGGGCTACAAAAGAAAAAGCCCTAGCTCCAGACATCTGCAAACGGACCCTTGGAACCTCTAGCAATCCCTTGTCGGCAGAATGGAGGGAGCGGAGGGGGCAGTAGGGCCGAAGGAGGTCTTGCAGGTAACCCGGTTCCTGTCCGTGTAGGGTCTTACAGGTCAGCAATGCAACCTTGAAGGTGATCCTCCATTGCATTGGGAGCCAGTGCAGCTCGCATAGTACAGGTGTGACATGGGTAGATCTTGAGAGCCCTGTCAGCAACCTGGCCGCCACATTCTGCACCAGCTGCAGGCGACAGAGGTCCACCCCTGGTAACCCTTGGTACAGGGCATTGCAGCAGTCTAGCCGAGAGGACATGAAGGCGTGAATCAATGTAGGCAGTTTCTCAGGTGGAACTAGGTGTTTTATCTGGGTGATGTTCCTCAGATGATAAAATGAGGATTTGACAACTGATGCCACCTGCGCTTTCAATGTCAATTTGTTGTCAAGTACAATGCCCAGATTCCACACCTGTTTAGAAGATCTCAACTGGTTACCACCTAGCTCAAGGCCAGATAGTTGGCCAGGTCTGAACTTCTCTACCCGCTGATCTGGATCCACCACCAACACCTCAGTCTTATCTGGATTTAGTTTCAACCAGTTAGCACTCATCCAGTCTTGGATTTCAGAGAGGCAGTTATTAAAGACCGATATCGCACTATCATGTTCGGGCACAAAGGACATGTAGAGCTGAGTGTCATCTGCATAACAGTGAAAACTCTGCCCATACTGCCTTATAATGTCTCCTAATGGCAGCATATACACCATGAGCAACATGGGGGACAACACCGAACCCTGCGGAACTCCACAAGGCAGGGAGAAGGAGGTCGAGGAAAAAATTCCTGATACCTCCCTTTGTGTCCTGCCTGTGAGGAAATATATAAATCACCTGAGGACTATACCAGACAGTCTGCAGAGGAGCTGCAGGCATTCTAGCAGCACCCCATGGTCCATGGTGTCAAACACTGCAGAGAGATCAGGGAGGACCAAGATCGAACGACTCCTCTGATTTCTCACTATCAGGAGATCATTAAGTACTCAAACTAGTGCTTTCTTGGTACTATGCCTCTTTCTGAAACCAGACTGGAGAGGATCGTGGACTTTGTGGGTGGTAAGAAAGTTCTCGAGCTGCAATGCGACTACCTTCTCAATAACTTTCCCCAAAAAGGGAAGGTTAGAGACTGGTCTGTAGTTAGCAAGACAGTCTGGGTCGCAGGAAGATTTCTTTAAGAGGGGTGTCACCAGGGCCTCCTTCAAGATGTCCAGAAACATCCCTGGTCCAGCAAGCATCAGACCATCTCCACAATGACTGGTCCTATGACATCCAAACACCCCACCAGGAGGTGTGTTGAACCAGGATCCAAACTACAGTAAGTCGGTTGCAAGCTCTGAAAATCTTCATGATATCCATGATCGCTGGCTGGTCGAAATCCATCCAGACAGACTGGGTGTCCATACCCTCCCATCGACCACCACTCTGCTCATTTGAATGAGTAAAGTGGATCTCCGACCTCATGGAGGACACCTTATCTGCAAAGAATTGAGCAAACTCCTCACACTTCAATTGTGAAAAAGCTCTCTGGTCCCGAAGACAGGCTATATTGCACAGCCTGTCCACGGTCCAAAAGAGCTGAGCCAGTTGATTCTTTGCTGTAGTAATCTCCTCGGACAGGAACTCTGTCTTCTTATGGGAGATTGCTGATTGATAGTCCAAATAATGGGCCATCAACCTAAGCCTGTCCTCCTCCCTGCCGGATTTCCGCCAACAACGTTCCAACCTTCGCCTTGCTCTCCTCAACTTCCTCAAAGTCCCATCATACCAAGGGGACCGAGGGCGGAGAGGGAACAGGCGAACTCGGACAGGAGCTATGGAATCCAGGGCACTCAGCACCACACTACAATAGTGTACTACTAGGTCTTCTGGATCCACGCTTTCCACTGGCCTACTCGATAGGTCCAGCACTGCCATCAGACCCCCTGGGGTAACTCCCACAGTTTTAGACCCCACAACCTCCTCAGGAAGGCTGTTCCATGCATCCACTACCCTCTCTGTGAAATAATACTTCCTCACATTGCCCCTGAACTGCCCCCCTTCTATCTTTAAATTGTGTCCCCTTGTTCTTGCACATCTCTTTTTCTGAAAGATGCTACCCTCTTGGACTTTGTTGATTCCACTGAGGTACTTAAAAGTTTCTATCATGTCCCCCCTCTCCCTTCTTTCCTCAAGGGTATACATATTAAGCTCCTTTAGTCTCTCCTCATACATATTATTTACATATAGAGAATACTAGATGGGCAACTATGCACAGCCAATGTGTTCTGCCACGGAAAGATTCTTATTCCCTCTGACCTTGAGAGTGAAGCTCGAGGGGTCCATTGGAATCAAGATCCCCGAGGATGCAGAACACACTGGTTGTGCATAACGTTGCTCATCCTGTATTTTTTATAGAGTATAGTATTGTGTGAAATGTGCATGTGGAAGTTCTTTCACTGTCATAATTAAACTGACTTTGCAGGCTATAGAGGTTTCGGAATGTTGTTGTACCGCAGAAGGGTACAATCACATTCCATGACCTTTGAACTGTGGTACAATAGCATTTTGAAAGGGATGGAATTCTATACAGAACAATGCTCTACTGTACACTATAAGGGCATTATTTATTTATGAACAGATATTACTTGCCCAAAATTGAAAAGGTAATATTCTGAGTGCACATGCTTTACATGCGAGTCAGAGTACATATTATTCTACTTCAGGTTCCCCAATAAAGTAAATTGTCCAGTTTGCAGTTTTCTCTATTTTTGGTGTTAAAAAGTCAATAAATCCCTAAATTAACCATAAAGCATCCATCATGCGCACCCTGTCCTCACGTCTGAGTGTACTGTATGGCCGGCACATTATCAATATTTGTAACTTGGGTTGCAGAGCGTTCAGTTTTAGTTAGCAATTTATTATAAAGATGTCACTTCAACTGACATATTCTTAGATTGTATGGGTACTTCTGAATCTAAATGCATATCTTAGACTGTCCTGCTTGCATGCAGTTAAAGACTGTAGTTGCATATGAAATGATGTTATAAATATATAACGTACAGTAGGTAATCGGACCTTGTAACGTGGCACTGCACTGTGCTACAGTATCGCTGCATCATCAATGCCAGCACAAGAAACCAACTACCAAAAGAGGACACACACACACACACATACACCAGCAGAACGCAGGAGAGTTCCTTCTTGGACATCGAGGACTGACCAAACCTTCCCTACCCCACTCTGATGCCTCTGTATACTGTCGATGCACATTAGGGTATCAGAAGGCACATACCCTATATATGAACTTCACCGTGAAGCACATTACACTCAAACTGCTGATAAAAGAGAGCGTCAACTACAGAACCACATAACTGAGAACCAGTCACAAAGTATGCAGTTGCCGACCCATTGCAGATCATCAATGTCTTAGACTCACATAGGGGACACTGCATACAATCAATGAACATCAATTTTTTTTTTAATCACTTGGTATCAGAATTTGAACCCATCCCAGAAGCATCTGACTGGTCCCACTACAGATCATAAACATCTCACACAGATGTCCTGTACATACCATGGACATTCCATACAATCACTGAACATCAATTTTTTTTTTTACATTTTCATATCACCTGTGTTCAGAATTTGAACTCAGAGGCTTTGGTTAACAATTACGGAGCTTAAGCGTCATAATGAATGAATTTAATATGTGCTGCTTAACAACAGCTTTCTTTTCAGGCAGCTATTGTTGTCAGTGCCACTGCATACCTGTATGTTTTTTACTTTTAAAAAAGAGACTCTGTCTACATGACGGTATACATCTGTCTTGCTTAACGGACCTTAGCGGAAATGGACCAAAGACAAGTCAAATGTTCGAATTACCACAAGTGCCTTATAGGCAGGTTACAAATTAATTTGTTACTGTTTTTGTTGATATTTATCAAAGCATACACTGCATTATAGACTTCATGTGTACAATTATGTTAAAGGGAAATGCCTATGTCAGTAAGTCCCACACCTCCGTGGGGGGCACCCCCCTGATTAGTAGTTTCACTCACTATTTAAAAAATTCAAGTACCTCTTCTTTGAGTAACTTTGTTTTATCTGGTTGATCCTGCTATCACTCCTGCTGTCATTTTAAATAGAAGGCCTCTAGCGGTGCATCCCACAGTCACCCATGGCTGGCATCAGAGCAGAGGAGCAGCAGCGGGAGTGCGTATACTGTTATGCTATGGACGGAGCTATTAACAGGCCTAACACTATACATGCTCCCATGGCTGTTCCCTGGCTGTGATGACAGTCACGCGCGATTGTGGGATACGCCGCAAGAGGTGCTCCACTCCAAATGCTAGTGGGAGTGACGGCAGGATCAACCAGATAAAACAAAATGACTTCAGGAAGTGGTACCTGAATTTTTTATGCAGTGGATGAAAACACTAATCAGAGGTACTACACACTAAGGTGTAGGGCTTACTGACATGGACACTTCCCTTTAATGATATGTATGTGAATGCCCCCGATTAGAGGTAACACTGAGGAATGAGTGAGAGTCATCAGTTTGTTACTGGAGTCTGTACCTATCAAATGCCTTTCCTTGATATGCACATTGTTAAGCAATAATTGAACAAAAATGAAGTTTAAAACTTCCAGCAACATCAGCAACTTCTGTAGAATATGAGCAATCATATAATGTGTTTTTCAAACTAGGGATACTTTTTTTTTTTTTTTGTATGATCTGTTTTTCCCTCCTGCTGCTCTGATGCTCCCCACTCCTTCAGGTCTTCCTAAGGTCCCCCTACTAACCCCCTACTTACCTCACTCACATCCTGACTCCTCTGCTAGCCTCATATTGCAGCCACTCCTGAGGTATCCTGGTGTATCCCGTTGCCGGGCGGGTCCCCTCCTCCGAGAGGGAATGAACCACTGGGGGCTCCCTGGCACCTTCTCTATAGGACCCAGGATGCTGCTGAGGTTACAGGGGATGGCTCCCTGGAGGGTTTGGCAGCACAGAGGACCTGAAGGCCATCATCTGGTGGGCACCAAGCTGTTTCCTCTTTTCTCCCTGGGGTGGCATAGTGACATCATGGCAAATGCCGACATCCGGCCCTCTCCTGTTGTGTACTGGGTCTGACATCTTGTGGTGCCTCCAGCCTCCATTAGGGGCCTGCAGGCACCAGGGCACATCCCCGCCCTCCGCCCGGAGAAGAAGAGCTGTCTTTGGATGCTCTATCCTTCTTCCCCCGGCCGGCCCTCCAGCGACCCCACTTGGTCCCCAACCCAGGTCGCTGGTGTCGCAGATGGATATCCAACCACTGCACCGATGGGCTGGCTGCAGGGATACTTTTGAGGCCAAGGGGGTTGACCTTGTCCTTTCTCACCAGACAGTCCTGTGTTTTTGCTATTTGTCAAGGGGCTAGGTAAGGCCCACTTTTTCTGTTGGCCATACACTATCCCCAGGTTTGACCCATCCGCAACCCAGGCACTCGCTTTGGCTGTCCCCTGACCTCCAGCTGAGAGCAATGGGTAGTGCCTGACCTCTCCACTATCTGCAATACCATCCATGCTTAGCTGTTGGCTGGCATGGGGAGGATGGAGACTGGGACAGCCTTTAGCACCATTCAACAGGAGCCGAGTACCCCACCCTGTAATTTGCCAAGCCCCCTTCCAGTCCCGAACAAGGCATGTCTTTTTGTCAGCCAAAGCCCAAACCATTATGATCATGGAAGTAGAGTGGCAATCATAATTGTGTGAGATTGCTTCACTACCTCTCCACTAGAAAAGGGGCGGGGGGGCACACCGGAAGAAGGTCACAGAGGGCACACACGCCAGTCAGAGAACCAAAAAAAAAAAAAAAAAAGACAAAAACACAAAAACCTTACAATGTTGGACTGGAGACTTCTTTTTGTTTTTTAGTTTTCTGTGGTTGGTTTTTGCCCACAACAAGGTCTGGAATGGGCAGGCTTGAGGATGGGATGAGATTGAAAAGGGAATCAAATCAATTAGCTGATCAGTTGGTGATGGCTCAGCTCCGGTGAGTTAAAAAAAAAAATGCCAGCTCCCTCCACATAGCCCACCTGTCCTGCATTACCTAAGGAGGGCAAAAACTGGGTAACCAGAGAAGAACCCTGAATTCCAAATGATCCGGGAGAAAAAAATGGGTAGGTGGCAACCCATGCCAAAATTGCACTACATCACTGTCATCCAGCCAGCTCTTTTCCCAGTAGTGTGATTCACATAAGGACAGCACTCCAAGCTTTCCATTCACACTATACTTCGATCTGCTACAGTGATTTTTGACTTCTACCTGTTCCAGGTACTCGATTCTTCAAGCAAAGAACATACTGGTTTACAGCTATGTATCAGACACTGCACAACCCAGAAGAGGGCAAGGAGTTGAGTTTCAAGCAAAACGCTAAGAGGGCAAAGGAACAAATGAAGCGAAACCCAAAAAAGGAAGAAGACTTAAAGGAAGGCGGGGGAGGGGTCAAGGCAGCCAGAAGCAGGAACGAGACATGGAAGGGCAATGGAAAAAAGGAAGCAAAAAGAGAAAAGCAGGACACAACACAGAACAGAAACCGGAAGACACAGCACATGGTGGAAGCCACACCGCAGCTAATGTAGAAGCTGGGGTGGGGGGGTTGATTTCACAGGAGTGAGGAGGCAGTGGCGGGTATCACATGGTGGAAGCCACACTGTGGCTAATGTAGAAGCTGAGGGGTGGGGTGATTTCAGAGGACTGAGGAGGCAGTGGCAGGTGCTGCATGGTGGAAACCGCACTGCAGCTAATGTAGAAGCCAGGAGGGTGGGGGTGATTTCAAAGGAGCAAGGAGGCATCAGTGGGTGCTGCATGGTGGAAGCTGCACTGTGGCTAATGTGGAAGTGGGGTTGGAGGGGTGGAGATGATTTCAGAGGATTGAGGAGGCAGTGGTGGGTGCCACATGGTGGAAGCCACATTGAGGCTAATATAGAAGCCAGGGGGTGGGGGTGATTTCAGAGGAGGGAGGGAGGAGGCAGCGGTGGGTGATGCATGGTGGAAGCCACACCATGGCTAATGTTGAAGTTGGGGGGGGTGATTTCAGAGGAGCGAGGAGGCAGCGGTGGATGTCGCATGGTGGAAGCTGCAACGCCGCTAATGTAGAAGCTGGGGGGGGCAGCAGCTGCTCACAGCTGGCTTTATGCAAATGAAAGTAATGAAGTGCTCTCTCTCATTGGAGCACTTCATTTCTTTCGACTACAGGCAGTTTCCAGCTGTGAAACTCTGACTACTGTCACAGTCTGGTTGCATGTTCATTGGTCTGTCAGGGACGAGCCCACAGTAGATTGCTCTGCATTGGGCTAGTCCCTGATACACCTCTAAAATGTTGTTCTCTGAAGCAGCCGCAAGTTGTTTCTTGTGCACGCGCAAGGAAACATAAGGATAGCTGTTTCCCAGTTTGACTAGAGAGCCGCATCAAATTGAAACAAGAACCTTTATAAGCAGCCCTTTCAGGCAGGGTTGTCAGAACTAGTTCTTGAAAGATTAAGCCCTTTCTAAAACACAAGGGTTCGAGTTCTAATCTAGAACTAAAACATCCATATGTTCTTTGTATTAAGAGTTCTAATAACTAAATACAATACTTTGTTTCCAGAGATCTCAGAAACAGTTGATGCTGGTCTGGAAAACTAATTATTGGGAATTGCATCCTAAAATGTTTCGGTGAGACACACATCTGAGAACCTGGTGCGGCACATATACCTCCTTATGCTGATGTGCCAAACTAGAGCACATCAGTTGCAACTTTTATTTGCATTTTGTAGGGCACACAGCGTTTCCGTTTCTTTTTTGCCTCTGCAGTGAAATAGTATTATTGCTGTACTGAGAGGGCAGGTCTGTTTAATTTTTTTTCTTCTCTTAGTAACCCTCTCTTTTTTTTCTCTCCAATCCAACACTCAAAAGGGTTAGGGTTTTTAAAGAAGATTAGAACCCTAGAACTACTAAATTTGATAAGTACTAGAACAGAATCAGAACCCAGAACTTTGTGGGTTCTGACAACCCCACTTTCAGGTACATTTGAATACTTGCAAATTTCATTTTATTTAAGGTTACATGAATACCCACGCAGCTTTGCCTAAAAGTAAAGTCTGTTTACTGTTGTGGAGAGAAGCAGCTATCTGATGCTTTGAATGTTGTAAAAGTTAAACAGCATTTTGGCACCTTCAGGAACACTTTTTTCTTGTCATTTCAGTTATAATCTACTTTGATATGTAAACTAAGGGAAACTTGTATATTAGGTCGCTGGTAGTATTTACAGGATCAAAAGTGCCAATTTAAGGGTTATAATGAAACTAAAAC
Source organism: Neoceratodus forsteri (assembly GCA_016271365.2). Taxonomy (NCBI): domain Eukaryota; kingdom Metazoa; phylum Chordata; order Ceratodontiformes; family Ceratodontidae; genus Neoceratodus; species Neoceratodus forsteri. Next base: position 154,281,815 of record CM028138.1, read on the forward strand.
CTGTTTCATGGTGGTTTTCAAATAATGAGGAATTAAGTTCCTGTTAGTGTGCATTGTGATGGCTGGTATGTAGGAAGCTTTATGTTTACAAGTTCCAGTTACAAGATTAGTTGACGGATTTGATTTACAAGCCCTATCCTATGAGAAATACCTCTACAGGAAATATAGCTCAGATTAGAATGTTTCTCTTTAAGGGCTAATCGTTTTTATGTTTTCAGAAGCAGCTTATTGTTTAATGCAGAAGCTAGTAAAGTTACAAACATGATTGTTATGTATGCTATATAATTATTCAGAAATACATAGAAATCATACCCTCTTTTCATAGGTCTTAAGGAATTATATGTAACCTTTTGTGTTGTTTTCTGGAATTAACATAGAAAACGAAGGGCATTATCATCAGGTCTGTCTTTTACTCCTGAGGCAGCTCTCTTGAGCTTGGTCTAGTGCTGTGTAATTAAAGAGCAGCTGACACCCTGTACTTTCAGCAACAGCCTTGGGGCTTTCATCACTTATGAGGGGTGCCTCTGCCTGGGTAGAAATGTCCAAACTTGGAGCACTGTCAGCTCCTCGCTCAGTAGGCTCTGTTTCAATCACACTTTGCACATTTTGAAGACATTCGGGCACTGAAGGGGAATTATCCTCACACTCAAAGTATTCTTCAGGTTCTGGCATATCACCAGAATGACTCATATCATCAGCCCCCTCCTCAGGCAAATCATACAGTTCCACCATACACAGAGATTCAGCATCTTCAGACATGATACTTTGCACTTCACTTTCAGGGAGCATTGGCTCCAAGGATGAAGCTGGGGGGTTAGGCAGTCCAGAAGGCCCATCTTCATCCCCCACAATTAATCATGGGGTTACCTTGAAACAGCTGACTCAGTTCATAAGAGGGGTAATACACATTGTTGCACTCACTCTCATCAGAAGTGGACTGACAGTCACTATCATTCTGGGCTTGGTGTGGGGAAAACCTTAAGTCTGTGACCACTGGTGTGGGCTACCTCTGTCTTTGTTTTGCAGCAGCATGAGTCACAGGGGAACAATCTTGGGGGTTTCAGCCTCAATCATGACTTGGCCAATAGGTAGTAAGTGGTTACGGTGCATGGTCTTGACAGCTTTGGAGTTATTTTCAGGGTGCACTTTGTACACTGGTAAATCATCCAACTTGCCTACTACTATATGTGGAAAATGGTGCCACCGATCAGCAATTTTATGTTTACCATGCAGTCCCAAATTTTGCAGCAACACACGGTCTCCAGGTCGAAGTTCTTGAGCTGTTACTCTTTTATCATGCCTCTCTTTGTTGGCTAAATTTCTCTTGGCAGCCATTGTCTGGGCCAGTTGGTAGGCATGATTCAATTGAGCTTTCAGTTTTTGTGCATATTGCAGATAATTTTTGACTTGGACCCCATCCGGAGAGACCCCAAAACAGACATCCACAGGCAATCGAGCCTCTATCCTGAACATGAGGTGGTAGGGAGAGAACCCTGTAGCATCATTTTTTGTGCAATTATAGGCATGTACCAAGGTGCTAATCTGCTGGCTCCATTTATGCTTGTTTTTTGGGTGAAGGGTGCCTAGCATGTCTAGCAGGGTGTGATTAAAGTGTTCTGGTTGTGGGTGATAAGGGTTGGGCCTTGACTTTCACACCCCCCGTAGAGAAAGCATTTCTTTGATTAATCGACTCTCAAAGTCTCTACCTTGATCAGAATGAATTCACTGGGGGGCTCCGTAGTGGATGAAGAAATGTTCCACTAGCACCTTTGCCACGGTGGAGGCCTTTTGAACTTTGGTTGGGAACACTTGTGCATACTGTGTGAAGTGATCCATAATCACTAAAACATTGCCAATGTTTCGCTGGTCAGGCTCCAAACTTAAAAAGTCTATGCAGACTAATTCCATTGGGGTGCTGGTGGTAATGTTGATAAGGGGGAGGGCAGCCCTCTAAGGCAGGGCCTTTCTCTGCAAGCAGCGACTACAAGTCCTTACATGGTGCTCAACATCAGCCCCCATCTTGGGCCAGTAGAATCGAGATCATACTAGGTCAAGGGTTTGGTCGATACCGAGGTGGCCCATATGATTGTGGAGGGATCTCAGCACCAGAACCCTGAAGGCTGTGGGCAGAACCAACTGTTGCTTGTCTACTTGGCCACCCCGATCTACTGTCTCTCTGTACAACAACTGATTAATCAGCTTCAACCTGCGGCCTTCTTTAAACAATAAAGCCATTCATAAATCAGAGGAACGCAACCTGGACACATCTTTCCCTGCACGGAGGGTATCAAGGACTGGCTGAATCATAGGATCCTGGGACTGAGCCCACTGAATGCTGTCATTGTCAAATTGAGGTAGTGCACTAATATCTAGAGCAGAGAAGTGGCAGTACACAGCTGGTATGCATGTATCAGAAGGGCCCAAGCAATCTACTAAGCAGTCCACTGTGCCCACAGACATCTGTTCATCTTTATCAAACTTTTCACTCAAAGCTCGAATGTCAGGTTCAGACAGCCTGACCCAGTCACTCTTGGTAGTGGGCCTTTGGGATAGGGTGTCAGCATTGAGGTGATTTAGGCCTGACCTGTATTCAACAGCATAATCATAGACAGGCAATGCAGAAAGCCACCGATGCCCTGTGACGTCTAACTTAGTTGAAGTCTGTACATAGGTCAACGGGTTATTGTCATTCTTCACCAGTATCTTTGCCCCATATAAGTATTCATGGAACTGGTCAATGATGGCCCACTTTAACGCCAGGAATTCCAACTGATGCACAGGGTAGTTTCACTCTGATGGGGTCAGACTCCTACTAGCGAAGGCCACTGGTCTCAAACCATTCTCATGGTCTTGATACAACACAGCTCCCAAACCTTGTAGACTAGCGTCGGTTAGCAGCACATGGGGTTTGGTAGGATCAGCATAGGTAAGGATGGGGGCATGGGTGAGCTGGTTTATGATTTCGTGGAAAGCTGCTTCACAGTCAGGCATCCAGCAAGGCCTGAAAAGTTCATCTGGGTGGAAGTATACTCTTTCTGGTTCTGGGGTGGCCTCTTTCTTGTATTTATAATTTGTAGGAGGGTAACCCTGGGTAAGATTCAGGAGTGGGGTGAATCACCTTGGAATAGTCCTTTATAAATCTGCGGTAGTAGCCTCAGAACCCCAGGAAGCATTGTAATTCTTTCAGATTGTCAGGCAGGGGCCATGTGGTCAGAGTCTCAACTTTACTGGGATCAGTCTCTATCCCCTCTGTGGATACTATGTGCCCCACATACTTCACAGAGGTCTGGAAAAACTGGCAGTTGTCGATGGACAGCTTGAGGCTGAAATCCTCCATTTGGTTTAATACTTTGAATAATCGACTCTCATGCTCCTCCAATGAACTTCCGAACACAATGACGTCATCCAAGTACACCAGGCATTCCAACAAATTCATATCTCCCACCACACGTTTCATCAGTTGCTGAAAGGTGGCCAGGGCACCTAATATCCCCTGTGGCATCCTTAAAAACTCATAGAACCCCAGTGGACAGATGAAGGCTGTTTTCTCATGGTCTTCCGGGGCCATGGAAATCTGGTAGTACTCACTGCGAAGATCCAACACCGAGAACCACTTGCTCCCATTCAAACAGTCCAGAGCATCTTGTATACGGGGCATGGTGTATTGATCAGGGATGGTCCGCCGGTTCAGGGTTCGATAATCCATGCACATTCTCTCAGACCTATTCTTCTTACATACAGCCACAATGGGCAAAGCATAGGGGCTCCTGGATTCTTGTATCACACCAGCCGCAAGCATTTCCTGCAGGTGTCTTCTCACATCATCTATGTCGGCTGGAGCTAAGCGCCGAGATCTCTCACGAAATGGCCGTTCATCATGCAGGCATATGTGAAGCTCCACATTCTGGGCACATCCCACATCCCATGCCTTCAACGAAAACACTTGGTCTCTCTGAGCAAGTTTCTTGCTGATTCTAGTCTTCCATTCAGTGGGCAACGGGGAGTCACCAAAGTCAAACAAGCCGGGAGTCACTCTATCAGTCTCACCAGAGTGCTTGTTGCTGGGTAACACTGCAGTGTCAGCGCAATGTACCGTAGCTAGGGTGCAGCCTCTGTTCACCCGAATTTCATGATCTGACACATTGTGAATCTGGACCATCACCCATATGTGCACAGGCATGAGCACGAGTGGGCAAGATGCTTGGCTTGACCAATAATCCTTCTGGAAATTTTCCATCGCCTGGGGCATCCAGCATTAGTATTCTATTCTTGACATCTTTCCGTAGGCGGACCTCCCCTTGTAGGGTACACTGGGCATTAGGGGCCAGCACCATCGACTCTGGATCCTTCTTCCATACAACCCCTACCGGTTCATCCTGGTCTACTTCCTCGGGATTCTGTTGCAACTCATAGGCCCTCTTGATCAGCACTGGAATCCTTAGAGCCCTACCAGTCTGGTGCCCTGTTTCTCATAGCAGAGTTGTGCCAGTCTTCCAGACATATGAGCACTGGTCCCAATTAGCAGGAGAACCCCATCACATAGTCTAGTAGGGGGATACACTAAAGCCAGGGTCTCGACTTGCTCCGCCACTCCAGCCACCGAGGTAGGAAAAGACAACCAGATCCGAATATACCCAGAGAATGGATCCGACTTCTCACTCAACCTCCAGACATGCAAACCTTCCAAGGGTTGTAAGGGCACATCAGGCAGGTGCTTCTGATACCAGTCATGAAATATGATAGTCACTTGAGACCCACTGTCAAGCACGGCTCAGATGGATGCACTGTTCACCTTCACTGTCATCTCTGTCGAAGGACCCACCACTTCGGACCATTCAGGTGGCGCAGACTTAGGTGTTGATTTTGGCAGTGGCCTTCGAAGAGTAACCTTTTCGAGCAGCTCCACTTGGCGGCCGGTTGTTATTTCGTCGAATTAAGGCTAATAGTCTAGTAGTGACCCTCCTCAGATTCTCAGGTGAGCAACAAAAGAAACGGGTGTGTACATCCTCCCCGCAATGATAGAAAAAGGTGGATTCTCTAGAGTCTCTGGAGGGCCGCGGGCCATCCCCTGGTTTGGGCACATCAGGGGCACTTTGCAGTTCATCCTTGACTTTTGACTTGCGTTCTTGATCCTCTGGACTTCCACCAGGTTTGGGGGCTTGTGTGGTTCATAGTAGGTCTCCCACGGGGGCTCTCAACTCTCGTACTTCCTCTAATAGGTTACCCTCAGTCCGGGTTTCTGAAGAAACAACATGCATCCTCACCCCAGTCTTTGTCTCTGGGGTTGCCTGATAAAGGTCAGGTTCTCTGGCCACCTCTGTCAATTCTTTGATCAGTTCCCTCAGCTGCTGTGCCTCATCTGCGTCACTTCTCTCGGGGGTCTGGCAGGTATCAACCACCCCAGCATAGGGCTCCCAGCCCTCTTCAGCATTCTCTGTTTCATGAATCTCTTTCATAAGATGACAGTACTCAGGAGGATTAGCCTTCCTGTCTTGTAACTTAAGTTTTAACAACATCACACTGGGGTGTCTGGCTGACTTTAGAATATGGTCTAATCTGACCCGGTTCAGTTCCTTAGCTGGCACCCCTCCTTTTCTGTGGGCCCTCTGCAGAGCCCTCTCAATTCTAGTAACAAACGCAGACAACTTCTCATTTTTCTATTGCTTTGCAGACTTGAATTTCCACAGCAAATCATCCCCCGACTCAGTGCTTCCAAACACTCCTTCCATTGCAGAGAGGTATGTAGCTGCAATAGCCTCTGGGCTAGTTGCTCGTAAGAAGTGGATGGCTTCCAGTGCAGGGCCTCTTAAGCTTTCCATGAGTCTCTTTCTCTTTTCCCCCTCAGAGCACTGCCATTCCTGTACCAAGGGGGTAGCATAGTCCATCCGTGTTTCCAGGTCATCCTCCCCCATAGACACTGGGACTGTGCCTGAGAAAAGTCTGAGTTTACAGTACGAGTCCAAATTCACAGATGAAATGATTATGGGGGAGGGGACTACAGGGGAACTCTTAGGGGAAGTAGGAGATGTGGCCGGGGACTGCAGTGGCGTGTATTCCTCGGAAAGTTCTAGCACCTTTACTAGCTCTTGGGCTGTTCGCCCTTCAGATGCTAATAGCTTGAGCAACTTGCCCTTAAACCCCTGTATACTGGGGGACCCACCCGGGGTAGCCAGATCACTATGCAGGTGAATGACCCTTCACCCCTTCTGGGTCCCTTCTGGCAGGATAACAGGGGTACCTTCTCAGGATCTGTGAGAGAACTGCAGAAGAGTAAAACTATTATAGTTTGTTCAAACAGGTCTGAATCCCTCCCCTTCACTTCAACTTTGCCCAAACCTTTAACATGTTCCACAGCTTCTGTAGTACCAGCATTAGTGGTCCCTAAGGGGACATCCAGTAACAGGAGGGTCTATTGGGGATGTAACCCCTCAGCCTCGCTCCACCCCATCATTTGGTGCACTGACAGCTTATGGGGGGCGATTTTGAGCTTGGGCATAGCAAGATAGTCCATTTTCTCACCAAAGCTGAACATATCGGGGTAATTCCCTTCTTTGGTCACTAGAGGATGCTAATCCCAGCGGTGCCTCCAAGATGTAACCCCTAGGTATTACTATCCCAAGGGCTACTAACCCTGCCTGCTTGGCTAGTAGCAGGTTAAGGGGCCTGAGTTCTGAAATGGGTGCCTCCACCCAGAAGTCAGGGATGGTAATGGTCAAACTAGCCTGGGCACAGCCCCCTGGGACACTGTAACCCCCCACTTTCCCTGCTAGTGGCCAAAACAGTACACAATAATTACTTTCACAATACCCCTGATATGCTTGGCAAGTACCCACACAGTTTGCACTTACCACCAAGGCTAGTTTCTCCGGTTCAACCCTGGGGATCCCCTGTAAAACCAGGTTAGGCAGAGCAAATGACAACAGTACAATACTTCGAGCACAAATTGGAACCACAGTCTGGCTGACTGCAGAAACAAGTCAATCTGATTTATGCAGGGGATTTGAACAAGAAAGGGGGGTAATCAGGTTAATTAGCTTAATGGCTCTATCAATCACACAGCTGTGCATGCAGTTAGAGTCCCTAACACAGTCACACTCTCTGGGTACCCAGTTGGAAGAAAGGTGGGCTAGCCAGGACTGTTGCCCGGGGTAGGCCGGCATTGCAGCTGGTCGGGCCCTGTGATGGAAAAACAACTTGCACAACACACTATTTGTAATGCAGAGCCAGATGGCTCAGTTCGTGAAGGAAAAGAAATAACAAAGCAATTAGATGACATGCTTAAATTAAACTGTAGTTGCAGGGAGCTACCCTGGTGGTTACTCACGATACCCAGGACTGGACACAGGATGGATGAAAATTGAGACAGCAGGTGAACTCTCTGGAGTGTCAGGAGAAGCAGGGCCCACACGATTCACCGTGGTGTCGTTCCTGTTCAAGCGTGGAGCCAGGGGACTGATCCTCAGGCAGATCTCTCATCGATGGCTCTTCTCTGTGCAGTAGGGTAGTATGGCAGGGCCCTCATGGCAAGGCCCAGCCACATGGAGCTAACTGCGGATTCAGTCCGTTTGAGCGGGCTACAGTTTTCAGCATGCAGAACGTAGTTTGCAATGTGGGGAACCAATTTGCAGCCCCCTTTCAGTACACAGCACATTTATATGCAAGGAAAATCTCACTGTACCAGGCACAGCGCTCCCCAGTCATGATCGCAAAGTCCTTGCTCAGACCAGGAGCTCAAAAGTAGCTGGAGTTCCTGACAGGCCCATCGCATGCAGCAAAATCTTCGGTCTTCTACAGGTTGAGCCTGGTTACACTTCAGTAGCTTACTTCAGTCTCACTACCTCGGATTTAGTCTGACTGCAATTTCCTCTTCCCTGTCAGGGTAATGGGCAGATTTGCAGGCCTCTACTCAGGCCTTCTCACAGTTCTCCCACTTGAAACTACACAGATCACTGCTCGACTATCTTGAGCTGCTCCTCTCTCAGCTTCCAAAATTAGGTCTGCCTGAACAGCAGGCAGCTCAAGGATTTCTTTCAGATCCAAAAGGTTTGGTTAGCTGATTTAGCTGTCAGTCAAAGCAAGAGGGCCCCCACTTCAGTTGCAAAAAGGTGTCAACAGTCCAAAACTACAATTCCCAAGCCTTTTACTCCACACAACTCCTAATAGCAGTCTCCATTTTAGAGTCCCCAACTAGTGATTGGTCCAATTCGACAGCTCGGGACCAAAATGGTGGAGATAGGCAAAAAAACCCTCGCTGCAAAGAAGGCAGGTTAGAACAAACTACAATATCTTTATCACTCTAAATGATTCTCAGCAAATAGTTACATCTTTCGACAGAGCTCCCTCTGTACAATTAGCGATGGCAGAAACGGAGTGATTACCTTGCAGTCCAGGCAGGACTCGAGCATGATAACACTCTGCCCCCCCCTTTCAGTTTAACCATTACTGAAAACTAGGCAGCTCTTAAAGCGACAGTACACAGAGGCTACACAGGCAGTTTTAGGCAATAACATTTAAATGGCTATAGTGCCGAGCACCAACCTGGCAGTGAGCATTTAGACAAGCTCATGGAAGACTTTTTGGGAACCCCCATTTGTAGGGGGGGTTACACGAGGTAGCATGCACTGGTTTTCTTGCCGCTGCTACAGCACCACAAGAGCTCTCTCCATGCTCCCGACCTCCTGGATGAGTAAAATGGGGTCTGGAGTATTGGAGTTGGCAGAAAAGCCCCAACAATGTGTAGTTTTGGAGTGCCTATGAGTGCTCTTGGAGACCCTACAAATATTAATGAGGTTCATGAAAATGAATGAGCCTGACGGTTGCCTTAGGGGGAGAGTGTTTCAGCAGCAGTGACTGGCTGCCAATTAAAGATCTGGTGACATGTTCAGGAGAACTTTAACAAAACATAATATTTAGGCACTGTCCAGTTTGTAGTTCCCATTAGTTCTGTATTCCTCCTCCCCATTATTTAGTAGTGAGGTCATTTGCATGGAAACAGGATCTTTGCTCTTGAAGACTTCAACTATTCCTGCCGCTTTCTCCATACTTGAAGTTATAGAGCACTGCTTGTGACCTCACAGTTACTTCCATGGCAGCAGATTGTGATGTCACAACAGAGGATTATGACTTGAGGTAGGGAGTAAGCTATAGAGGCAGATGCACTCAAAATAAACTGTAAGGGACAACAATCATATTTTATACACATTTCTTTAGTGGTAAATTATGGGAAGGTGAAATATATAAAATATAAATGGAATGCAAGCAGAATTGTACCCAATTATGATGTTTTTTAAAGTTTTCTTTGAGGCTTCAGTAGCTCTTTAAATAAAAATGTAAAACTCAGTATCTGGGTGAGAGGGCAGAGAGGCTACTATTAGCCCCTTGGGGAAATAAATATTAAAAATGTTAAATGTGGCTGCAATATATATTTAAAAGTGGGGACTTTCCTGGGACTGACAATGCAGCAGCCATGATGTTCACCCTTGGCCCCTGTCACAGCCAATCAGAATGCATGTAATCTTTCAGAGGGTTTCTGGGACTGGGAAAATATTTTTGGGTATAAAAGGAGGGCTAATTTTTGGTGCCTAAACAAAGGACCAATGGGGCATTGCAGGAGGTTAATGAGTACTGATTTGCCCAGTTGGACAAGTGAGGCAGCTATCGAGAAGGGGCTGCTGAAAAGCTAATAAAAGGGACTGTTTGCCATCCAGAGGGGCCTTTGGCTGGAGGCTGTAAGGCAAGCCAGAAGCAAGGGAGGAAAGAATGCTTGGGGCTTACTAGCCCTGAAGGTCTGTGTGTTTGCTCCACAGCCCAGTTGGCCACAGTATAGGACAAGCTGCACTGCACCTAGAAACCAGTTAGCCCCAGGGAAACAACAAGGGGATTCCCTGGGCTTAAGAAGGGAGCTGCAGTAAAGAGAAGTTGTTGCTGAGATTTGAATCTGTGGCCAATGAATGTTGCTGCAGTGAGTAAAAGTAGCTTCTGACATTTGAACCTGTGGCCGATGAATGTTGCTGCAGTGAGTGAATTCTGCTCTAGAGAGTGAGCCTGTGGCTGAGAAAATTTGCTTCCGAGGATTTAGAGAAAGCTGCCAAGAAACTTGCAACAGCTGGCCATTTTTCTGGGGCCCTCCCTCCCTGGACCTGAGGAAAAGAGGAGGGTACCTTCTCTGGTGGTGGACATCAGGCTCCGGAAATACCCCAGGGGGAGGTACCACTGAGACTGCCCCACTAGGTGGTGGCTTCTGGGAGGGAGGAGAAAGAGAGATTTTAGGAGCTAGAGGCTAGCAGCTCTCCCTCTTTCTTCTCCTTCTTTTGGATTGTCAGGACCACAGTGGTTAGTGTCTCTGAGGTAAGGGCCTACCCCTCCTCACAATCCCATCTTTCCTTAGTCAAGATAGTAGTCGAGGTGCAGGGATGGAGGACAGACATCCCCCCTTAAAATAAATAAATAAGTGGAGTCAGTAAGGAGAAGAACAGTTATCTGGATAAGTAACCTGGAGGTTGAGCAACTAGCTAAAGGCAGCACAGACCAGGGGTTACAGTACGGAGCTGTGAATGGGCTTGGTACATTTAGCAGCACTTAATCTCTCGAGTTGCCCCAAGGGTGCAGGTTGCATGCTCGGCAGCCCCTTTTTGATTGTCAAAAAAAAAAAAAAAAGTTTTTATGCTCCGGGTATGTGTTGCTGACCAGGACTTACTCCCCGTGACCTCCGTTACCTTATTCAGCTAGCTGCTAGTACTTCACGCATAGCTCCAGCTATGCCATGAGGGGATTTATCTGTAACAATTCTCTTTAGTAGCTCACAGTTGCCTGGGCTAACTTGAGGATGGACGTCCTCCGGTAGGTCCTGGTGCTTGCACAGTCCATGGAAGGCATCGGGGATGGCCCAGCTCAGCTCATGCCTGCAGTGCTTAGTGATCCAGTCAGTCATCTGGAGCAGCAAGTATTCTGCACCCCTCCCCACTGCTGCCACCACTGCATCATCATTTTTCACATTGCCTTCTCCCCCCAGGTGGGATGGCCAGTGGGCAAAGATGGCTGTTGTGCCCCAGCCTAGTGATCCTCTGGAAAAGGGATGGGGAGCTCTATGCCAGATCATACTAATGGACTGCATGTCCCCAGTCCTCCCGTTCCTTTGTTTGGACTTCCCATGCTTGAGATCCTCGGACCTTGCGAGATCTCAGAGGCCATCTTGCTTACGGTGCAGCTGGGGGGAGCATGGTTCATCCAGCACTGCTGGGTTTAATTTTCATAATCTCCACTTGCATTCCGGGTGACTCTAAGCAAAGTCTTTTACCTCCCCAGTGCTCCGAGGTTGCCCCTGAAAAGAGGCACTTAGGCAGTGGGCCTTGCCCATGTTTAGCAACCACAATGGGCTGATGCACCACTGCTGGACTTGCAGTTTCTGGGAGTGCTGCCTGTTTTAGTGCTTTATTACTGGGGAGCTGGCCAGGCGCTCAGCCAGCGGACGCGGTCAGGAGTGCCAACAGGTCCAGCTGGGTTCCGTCACTTGGGACCAGCACTCTGGTTCCTCTCCTGGCTCAGTGGTTTAGTTGCAGGCCTCGGATTGCAGTTTTCTCCTGGAAGTTGGTCGCACCCCCCTTCCCCGGTTGCATAGCGATATCGGCATCACTATAGCATGTCTTGCTGCTAGTTCTGAGGAAGTTTGAATCGCTCAAACTTTTCCTTACTTCAGTCCTTCTGATGTGCAGCAGAACATGATGGGGTGCCCACATCACCCAAGATGGGTATCTGGTGAGATACCTCTCCTTTCTTCCTCCACTTGTCTCGCATCACCTATTTGCTGGCTGAGTGACTTGTGATTCTGTACAGACTGTATAGAGTCAGGAGTCAGGATGCTGGACACATTCTGGCTCTGCATTGTGAGACATGTGGACATGGATAGATTGGCAGCAGTCAGAAAATTGATAAGTTCCTTGCACGTAGGTGAGGTAGTCAGGGGCAGTCGTAGGGAAAACTAGCAGGGACTCTGACCTGCTAATCAACCCTGTCCTCATTCGAGGAGGCAGTGCTGGTGGCTCAGTGGGCTAGGGTCCTGCCTCTGGGGGATAGGTTGTGGGTTTGATCCCCCATCAGGGAACATTTCGGAATGGGGTTCCTATAGCATTGAGGTAGGTGCAGTCTTATAGCTGAGGGATACCTTCTTAGGGATAGGCATAAACATGTATTTCCGGGTGGCAGACAGTGTTGCCTGCCAGCTGACAAGATGGTCGCCACAAGGGTTCCTCTATTTCACCAGCAGGGTCATTCCCTGTAGGGGGTTGGGGGGCATTCTGGTGGACACTGTGGCAAGGTATTAAACAAGTCAGAAAATTGATCAGCAGTTTTACAGGTGGAGGTGCTGTTCAGCTGAAAATGCATAGCGCTGGGCACAGGATAATGGTTGGCGAATTTAGAACATATATAATTTATTCATTTCATCTACTGTGCCATAGACTAAAAAAAAATAATTGGTTGGCAGTCCACTGCATTTTGGTAATGGTTGGCATTACCCCATTTTCCGTAGAAGTTTGTGATGCTCTACCAGCTAATTAAACCCTGCTGTGGAGTAACCAGACAGGGCCAAGTGGGACACCGAAAGGGGGTCCAGTCAGTTTCTGTCTGCAGGGTTGTCCCCACCAGGTGAGGCCTCAGCCATGGGAGGGGGGAACAGAATTGCTGGGGGAATCTAATGATTGGAAGGTATGCTGCTGATTAGTCACTTGATGATGTCCAAGTTCTTGTCTGGGGCTACGGAATGGCGGATCCAGTGCATAGTGAAGCAGCAGGTGCTCCCATCGCATAGAGGGCAACAGGAACTATGGCCTTGGTGCAGGATGCTTCTTTCTGGACAGAAATGGGCAGGGACCCTGTACCTGTCCAATGCTAGTGGAGCACCAGTGGCCATTCATCAAAAAATAGAAAAAAAAGGCAAAGGAAGGGCTGTCACCAGGAGCGGTGGCATGCCTTCCCTTGGGAGCATTCAGGGTTTTGTGAGGTGGGGTTCATGACACCACCATGGCCTTCACAGGTCAGATTGGATGGGAGGGCTGTGAATAATTGGAGTGCCCAGTTACATGTGAAGCATCCCATCCCATTGATGAGCTTGGCCTGTATCTGGGGCTGCTTCATTTCGGGCAGAGTCATTCGAGGCTCCGTTGGTTGAGATATTATTCCTGGTGGCATTTGGAGGGCCGCTCTGGGTATCAGAGCTAACCAGGCACAACAGCCACAGGTTTTTTTGGGTTTACAGGGAGCTGCTCCTGTGGCAGGGAGGACTAAGGCATGGAGCAGCTTGACAGAATGGTGTTGGAGACCAGGGTTCTAATCCTGGCCTGCCTTTATCAGAGGACATGGAGTCCTTGAAGATGAGAGTTTTCATGTGGTTTGGAAGAGCAAGCTGAATAAGAGGTGTAGAGGCAACTGGTGCATGGTTGTGCCCTCCCTGGTTCCTCTGGGCAGGTCTCAGTAGGGTAGAGACCTACATAGCAGCTGATCCAAATGTGGGGAGAGGTGCTCTTTTGGCATGAAAACAGCAAGCCAGGTAGGCTTATGAGTTTTGGTTATCTGGTAGGGACCAACCAACATGGGGTTGGATGCTCATGAGTTTGGGAACAGTCCTTCTGGATGGAGCGCCTAGTATGGTGGATGAAATCCAAGCAGGGTGCCCTGGTGGTTCTAGATATTGGTGCTACATTTGTCTGCACTAGCAGTAAATGTTTTTGTCTCTTGTAGGTTCCCTGGATGATGCCAGGGAATAGGGACTGGCAGGCATCCCTTCACTTACTGGACAGCAGTGAGGCCAACAGAGAGAAAAGCCCAGACATCATATGCTCCACCTTGGGGGAGAAGACATGGGGTATTGGGAGACAATGGACCTGCTCCAGTCAGTAAAGGAGGACCGGCAATCCATTAGATGCTGGTGGCCCACCTACGGGTCTCAGATGGTCAACACTTAAGGGACAGGAAAGGCAAGAGCCAGATAGAGGAATTGAGATGAGGTGGTTTTCTGTCAAGCAGGTCTTAGAGGAGTAGTTGGAGTGAGTGGCTTGGAGAGTCAGACTGTGTCTGTCCTGTGGCGGCTTGGGAAGATCGCAGACCTAAAGGTACAGGGCGAAGAAGGGGGGATGAGTCAAATTCTCCCAAAGGACTTTTCACCTCCGGTTGGCATGAGGCCAGGGGACCGCACGGCCCGGACCCAGATAGGGGGTTGTGGTCCACCCTCATCAGGTTATCCTGCAGGGGCAGTAGCGCCAGACAGATGGTGGCCACTGGAGCCTTGGCCGCATGACCTCCCCAGGAGATATAGCAGGTATTCAGGCATATACTAAGGGGAGCCCAGGATATACGGTCAGGTGTGGGATGCCTGAAGAAACTGAGCTCCTCCCAGCTGTGCACACTGCTCTAACAAAGTGTGTCTACAACAATAAATGCATGGCTAAGGCCATTTCCTCCAAGCTATGTGTCTGTGTGGTTATTCCAGGGTAAGGGAAAGTGGGGGGCTACCAGACAATGGACTTTGCTGTTGAGATTTGAACCTGCAGCTGGGAAAGGGAGACCCCCAGTTTGAGTTGTGAGATATCTGAGGTTTATCCAGAAGTAGATTGTCCTGCAGTGCAGAAAGTGCCATTGAAAATTGCAGCTGAATTTTCAGAGACTATAAAAGTAAGCTACCTAAAATCTACAGTGTCTGCCAGCTAAGAGAGTGCAATTTGCAAGTGTGTTTCCCTAGGAGGGAGGCGGATTAGTACCCAGATGAGGAGAGAATCCTTTGAAAGGAAGAGTCACGGGACCTGCCAGGTGAACACCGCATACAAAGGCCCCCAGGGTGAAGATTAGAAAGGCCTGGCAGGTGAAGACCGGCTTTGCACCAACCACTCCTGATACCAGCACAGTATTGTGAAACAAGTTTCTGCCACCCCTTTCAACATCTTAACTGTAAGTACCCTGGCTGTGTCTTTACGGAAGTCTTCATCAGTTAGCTAGCTAGTCAGTATAAAGGGGGGTAAGTCCTGTGCAGGACTTGGCAAGATCGAAAGTGTGCCCAGGCCAAAGTTTTCAAGTTTGTACCTGTTGAAAGTTACTTGGGCCCCAATGAAAAACCCCCAATGTCTTCTGCATCACTGGTGTGGTACCCACCCAAGGGACTCTATGGACTTTTAGACAGCTGCCGTTGGAAATCTGTGTGCACCCATAGGTGGGAAGTGGGGATTTAGTGGGGCAAAAGTGTGACTACAGTTGTTCAAGTTGTTATTCTAGTTTCTCCCTTTTTTTCTTCCCCCAAAATAAACAAGCATTTGTCAATGTCGAATGTTTTCTTGCTGGCATTGGCATTGGTAGTGTAGAAGTTACAGAGCTGCATAATAGGAATGGCAGTGAAGTATTGAACTGAAGCCAACCCCACCACCACCCTGCAGAGAGTGACAGGCATTGAGGTGTGCCTTTGGGTCGTCAGGCATAACGGCCACGCCATTTCACCACACCCTACACTGCAGACTCTGACAAGTGTCACGGTGTGCCTTGGGATCTTTGGCTCTTATGTGCACCCCATTCCATCAGGAAATATGATGAGATGGGTGCAGTATAGAGAATGGGGTGAACTTTGGGGCCGAAGAGTCCAAGGCATACCTCGATGCCTCTCACTGGCCGAGGGGTGTGGAATGGTATGAGACATTACAGGCAAGAATCCCAAGTCACACCCTGATGCCTGTCATTCTCTACAGGGTGGAGCGTTATGGTTGGAAACCCTAACACCTCAGGCATTTGTTGGTATTTTCACTCCAAATTTTAACATGGTTTTGTGACCCCCACCTCATGAACAGTGGCAATATCAGTTTGTTAGCCGAAAGCTGCTTATGCACAGAGCCCTCTGGCATTTAGCACCACAGATGCAAAACACATTCTGAGCAGGATGTGAAAATGACAGCTGTACTGTTCATAGGGAGGTGTAAAAATGGCAATGTTGCAAATCTGCAGTAAAATATTTAAAAACTGGTGAAGTCATGAGCGTGCATAGAAACTGTGCAACGACACTCGTGAATGTAATTAGTTTGGGGATTTTTACAGCAGATTGTCAACACAGGCATTTTGGGACCTCGATCATGAACAGTGTCACTGTGTTTTTCTTTATCTGTCCCAACAATGATTTCCCACAGCGACACGCATCTCTGCGCTGAAAGTGTGAAACATTTCAGCCATGTTGTGAAAAATGACAGCTGTACTGTTCATAAGGAAGTGTGGAAAATGCCACTGGTGAAAATCTGGACTGAAAATATTACAAAGTCATGAACTACACGGTGCGTAGAAACTGCGTGAACGCATGCTCGTAATACAGTCATTTTAGGAATTTTTCACCAAATTTTCAACATAGCCATTTTAAGACCTCTGCTCATGAACAGTGTCACTGTGATTTTCTTAATGTGTCCCATACATTGATTTAGCACACCGACTGCGTATTGTGCGCTCATGCGGAAACACGTTTTGGGCAAGATGTGAAAATGACAGCTGTACTGCTCATAAGGAAGTGTAATAAAATGGCAATGTTGAAAATCTGAGTGAATATATTGAAAATTCAGAACTTACGAGCAAGGAGGAACTGCGCAACGCACGTCAGAAACAGTCATTTTTAAGAATTTTTCCACCAAATTTTCAACATAGGCTTTTTGAGAGCCCACCTTATAAACAGTGGCAATGTCATTTCGTTACTCAGTCCCAAAAGGTGATTTCACGCAGTGACTGCGAAATCACCCTTCGGGCCTGATTAACGCCATGACAGTGAGAACATTCATGAGAAGGGGTCCCAAAAACCCCATGTTGAAAATTTGGTGCAAAAATTCCAAAAAATGCCTGAGATATGCAGCAAAGTTGAAAAAACCTATCTATCCCATTATACAGCTTACTGGCATTTCCTCAGTTCGAGTCGGCTTTGAAGAGTGCAGCGTGTTCCCGTCCACCAAGATCGCTACCGGAGTCCAGAAGTGCATGGGGAGAGGAGGGTGTGGGGAGGCAGGTGCGCAGTGGGTGGGCGCAGGTGGGGGCAGAGACAGCGAGGGACCGGTTTTGTGTTTCAGTTTTTTTTTTTTCAAAAGGATGACGACGCAGGACGTTTGCCACGCTGGGGTGGGCTCCCAGCGTGGCACAAGGATGGCTGTTTGGGGGGGTGGAGCAGACGGGGGATTGGGCACCTCCGTCGGTGATAGCATCTGTTGCCACGCTGGGGTGGGCTCCCAGCATTGCACCCTGTACTCTCGGGGGTGGGGGGACAGTGGAGCCGGCGGGGGATTGGGCACCCCGTCGGCTATCTGATAATGGCCACGCTGGGGTGGGCACCCAGCGTGGCATGTGGGGCTCTGTTTGGAGGGGAGCACAGCACAGGCGATGGGGATTGGGCACCCCGTCGGCTATACAGTGTGTGCGTGGGGGAGGCATGCAGTATGCATGCGTGTGTGTGTGTGTGTGTGGGGGAGCATGCATGAGCAGGCGATAGCTTATCGCTGCTCACTGAAGCATAGCTCCCCCTTTCAACTGTACTCCACTGCATTTTCGACTGCTGTCATAGACAGCTCCAGCAGCCACTGGAGAACTGCAGCCGCGCCTGCAAACACACTGACTGAATTGGAAGAGGGCTGCCACACCTCCGAAAACTCAGATGATGGCACCATGTTTCTTGCACATGTGTGCAAGCAAACATAAAACTGTTGATTGTTAATGGTACATCCTGGTACTGTGACTCATTGCAAAAAGTGGGAATTGTTGTGTGGGGAAGATACAGTGGGGACAGTTACTATGTTTTCCTGGGGGGTGTTAGCCTGCAATTTATCTACAAGTATACCCTATTACTACCTCAGATGGGGGCACCAAGTGTACTTACTGTTCCAGTGCCACTTGTCTGCCAAAGAACCTAGGCTAACCCCCCTCAAGGTGTGTCCAGGGAAGACCCAAGGGCTTCAGAAACAGTCCAGGTGAGTCCAAAATGGGGCAGGGGCGAGGTTACATGACTCTGGAACTGGATGGGGGGCATCTGAGGGTGCTTACAGAACTGGAATCAGAATTAGCTGAATCCCTGGTAGGGCTATTCATTAGCTTAATTCAGGCAGGGGTGGTACTAAAAGACTGGAGGGTAGTGGATGTAGTTCCGCTCCACATGGGCAGGGATGAAGAGCAACTGGGTAACTATCCGTCTTACCTCCACAGTGGGTAAACTGATGGAGACACTAGTCAAAAAGGACCTAGTGGAGTACCTGGAGAAATAGCAGAGGTTTGTGGCAGGGAGGTCTTGTCAGACTAACCTGATAGTATTCTTTGATTGGGTAACTAGAACAGTGGATAAAGGTCATGCAGTGGACTTAAATCTATGGACTTCAACAAGGCATTCGACTCAGTGCCTCACAATAGTTTACTGAAGAAGCTAGATGATTTGCGTGCAGCGAGGCGGGACACAATTATATGGGTAGGAAGTTAGCTGGAAGGGAGACAGCAGAGGGTAGTTGTAAACAATCATATCTGGGGAGAGGGAGGTCACTAGTGGGGTGCCACAGGGACCAGTACTGGGTCCAGTCCTTTTCAATATGTTTATCAGTGATATAAGTGAAGGAATTTGGGACAATATCTTTCTCATCACAGATGACACTAAGCTCTGTGGCAGGGCAGACAGCAAGGAGGGGGTAAAGAAGTTGTGGAGGGACCTGCAAAGTTGGCGAGGTGGTCCAAGGTTGTTTGGCAGTTGAAATTCAATGCTGGAAAAACCAAGGTGATGCACACACAGAACAAGAACTCTAGGATGGAGTACTGGATGGGAGGGGTTAAGCTGCACACTACTTCTGAGGAAAGGGACCCAGGGATCACCATAAGAGACTCCCTTAAGCAATGTAGTCAATGTAACAATGCCTACAGTAAGGCAACCAGGATGTTGTGATGTAGCAGGAGGAGTTTTGACAGCAGGAGGGAAAAGGAATTACAAGCTTGCTATAGATCACTGGTGAGGCCACACCTGGAGTACTGCACCTAGTTCTGGAGTTCTTGCCTAAGGAAAGACAAAGACAGTCTGGAGATGGTGCAGTGTAGGATAACCAAAACAAGCATTTGTCAATGCCGAATGTTGATTGCGTTGGTCCATTGAGATCGCTCAGTGGCCCTCTGTCAGTTGCTCGTTGTGTTTCTCCCGGTGCTGCAGGCTGCTGTTTTGTACTGGGCTTCTGCCTGCATTGGCACCCTTTTCTGTCCACAAAGAAATCTGCAGCTGTCCTCACAGAGCTCCGTTGAGGTGAGTCACTGCCCCTCTCTGACTCGCTCATTCTGTTTTTCCTGGCGCTGCAGGATGGCCTTTTGTACTGGGCTCCTGCTTCTGTTGGTGGCTTTTTCTGCCCACAAAGAAATCTGCAGTAGTCCCGACACAGGTCCATTGAGCTTGCTCACTCCCCCTCTGTCACTCACTCGTTCTGTTTCTTCCACCGTTGCAGGCTGCCCTTTTGTACTGGGCTTCTGCCTGCATTGGCACCCTTTTCTGTCCACAAAGAAATCTGCAGCTGTCCTCACAGAGCTCCGTTGAGGTGAGTCACTGCCCCTCTCTGACTCGCTCATTCTGTTTTTCCTGGCGCTGCAGGATGGCCTTTGTACTGGGCTCCTGCTTCTGTTGGTGGCTTTTTCTGCCCACAAAGAAATCTGCAGTAGTCCCGACACAGGTCCATTGAGCTTGCTCACTCCCCCTCTGTCACTCACTCATTCTGTTTCTTCCACCGTTGCAGGCTGCCCTTTTGTACTGGGCTTCTGCCTGCATTGGCACTTTTTTTTGCACACAAAGAAATCTGCAGCTGTCCCAACAGAGCTCCGTTGAGGTCACTCACTCCGCCTGTCTCACTCGTTCATTCTGTTTCTTCTGGCACTGCAGGCTGCCATTTTGTACTGGGCTCCTGCCTCTGTTGGTGCCTTTTTCTGCCGACAAAGAATCTGCAGCAGTCCTGACAGAGCTCCGTTGAGCTTGCTCACTCCCCCTCTCTCACTCGCTTGTTCTGTTTCTGCCGGCACTGCACGCTGCATTTTGTACTGGGATCCTGTCTGCGTTGCCGCCTTCTTCTGCCCACAAAGAAATCTGCAGCAGTCATGATAGAGCTCTGTTGAGCTCGCTCACTCACTCCCCCTCTCTCACTCACTCATTGTGTTTCTCTCAGTGCTGCAGGCTGCCCTTTTGTACTGGGCTCCTGCCTGCGTTGGCACCTTTTTCTGTCCACAAATAAATCTGCCGCCGTTCCGAGAGAGCTCCTTTGAGGTCGCTCACTTCCCCTGTTTTACACATTCATTCTTTTTCTCCTGGTGCTGCAGGCTGTCATTTTGTACTGGGATCCTGCCTCTGTTGGCACCTTTTTCTGCCCACAAAGAAATCTGCAGCAGTCCCAACAGAGCTCCGTTGACCTCACTCACTCTCCCTCTGTCACTCGCTCGTTCCATTTCTGCTGGCGCTGCAGGTTGCCCTTTTGTAAGGGGCTCCTGCATGTGCTGCCGCACTTTTCTGCCCAGAAAGAAATCTGTGGCAGTCACAATAGAGCTCCATTGAGCTCGCTCACTTCCCCTCTCTCAGTCACTTGTTCTGTTTCTCCCACCACTGCAGGTTGCCCATTTGTACTGGGCCGCTGCATGCATTGCTGCCTTTTTCTGCTCACAAAGAAATCCGCAGCAGTCCCAACAGAGCTCTGGTGAGCTCAATCACTCACTCCCCCTTCCTAACTCGCTCATTCTGTGTCTCCTGCTGCTGCAGTCAGCCCTTTTGTACTGGGTTCCTGCCTGTGTTGGTGGCTTTTTGTGCCCACAAAGAGATATGTAGCAGTCCTGACACAGCTCCGTTGAGGTCGCTCACTCCCTCTCTGTCACTCGCTCATTCCGTTTCTGCCGGCGCTGCAGGCTGGCCTTTTGTACTGGACTCCTGCCTGGGTTGCCTCCTTTTCCTGCCCACAAAGAAGTCCGCAGCAGTCATGATAGACCTCCGTTGAGTTCACTCACTTCCTCCCTCTCTCTCACTCGCTCATTTTGTTTCTGCCGGTGCTGCTGGCTGGCGTTTGGTACTGGGCTCCTGCCTGCATTGCTGCTTTTTTCTGCCCACAAAGAAATCCACAGCAGTTACGATAGAGCTCCATTGAGGTCGATCACTCCTCCTATCTCACTCGCTCATTCTGTTCCTCCTGGTGCTGCAGGCTGCCCTTTTGTACTGGGCTCCTACCTCTGTTGGCGCCTTTTTCTGCCCACAAACAAATCTTCAGCAGTACCGACAGAGCTTCGTTGAGCTCGCTCATTCCCCACTCTCACTCGCTTGTCCTGTTTCTGCCGCCACTCCAGGCTGCCCTTTTGTACTGGGCTCCTGCTGCATTGGCACCTTTTTCTGCCCACAAATAAATCTGCCACAGTCCCGAGAGAGCTTCATTGAGGTCCTTCACTCCCCCGTCTTACAAGTTCATTCTGTTTCTCCTGGCATTGCAGGCTGTCCTTTTGTACTGGGCCACAAACAAATGTGCTATGATTGGTGGGCAGAATATTGGAAGGTGCTGTATTTAGGGTTGCCAACCCACAAACGAACAAAGTCCAAAGAAAGACAGCACTCAGACCTGATAAAAGCCAAATATGCAGGTCCAAACGAAGATGAATTGCTATGAAAATACTGTTTTTAATATAATGCAAAATGCATGGTGACCAGCAGGCTACCAAACACACAGTACACCACACCCAGCGCTTCGACTCAGACAAGAGTCTTCATAAGGGGTAACACATAACCAGTTAGTTAGAACCTTAAATGTGAAGACCAATTACACCAAATCATCAATTAAACAATTAAATTCTAATAGAATCCTAATGAAAAACACATGAAGTATATTAAATACATAATAACCCCAGAATAGAAATGGCAATCAATGCAGTTTTACATTTCAATCATAAGACAGAACATCTTATCAAATACAAAATACACATCCCAATACTTAACATAAACTGCAACTGACAAATCACAATAAATAATAAAATAAAGAAACCAAACCTCTGGCATAACTAAACAATAGAAAACATTTTGAAAGGACAGTGTATCAGCAAGTGCAGGACATTTTTGCTAATAAAACTGTTCCTAAGTTTTATAATATGACACAAGGTGAAAAAACTGCCTTAGAAGAGTTGAGTAAAAATGAATCTGTAGTGATAAAACCAGCAGATAAAGGGGGTAATATTGTAATACTAGGGAAAAATCATTATTGTAATATAGTACTGGCATTGTTGGAGAATACTGATAATTACCGTAGGCTGCCTTCTGATCCCACACTAGCTTTTAAAAAAGAATTATTTCAGCGTTTGAAGCATACAGTGGATAGTGGTTTGATTACTAATGATGAATACAGATTTATTTGGCAGGAATCGCCTGCAGTCCCTAGTTTTTACATTCTCCCCAAAATTCATAAAAACTTGGTGAACCCCCCAGGAAGGCCGATAGTGTCAGGATGTAATTCTTTAACACAGAATTTGGGAAAGTTTATTGATTTCTTTTTGCAATTTCAGGTTGTGGCTCTTCCATCTTATATTAAAGATAATAAAGACATTTTAAACATTGTTAAGGATTTAAACCGGGAATCGAATTACAGATGGATTGGCATAGATGTTGAATCTTTGTATACATCTATTCAACATCATATGGGATTGAGAGCATTGCAATTTGGTTGGAGGAGCTATCTAGGACTAATAGTAATATTCCACATGAATTTCTTTTGGAAGCTACGGAATTTTTGTTAACATATAATTATTTTGAGTTTCAGGGAGAGTTTTATTTACAGAAGTGTGGTACAGCTATGGGGTCTTCTTTAGCACCCAGTTATGCTAATTTATTTTTAGGACTTTGGGAAAAAGCTGTTGTCTTTTCTAACCTCAATCTGTTTGTCAAGTACATAGTTCGATGGCATTGTTTTATTGATGACATACTATGTATTTGGGAAGGACCGGAATCACTTATATCTGATTTTATGAGACGGTTAAATTTAAATGAGTACAATCTGAGATTTACACATACTATGGACTCCACAACTATTTCTTTCTAAGATTTACAGTTAACAGCAAAACATAAGATTGAAACTAAATGTTTTAGAAAAGATACTGCTACTAATTCATTATTATTAGGCAGTAGTGCTCATCCTTACAGTTTGAAGAGTTCAATTCCTTTTGGTCAGATGCTTAGATTAAGAAGAAACTGTAGTAGTGATAGAGATTTTTTAGATCAAACTGATGAACAGATTAAGAGATTTGAAAATATAGGTTACAAAAAAGAACAGTTGAAACATACAAGAGAAAAAGTTTTTGACATGAATAGAGAAGATTTCTTTAAAAATACGACTAAGAAAGTTATAGATAAGGGTAATATACCTTGTACTTTTGTGACAGACTATAATCATGTGGCAGGACAGATAGGCAATATCATACATAGGAGTTGACACATTTTACTGGGGGACAGTGATTTAGTTGCTTCTGTTGGTAATAAACCTAGAATAACATTCAATAGAAGCGAGAATCTTAAAGACAAACTGGTTCACAGTAGAATTACTATGTCTTCAAGAAATACATCTACTTGGTTACCTTTACATCCTTGTGGTTATTGTAGATGTAATCATTGTAACATTTGCCCCCTCCAAAAAGTTTGTACATCCTAAATTGTCTGATATCATAATTGACATCAGAGAACTTCTAACTTGTGACACCTCTTATGTGGTATATGTTTTCTGGTGTACTTGTAATTTACTTTATGTTGGGAAAACTATTAGGCCTTTGAAACAGAGATTACAAGAACATACACGTTCTATTCTGAATGGCAAAGGAGACACCCCCCGGTAGGAATTCATTTTTTAGATGTACATGGATCTAAATCTGAGGATTTGAAATTTGTGGGTTTAGAACATGTTCTACCCATGAAAAATGGAGGTGACAGGTCAAATTTGCTTTTACAGCGTGAAAACATGTGGATTTATGCTTTGCATAGTGTTAAACCACAAGGAGTTAATGAGAGATGGGACCTGAAGCAATTTTTGACAAAAAAATGTTTAGCATTTTTTGTTTGCTGTTTTGTGTTGTAGTTGGTGATATTTATGAGACAAAAATGAGATATAGTATTTGTTTAATATTTTCCTTTTTTCATTCTCCCCTAGGTTCATTCTCATTCCATTTCATTTGGCTGCCCTCCGGCTGTTCTGGTCCTCATTTACTAGGAGGTCCTACGAGTAACAAGTTGCCTTGCTGTTTATCTTGCATTATATTAAAAACGATATTTTCATAGCAATTCATCTTCATTTGGACCTGCATTTTTGGCTTTTTATCAGGTTTGAGTGCTGTCTTTCATTGGACTTTGTTCTTTGTACTGGACTCCTGCCTCTGTTGGCACCTTTTTCTGCCCACAAAATAATCTGCAGCAGTCCCGACAGAGCTCTGTTGACCTCACTCACTCACTCCCTTCCCCTCTGTCACTCGCTCGTTCCATTTCTGCTGGCGCTGCAGGCTGCCCTTTTGTAAAGGGCTCCTGCATGCGTTGCTGCCCTTTTCTGGCCAGAAAGAAATCTGCAGCAGTCATGATAGAGCTCCACTGAGTTCACTCACTTCCCCTCTCTCAGTCATTCGTTCTGTTTCTCCCGCCGCTGCAGGCTGCCCATTTGTACTGGGCCCCTGCATGCATTGCTGCCTTTTTTCTGCCCACAAAGAAATACGTAGCAGTCCTAACAGAGCTCTGGTGTGCTCTATCACTCACTCCCCCTCCCTCACTAGCTCATTCTGTGTCTCCCTCTGCTGCAGTCAGCCCTTTTGTACTGGGTTCCTGCCTGCGTTGGTGGCTTTTTCTGCCCACAAAGAGATAATTAGCAGTCCTGACACAGCTCCATTGAGGTTGCATACTCTCCCTCTGTCACTCGCTCATTCCTTTTCTGCTGGCTCTGCAGGCTGGCCTTTTGTACTGGGCTTCTGCCTGGGTTGCCGCCTTTTCCTGCCCACAAAGAAATCCGCAGCAGTCATTATAGACCTCCGTTGAGTTTACTCACTCCCCCTCTCTTACTCGCTCATTCTGTTTCTGCTGGCACTGCAGGCTGGATTTTTGTACTGGGCTCCTGCCTGCATTGCTGCTTTTTTCTGCCCACACCTCAGCAGTTACGATAGAGCTTCGTTGAGGTCGATCACTCCTCCTGTCTCACTTGCTCATTCTGTTTCTCCTGGTGCTGCAGGCTGCCCTTTTGTACTGGGCTCCTGCCTCTGTTGGTGCCTTTTTTTGCCCACAAACAAATCTGCAGCAGTACTAACAGAGCTCCATTGAGCTCGCTCATTCCCCACTCTCACTCGCTTGTCCCATTTCTGCCGCTGCTCCAGGCTGCCCTTTTGTAATGGGCTCCTGCCTGCATTGCTGCCTCATTCTGCCCACAAAGAAATCCTCAGCAGTTATGATAGAGCTTCGTTGAGGTCGAGCACTCCTCCTGTCTCACTTGCTCATTCTGTTTCTCCTGGTGCTGCAGGCTGCCCTTTTGTACTGGGCTCCTGCCTCTGTTGGTGCCTTTTTTTGCCCACAAACAAATCTGCAGCAGTACCAACAGAGCTTCGTTGAGCTCGCTCGTTCCCCGCTCTCACTCGTTTGTCCCATTTCTGCCGCTGCTCCAAGCTGCCCTTTTGTACTGGGCTCCTGCCTGCATTGCCGCCTCCTTCTGCCCACAAAGAAATCTGCAGCAGTCATGATAGAGCTCCGTTGAGCTCGCTCACTATCCCTCTCTCACTCGCTCATTCTGTTTCTCCCACTGCTGCAGGCTACCTTTTTGTACTGGGTCCCTGCATGCATTGCTGCCTTTTTCTGCCCACAAAGAAATCTACAGCAGTCCCAACAGAACTCTGTTGAGCTTGCTCACTCCCCCTCTCTTACTTGCTCATTCCGTTTCTGCTGGCGCTGCAGGCTGGCCTTTTGTACTGGGCTCCTTCCTGCACTGCTGCCTTTTCCTGCCCACAAACAAATCCGCAGCAGTCACGATAGAGCTCTGTTGAGCTCACTCACTCCCCCTCTCTCACTCACTAGTTGTGTTTATCTCAGTGCTGCAGGTTGCCCTTTTGTACTGGGCTCCTGCCTGCGTTGGCACCTTTTTCTGCCCACAAATAAATCCGCTGCTGTCCCAAGATAGCTCCGTTGAGGTCGCTCACTCCCCCATCTTACATGTTCATTCTGTTTCTCCTGATGCTGCAGGCTATCCTTTTGTACTGGGCTCCTGCCTCTGTTGGCACCTTTTTCTGCCCACAAAGAATCTGCAGCAGTCCCGACAGAGCTCCGTTGACCTCACTCACTCCCCCCTCTATCACTCGCTCATTCTGTTTCTGCTGGTGCTGCAGGCTGCCCTTTTGTAAGGGGCTTCTGCATGTGTTGCCACCCTTATCTGCCCACAAAGAAATCCACAACAGTCATGATAGAGCTCCATTGAGCTCACTCACTTTCCCTTTCTCAGTCACTCGTTCTGTTTCTTCCGCCGATGCAGGCTGCCCTTTTGTACTGGGTCCTGCGTGCATTGCTGCCTTTTTCTGCCCACAGAGAAATCCGCAGCAGTCCCAACAGAGCTCAGTTGAGCTCGGTCACTCCCCCCTCTCTCACTTGCTCGATCCTAATCTGTCCCAAGCACAGATTTCTGACTGCGACTGCGATATTCTGCGCCAGAAGCACGAAAACACATTTCAGCCAGGATGTAAAAAATGACAGCTGTACTGTTCATAAGGAGGTGTGGAAAAATGCCAGTGTTGAAAATGTGGTGTGAAAACATTACTAATTTGCGAGTTTACAAGGGTGTGTGGAAACTGCACGACGCACACTCACAACACAGTCATGGTATGGAGTTTCATCACAAAATTTTCAACATAGGCATTTTAGGACCTTTGCTCATGAACAGTGTCAGTGTGATTTTCTTAATGTGTCCCAAACACTGATTTCCCATCGGAACCGCGCTGTTGTGCGTTGGAAGAGCGAAAACACATTTCGGCTAGGATGTGAAAAATGACAGCTGCACTGTTCATAAGGAGGTGTAGAAAAATGGCAATGTTGAAAATCTGGAGTGAAAATATTGCAAAGTTGCGAAGGTACAAACATGTGTGGAAACTGCGCAATGCACGCTCGTAGCACGCTCATTTTATGGAATTTCGTCACCAAATTTTCAACATAGGCATTTTAGGACCTCTGCTAATGAATAGTGTCACTGTCATTTTCATAATCTGTCCTGAACACTGATTTCCCACAGTGACCGTGCCATTCTGTGCCAGAAGTGTGAAAATAAATTTCGGCCAGGATGTGAAAAATGACTGCTGCACTGTTCACAAGGAGGTGTAGAAAAATGCCAATGTTGAAAATGTGGTGTGAAAATATTGCAATTCGAGAAGTTCACAGTGTAGTAGCAACTGCGCATTCTGCGTCGTAAAACAGTTATTTTTGGATTTTTCACCGAATTTGCAACATAGGCTTTTTGAGAGCCCACCTCATAGACACTGGCACTGTCGTTTCGTTAATTGGTCCCGAAAGGTGATTCCGCGCAGTGACCGTGAAATCACTTTTCAGGGCTGATTAACATCATGACAGTGGTAGAATTCATGAGGAGGGGTCCCAAAAACCCCATGTTGAAAATTTGGTGCCAAAATTCCAAAAAATGACTGAGATATGCATCAAAGTTGAAAAAAACCCTATTTATTCTATTATACAGCTTACCGTCAATTTCTCAGTTTGTGGTCGGTTTTGAAAAGTGCAGACGTGTTCCCGGTCCACCAAAGATCATCGCGCCAGATTCATGGTAAGTATGGGGTGAGGGGGTGTGGGGAGGCAGGGTGCGTGGTGGGTGCCGGGTTGTGGGGGGGCAGGGAGACCGTTTTTACAAGGTCCAGGAATAAAACCATCGAGGACTTTTTTTCTTTCAGGACCATTTGGCATGCTGGGGTGGGCTCCCAGCATGCCAACACAGTATTTTTTGGTGGGGGCCAGCTGTAGCCGACGGGAGATTGGGCACCCCCGTCTGCACAAAAGGGGGGGGGCGCAAGAGCCGAGAGGGATTGGGCAGCCCCTTGGCAAAAGTCTACTGGGTGTTTGGAGGAGGATTATGCTGATGGGGAGTGGACTCCCCTGTTTGCAAATGAACCTTTGGGGTGGAGTTATGCCAACAGCGGTGGCTCCCCGTCGGTAATACTTTGGCTGGGCATAAATGACAGCGAGTGGGCTTCTCGATCGGCAAATGAAACTTTATTTTTTGGGGGTGACATAATGCCATGGGGATTGGGCACCTCCTTGCACAAGAAAGAATGGGGGCATGCCGATGGGGACTGGACTCCCGTCGGCAAGCTGGATGGGGAATTCAGGACAGCCCTGCAATGAGGGTCGCTTCCTCATTGCAGCAGATGATCTGCAATGATGGGGCGGCCTGGAGTGCAACAGCTAAAACTTTAGAAGGTGTGTACGCTGGCTGAACTAGTGTCAGCAGCGTGGCCACACCATTGGGGACAACGGGCCAAGCTTTTAAAGGCTGTGGGGGCATTGGCCACAACAGTGGCGCGCCCCCACAACCTGCTTCTTGCAAAAGCTTCTGCAATATGTTTCTTGTGCTTGCGCGCAATCAACATAATGATTCAGAGCCAGCAGGGAGATCCCATGAGAATCAGCCTAGGCCTAGGGCACTGAACAAGTACTCGCTGGGGGCCAGACAAAAGAGGGGCGATATGACAGAAACCTTCAAATTATCAAAGAAATGAACAAGGTGAACTGCAAGGAACTATTCAACAAGAATAGTGAATCTAGGACACAATGACATGAGTGGAAGCTTGTGGGGGGTGGATTCAGGAGGTATTTAAAAGTTTTATTTTAAATAGAGAGTGGCTGAGCCATGGAACGGTCTGCCAGCGAGGTGGTGGGAGCCAAAACCTGTATGGCTGAGACAGTGTTCAGGGATTAGTTGTTACTTGGGGTGTAGCAGTAAGACAGGGAGGAAGGGGTGAACAGTGTAGACAAAACCCCCATATTGACTAAAGGTCTCAGGGGATAGCAGGGTGTCATGGGCAGACTGAATGTATCAATGGTCTTTTTCTGCCATCACAGTCTTTCTTTCTTTCATTCTTTCTTGAAACTCTAGTGGGAGAAACGTTCCTTTTTTAGGGATGACCTGGGCCTTGTGGTACAATAAAACTACTAGTACACACAACAAGCAGCATATTCTAAACATACTTTGCATAATAAAAATGGCATAAAGTACGGTAAACAAACACTTTTGAAACCCATTTACACCACAGTAAAACAAGTACCTCTAAATTTATATCACATTTATTTAGATCACATAAATCTGGACATGGGGCCCTATTCTAGAAGGTTGGCGCAAGTCGCCTCCAAACACGACTTGTGCCAACTGCAACTGTGACATTGGCCCTGCGCCCTATTCTAGAAGGGGCAGGGTCTCTGCGTCTAAGTCCTGCAACTTACGACATGCAGCCAGGTACGCCGAACAGAGGGTGCACCTGGCATGCATATCACAAGCCGCAACATGTACACCGCAGGTTGCAAGTGTTCCCCCCCCCATGCCCAGTAAGCCACGTTAGGCACCTTGCAGGGCTGCCCATACCTCCTGCCCCCGAAGTGTACAATTTGAGCCCCACAGGGTTGCCCACCCTCAGCCCCCGAAGTGTACAGTATGTGCCCACATGAGTGTGCCACACCTCCAGTCCCCTAGAGTGTACATTAAGAGCCCCACAGGGCTGCCCACACCCAGCCCACCCAAAGTGTACAATATGTGCCCCACAGGGCTGCCCACCCCAGTCCCCCTGAAGTGTACATTAAGAGCCCCACAGGGCCTGCCTACACCCCAGCCCTCCTGAATCCCCCATGCGAAATAGCCCAGGTGAAACAGTCACCCCCAAGTGTCCTGACCCTGAGTCTTAGCCACAAATGTAGCATACCCAGCCCAGCCTTGATAGTGTAGTGGCTTCTCCCACACCCAGCAGTGGAGCACACCAGCAGCCCCACCTGTCCCCAGCCGGCAACTGGCACAGCCACTCACCTCTGCCAGCTGCCGACTGAGTTCAGTTGGAGCACACAGAAAGATGTGCCTGTGAAATCAATTTCTGAGTGCTTCTTTTCTGCACGTGCTCCAACTGAACCTCAGTCTGGCAGCTGGCCATGGAGGTGAGAGGGCTGTGCCAGTCACTGGCTAGGATGGGTGGGGAGTGCTGGGTGACTGGCACTGCTGGGTGGGGGATTGGGGGTGGCCACCAGACACAGGGCTGGTTGCATTGCATGCTTTGCAGCTGCGACTGGGTCGGGCATGGGTGGGGGTGACTGTGCCACCCTGTGGGGCATTTAGCAATGGGGGATTCATGGGGCTGGTGTGTGAGCAGCCCTGCAGGGTTCTTAATGTACACTTTGGGGGCTGGGTGTGCGAGCCCTGCAGGGTTCTTAATGTACACTCTGGGGACTGAGTGTGGGCACCTGCAGGGCATATATTGTACACTTCGGGGCAGGTGTAGGCCACTGCGGGGCTGGGCATGGGGGAGGGCATCAGAGGCTTGACTGCTGGGCTGTTGGCGGGTCTACAGGACCCCCGGGGGGGGCATCCGTAACTTACACCAGCTAAAAGCTGGTGTAACTTACGTTGCCGGTTCTCCTCCAGAGGTTCTTGTAGAATCTCGACATTGGGGACTTTGTAGCTACCCTTCTGGAATGGGGCACAACTGCTGCCGTAAACCCTCTAGTGCCATGTCGCAGGGGGTTTATGGCACAACTGCTGGCGTAACAGCTGTTTGGCGCAAGTGGCCTGTGCCATGTTGCAGGCCACATTGTAGAATCGCACATGTCGCAACTGCTGGCGTAAGTTGCTACATGTGCGATTCTACCTGGTGCAAGTGCTGTTATGCCAGGCATAACTGTACTAGAATCGGGGCCAGGATGTGGAACTTGAAACCAATTATAAAATGGGTAAAAGAAACCCAGAGCTGTGACTGGTCAGATGTGAGGAGATGCTTGTGCATTATTCCAGCACAGGTCAGAAAAACATATCTGTCTGAACCTCATTACAGTACTTGGCATTTAATTGCAACAAGGCACTCCAAGGTGGGTGTAATTGGTAATCCCCTTCATTCCATGCCTTTAAACGAATGCAAAGGCATATTCCTGCTTCCCCCTGTACATGTCTCTCCCCCTCAGGACCCTTTCTGACCTTTTTCTACCTATTTCTCCTGACCTCCACTCCTGCCTTGATCTCCCTAAACCAGGCCTAACTGTGCTCTTGCTCTTAGTCTGTTCTCTGTACTTCAAATGCACTGTGCGCTCTTTATGTATTTCTTGTGGTTTTGATTGCATATGTACTTTGTATTTCACTATATGAATGTTAGTAATGCTATTTCTGTCTGTACTCCCTTCCCCCCTCCCCTAGGTCACACCTGGAAATGAACCGCGACTCAGTGTGCCTTTCCTAGTTACCAGTCTTAAACTAACTAAATAAATAAATAAATAAACTGTGGGATAATTACACTTTTCAGGTGCATAAGGCACTAAGCATTGCCTTGTGCCTCACTTCCTGAGCTTGCCATTGTCCCACAATAATGCGCACCCTGCTGTGCCTTGTTACTTAAATAAAGAAGGGATCCAGTCACTAGCAGAACAAAAGGCACAGTTGTCATCAGCAGAACTCATTTGTACTACATTCTGAAGAACATGAACTTCAAGTCATTCGGTTCTTCACTACTTGGTGTCTCTACATGAACTCTGGAGTGTTGTCCCTTACTGTTTAACTACAGCTGGGGTTCATACTGGAGCTGAAGTCATAATTCGCTGCTTGTCACTTCACAGCCATTTCCACATCAACAGATTGTGATATCACAAAAAGTGCACTATAATTTCAGCTGCAGTCTCAGCCTCAGAGTTAGTTTATCTGTAGATGTCCTTAGCAATTGGGAACAGAATAGCTCCAAATTCGGATTCTGTTGTAATGTTTCATAACTGAGTTCTGTTGCTGCCAGCTGTGATTTTGCTTCTGCTGGTGACCAGAGCTCCTCTTTGAAGATGATCAGCAATGAAAACTGACAAAGGCATGAAACTGCATTCTGCTTGGTTGCCAGTAGGTGGCTGCATATGACTTCACTACCATGTTACAGCTCTCTACTGATAGTAGTAGTGATGCCATCAGCTGCCCTCTAGTGGTGATACCGTAGCAATACAATTTCATGAATTTTTATACCCGCACTCAAATGTGTGAATGAATTAACCATTAAAGCACGACTAGGGGTTTGGTTACTATCTTTTAAACTAAACCTATGTGATGGGCAGACTAGGTGGACTGTATGGTCCTTATCTGCTGACAGATTCTGTGTTTCTATGTCATGAGGTATGAGGTACAGCCAAGGGCATTATGTCTTCAGGAGTGCTTTAATGTTATTATTAACCCTTGCATGGTCATGGACTGATATATCAGTCCAAAATCCCTATACGTTCTAATTATGTTGGCAGCCTAAGGGTTAAACTAAAATGATTTCACTTAAAAAAAGTTACGTTTTATAGTTAAAAATCTAATTGTTTTTGAATCATTAAGAAAGGCTCAAAAAGTCAGTGCATGCTCTGACTGGCATAATAATGTTTTTGTGCAAATTAAGAAAGTAAAAAATAATACCCGACATGGTGGGCAGTATTAGACAATACCATACCACCCAGGGATGTAATGGGGCCTGATATCAGAGGTGGAGGGCCTTATAGCCCCTGGAAGCTCCAGTATTGCCCAATACTGCCCACCCTGTCGGGTATTAATGTGCTTGGAAAATGGGCATCTCTGAAAATATTAAGTAATAAAGTAAGAGAGGAAATTAGTTTAAAATGGATAGAAAGACTAGGAAAAAAACCTTTTATTGGGCAAGTAGTCCCTCCATTTCTATGCTGTTTCATCTCCTTTTGCCATCACCCACCCAGCACAGAGCCAGGCTGTTCTACTTACCTTCCCCCACACCACCACCTCTAGAAGAAGAGATGGAATTTCTCAAAAACATTTTCCTTAGCAGTCTCTGAGCATCACTTCTGAGCTTAAAAAAGAGCTGTCTGCCCTTTCTGCATGATGTTTTTTTTGTTGTTGCAGTCGGAAGATGTGTCTCTTTGGTGCGTGACCATGCATCTGTAAAAACCAGGACGTGGAGACCTGCATGTACAGTGTGGGACAGCAGCAATCTAAATTATTTATAGTTGTTTTCCCCTTTAGCAAGAAGTGATCTCACAGTTTTACATTTGTGAAGATAATTACTTTTGGCAGGAGACAGCACATTTGCCAGCAGCGTGTTAGTGCTTCCCTGTCTTTGGAGGTTGAGCAGAATCGGGGATGTGTGTGTCTCCAACAGAATGAAGGAAAATGTAAGCTAAATGTACTTGCTTGTATAGTAAGCAGTGCTTAATGTTTTTTTTTATTTACTAAGCAGAACTCAGAGAGAGTCGGGGGGGGGTTGTATCATTTTTATGCAGAGTGCTGGGGGCTGGCTAGTTGCTAGATGAGCGGAAAAAAATGGTGTCTGGCCAGTTTGAAAATTTGGGGTGGCCCAAGGATACCCCAAGTAATGGATCACCCCAAAATGGGACTTGTTTTTTGACGGGCTCTATTGAAAAAAATGAATGCATTGCCTGGAGAAGATGGCTTACAGCCAGTCAGGATGCTTCATTTTTCAAGCTAATTTTCTAAACAAAAATAAGGTCTGACTGGACAGACCAACTGAAAGAAAAACACAGAGAACAAACACTGAAACACTTGGACCCGACAAAGAATTAGACAGTCTGTATATAGTGGATGCTATCAGCAAAAGGCAAAACCAGCAGGACGAAACAGAAAGCGACTGGAACAAACCAAGAAATTTGAGTTAAATTTATTTAGACAACAAAATGCCTAACATCTTGGTGCATTGTGGCGATAAAGTGGCAGGATGCTACAAAGAGCCAGGCATTAGGCATTCTGTTGCCTAAATAAATTCCACTCAAATTTTGTGGTTTACTCTAGCACCTTTGTGTTTTTCCTAGATAGACCAATTAGCTTTCTTTGGCTGTCAATTTCTATGTTACTATGTTTCTGTTATACTGTGGTGCAAAAATAAAGAACGGTTATGTACTTACCATGACAGTAGATCTTCAAGAGAATCTGCTTCATCAGGTCACACCTATGTAACTATAGCTGGCAAGCACTAGGACCACACAGATTTTTTTCCAAGCAATCAGCCAGGCACTGCCCATGACAACATCAGTCATCATGTACATAAACATAGGCGGCCCCTCCTCTCCTCAGTTCCCAGCTGGAGATCATGCTTGGAGGACCTCCCTGTAGGGAACCAGAAGAGACCCCAGCACCCCCCTACCAGGCAAGACTGAGTGCTGGAAAAGGTAGCAATGGGGACAGCAGCACCAGTATCCTTTGTCGTATCCCCCCAAGGGAAAAGAAGGGTGGGATGGCATGGCCCGATGAAAGAGATTCTCTTGAAGATCTACTGTTATAATAAGTACATAACCGTTCTATCTTCTTCAATGATATCTCTTTCATCAGGCCACACCTTTTGAACTAGTCCCAGGCAGTACCAAAAGATAACAGTATGGGTGGCTGGAACCTCTAGGCTTATGATAGGAGGCCTTGTACAGTAGCTAAAGCTTGGCCAAACCCAGCTAGTGTACAAGAGACAATGTACAGACTGTAGTGCTTAGTGAAGGTGTGGGCAGTACTCCAGGTAGCAGCTGCACAGATCTCTGCAGTGGAAACATTCTGAAAACAAGGTACAGACGTCGCCGTGGCTATCGTAAAATGACCACAAACCACACCAAGAAGTTTCTTATCGTACTTCCTGTGACAGAATGTAATACAATGTGCTATTCATTTGGACAAGCACTGTTTAGAAACTGGGGAGCACTCATTCCTAGGGGAAAACAAAACAAAAAGCTGTGAGGACTTTCTGCAGTCCTTTGTACAGTGTGTATAGTATCTGAGTATTCCATGCACATCTAAAGTATGGAGTAATGCTTCCCCTGGACTGGCATGCTCTGATAATACACTGGTAGGTGGATGATTTGATGAAAAGTAAACTCAGACACCATAGGATTAGTATGCAAAGGCACCCTGTCTTTGTGGAAAATCAAATAAGGAGGCTCGTGCATTAGAGACTGCAGCACTGAACTCCTTTGAGCAGAAGTGATTGCAACTAAAAATAACATCTTCCGAGAAAGAAAGCATAAGCCACAAGTCACTGCTTGCTCAAAAAAAGCCAGTCAGCTTTTCTAAAATAAAATTCAAGTCCTAAGCTGGGACTGGATTTTGAAAATTAGACTTGTAAAATGCCTCTCAAGAACGTATGTGCATGCCACGTCCAGCTGAGCAGCCACACGGCCATCCACAGGCACATGGAAAGCAGCCAAATGCACTTTGATTGAGGAATATTGCAGGCCTGAATGTGTTAACAATAGAAGGTACTATAGAACCTGATTGACTGGACAGGTAAATGGATCCAGGTAATGTGAAGTGGCCCATAAAGCAAACAGCTTCTATTTCATGGAGTAAGTCTGTCTAATGAACAGTTTTCTAGCAGCCACCAGAGCATCTGCCACTTTCTGCGATACCCCAAAGCAAACTATGGCTATGTCTTTAGGAGCCATGCGTGCTGATACAGGGACTAGGGTTCCTTGTTTCTGCTACAGTAGATCCTTGCACAGGGGCAGAGGTACTGGGGGTTCCACTGCCAACTGTTGCAGCAGAGGATACTATATCTGTTGAGGCCATGGTGAGCAATGAGTATTAGAATTGCCCCCTCCATCTTCAGCTTGAGAAGTACTCTCTGAATTAGCAGGAACAGAGGGAAGGCATACGGAAACCTCCTTTTCCAAGAGAGGGTCAATACTTCTTGCCAAAAAAAATCCAGGCCCTGCAGTGAGCGAGCAAAAATGTAGCAGTTTTGAGTTGTGTGGTGTTGCAAAAAAGTCCAACTCTGGATGACCCCATCTTTCAAATAGGTCATCAATCGCTGCGGTTAGCAGTTCCCTCTTATGCATCCTGGACTGTGACCTGGTCAGTTTGTCTGCAAGATGTTTTGGGTACCTGAAACAGTACTGCTGATAGTTTTAGAATGTGTTCCAGAGCCCAGTACCAAACTCTCATTGCTTCCCTGCACAATGGATAAGAATGAATCCTCCTTGCTTGTTTTTGCAATGCAACACACTGACGTTGTCTATCTCTATAAACAAAGGATCTAGGGAGGAGTGGTTCTGGAAGGTCTGGAGTCTGTTTAGGACAGCTCTCATTTCCAGACCATTTATATGCAAAGCATGCACCACCTTGTTTCACGTGCCTTGTGTCAGCAGAGGTCCCAGGTGGGCTCCTCATTTTGATCCTGTAGCATCTGTAGTGAGAATCTGATGAGGGGAAGGAATCAAGAATGTGACATCTTTGAGCAGGTTATTGTGTTCCATCCACAACTGGAGTGCCTTGCACAAGGGAAATGGAACTAGAACCCTCTGTTCTAGATCGTCTGTAAATTGGTTCCACTGGACTTTCAGGGTCCACTGTGGGATCTGCATGTGCAATCTGGCCAGTGGCACAGTAACAATGGCTGCTGCTATTAGTCCCAGAATGTGGAGAAACATCCTAGCTGAGATATAACAGCTGTCATGCACCAATTATGCTGGGTAATCAGGCAGTCTGCTGTCCAAAGGAAGGAATGCAGAACCCTGGGCTGTATCCAGAACTACACCTATGTACTGCAATCTTTGGCAGGGAGTCAGGACAGACTTTGGTATGTTGACTGTCACCCCTAGAACATTGAACATCTGTCTGGTTCAGGCTAAGGTCTGCAACAGTTGGTCCCTGGAGTGGACTTTTAATAGCCAGTCATGCAGGTAAGGGAATACATACAGGCATTTCCTGTGAAGGGCTGCTGCTACCACAGCAAAGCATTTGGTAAAGACTCATGGTGCAGAAGATAAGCCATAGGGCAACACTCTAAACTGGTAATGTTTCCCCTGAAACAGGAACCGCAGATATTGTCTGTGAGGCTTCTGGATTGTGATATGGAGGTATGCATCCTTCATATCTAGGGAGCAAATCCAGTCCCCTGTTTGCAATATGGGAAGAAAACCATGCAGAGTAACCATCTGAAACTTCTTGTATTCTATGAAGAAGTTCAGATCTCTTAGATCCAGAAAAGGTGCAGATCCCCTGTCCAATCTGGGAAGAGGAAGTACCTGGAATAAAACCTTTTGTTCCTCTGTTCTAGAGGTACAGGTTCTATTGCCTGTTTTTTACTCAGAGTCTGTACTTCCTCTAGCAACAGGGATATATGCCCTGATGGGCATGTTGTCACCACTGGTGGACGATGTGTAGGGTTGTCCAGAAGTTAAAGAGCATGCCCATTCTCTATAATCTCCAGAACCCATGCGTATGTAGTTACCTCCCTCCATTGGTCCAAGTAGAGGGATAGGTGACCCCCTACAACCACCCCTGGAGGTAAAGGTGGTTTAGGAGCATATAAGGAATCATGCTGAGCCAGTGGGGGTGAAGCTACCGTCTCTTCTATCTCTAGGTGCTTTTGAACAGGCACCTGGGGATATGGTGGGGACTGGCAAGGCCCCAGCACCTTTACCTCTTCCCTGCTGTCTGCAGGCTGGACACTGCCCCCTGACAGCAGATGGGTGAAAGTTACCCATGCTCCTACCTCTGGGTTGGGTATGGTACAAGGAGTGTACTGACTTCAGAGTCTTGCCAGATGATTGAAGATTTCTCAAAGCATCTTCTACATCCTGGCCAAACAGTTTCTGCCCTCTGAATGGAGCCTTGAGAACTATTTGTTGCACATTAGTTGCAACACCTGCTACTCTGAGACAAGAATAGAGCCTGAGTCAGATTGCAGAGGCAGCAGCCCTGGCAGAGGCATCATAAATATCATATGCTTTGCGGATCAAATATTTCCCCACATCAGCACCAGCATTAAGAGTTTTCATTAACTCCCATTTAGTAGAACCCTCAGATAAGGCCTGTGCAGCAGCCTTAGCCTTCCTCCAGAGGGTGTTCTGATATTTTATCACATGGGCCTGGTAATTAGCAATATATAGACCCAATGAGGCAAAGGCATATGTACCCTTGCCTATGACTTTCAACCTCCTGTATTCTTTATGAGCAATAAAGGACCTCAGGTGCCTAGGTCATTGGAAGCTGTGGTCACCACTTTGTCAGTCTTAGACTGGCTGGCATAAAAAGGCTTTCCAGAAGGAGCAGAATACAATTTGTCAGTCTTTCTGGACACAGCTGGTATATTGTTTGGCCTATACCAGGCTGCATAAGTGGCATCCTCCAAGGCTGGAAATAGTAGAAGAACCACAGCAGAGGAAGATTCTGGCATCTCCAGAAACTCCAGCAGGCTCTTTTATGTAGGATCCTGTTCCTCTAAAGTAAAGCCCATGGCAGCTTGCATTTGCTGCATCATGTTGAAAAATGAGGGATCTTCTGGAGGTGATCTTGGTGTGTTCACAACAGAGTCCTCACTACAGGAGGAGACTGTGGAGCTGGTGCCCTGCCCATTGTGGTTCTCAGGATAGTCTTCCTCCTCCTCCTCCTCTTTCTGCATGATTAGATCAGGCTTATACTCACATTCATCATCAACTCTGTCATTGATGGGAATGAAAGGCTGTGCCAGTGACATCATCAGTGGCAGAAGAGGTGTAGTTGGCAAGTGAGTACCTCGTGGCATTGATGGAGCATTTGTGGTAGTCCCTGTTGATGGGCCCCCTGGAATTGGGAGGCCAGGCAGTAGACATCTTATCATGTCTGAAAATGTGATAAATACTACCTGAGCATCGGCGCTGCCTTGGTTAGTAGGCACGACTTAAGTAATTGACGTTGGAGGTTGGATCTCCATCAACTGTGACATACCAGCTGTTTTAGGCCTGGTAGTACCCACGCCAAGCTCAGACCTTGGTATTTGGTTGATGGTCGGGTGGTGGTTGGCATTGCCGCTGGAGTGGTTGACGTCAAAGCAGAGGTCATACCTGTAGTCTGCAGAGGTGACCTTGGGCACACCAGGAAGGCCTTGTCCTTCTCCCAGTGCTTGTGTTTGTGACTCCCCAAAGCTTTTTTCTGGGACTGCGATTCAGTCGACCGGCTGGGTGATGCTGTTTTTCTTGAAGCTGCTTCACCATTCTCTCAGTGGTCTTTAGGAGAAGGAATTTCTGCAAAGCCCCTTTTCTGCATTACCTGGTTGTGGAGTTGAACCTCCAGCAGATCTCACAATCTTTCACATTGTGAGAGAGGCCTAAGTAACAGACACAGATGTCATGGGAGTCTCCTATGTAGATCTTCTGTCCGCCCTCACAGTACCAGAAGAGTTTGGATGGTTCTTTTGACAACATACAGGTCACCAAAAATCACTACAAAAGTGATTACTTAGGTATAGGAAAAAATAAAATGGCAACTATAAGCACTGACGTTTATGCAGGTCCAATGAGTCTGATCACCAGTGGAAAAAGAACTGAGGAGAGGATGGGCTTCCCATGTTTATGTGCACACTGATGTCTGATGTCATTGTGGGTGACCCCTTGCTAACTGCTTGCAAAAGTTTCTGTGAGGTCCTAGTGCCTGTTGATTATAGTTCCAAAGGTGTGGCCTGATGAAACAGATATCTTCGAAGAAAATCTTAAGACACACAGGAACAGCAAACTTTCATGTGTATAATGGGACGCACTGTTCCTTTGTCAGGGGGTGCAGTTCTGCCTAGACAGCCTTCCTTATAAATGATAAAGGGACAGGTTGCTTAATAGCAAATTATTATTATTATTGCAGTATGATTACTGATTTTCCCTTAATAAATATGATGAAACCATATAGCAATAAAAAAGTGGTAATCATCATAAAAAAGTGCAAAAAGGATATCAATTTAAAAAGTACTAAAAACTGTTAAATAAGAATATATTTTTATATTGGCAGGATCAGCAGCACCCTTACAGGAAAATTTCAAAACAGCTTCAAACCTGAATTCAAAAGGAACATGAGCATCACGCAGTCTCAAGATCCTGTTCTATATCAATCAGTGTTAATCACTTTGCAATTTCATCTGATGACAAGTGCATGTCTTCTGGATCTATGGAAATAAGAAGAAAGGAAAGCAAAAATACAAGTGGCAAGCTCATCGACACAACAATGGAACCAGGTCTCCATGCAGATGTTACAGGTGTTACTACTCATTTACTACCACTGCCTTGTGTCCAAGGGGACCAAGCAAGGTTGAGGGGTTTGGGCTCATTAAACACCTCACATGGGGAGGGGGTGGTTTGTAAGGGGAACAAAGGGAATAGTGCTGTGTTTCCATCCAGTGAAGGAAATAGTGGGCCAGGTAACAACTGAGATACTACTTCCGGGATGCAGTACCAACCCACTATCCCAATAACTTGTGAACACCACCATGAGACCAGCTGGTACTAGTACCCACACTTTACTTTCAATCAAATATGTGTTTGTATCAGTTAGTGTACATCCCTAATAATATGCTCACACACCAGATTGTAAGAGACTAACAGCAGGATTTGATTTTTTTGGAACACAGGTCCTGTGAAGTAAAGGAGATTAGGCAATAAGCGATCTGGCAATGATTATAAGCAATAATCACAAAATCAAGCCTTTCAATATTCCAGTGCAAGCAATCTCTGGATGTCTGGGCCTCTTTATAGAGACGGTAGGTTAGGCACCCCAACAACAATTCACAGTGGTCCCACACAAGTCCTACTGTACTGTAAACCATCCACTACCCATAGTAGCAGATCCCCACAGTTTCAATATGCTTTCAATAATATCACCTTCAAACTGCAGTTCTCAAACTACTGTATACACGGGTACAATACGCACTGTTGCAGGCCTGCTGTCATGGTGCTCAGGATCTTGTGTTGGTGTACTTAAAGGAATGCAGCCTTGCTTTTATCCCACTGGACAGACATTTTGGTTAGCACTTTTATCAAACAATTAGTTGTATCCCAAAAGGGAAGTCCAACATGAAATAAACTAATCCAATAGGGAATCTTTGCAGCATGTTTTATTTTTTTGGGTGGGAGGCTGGCTGGCCAGTATTCCTGTGTCCTGAAGGTGTACAAGAACAGTTATAGATGGTTTTGAGCAGGCAATCTTTCACAGCAGCTGGTGGATGCTTGATGCAGGCCTAGGCTGGGCCTGTCACTTGCTTCACAGCTCTGTTTCTCACTCTCTAGACCAGTAGCACATGGCAGTATAGCAAGTTCAGAAGAGCCTAGATCATGGAAGTACCCTGCCTCATTCCAGTATGCACTCACTTCATTGAGGGTATAAGTACCCAGAGACAAGCTCCTGACTGTCTTGTTTTGTAATAATCAAAACAATGGGTTCTTTAGATTCTTTTAACAACACTTTATTCCAGCATAAGTTGTACTGCATACAGAGGAGCTAATTGTTCTTACAGCTACAGATTGTCTCGCTTCATCCTGATTTTCACATGCCTTGTAACTCTCTACATGCAACTTACAACACTGCCATATTTGCATTTATTAATATTCATACCTTTGTGTCTTACCAACACACTGACCACCTCTTCCCTTGGCACACTAGACAGGGAAGAATTGCTAGTTCCTAACTCTGAACACAATAGCTCTACAGATGACTGAGCAGATTAGTTCTGAAATGCAACAACTCGAACTCTAGCAGCTTTGCAGAATTCACCAGCACTCTCTCTCTCAGTTTAGACTGAACTCTAGCACTCAGATTCAGACTACACCAGGATCTGTGACTCTGAGACCTGGCTAGGCCCTCAGCTCCCTCCTCAGCACTTCTCTGCTCTCCAACTGCTTGGGAAGAACCGACTGCAACTCCTCTTCAGTTGGAATGGTTCAGCACAGCGCTCCCAACTCTCTCTCCGATTTGTTGACAGGCTTGTCACTCATGATTCTGGCTCCCCTAGTGGCTTAAAAAGGGTGCCAGGCACTCTGCTGCTGTTCTTCCAAAGTGCCTGAGTCTCTGCTAGGATCCCTTGCATTCTGGTTGGCTGATTGCAGAGGTCATTGGTGAACAAGACGGTGATGTCCATTCTGAACAGTCTGCTGCTATTTCCCACACATGCTACTTACTTTAAGTTTTAAAACCCAATAGCCAGCTGAGTTTGTAGTCAGTTCGCAGTGATGATGTCAGCGATTCTCTGGTCTATTTTTGGTCTCAGGGGCATCCCTGTCATTAGTGGCACACAGCAAGAAAAAAAACAAGTTTAAACTACATTCCTCTTCACCTGGCCTCCAGCACCAGTTCCAGCCAGAGGAAGTAGATATCACAGATTGACCCATCTGAGCCTCTGGTGGCTCAAAAGATAAGTCCCACCTTTGGAAGGTGGGGTGTTACATCAATTAAATCTCAATTAAGAAATGGTGGAAAACCTAAAATTTAATCCAGGAAATTTTGCCATGGGGCCAGCCTTAACTTTTGTGGTGCTTTTGCTGTTTACCTTTTTACCTGCCTGCACAGTAAATCTGCTTTGGAGGAGATGTCAGAAGAGCTGTACACCACTGTAGCAAAAGAAATTGCAAGTGATGAGCCCCTGGTATCATGGTTAAGAAACTCAGCAACCTGACACAAACCAAGGGCAAGTGATATTTTTTACCTAATAGTAAGTAATATGACAGACTCTGCAACAGCACCAGTAATGGACAATATCAAAATGCTTCTTGCAAGTCTTGAACAATTGCTCAGCACAGAAGTGAGCCTTCACCATAATGTCACCTTCCTCACCTCCACAAGTATTAGTTGGGTGGATTTTAGATGTTGATTTTAATGTGGGAAGTCAGGGTTTAGCATTATTGGTCAGTGTTAAGGTGGGGTTAGGATGTGCTGGGGAGTGTTGGATATTGTAAGCTCTCCTACTCAGCCAACCACCTCTGCCAGCCATGCCCCCTGCAGAAACCATGGCTTCCTAATATAGCATATACAGTAAGTGCTGCACATGCCTGGGTATTCTCAGAAGGCATTGCAGAAGCAGAGACTGGGCCCTAGGGGTGGGACTTGAAAGAGAACAGATTCAGAAAGTGAAGAGCAGGAGTTGTCCTGGTAGGGATCAAGCATCTGATAGGGGTTTTCACTATTCAACTCCACTATCCAGGGATTCCTCTTTGGAAAGAGAGGTTGTAGCCAGATGACCAGGTGACCATGCTCCTACCCCTAGGGCGGTTCTTTGCAATACCAGATTGCTAAGGGACAAAACTGTGGTGGTAAAAGATTTTATCACTGATTCCTTGTGGATCAGAAAGTTGTGGCTCGGTGGTAACTGGTCCTGTGCAAGAGGTTTCCATTCCAGATGATTTCTCCATGGTGTACCACCCTAGGCAGGAATGCAGAGGTGGCAGGGTGGTTATTAGCTTTAGATTCAAGCTGAGATTCACCGCATTTCCAGTGGTGGTGGCCAAGTCATTTGAATGTGTGGCCGTTCAACTAAGGCAGGCACAGGGTGCAAATAAAATACTTCTTGTCTATTTGTCTCTAAGGAATGAGGGGATATTTATGTAGGAATT
The DNA here is from genome assembly GCA_016271365.2 of Neoceratodus forsteri. Taxonomy (NCBI): domain Eukaryota; kingdom Metazoa; phylum Chordata; order Ceratodontiformes; family Ceratodontidae; genus Neoceratodus; species Neoceratodus forsteri. Next base: position 154,325,349 of record CM028138.1, read on the forward strand.
TGAAGACTTTATTGTTGACCTGGCATTGGAGACCTCCAGCTTATTGGAGCTGGGGGACATCAATGCTGAGTGGATGATGGAGCTTTGCAATTTGCTATCAGATTCTTCCAAATGATGTCTGCTCTGGATCTCATACAAGTGGTGTCCTCCACAACCCACAAATATGGCCACAGCTTGAATCTGGCCTTCCCCCTGCTACTCAGCATTGCCATGTTGTATGTTCGTATGTCCCTTCTGACCTGATAGTTTGATCAGATTGTTTCACAGTGAAGTTCCAGTTTGGGGCCCCTTGTATTTTTATCCCACAATGAAGAGCTGTGGCTTTTGAAGACAGCAGGGCTGAGACTGGAGCTTACCTTGTTGAGATCCTATTTGATGGAGGACAGGCTGGCTCTGAGATCCTATTGTGGGATTTATAAGTAATCTCCCAGAAGAAGGCAAAGTTTCTGCCTGGATCAGTTGCGATGAGGAGGAATAGACTATTCCAGCTCTTATACATTGCGGACAAACTTTTACACTCAGTCTGTCTGCAGTCCCAGAGGGTTGTTTCCATAGTGAAGTATGAGAAATATGGGGCTTTCATTCTCGACAGTGTGTCCTCCATCCAAACAGTGATCTCCAATGAATGAGTGACTCCCTACAGTGGGAGAGATGGATTGAATGAAGTCAGTCCTAGACACTTGGTGGATTTTCAGCTATTTTGGATCAGGATGTATCCCACATGTTGTACTTTTGGTGGCCTACCTACTATATCCTGGACCTAGTCCCAACCTGGCTATTAGTGGACTTCAGGGAGAGGCTGGTTCCTGTGGAACCCAGAATCATCCAGGGTTCCTTAGGTGGGGGTTTTTTCCCTGCTGCTTTTAAGAATATGGTAGTGGCCCCTTTCATTAAGAAACCATCTTTAGACCCAGAAGCCCTGGCTAATTACAGACCTGTCTCAAACCTTCCCTTTTTAGAGAAGATAATTGAGAAAGTGACAGCATTTCAGTAGGAAGTGCACCTGACTGAGCATGATATCTATGAGCCATTTCAACTAGTGTTACAATCTTGACACAGCACAGAGATTACCCTGGTGAAGGGGATGAATATTCTCTTCCTCGAGAAAGAGTGGGAGAATACTCAATGGTCATTATCCTTGATCTCTCATTGACATTTGACATTGTGAACCATTGGGTTTTGACTGCTTACAGCAAAACAACAATAATTAAGTTCTAGTTTGGGGCATGAAACATTGGGTGAGCAGACCCCTGCTGTCTGTTTGTAAGTGCTTTACTTTAATAGTTTTTTAATCTCAGTCAGAGCAAGACTGTTGTTTTAGCGACATTTTTTTACTGCTGAGCCTGGGTTGTTGTGTCGCTGTAGCATGTATACTGTGGGCCATGGGATAGCAAGGAGTGGTCCCTGTTTGTCTGAATTTTTTTAATTGATTACCTCAGAAAGTATGGGGGACTCACTGATAAGTGCTGTGTTGATTTGAGTCTTTCCTGGCTGGCAGGGAGCAGTGTGTAATACTGTGAAAATTTTCTGAGAGGTTGATGCTGTTCCCTATGGTGTTCTGCGATGCTCTGTTTTGTCCCCTGTATTGTTTGTGGTGTACATGTTGCCTGTGGGGGAGACTGAGATGGCACACTCTGGGTTTCCACTGATATGCAGATGATACTCAGGTGTCTCTCTCTTTCACACCAGATGAGGATGACTCTGTGACTGTCACTGATCAATGTCTGTCTGAACTGAGGGACTGGATGGCTGCCAGCTGGCTGAGTCTCAGTCCAGGTAAGAGATCTGCTGCTCTTAGATCATGGATCTCAGAAAACAAAAATGAAGAGAAATGATATCATGCCTTCTCTAAGAGGCAACTTCCTCAGAGCTGTGGATAAGTCTAAAACTCCACAGCGGACAACAAACTGTCACTTAAAGTTCGGCTGTTGTCCACTGTGGAGTTTTCCATCTTAGACATATCACCCAGCTGAAGTCTTATCTCCAATATGAAGACCTGGTGACTGTTGTGCATGCTTTCTGGATGTTTGTCTGCCATCTCCAGCTTTTGAGGCATGCCGTGGCCAGTTGCTACCTAGCCTGGAGAGCTGGGTTTGAATCCCACAGCCCCCACTTGCATACTGTGTGACCCTGAGCATGTCACTTATCTTTCTTGTGCTCCCAGGTCACACCTGTAAACAAGCTTTCGGCTTAGTGTGTCTCTCTCTCCTGGTAAAAAACAAAACAAAATTCCTAGTACAAGCATTTTTCATCATATCAATCCTGTGCTGTATGATCTTCACTGGCTCCCAGTTAGATGGCATACCAGGGTGCAAATTTGCTTGTTAGGTTTTAAGGATTTACATGATATGGGTCCTGGATCTATTAAAGATCTATTGGATCTCTATACTCCAGATCCCCCTCTCTGCTCCTTATGGGAGAACATATTGGAAGTCCCACAGGCCCACCTAAAGTCTTCTGGTGACAGAGCCTTTGCTGTGGTGGCTTCCCAATTGAGGAACCTTCTTCCATTTCAACTCTGGCACATCTGCTCAGTGAATAACTCCAAAAAGGCTTTAAAAGCACATTTATAAAATGAGTAGCAAGGCCAGATTAAGGCAACCTGGGGACAAAGGCCCAAGAGAAATCTGCCCCCCCCTCACTGTGACATGTCCCTACTCCACAAAAGGACTCTCTCACAGACTCTAAGGCATCTTGGGAGTCCTTTTACACACAAACTGTATCCCAAGTTAGGATACAGTGTGTATGTAAACAGCCTTATGCAACAGTATACAAATTTAAATTCCTACCCTTTGGCTGCCCTCTCTCACAATCATAGTAGTGACAGTTCAACACCATGCAACATCATTCGCTCCTCTCCTCTCCCTTCCCCCAAGTGTCACATACTGTTTCATTTCAGTCAGATAATTCAAAGTGCACCCTCGATTATCTTCCCATTTTTATACAAGCCAAACTGTGCAGATAATCAAGGGTGCAGGATAATAAGGGGCACTAGAATAGCTAACAATTTGTATAAACAACATTTGGTGGATAACTGATGGATCACTGTATGTGTAAGGCTACGCTCATCATTCATGATTGCTACCTTTCTTATGTTACTTAACTAACTTCCACTACAGTCTTACTTCCTAATATAGCCCCACTCACAAAATCATATAGGGAAGGAGCTGAAATGGTATATATATGTTTAATGTGGTCAGGGGTAAGTGGTGACCTTCAGATACTGTTTACTTACTTTGCAGTCAACTGTACATAATGGGAGGTAATATTGTATATATTCATTGCAAATAACATAGTTAATGCACCAGTCAGGGTTAAAATGACAAAAGTAAGGAAATGTGGCATTAGGGTTTACAACCCTAACTCCCTACCCCCAACCCAAGCACTAAAAGGAAAGAAGACACAGTTTTCCTTGTTGTCACTCTTGGCAAATCAGGGGAAGGTTGTTCCTTAGGGTACTCAGCCCTAATGCTCACCCCATTCCTTGCACAAATAAGGTCAGATGTGATCTATTTTCTTCATACAGGGCATAGAGGTTGTTGGCACTATGTGGGGAAACACAGATATGTACATTTGATGAGCATATGACAATGGGGTGAGTGTTAGGGTTCAGAACCTCAAGGAACATCCCACCCCTGATTTGTCAAGAGTGATAACAGGGAAAACTATAATGTTTTTTCTTTTCGTGCTGGGAGTGGGGGTGGGGAGTTAGGGTTGTAAACTCTAACACCACATTTCCCTACTTTTGTTGCTTTGATCCTAACTGGTACATTAACAAACTTTTTTTTGCAATTAATTTCCTTGCTTTCTGAGACAGTAGAACTGCATCATCATTCATGCAAGTCCCTTCAGGACCTGTGTGAACACATCCATGTGATTATGGACATATAGAGACCTCTGGGCTCTGTGCTCCTGTGCCTCCATTAACCACATGTATATGTGGAAGCACAGGGCCCATAGGGCCCTGTGCTTCTGTTCCTCCAGAAAAGTAATTTATATGCTTCCTTAGAAACATAGAAACATAGACTTTGATGGCAGATAAGGACCGCTTGACCCACCTAGTCTGCCCATTTCCCTACCTAGAGGATAAGTTGCAGATCCTATTTAACCAACAGCCTATTTCTTCCTACCCCCCACAAAAATTGCCTTATGTCTGTCCCATGCATTCTTGAATTCTCCCACAGTTTTAGACCCCACAACCTCCTCAGGAAGGCTGTTCCATGCATCCACCACCCGCTCTGTGAAAAAATACTTCCTCACATTGCCCCTGAGCCTTCTCCTCCCTATCTTCAAATTGTGTCCCCTTGTTCTTGCACATCTCTTTTTCTGAAAGATCCTACCCTCTTGGACTTTGTTGATTCCACTGAGGTACTTAAATATTTCTATCATGTCCCCCCTCTCCCTCCTTTCCTCAAGGGTATACATATTAAGCTCCTTTAGCCTCTCCTTGTCTGGCTTCTCTTGAAGACCCTGCACCATTTTGGTTGCCCTCCTCTGAACTGCCTCCATCATGTCTATGTCCTTGCGGAGATGGGGTCTCCAGAACTGGATACAGTACTCCAGATGGGGTCTCACCAACTGTCTGTACAGGGGGATAACAACTTCCTGTTTTCTGCTGGTGATGCCTCTCCCTATACATCCCAGTATCCCCCAGCATTCCCTACCACCTTCTCACATTGCTTGCCAACCTTAAGGTCATCTGATATGATTACCCCCAGGTCCCTTTCCATTTTTGTTGTTATTACTACCTCCCCGCATTGTGTAATCTTCCCCTGGGTTTTTGTTTCCCAGTTGCATTACTTTGCACTTCTTTGCATTGAATCCAAGCTGCCATGCTTCTGACCATTCCTCCAACCTTGCCAAGTCCCTTCTCATCCTTTCCACACCTCCTTGTGTATCAACCCTGTTGCAGATCTTTGTGTCATCTGCAAAGAGGCATACTTTTCCTTCCAGTCCCTCTGCAATGTCACTTATAAAGACATTAAAAAGGACTGGACCCAGTACTGAACCCTGTGGTACCTCACTAGTAGCCCCTCTTTCTTCAGAGTGGACTCCATTTACAATTACCTTCTGTATCCTGTTGTTCAGCCAGTGTTTTACCCAGGCTACTACCCTGGGACCCACTCCAAGGCTGGTTAATTTGACTATTAATCTTTTGTGTGGGATTGTGTCAAATGCCTTGCTAAAGTCTAGGTAGGCCATGTCCACAGCCCCTCCCTGGTCTACTACTTTGGTCACCCAGTCAAAGAAATCAATTAGATTCATCTGACATGACCTTCCCACTGTGAACCCATGCTGCCTTGGGTCCTGTGCCCCACTGGCCTCTAGGTACTCAACAATTCTTTCCTTCAGGAGTGATTCCATCACTTTCCCTACCACAGAGGTCAAACTGACAGGTCTGTAGTTTCCTGCCTCTGTCTTGCTCCCACTTTTGTGAAGGGGAATCACATCAGCCTTCTTCCAGTCCTCAGGTACCACATCATCCTCCCATGATTTATTAAAAAGGGTAGTCAGTGGTGTCACTATTTCTCTGCCTAATTCTTTTAGAATTCTGGGGTGAATTCCATCCCCATTGCTTTGTCCACCTTCAGTTTTAGGAGTTCTTTCAGAACCCTTTCTTCTGTGAAAGGACTGGGATTGACCCCCCCATCTCCAGAGTGCTTCTGTTAATTGGATTAGGCACCTCCCCCACTTCCTCTTTTGTGAATATTGAACAGAAGTATTCATTCAGTATCCCTGCTTTTTCACTGTCACTCTCTGCCCACCCACCATCCATTCTATTCAGCCTCACTATCCCTCCCTTTGTCTTTCTACACTCCCTGATATACTGTACCTATAAAATGTTTTATCCCCCTTCTTAACCGAGTTGGCTATCTTTTCCTTAGTTTGTGCCTTTGCTATTCTGACTACCCTCCCTGCTTCCTTCTGCCTTAACTGGTACAGTTCTTTGTCCTGCTCCTTCTGTGTTTCCTTATACTTCTTAAATGCTATCTTTTTCTCCCTAACCTTCACCACCACTTCTTTTGAGAACCATAGTGGCTTTTTATTTTGTTTTGATTTGTTTATTTGCTTCACACAAAGCCTTGTTGCCTCTGTGATGGCAGTTTTGATATTTCCCCATTGTTGCTCCACCCCTATTTCTAGCCTGTTTGCTAGTGCTTTTCTAAGGCACTCTCCCATCTTGCCAAAGTCAGCCCTCCTGAAATCCAGAACCCTCACTTTTGTATGGCTTGACTCTGTAGCTGAGTTTAATCATGAACCACACTGTTTGGTGGTCACTTGTTCCCAAATGGCTACCCACTTCTAGATCTGAGATCCTCTCACTGTCCCCATTTGAGAGTATGAGGTCTAAGGTTTCTCCCTCATGAGTAGGTTCCAAAACTAGCTGTCTGAGTCATGCCACCTGAAGGGCACCAAGAATGGCCCTGCTTTTGGATGTGGCTGCAGCAAAGGTGCTCCACTTAACATCTGGCATATTAGGGTCCCCCGTCAACAGTATCGCCCCTTTCTCTGCCATTCTAAGTATGCCTTCTACCATATCCTTGTCCATTCCCTCCCCCTGACAATTGTTTTCCTTTGTAGGGATGAATTGTTTTCAGTTCTTATTTCATATGGGCTTAGTGTTGTGTAACTCATTAAGCCCTTTCTATTGATATATACATTGTCTGTTAACTTCAAAGATTTACAGAGTTACAGCTTGTTGAAGTTGCAATGTTATCCTATGAGAATTATAATTTTTAGATGTTTATGCTTTTTTGTATAGCCCCTAATATTTTTTTTTTGGTGGGGGGTATTATGTGTTAGTATTGTAGTACTCAATAAGACCTTTTTTGATATGCAGATTATCCCTTAACTGTATATATTGATGGAGTTTTTGCTTGTTAAAGTTGAAATGTGGATCTTTTTTCGTGAGGTTGTGTCATTCATATGAAAAAATATTCCTGTATATGAAAAAAGAATGTCAAAAAAACTAAGTCCAAATTCTTTTTTCATATGAAGGGAATCTTTTTCCGCATGACCCTATTACATTTTCATATGGTCATACAAAAAAGAAATCTGGGTAATGAAAAAAAGATTTTAAAATGTGTTAAAACACTTTTGTGAGTGATTTGTCCAAAACGTAACAGCAGACTCCACCTAAGGGGGCCTCGATTAGCAAGATAATGTGTTGGTGTCTCTACAGGATATGATTCTTGTGGGTTTTCAAATAAAAAAAAACAAAACAAGATGGCAGCCATACGAACAAAAAAGTTTTGTCATGAGAAAAGATTACCCCCATACAAAAGAAAATCTTTTTTGTGTGGCCCAAGTTCTTCTTTCGTATGAAACAGCTATCCAAAAGACTATACTGAGCATGCTCAGAACCAAAATTTGAAATCCTTATAACTCTGGAATGGATTAATACTTTTTCACCAAACCAATGAAGCATCACTCTGGCCCAAGCCCTTTCTACTCAGAAAATTTCAGACAAAAATTCCAAACCATCTTTGTGCTAGGCGATGACAAAAATACAGCAAAACCCCCCAATTGCTTCACTTTTCTCACTATCCAAATCTTGGAATCTACATATCCAACCAGAATGAAACTTGATTCGTCAACAGACCTTGCCCCCGAGACCCTGCTTGCAAACTTTTATGCAAATCCATTGAATAGTGAAGCTATTAAAGTGCAAATTAGGGGTTTAACATTAAACAGCCTACTCAGCCCTAACTACATTGGTGCTAACATGCTACTATAACACAACATAATACATACAATTGTCTGCAAAGTAAACAAGTATGATCTAAAGGCTACTACTGCCCCTGACGGCATTGTAAGCCTATCTATAACACGATAACCTCTTCACTATTTTGTGTCATTAAAATATGGTTTTGTGGTTCATGTTAAAGATCGGGCTTAGCCATACTGTTTGCAAATTGCAATACAATGTTGTTGAGGGACTTAGAAATTCAGCCCTCTTTTTCTTGTTTTAATCATAACCTTGATCATTTTCATGACACTCATTACCTCAACCTAAATTCAACCAGGAACCCCCTACTAGTTTTCTCTGAGATGAGAATTGTAATGAATTTAACAGTGATTAATCCACTTCCAGTCAAAGAATGAAAAAAATAAAGTAATACATTAAGTAGTATAGCCTAGTGGCTAGACCCCCAAGCTGAGAATCTGGAAAACAAGTAGGCTAAGAACACTTGGATTTGTGAACCACAACCTCTACCTGCATATTATGTGATGCAGGGCCAGGGTAGGTCACATAGCATCCCTGTACTAATGAGAAGTACCTGGAACTTGGAACTGGCTCTCAATAGGCAGACTCAGTTAGCACTCCAGTCCTTCCAATATGAATGATAGGGACCATCTCAAATGCACAAGATGAAGCAAGTAGTGGACAAAGTACTACAGGGGGTCCCCATTTAAGCTTCTTGCCAGTCACTCTTCCAATATGGAACACCAGCTGGGGGGAAGGCAGTGATCTTCTTAGTCACTTCTCCCCATGTGGGATCAGTGGGAGACAAAGCAAAGGAAATGGGTCTGTTTAAACTTTAAAGGTCAGCCTGGCCAGGGCCCTCTGAAGCTATCAGCCATACCTGACACCTAATCAGGGAGGTGAGAGCTACATCACAGTTCAGCTCTGCTTTGCCCAGATTATTCAGCAGAGTCCTTTACAAAAAATGCAGTTCAGGCAGAAAGAAAAGTGCATGTAGTAAATATATTTTGGGGATTGCTGGGGGCCTCCTGCAAGCAGGGGCCCTAAGCCCAGGCGTACGTTGCCTATGCCTTAATCTGGCCCTTGTGAGTAGGGAAAGTACTACAACCTGACTGACTAAGACAGTATTCTAGCTATGTCTTAAAAAAAAAAAAAAGGTAAAAAAGTCCCAGTACCTGTGTTTCCATCACAACAAAAATCCATATGAGAAATTGTATTAAAAATGATTCTTCCTATCTTTGACTATGGAGAAGTAGTCTGCAGTGGTGCCCTGAAATCCTCCCTTGGACACCATTTTTCACTCCTTTTGTCATTTTCCTTTAGACTGCCCCCCCCATGCTCACTACTACTCACCTTACTCAACCCTCTCTCTCCCATCTCTTGATGCTGGTCGCCTTTCCCACTATGTCTCTTTCTTATCAAAATGTTGATTCAGCACCCTTCCCTCTTATCTCAATTCCCTTCTATCCTCTCCTTCTCAACATTACTTCCCACTCCCTCTCTATTCATTCTAGAAAATCTACTGTTGGTCAAGCTACATTTTCTTACTGCTTTCTTAAACTTTGATCCTCCCTTCCCCTTTCTATTTGAGCTGCCTCTTCTCCTTCCTCCTTAAGTCTTTTCTTATCCTACCTGTAATTGTCTATGGCACTCTTCTTACTCTCTTTCTCTAGCCTTCTCCTGTTCATGTTGTTCTTTATTACTCCCTTCCATACTTATAAGAATATGTTACATTGTTTAAAAAAAAAATATATTGTTGGTGTATTGGTCCTTGTAACAAAACATCCAGAAAGAAAGATGATTTGATACCTTTTATTGGACCAACATGGGGTCTCAGGGTGGTAGCCTGGGTAAAAATTGACTGGACAACAGGACACAGAGGTTAATGTAAACAGATTCCACTCTGAAGAAAGGGGGGTTACTAGTGGGGTACTGCAGGGTTCAGTACTGGAACAGGTCCTCTTTAATGTCTTTGTAAGTGACATTGCAGAGGGACTGGAAGGAAAAGTATGCCTCGTTGCAGACAACACAAAGATCTGCAACGGGGTTAATACAATGGGGGGGTTGAAAGGATGATAAGGGACTTGGCAAGGTTGGATAAATGGTCAAACATATGGCAACTTAGATTCAATGCAAAGAAGTGCAAAGTATTGCACCTGGGGAACAAAAACCCAGGGGAAGAGTACACAATGGGGGGGGGGGCTACTGATAACAACAAAAATGGAAAGGGACTTGGGGTAGTCATATCAGATAACCTAAAGGTAGGCAAGCAATGTGAGAAGGCAGTAAGGAGTGCTGGGGGGATCCTGGGATGCATAGGGAGAGGCATCACCAGTAGAAAACAGGAGGTAGTTATCCCTCTGTACAGACAGTTGGTGAGCCCATCTGGAGTACTGCATGCAGTTCTAGAGACCCCATCGCTGCAAGGATATAGACAGGATGGAGGCAGTCCACAGGAGGGCAACTAAAATGGTGCATGGTCTGCACTATAAGCCATATGGAGAGAGGCTAAAGGAGCTTAATATGTATACCCTTGAGGAAAGGAGGGAGAAGGGAGACATGATAGAGACTTTCAAGTACTGTACCTCAAGGGAATCAACAATTTAAACAGGTGCTTAAGCTTTCCAAGTACACACAGTTCTTCGTCAGAAGCTAATGACAGTTGTTTTGGAAGAATGCATCCTGTCAAAGACCGGATCATACACAAAAAACAGACAAAAAGGTTGCAAAGGATCTCATTGGCTTAAAAATTACATTTAAAACTCAACTTAAAACCATATAGAGAACACGGGCTGGCTGCTATCAGGAAAAACATTCCAAGGTCAAATGTCACAGAACAGATAACTCCCTTCTAAAAAGAACTCATAAAACATAGTAGAGTTTGACAATCTTATTCTGTTTTATGATTGTCATATTGGTCCTAGGTGTGATTTTGCTATGTGTTATTTTGGAAAAATAATAAAAATCTTTATGGCAAAAAAAAAAAATAAAAATAAAAACATAGTAGAGGTTCATTAAGGAAAACAGGTAGAGTTCCATCTAAAGGAAAACATTCCATGGTCAAAGTTGCAGAATGAATAACTATTTATCTGAGTGAAAACACAGAACACACTAAATTCAATTAAGACCTTGCCTGTATGTGTGTTAGTGCATACATTTGAAATAGCTGTGGTTTTAAACCCAAGTTAGGATAGGTTAAGAAATCTAGTATATACTGTAATGATAAAACATCTTTAAAATAAGAAACTGACTTCTTGTATGGCAATTAGTGAGTTTAAAGATAGGCTGCTCTAGTGTGAAAAATAATTATTCATTAGCTGCTCCACACTTTCAAACAGTGTTAGCCCTATTCGGAGATGCATGTCCTCAGGCCTCTGCTCAAGTAGTCAGTATTTTTTATGAATATTAAAACCTATACTGCTCAACCATAATCCCTCTGCAACTTTGTATCCAATGGCAAGTGTTTGTGTACAATTAAAAACCAAACCTAACAAGAACTCCCTAGTAAGTGAAATACTGTATCCTAATATGTCCATGTATCAAAATGTGTCAGTATATATTAAATCCTCTGTATACACAATAACAGTTTTAGAAATCTGAGACAAAAACTGAGGGAATCTACCACCTGCCACCATGCCTTACAACCTCCCCCTCCTTTTTTCGTTTAAAACCAATGTACTGATATCTAATTAGAAGGAACCATATATTCATTATGTATGAGAACATATAACAATACCACCATGTACCCCATTATATGTCCATTTACTAAATGCCAAGAGTTTGTGCATATATAAGAAACAAGCATAACAAGGACTCCCTAGTAATTGAGACACTGTTATCCTAATATGTCCATGTATCAACATGTGTCTATATATACGCCTTACCCCATAGTCCCCACATCACCACATCCCCCTCCGCCCCACTGTATGTCCATGCGTTGTTCCTGAAGCCGGTAAAAGTTTAAGCAGTGTAATGTGACATAAAACCCAAATCAATGTTCATCCCATCTCCCACCATATTGAGAAGTAAAATGAGCTTGACCTCTAAGGCCCGCCTCTTTTGTGTATTTTTGAAATGTCCTTTTAAGACCAGTACCGACATATGTGAGATGGAGTGATTGGACTGAGAGAAGTGTTGTCCCACAGGTTTTTCCATCATCTTCATTTCAATAGCATGTCGGTGTGAGTTTATTTGGATGCGAGAGGTTGTCCCATATCTCCCACATACCCTGTTTGTGGACATCTCTTGAAGTGAATAAAATAAACATTTCGAGATGTACATGTGCAGTTCCCCTGTATCCTGAATTGTCTGTTTTGTGGAGTATTGATACAATGTGAAGTAGAAATGTACTCACAAGTCTTACATCTAATGGAATTGCAGGGTCTTGTGCCATTTAATGTTCTGTTATTTTGTTCTGGTGAACGTTTACTCCTAACAATCAGGTTGGTTAAATTAGATGTTCACAGAAAGGATGGTGGACACCTGGAACAGCCTCCCAGCTGAGGTGGTTGGTACTAAAACAATAACAGGATTCAAGCATACATGGAATAGACACAAGGGGACCTTAGAAATAACGCAAGAGGGGGACCGGAGATCGAGTAGGGTCTGTAGTGGCACTGTAGCTAGGGAAAATAAGGCAGACTAGGTAGGCCAAGGGGTCCTTATCTGCTGACAACTTCTTTGTTTCTATGTTTTTATGTTCACAAAGCTCAAAGACAACACATCTGAATAAAAACAAGCAATGCTGAATGTTCGCTGCTTGTACTGCCGTTTTATTGGGTCTTGCTTGTACACATTTTTACTATATATTTACCCAGGATAGAGCAGATGAGATGAGATAAAATATCTCATTTTCAGTGGTGTTCTGTTTTGACTCATTGTCAGATTATAGTTACCCAGGATAGGACAGCTGAGAAGCAATACCTACTTTTAAATGGGCTCCCGCATTTTGACCACAAATGTCCAACAGTATGTTTATGACCTGATGTTATGATCAAGACAGGTAGAATTTTTTAAATCCCATTAGAAGGTGATTTCGCTGTGTGACTGTGGAAACAAGTTTCAGAGGGGATTTGAAAAATTACACCTGACATATTCAGGAGATGGGGTAACACAAGGGATGTGATGAACATTAGGGGCCAAAATCTGCAAAAAATAAAGTTATCAGTAAATGTTGGAACAATTAATTTCTTCATAACTTAGTGTTTTTTTTCACATTTTTATCTCAGATGTTCAACATAATTCTTTGGTAGCATGTGAGGTGGGCACCTGAATCATGCGCCATCCAAAATGCTGACGCGATATGGGCAAAAGCCCGGAAGGCGAGGGCAGGGAGGGCTACGGATGTGGTGGGGTGGGTGACCCTAAAGCCCCGGCGAGGGCAGGGAGGGCGACCGGATGTGGTGGGGTGGGTGACCCTAGTGACAGGTTGTCACTACGTGTACACACGCGAGGGGGGAGCAAGCATGGTGAACGTGGCCTGGGATGGGGCGGAGGGGATGCAGTGGGTGGTGCTGTGGTCAGCTGCTGAGCTGCGCTGTGACATCGGGGGTTGGTCTCTGCTTGCAGTGCTGGGGTTCCGGGTTCGGGTCTGGGTCTGGGCGCTACTATGCTTTTCTTGCGCCTGGCCCAGAATCTTATTTTTTCCCCTTTCGCACCCCAACATGCACCCCCTGGAGTTAGGGAAATCCTTAAGTAGGGGTGTGTGAGGTGAAGCCCCTGCATGAGATGATGGTTGGAACAGCCCCACAGAAAGCAAGTGTTTTAGTCCCGGCACCATTTTTCCGTGCGCTGAGGTTGTCAGGGTGGCAAAATTGTTTTCGCTGCCCTGATGCCGCTCTTCTGCGGGTCGCCATTCCATGGTTGCCCACATCACATAGAACCTAATTGTTTTATGACCACTCCTTCTGAGCTTGACAGGTGTCATTTATTAAATAATGGCTGAAATGTAATTTTGCACCACAAGTGTTAAAACACATTTGGGTAGGACCTGAGAAATGACAGCTGTCACATTCATGAGGTGGAGTGAAAAAATGGCTATGTTGAAACATTGGGGTCAAAATATTGAAAATTAGAAAATGGGCAAAGACATTTATCTCTCCTTATTGGCTGAGACACTTATTTAGGTGGGCATCTATCAGACAACAGATGCCCAGCTAAAAATAAGAGCCAGTCCAAGTGCCCCTTCACTGAGTACCATGCTCCAGTGGTGCCCAGCCTGCTTTGTAATAGGCTGAAAGCACCCCAGAAAACTTCAAATGCCTGCCATGTTTTTTCTCTTGCTTAGTGAGAGCTACAGGTCCCCCCCAACACTTCTTATTTGCTACTTCTTAAAAAAAAAAAGAAAGCACACTGATTCTGTGGTCAGGAGAGTGAAGAAATTCTCACTGCCATATTCTCTACTATGGCACCACTCTCCCAACCGTGATCTCACACTGCCATGCTAACAAAAAGTAAATGAAAGCAGCTGCTCCTATCGGCTTCATTGTGCGACCCTCCCCGCCCGCTTCTTGGCTGCTTCTTTTTGAAAGAAAGTACACTGATTCTGTGGTCAGGAGAGTGAAGAAATACTCACAGCCATATTCTCTACTATGGCACCACTCTCCTAACCGCAATCTCACACTGCCACACTGACAAAAAGTAAATGAAAGCCATTGGTCCTGTCGGCTTCGTTCTGTGAAGCCTCCCTCCCCCACTTGCTTACACCAGCCACCAAAAGCTCACAAATGTACCTGATTTTTGCAGGTTTAATTTCTCTTTCATCTCGCTCGACCTCCTCCCACAAAATCCATGTACCTACTGCGATGTTTGTACTCGGCTGATGTACAGCGTCGTTGCTGCCTGCCCGCCACCTCAGCTCCTCTCCCCATGTACATTTCCATATAGAAGACATGTGTTCCACTCTGGTTCTGTGCCCCATTTTAAATGCTGCTGCATAACAAAAGAAAATAACTGCAGTATAACATTTTTTAACATAAGAAGCTATGTGTGTATGGGGGTGGGTTGACAAAATGGGTAATAGACACTAACAAATTAAATTAAAGACACTGCATTGTTAAGGGGGAGTTATATACTGTAACAGACTACTATAGGAAGCTGTGACCTCACAAGCAATTTATTTAGGTGTAGGAACTATTTTATAACAAAACTAATCTTAAACAATTTAGTAAAACTTTTGTAATTTTTTTTTTTTTAAACAGTGCCCATTTTCTAAGTGCAATAATACCCTCCAGGGTGGGCGGTATTGGGCTATACCGGACCTTCCAGTAGCAATAAGGCCCTCCGCCTGCGGCGTCGGGCCTCATTACGCCCCAGGGCGGTCCGGTATAACCCAATACCACCCACCTTGTCAGGTATTATTGCTTACTTCCCACAGTTATGAGCGTGTATTGAAAAAGTGCAATGTAGACTCATAACTTTGTTGTTTTCTTATATTTTTACCCCAAATTTTCAACATAGCATTCTTATGACCCCATATAGCCTTCTTATGAACCCACTTCATGAACAAGGGTGGATAACATTTTCAAATGCTTCTGAAAAGGTGATTTCATGCCCCAAGTACAAAAACACATTTTGGCCAGGATTTGAAAAATGACAGTTGTCACATTTATGAAGTGCTATGATGAAATGGCAATGTTGAACATTTGGGGTCAAAATATTAAACATTACCAAAGTTATGCACCTCCATTTGTAAATTTCAATGTAGGTTCATAACTTTGTTGCTTTTTAATATTTTTACCCAAAATTTTCAACATAGTCTTCTTATGATCCCACCTCATGAACAAAGACAGAGAAAATGTTTAACTCCTGCCCAAAAGTTGATTTTGTGCACCAAACACAAAATCACCTTTCAGGACGCAAAAGCACATTTTGGCCAGGATTTGAAATATGGCAGCTATCACATTCATGAGGTGCTGTCAAGAAATGACTATGTTGAAAATTTGAGGTCAAAATATTGAAAACTACCAGAGTTATGAGCTTCCTTTCACAAATTTCAGTGTAGGCTCATAACGTTATTGTTTTTTAATATTTTTACATCAATATTTCAACATAGTCTTCTTATGACCCCACCTCATGAAAAAGGGCATAGAACATTTTCAACTCCTGCCCAAAAGGTGATTTTGCACAGTGAATGCCAAATCACCTTTTGGGACAGATTTGCCTAATTTCACTGCCATTGTTCATGAGGTGGAGTCCCAAAACAGGCAAGTTGAAAATTTGGGGCAAAAATATTTAAAAATGGCCAAGTCATACCACTAAGTTCAAAACCCCACTGAAATACATGGAACCGCATACCTGATGTCCTCAGTTCGCAATCTGGCTTTGAAGAGTCGTGTCTGTGGTCTAGAGGGGATTACAGCATTGGATCTCTGGTGGGTAAGTAAGGGCTTTGGTGTGGTGGGTGCTGAGTGGAAGGGTCAGGTCAGGGGACAGTAATGGCAGCAACAGACATTGATGGATATTTTTCTTTTTTACAGGGTTAAAAGCACAAGAAAGAGGGACAGTTTTCTTTATTTCAGGTGGTGACACTGGGGGATTGAGCACCCCCAGTGCTGGTGTTATGTTTTTGGAGGTGCTGGTGGTGGGTGTTGAGTGAGAGGGTCGGGTGGGTGGATAGTAAAGGTGGTCACAGAAATAGACATCAGTGGATGGTTTTCTTATTTACACTGAGTGTGTATATATATATATATATATATATATATATATATATAATATATAGAAGAATGATTTGCTGATGTAATAGTGTAGGCAGGGAGAAATGGGCAGCCTGGATGGGTCAAGTGGTACTTATCTGCTGTCAAACTCTTTGTTTCTATGTTTCTTTATTTGAGGTGGTAACACTGGGGGATTAGGTACCCTAGTGTCAGTGCTATGTTTGTGAGGGGGTTGGGCTACTGAGAGGGAGGGTTGGGTGGGGTGGATAGTTATGGTAGCACCAGCAACAGACAGCAATGGATGGTTTTACTAACATACTATTTGCCAGCAGATTAGGCCTTACGGTCTATCGAGTCTGCTCGAACCTCAGATCCCTAGTTGGGTGCTGAGGCCCTCCCCCCCCCCTTGTGTTCCAGAAACCCCTATCATCCATTTCCACCCCCTGGTTTTGTTTGTTTGTTTGTTTTTTTTGTAGACTTTATTTATAACTGAACAAATAAGGACATATCTTTTCTCCCCTCCATTGAGAGACACTTCCAACATGAGGGTTAATTACAAGTACATACAAACAAGGAATATACACCGAACATTTAAGGCATATACATAGTCCGCGTTATTGTTAACTACAATATGATATATTGTTGACAGTATTACATATTGCGTATATATTGTTTAACAGTGGACAAGAGGGTATACTCCCAATCCAAAGGGCTGATGTCAGTGAAATGTCACCCAAACACCCAGGGGTCTCAGATGCTTGGGAACCAATGTTTTGGAATGGCTTGCTCCAGAGGTGACCAGATTTCCTCATATTTACTGACTTGACCACATACTAAATATTGTGTCTTTTCCAGTTTCATTACTTGCATGAGTGAGCCTGCCCATGATGCTATAGTAGGGACTTGTTTAAGTCTCCAATGCATGGCCAGTTCCCTCATGCCCACCACCACTCCTATTCTCCACAGTTTCCGACCCCCTCCTAATTGCCAATCGCTCAATGAGGGGAGTCCCAATAGTACTTCCAGTGGGTCAGGGCTAATTGCCACTGGCAAAGTCTTAGAGCTAGGATGTCAGTCACTCCCAACCAGAAATGCCTCACCAGAGAACTAGACCAGACCATGTGAAAAAAGTCACCCACCTGGGCTTGACATTTAGGGCAGTATGGAGAGGACTCAGGGTCTATCATGCACGCTAGTTTCGGAGTGTGGTATGTACGTAGGAGGAAATTATACTGAATGGCTCTGTCGATTATTAACTGAACATTTTAAGATATTTTTAAGGAGTAATCTCCAATCCCCACCGGTAATCCCATCAGGGTAGATATCCTCCTCCCAAGCCCATCTAATTTGCTCTAGATGGTCGGGAAGCCCATGTACCAATAGTTTATAACACCTATTAAGTGGTCTAAAACCTTTAACATTAGAGAATCTTGTAAGAAATTCCTCCAAGGGGGACCTTTGCAGTACCAGAGGGTCCTGAGTGCCCGAGGAGAGTGTCTGCATTTTGTTTCTAATTCTGAGATACAGAAATTATTGGCAGGGGTGTAGATTGAATTTCTTTGTTAGGGCTGAAAACTGTTTTCTCATCCCTCCTTTCATAAGTTGACTAAGTCGGTAGAGATCCTGTTTGTCCCACCTCTTAAGACCTATTTTGTTATTGTCGGAGAGTCCTCCTTTCCCCTGCATGAACCTTCCCAGCATCACATCTGATGAGGGCCTGGGCCTATGATTCAGTAATGAGTGGGCTTGCTTCCACACCCTCCAGGTAGCCCTGGTACATGGATTAGAAATCCTGGGGGGGGGGGTATCCTCTCCCAAGGAATCAACCAGCAAGTTATAGTAAAGGTGTGAATTGCCCTCACTCGCCATCCTTGTCCAAGTTGGGGCTTCCCCCTCCTTCCTTAGTAGGTCTTGGATATGTGCTAATTGGGCTGAGACATAATAAATATGC
The DNA here is from genome assembly GCA_016271365.2 of Neoceratodus forsteri. Lineage (NCBI taxonomy): Eukaryota > Metazoa > Chordata > Ceratodontiformes > Ceratodontidae > Neoceratodus > Neoceratodus forsteri. Next base: position 154,343,662 of record CM028138.1, read on the forward strand.
ATATTAGGTCAGCCTAAGCCCCCTGATTTCTCAGGTAGCCACAATATGTCTTTTCTAATTCTTGGCCTTTTTCCCTGCCACAAAAGGTGGGTACATACCCCTCCAGGGCCTTAATATATTTCCTTGGGAGATATGGGTATAGACTGAGAAAGATAGAGGGCTCTCGGGGGAAAATACATCTTGACCAAGTTAACTTGACCCAGTAAAGTGAGAGGCAATGCCCTCCAGTTAATACTGTCTGTCTTGAGTTTCCTGATCAAGGGGCCATAGTTAATGGGTATGATTTGAGAGAGCTTGCTGGGTAGCAGCACCCCCAGGTATTTAATTTGCTTAGTAGGGTGTATTATGGTACCAGCTATTTCTATGGATACCCTTTTTTCCTCCAAGGGGAGCCATTCGCTTTTGTCCCAATTAATTTTGTGTCCCGAAAGGGGGCCATATTTCTCAAATATCCTACTCAGGGCAGGAAGGGATTCACCATGGTTGTCCAAAAATGGTAAAATATCATCCGCAAACAATGAAATTACTTGAGTGTCTTTCTCCACCCTGAAGCCCCTGACATCACCGCTACCTCGGATGGTGTTTTCTAGTGCTTCAATAGTATGCACATATAAAAGAGGAGACAAGGGTCAACCCTGTCTTGTACCTCTGGTTAGGGAGAAAGGGGTCGATAGGATAATATTGGTTAATATTTGAGCCTGTGGGGCTGCATCAAGAGTTCCAGTCCATTGTTATATATCGTCCCCAGGCCAAATTTACGCAACACCGCAAACATGAATGGCCACTCGACCCGGTCGAATGTTTTTTCAGCATCAAGGGCAAGCAGACCTCTATATGACCCCCCTCCCTTTTTCCAGTTGTGAATAACATTGATGTATCTGCGAAGGTTGTGTTTGGCCTGTCATCCTTTGACAAACCCCCCCAGTCTATGTAAATTAGTCCCGGGAGTGTCCCCTTCAATCTGCAAGCAACAATTTTAGCAAGGATCTTGTAGTCCACATTGAGAAGTGATACAGGGCGGTACAACCCACATTTAGATGGGTCTTTCCCTGGTTTAGGGAAGACTGTTATAGTGGCTATCCTCTGTGAGTGTGGCAATTCCCCCTGCATTAATGCTGATTCCAGGACCTCTTGCATAAGTGGTCCAAGGGTATCCCAGGTGGATCTGTAAAATTCCACAGGGATACAATCAGGGCCTGGTGCTTTCCCTTTATTTATATGCCATACCATCTGCTTAATTTCCTCTGGGGATAGAGGTGCATCCAGTTCAGTTCTAAGGGTCTCACTCAAGTGTGGCATGTCCACATCCCAAAGAAAGTCCTCCGGGTCCCCCTCTGTTGGGACTTTGGTGGTATATAGATGGGAGTAAAATGTTCTGAAAATGTCATTGATCTCTTTCTGATCATATGTGGGGGAACCATCTGGCCTGGCCATAGACAATATGGCTCACGCTGCTTTTTTTTGTTTAACTGACCCTGCCAGCCATTTTCCAGATTTATCCCCCTCAAAGTGTGTTTATGATTTAGTAAGCACTAGATCTCACTCCAGTTTCCCGGAGCCCATCTGATGCAACCTTCCCTTTAACTGTTTTAAGTCTCTTATGATTTGAGGTTGGGGACAGTTCATAGCTGTTTTCTCTAAATTTTGAATGTTGGCTGTAAGTTGCTCTTCTATCCTGGAGGGTTGCTTTTTCTTGTAGGCTGCATATGAAATTGTCTGCCCCCAGATGAAAGCCTTTAAAGCATCCCAGACAAAATAAATATGTGTCCCTTTGTTTTTATTATTACTAATAAATTCCTCAATTTTCCCGTTAATAAAATTAGCGTAATCTCTATCTAGAAGTAGGGTCTGGTCAAGCCTCCACTGGGTTCCTCCAGAGGCCTGCATGGCCATCGTAAGCTGCAGCTGGAGTGGGGCATGTTCTGAGGTTAGAATTGGGCCATATGAAGGCTGCATGGTCTCAGAGATCAGGTGGGGGGAAACTATTATATAATCCAACCTGGTGTAGATTTTGTGAGAATGGAAGTAAAAGGAATATTCCCCATCTCCGGGGTGAAAATGTCTCCAAACCTCCACCAGGGCTCTCTTAGTAATAAGGTCTTGCAGTGCTGCAACACTCTGGGGGTATGATTTTTTTAGTACCTGAGTTGTCCAGGCTGGGATCAAGGTAGGTGTTAAAATCTCCTCCCAGGACCAAATTATCTTGGTATGGGGCCAACATCACCCCCAGGTGGGTGAAAAAGTCTGGGGAATCAAAATTAGGACCATAGATTGATGCCAAGATATATGTCTTAACCCCCAGTACCACTTCCGCCTCCGCGTACCTGCCCTGTGGGTCCGCTTTAAAACTATTAATCTTATGAGGTAAACTGAGCCACAGCCATATAGCTACTCCCCTGGCTCTAGAGGTAAAAGGAGCCACCAAAAGAGTCTCATCCCAGGACTGGGCCAGTTTTTCTGCCTCTTCCCTCGTAAGGTGCAGCCCCTGCAATAATACTATGTCCCCTCTGATTTTTTTAATTTAAGACCACACCCTCTTCTGCTTGACCACTATTTTCAATCCATTAACATTCCAGGATAATATTGTTAAGTCAGCCATTTGGTAATTTTAAATAAAATGAGTTAACCTCTGTAAGCCTATAGTTATACCTAGGTTGTGTCACACTCTTAAGGCACTGTCCAATTTGTCCACTTTTTTTAATGATTAACAGTTCCCCACTGAGTAACCCCCCCAACTGATCAAGTAGATTGAAACCTCCCAAACAGGTCTCTGCAGAGCCCTGTTCCCCTTCAATTTCCCCCAGAACAAATATAACAGTGGTAACCCTGTATGTAACCTTCTCTCCCCAACTGTTATTCCCCCATTTCCCTTCCCCTTCCTCCTTTCCCTTAGTCCTTAAGTACATAAAGTTAGTTCTAGGACTCTTTCCCTCTACTTATTGTGGATTGAGCCATCAGATCCATTAATTTAAAAAAGGAAAAATGTACCTATGGAGAAATCCTGCTTCTTGAACCCCAGTTTGGTAGGCAGGGAAGGGTCCTTCTCCGGTGTCTCACCCCGGCCACGAAAGGGTGCCTCCAAAAGGAAGTCAAAAAAGGAATAACAGAAGAGACCCATTGCTCTCAGCATACCCAGACATTTTTGCTAAGTGTAGCTATGCGGTAGCATGTCATGTGACCCACGTTGCGCCCTGAGTGGCGCTAACTGGTGGGATCTCCTGCTGCTGTATTATGGTGAATACAGCTTGCCATCATTGCTCTTCCTCATTTTAATTGCATGCTCCCACTAAAGCAGTTTAAGAAAAAAAGGATCAAACCATTGGGTCGAAACAAAATGTTACTTCAAGTTGCATCCTGCCGCTCCATATTACATACAGCCCAACTTCATCACGAGCCAACAACACATCAATATAGATAAAAGTTTTACCTGTCAAACAACCTCATTTCAACCCCCAACATGAAATAAAATCTTCTGCAGGACTTTAACAGGTAAATGTTGTACATAACCTTCTCAGGGCTGTAAATCAATAACAATTGGTATTATGTTCAAAAAGTCACAGTGCCCTGTGAGGAAAGAAAAGCCGGTGCCCAAGAGACAGGGTGGGTTTTCTACAGGAGTCCTCTTGAGCTATGACCTGATAGACCTCCAGTCCCTGGAGTTGCAGGCAGAGAGGTTCCTTTCCCTAAAACCCCATCCTTCGGATTACCTATGTACTAGACAGCACCAGTTTACATCGTTATATCCAGCTCAGCCTTTGTTTTTTCCTGCTTGATCATTTGGCTCAACTTTTTCAGGCCTCGCACATACTCCATCGCCGCATCCGGGTCTGTGAATGCTCGCTGTTGGCTGCCAGGGAAGCGCACAATTAAACGTACCAGATAAGCCAGAGTAAACGGACAGTTAATGTCATGCAATTTGCGTTTGACATCCATAAAAGCCTGCTTTCGGGCCTGCAGCGGTCTGGAGAAATCCGTGAAGATGCTGACTCTGGATCCCTGTGCCATAATGGGCCTGCATTTTCTGGCTGCTGCAAGGACTGCTTGTCGATCTGGGAATCAGAGAAACTTAACAAGTAGGTGCCTCGGTTTCTGGTCTGCGGTAGGCTTTTGACCTGGAGAGTGGTGCGCTTGTTGTATTTCCAGGGAGATAGTCAGTGGGACAGTTAAGGTTTTTCTTAGCCAATCTTTCATGAATAGGGTACAGTCCCTCCCCTTCAGGCCTTCGGGTAAGCCCACGAGATGGATATTACACCTCCGCTCTCGATTCTCATGGTCATCTACCACCTGCTTTAACAATTCTATGTCTTTAAGGGCTTGCTGCAAGTTGGTAGTTATTTGTGTTGTAATGTCCTCTTGAGCCCCTATTTTGGATTCTGCTTCTGTAAGGTGAGTAGCATGGGCTTCCACTATTTCTGAAGTGGCGTTTACCATCTGCTGTAGGTGTTGAATTTGTGCAATCATATTGTCAAAGCCTGACTGCATCCGAGTGCCCAAGTCATATTTTAGGTCGTGGATCAGCCTTTCTAAGTTTTGATAATCAGTATCCATCGCTTTGCTCGTTGGCTCACCTCCAAGTTCAGATGGAGATTGGGCCTGGGAGGGATGGCCCCTGGTTGGATCAGTAGGCCGCGAAGAGGAGCTCGAGTTAGGTGCCTTATTAAAATGTAACTTTGCCTGTTTCTTTGCAGATTTAGATGTAGTCAGCATCTGAGAAGTAGATTGTGGCCCGATGTTGAAGTTGCAGGGCGAATTAAAGCAGGATGGAAATGATTTTTAATGGATCTAGCTGGAGCTCTGCTAAAACACCTCCATTCAGCTCCTTGGCTAGGCCATGCCCATGGTTTTCTTTGTTAAAGGGTGTAATTCCTCAACAGTCTGATCATGGCAGATCAGCTGTGCTTGTTGGTGGTGTAGATCAAAGGAAAGAGCCGACCTATGACTGGGTCAGCACTTTCCTTTGAAATACATGAAGTTTCCACCTAGCAAGCCAGAATACTGTCATGATCTGCCTGGCTGATGATTGGTATGACACGGATGAGCCCCTTGCAGACCATTCTGCACTTGACTGACAGTACCACACCCCTCAAAAGCCACTCTCCTAACAAAATGGTCACTGTGCATGTGCGCACAGTGAAAATAAAAACATTCACACTGCAGTTTTTAAAAAAAAATGATATACAGTTTTTTTTCAGTCTCACTCTTTCCAGCCCCAGCACTCTCACAGCCCTAATGCTCACCCCATTTGATCATGAAAGAAGCTGAGATGTGTGGAGTATATGAGAATGAGGTGAGCATCAGGGCTGACAACCTCAAGGCACATACCATGCCTGATTCGTAAAGATGCAGGAGAGGTGAAACTGTAATGGTTGTTCCTGTTGCTGCCTGATTGGTGGGGGTGGGGTATTAGGGTTGGAAACCCTAACATCACATTTCCCTACTTTTGTCACTTTAATCTTAACTAGTGCATTCATGAATTTATTTTCAAAGAATATACACAGTAATAAATAATGGCTATAAAAATGGCTGTAAGAAATACAGAGCCCATGAGAAACACAGGCTGCTTTGTGTCCAAATATTATGCAACTATCATGCTTCCAACATTGTCCTGGAGTCATCAGTGTCTCTTTAAGTGAAAGTCTAACACACAGTGAGTATATTTGGTTTTCAATTGAGGAAGCTATAGAAGAGGTTGAAAACAGAGACAACAAAACTGTGTTGCAGTACAATGACCAAAAAGCAAGTGAAATCGGTAGGGTGAACTTCATAACCGCTTATTCCCCATAAGAACACAGGGTCCAGGCTATCCTGGACAAACACTGGCATATTATGTAGTCTAATCCCACCCTCAATAGACTGTGCCCCTAGAATGATTTACTGAAGGGGTAGAACTCTTAGGGATGAGTTAGTCCATTTGGATCAACCCCTAGAAAGACCTACAGTATGTGCGTTAGGCAACTATTTCCACCACTTAAGAGTTGATATAACCGTTGTAAAATGTTTTAAGGTCATGGAAAGGACATGTTAAAGGGACACTGTCAACCCGTTTTGCATCATAATATTTCTAGTTGAAAACCCACATTTTATGATTACTTACCTTCTCTAAAATTCATTAACATTGCAGTTTGTTTTCTCTGCTTCCTTTCTTAGTAGAACTGAAATGCATGGTAATGATATAATATTAACAACCTTGTTTTGTTTCAAATCCTCTATCAACTCTCATAGCATTTTTAACGAGCATTATGAACACCCCCAAACAGTGTAGCCACTCATGATGCAATAACCTGCTCTTCTCTCACTGCATCATGACTGACTAAATAGTGTGTGGGTGTTTCCAAGTCCAGGAAAGATGCAGTGGGAGTTGATCAAGGAATGTAAACAAACATGTTTTGGTGTGATAACACCAGTATGGTGAGTAGTCTGTTTTTCAGTTTTAGAAAGAAAAATAGAATCAGAATCAAATAACCAGCTACATCAGCAATATTTACAGACTGTGAGCAATCGTATAAAGTGTTTTTTAAACTAGACACACTTTTAGGCCTGAGTGGGTTGACAGTGTCCCTTTAATTTGTTAACCCTCGCAATGGTAAACTTATGAAAATCAGTGACTGTATTACTTGTACTACACAGGGTGTGGTTCAACTTGTTACATGCTGATGCAGAGCATTTTATGTGGGAAAAACCTTGCAACCCACGAAGATCTCCATTGGGGAACACTTGTGCTCCATCTAGAATAAGGACCCTGATAATGCCCTAGAGGTAAATGTCTCTAATCACTTAGACAAATTCCAACATGAATTTAAACTCATAAGGATTGAAAAAGCAAGAAAACACAGGAGGAGGGAAAGGAGATGTTGATAATCTTCTGAGAAGAAGGGAGCGCTCTTGGATCTTTGAATAGTCTGCAACCAATTGGCCGAGCTTGAATGGGAGATTGGAAATTACCCCATTTTTACTATAAGGTCTCTGTGTTTGCAGCAATATGAAATGTATAGTGTCTTTTGTCTGCTGATTAATCTTTATATCTTTTCCTGTAGGATATGATGCAGCTGTAATTGCTGGTTTTTGAACTGAAGTATCCAGAGTATTTGGTCATTTGTTTTTAAATACCACTGAGCACTTTTCATGTTTTCTTTGTTTATTGTGTTAGCTGCATAATTTTAATGGTTTAGTGGTCATCGGAGTAACAGGTTATACCTATGCCTTTATCCTTTTAGGTACACTGGAATAATATAAACCTTTTAAGAACAGAGGTATAAAGCCATTATGAGTAAATGTGCCCACACCCCTGATAAACTATCTGTAGTGGTACTGAATACATTGGGGAGTTTGTTCTGGGAGGCATTCTGTCTTTTTTCAGTTGTGTTTTTTAATGTGATTTGCACTCAATAAAATAAAATAGCATTTTTACAGTACTGTACTGATTTGAGTAATTATAGCAGTCTAATAAGTGTGTTGTACTGGGTGCAGACCTGCTTGCTGTTCTGGTTGTCTTTTTGGTTCTGCACCAGTTCTCCTTGGGTACTACTCATTTTTTGCATTTCTGTAATTTGACTGATAATAATGTGGCAGCAGGGAAGTGAAGCCTGTACAGTGGGCAGTGCTAATGTTATGGTGGGGTAGGGCATTGGTAAAAAGCCCAAATGGTTGCTAATCATTATATTTTGCTTTGTATTAACCCATTTCTTTCTCCAGTTCCTATATACTGCATAAACCATTGATGCAGTTACATTGTTTATAGCTAATTCCCTGCCTAGTTACATGCACAAAGTATTAAGACTGTGTTAATGGTACTGCACGTGTGGGAGTTGGATGATCAATGGAAACTGCAATGGCTTGGTATTGCCTCCCAGGGGACAATGCTAACTTGTTATCTAGCCCACTTATTTTCCTTGCTAGGAGGCACCATGCAATTATATCTATTTTTGGGTGCTGCCTCCAGCACGGATACTATCTCTGCTGACTCCCGAAGCCTTGACCGGTGCGGTCGGCTCTAACTAGGCCTCCACCTGAGCTGCTCAGCTGGTCTGCCTGGAAGAAAGCACCTCTACCCTGCAAAGGTATGACAGGACTCAGCCATCAGGTTCAATTTTTGGCGCATTCCACAGCCACATCCTGATTGGACACTGCCCTCTGTTGCTGCATCTTGAGTGGCTTTTCCCCCTGGGTAATTCTTCCCGATGCCAGAATTTCTCCTTATACTTAAAATTACTGTTTTCTGTTTTTTTCTGGCTAGTTTTCCATTAGTAGGTTATACAGATCTGCCACTAGAGGCATCTTGTTCTTTCATTTAAAAAAGTCTACCCTCTTAAGTCACAGTTGCTTTATTTGCTATATACCTTCCTTGTACTGCCTCCCTACTAAATCCTATTTTACCTCACTTGGTTCCTCTCTTGTCCAATGGCATCACAAGGTGTGAAACTATTTCTGGTGCTTTTCTACACACTTTGGGTCCCACTCTCATTAGGCACCCCATATCTCATACACCTGTTCTCCTTACCACTGAGCTTCCTCTTATCACACTTGGCATGGACACCAGTGTCGATGTAACATACTGCACCCCTTTCTTCCCATGGAAGCTGCACCACAGCAGGCTGTACATGAAACATGGAAGTTGTCGGTCCTCTATTGACCCCACTGTTGCTGTGCTACTTAAAAGTCTCTGTGTTCCTGTGGGCCCTGTTAAAGTACGTCTAAAGAGGAAATCTCGTCCCCTTACACTCTATTTACTAAAACAACTCCTAAAATGCCTCATTCTTCTTCTTCTCCTTATTTCTGGGAGTGTACACCCTAATCCAGGCCCTCCTTCATATGGAGTGAATGGCAACAAAACATAGGGTACCCTTGTCCTGGCCAGTATGAACATCTGCAGTCTGTTAAAAAAATGTGATGCCTTCACTGCTTGGGTTGTAGTACACGACCCCGACATCCTGTCAGTCGTCGAAACATTGCTGTCACCATCTACCCCAACTCAGCCATCATCCTACCAGGCTATTCACTTTTCAGACAGGACAGATCTTGAAGAGGAGGTGGCTGTGCCATATACCTAAAGGGGTCATTGTTGGCCTATCCACTTTCCCTCCCTGAACCAGCTATGGATATTCACATCCTTGCTGTTAAGGTTATGCTCAGTGCACACAAGGTCCTCAACATTGGCTCAGTCTATATTTCCCCAGATCTTGCCGAACAGGGCTTAAAACCCCTAATGAACTATGTCATGAGTCTAAAACAAGACACAGAAACCATCCTGTTAGGTGACTTTAATGTCAGCTGGCTCTCGTCAGGTGCCAGAAGGCATAGGGATGAGTTAACAGGCCTGAACTTTACCCAGTTAATAACAACTCCAACCAGGATAAACTATAAGACTGGGACTAGCACACTCCTGGACTGGGTCCTAACGAATTGTCCAACACATATCTCCCATTCTGAAGTATTGCCCGACACTATCAGTGATCACTCTCCTACAAAGTGTTATTGGTCTAACAAATTTATCAAGCCCTCTGCCAGAACAATCACAAGTAGAGTGCTCTTCCATGGCCACCTGCAGCCACTAAAGTCTCTCCTCCAACAACAAGACTGGTCTTACATTGAAACCACACCTGATATTGACTCTGCTCTACAATACTTCATTGAATGTTTCAATGAAGCCTGTGACATCCACACCCCTTTTAGGACACGTAGGATCAGGGAACTTGATAATCCCTGGATCTCTTTTAGCCTTCTGGCTCAAATAAAAGATTGTGACCACCTCTGGCATAGGGCCAGGACCTCTGGCAGTCAGCCTGACATACAAGCCTATAAGATGGCCAGAAATACATGTACTAAGGCTATCCGTGAGCACAAAGCACGTTACTATAAGGACATCCTTGCCAAGACCTGGGCTGATGGAAAACAATTCTGGGAAAACCTCTTGGAAATCACTGGAAAAGCATCCAAACAGGCTCCAACTATGTTATATATTGATGGGTCTATCACCCATGACCCCGTGTTAATTGCCAACACATTTAAGTCATCCTTCACAGACCTTAACCAAACTCTGCCCCCAAATTTCTTTGAACCACCCAGCACAGCTCCTATGTCCACCATATCAGAAGAGGCTTCTACCCACCCATGTTTCTACTTCAGAGCTATCTCAGAAAGCGAGACAAGACCTACCTACATAAAGTTCTAGGAGGTACTAGGACAAGCAGTGATTCCCTTGACCTAAAACTTCTTACCCTAACTCTAGATGAAGTCCTATCCCTTCCTCAACAAGCTTCTCAATCGTTCCCTCATACTTTCACAATTCCCCCAGATCTGGAAATCTGCTCTGGTTACACCAGTTTTTAAGAGTGAGGACAGATTACTACCTGGGAATTATAGGCCAATATCTATTCTTCCCCTGCTGTCCAAAGCACTTGAAAGGATTGTTGCTGACCAGTTTGTGGAGTACCTGGAAAAATACAACCTACAATGTGTCCAACAACATGGTTTTTGGAAAGGGCACAGCACATCTACAGCCCTACTGGAATTCACAGGTTTCATTCACCATACTCTTGATCAGGGTCAACTTGTTGGTACAGCCTTTATTGACCTGTCAAAAGCATTTGACACAGTCAATCACCATTTGCTGATACATCAACTTGCTGGGCTTGGTATATCTTCAGAAGCCCTAAAGTGGTTCACCAGCTATCTAGCAAACTGCACACAGCAGGTGAGAATAGGGTTTGCCCTTTCTGCTAAACTGCTTGTCTGATCTGGGGTTCCTCAAGGACTGATACTGGGACCCCTTCTATTTAGCACCTTCCTCAATAACCTTCCGGCATCCTGTTCTGAACAAGTACTCCTCTACGCGGATGATGCAGTCATTTTCTCAAATACTGCTGACCCAACCCTCCTTCAGGTCCAACTTCAGAAAAGTTTTACTGAAGCTGAGTCCTCGTTCATCTCTCATAAGTTGGTGCTTAACTGCAAAAAAACTAAGGTCATGCTCTTCCATGGTACCCACAGCAAGCACGAAGCCAAACAATTGGTGATTAAAAACAGTGCAAGTGTTATCCTTGATCAGACTCAATCTTTTAAATACCTAAGAATTACTCTGGATAGTACGCTCGCCTACTCTAACCATGTTTAGAATGTTGCCAAGGTAGTTAACATTTGCCTAGGTCTTCTACACAAGCATAAACACTGCCTTACTAGCGAAGCCCTCAGATTGGCTATCCAAAGTTCAATTGTGTCTATTATTGACTATGGTTTGGTCATTTATGGTTCCATCACAGACACAACCCTACATCGGCTCACCACAGCTCTGAATAAGGCATGCCATCTACTAACTGGTGCAGTGTATTGTACTCACCTTGTGACCTTTATGAACAAGCAAACTGGCTTCAACTCTAGGCTCACATTGAATATCAAGCCTGCCTTCTGGCTAAGAAGGCAGAACTTGATCTTCTACCACCAGGTTCCCTTCAACTTTTCAGTCCCTTCCGAGGCACTCGGAGCACATGAAGTTCTGTGAGTCAAACTTTTTCTGTCCCTCGCTGTCGAACCTCACTCCATCAGTGATCCTTAGAGCTGCTAATTTATTTAATTCCCTTCCTCCTGAGATTGCGATGACTGCAACCTTGGGACCATTTAAGCAGAAGCTGCATCAATTCTTAGTTTCCAGAGCATCATGTGACTGCTATACCTAATCTCTGCTGACAGCTAAATGCTCTGGGACCTCCCTCTTTTACCATTTGCTCATGTATAGCCCTATGCTGCTGCTGCGCTATTCCACTCACAGCATTTCCTCCTTTATCCCTTTTCCATTCCTGCCCTCTTTTCATCCTACTTCATCCCCTTCCCTTCCCCCTCCCCCACTTCCCCTCTCTCTCCTCTGTTTCCTCACCTTGTTCTCTCCCGCTACCCCCCAGTGGGTCTTTCCTGCTCGAGCGTCATTATGGAATCTCCCTCCTTGCTCTTTTTTTGCTCCTTCGACCCCCCAACTCACCCCCTGTACTTTCTCTCCTTGTAAGCCCTTTCACCCCCTCTTCAGACAAGGCCACTGGCTGCACTTGATGCAATATTTATCTTGCCATATTGTTCTTTTGTTTATGTAATTACTTTCCTCAGGTTGTACTACTTACTGAAACCATTTTTAATTTGCTATTCTTGTGACTTGATGTGGAACCTCTGTAAAAGAGCCCTTGGCTCAAAGGTCTTTCCGATTTGTTAAATAAATAAAAAATAAATAAAATGGGTCTTAAAATCAAATAAACTTGAATGGATAAAACCAATCAGATGGCTGTACATTAATTAGGTAATAATGCATGACAGAATGTGGATTATGGTGGGATTTACCTATGCCTGGTGTGGTTTGGTCATGAGGTCACAGGCTGAGTAATGAAACCACACCAGAAGAGGGATATATCCCACCATAACCCACACCTGGGGTGAATTATTGTGATTATACAAAGTCCTGATAAGTGTTAGTAAATAATTCAGAGAAAAAATAAAGAAAAATGTATTTTTTTATTTAATTTAAATTATTTATAATGAGTGTATTCCACCTCTAGAAAAAATTGTTCCTAAAGATAAACAGATGGGTTTGAGTGCTAATAAGTACATTTTATTTAGAAGTTCAAATTCAGAAAATAAATTGTTTATGTTTTAGTTTGTAAAACTTTTTAATATTTGTTTGCAAAGTTTTTAAGTAAAGTAGGTAACACTTGCTATTTTATAGAAATTCATAAACAAATTATGTGCTTTATTAACAATAAAAGAATGTATTGTCAGTTCAAAAATGCATTCAGTTCCTGTAATGATGTTTTAACTTTTTCATGTATCTGTAAACAACTGAGAAACATGTAACATTGTAAGTTGGAACAGGTAAACAGAGAAAATCATTGTAAAATGAACTGCAATTAAAATTATGGTCAACTGAAGTCTATTTGCCACCAAAATAAAATTGCTATTTCTCATGGTTAATAAAGTGAGAGAAGTGCATATTGGGATGAGCTATAGTGTCCGTTGCTGATTGTAGGTCTTTTAATCTAACTGCAGACTTTGCAGGAGGAACTGAAGACGGCACATGTGGAGGTTTGCAAGGTAAGTTGGGGAACTCTGTTCACAGCTCCATTTCTAGCAGATGGCAAAGTTCAGTTGTATCATTACTTTGCTGAGAAAAAGGGGTCAAATCTCCAACAGTTGAAGATTTTATTTTGAAGATTTGTGCTTGTTGCACCGTCTCTGAACAAAGGACAGTATATTCAACAATATGTTTCATGGCTGGGATTTGAATTTGCAGCAGTGGTGTGCATGCTTGTGGGTGGTTATCAGGAATTTATTTTATACCATAGAAAGCAGAACTGGTGGACGGTTATTCTTTGTAAAAAAACAGCTAAAGCAGAATTTAGCAATTTTTTTTTGTTGAATTCTTTTTGGTTTTGTGGTTCTACTGTGCCACCATTAAGTATCACACTTCACTGGTGTCTATTTGACATGTTTGGTCTCAAGAAACGTTGGAGTGATGCTTCATTCTTATTTCCCATTATGGACATAATTTCTCTTTCTTCCAGCCTGGCATCTGATAAAAAGGTGACAGCAGTTGTATTTACAGAATGGTTAGTATGAATTTTGAGCAAGCTGGCTTCTTGGCAAATTTTGGGGAGTAAGCTGCCGAAGCAGTTTATCCCCATTGGCTCTAAACTGTACCAAACTGTCATTTTATCACATACTTTTTATGGATGCCTGCATGGATGGCAGAAGAGAGATGGGGTATTTTCTGGCAATTTAGATAGATATTCGATAAAGCTAGCGACTGGGCAGAGCGTGTCGCCCAGTTATTCAAATAGGAAGCCACGATTAGATTGCTTTTTAATATCTAAAGCTTTATTATGGTTTTTAGTTTGTTTATTAAAGGATTTTGTAATATATCGCAGTCCAGACTCTGTGGTTTTGATTTCAAAAGAACCAGTCTTAAATTACCTCACACCCTCATTATATCACCCCTTCATTTCCCCTAAATGCCATATTAATCTGGATAGCCATCTGTACTTTTTTAAGAAGTCCAGATGCTGTATTGGAAGACATGGCTGTGGACTGTATTAGAATTATTAATTCATCCTAGGTAAGAGCTGGGTGGGAGGCTTATTTTTCCCTTTCCATCTGTCTTTTTTATGCACTCCTTTAAAAATGTTGTTTGTAATTGTAAAATAGCAGTCATTCATAAGATATAGTGGGTGACTTATTGTGGGATCATTGATATATCTGTTTAATCCCGATTGAAGGCTGACAAAGCTGCTAAGGCAGTATTCTTCCCCTGCACTTTTTCTCACATGGTCATAAAAGAAACAGAGGATGTCACTGATGACATGAATAGGTGTCAATTTTAAAACTATTCCTACAGTCTTTCACTCAATAAAGACATTTTAAGCCAGCTTAATTTGTTTCATGGTGGTTTGCTCATTCTGGCTCAATTCTGTATTTATCTGTTTTGGTTCAATTGTATTGTGCTTGCAGCAGGCTAGAGTTGCAACTGGAGCTGGCATTAAAATCACTGTGCTCAGTGCAGCCACGGTATCATGACCAGTTGGAGAAGCAGCATCAAGTGGCTCATAGGGAGGTAGCTGTGCGCTCAGCAGTTCTGACCCATCAGGAAGGTCAGCAGCACCAGTAGGTATTGGAAAAGTGTCTGATTGATAACTGTTGTCATTTTCTGGCAGTGGCTGAAAAATGTATTCTACTTCTTCTTTTATTAGTTCAAAGATCAGGTTTTAGTTGGACATTGTGCCAGTATTGAGAAAGCAAGATGGCGGTGTTATCAGATTTTAAACATCGAAAGTGGGAGGTACTGATTTACTAATTTGTTATAGTTTTGTAATCAGGTTGCTGGATCTTTATCCATGGGTTATGGCAGGATTTATCAATGGGTAAAGACCCTAGTTAGACAATCAAGATACAATATTTTGGGATACTATTGTATACTTAAGCAATAATGCATGACAAGTTGTGGTATATCATGGGATATCATCACACCATGGGTGGTTGGGCATGAGGTCACAGACTGAGTGCATCCAACACCCAAGAAGTGATGATATTCCATGATATACCACACCCTGGAGTGCATTATTGCTATTATGAACTGGCTTAAAAGTTTTATTTTTAAAAAAGTGAGAAAAAAACACTTGAAACCTTTAGAAATGCCTCTTTTGGGATGTTGGAGGAGTATCTTGTAAGAAAATAGTTCCTGGAGGGCTCTGGGCAACAGGTGGCACTCTTGTATGTGATATTTGTGGAGTAGGTGGTGATGTGATTTCTCTCTCTCACTCTCGCAGCAGTACTCCTATATATGAAGTGTTTTCTCCCTGCATTTGACCTGGTCCCACTGCCTGCTCTGGGACTGGGACCAGGTGAAAACCTGTGTGGATTTTTTTTTTGTTTGATTCTTTTGTGAAAACCTGATTTGCTTAGAAGCATGATGTGAATGGAAATGATGGAGGTGGTCACTTCCAGTTTTTCAGTGGCACTCCGTAAGTAGCCCACAGTGATTTTATGAAGGTGAGAGCAACTGTGGAGAATCTGCTTCGCCGCTTGAGGAAGCACCAGAAAAAATGGACACTGTGTGAGGAATAGAGTAGTAATGCAGAGGTTCTGTTCTGTTTCTTGTAGCATTGGAGATGTTTGAATGAGATGGGCCACTGAAGTGGTAGTGGGGGATGTTTGCTCATGACTGTGACTGACCACTGATGTATTTTGACTGGCGTGGTGGTTTTCGGCTTGGAGTACTTTTCTGTGCAGAGAAGGTGTTTCTGTGAATGCCGCAGTCAGTGGCAGCTTTACTGATTTAACTAGGGCATTGTTGAGAGGATTTAGTGCTTTTTTTAAATGCCTGTCTTGATGTCTGAGTCACTCTGGACCATGGGACATGGCGGATGTTATGGTCGGAGGAATTTGTTCAAGTAAGAAGGCTGGTGTCCGGAGGTTTTTTTTTAACCCATGAGTATGTAGTGAGATATAATCATGGTTTCAAATACCTCTAAGCCAATCAGCTTCCTCAGATTTTTTCAACCAGTTCATAATACTGCATAATGCAGGGTCATTTTGGCCCTAAATCTGACCAGATTTCTTAAACAGTCACATCACATAGTTAACCTCCTTACACCCAGAACTGACCTACCTTCACAAACATGATTGCCACCTTTACTCACTAAAAACCTTCAACTAGGCCCCAAAAATGAAACTACCTGAAATAAAAAACAAGTTAAATGTTGATTGACTGATCATCATACTCTCCTTACACACACAAACAAATTTGAAAAATAAAGTACTGTTCACAGTTTTCATCACCATTGTCCTTTTCCTAACCATGAAAATCCTTGCCATATCTGTACCTGCTTACCAGGGAAATCTCTGTTCCTTACCGTGCTACAGATAAAGCTGAAGCTCTGGCTAGCTCCACATGAGGCATTTGTTGTATGTATGTTGGGAGGGGAATATTCTACCAATGGAATTGTGCAGAATTTTGAATTCCTGTATTCCATGATAAACATTCTGTTTGTTGGATGTGGGAAATGGCAGAGAAAAAAGAAACTGTGAGGAAAGGAGGCAATAATATAACCAAATAGAAGAAAAGTGGGACACACAATTACATGGGCAGAGGCAGACCCAAACTGCTTAAACAAATTCATCACAAATAAATGGCGTAGCTGCCGTATTGGTCCTTGTAAGAACAGATCCAGAAGCAAATGATTTGATACCTTTTATTAGACCATCATAGATGTTACAGATCATTTGCTTCTGGATCTAAAGAAATTCATGAAGTTCAGAGAAGCACATGTACAGTATTTGAATGAGATAGGTGTTTTCAGAAGAAATCTACCCCCCCCAACCAACCTGGCAAGTTCAACAGTTTTAAACACATTTCCATTAAAAATACATATACTGGTTTGAAATGCTAAGGTGACTAAGTTAGTTTTTTATAAAAATATGTGCCACAGATGGTTTTCATTGTTCTTTTATGGTTTAGTTACGCTCCACATTTACCAGAAATGCACTATTTTTTGTCTTCAGAGTTAAAATTAAACATATTTCAACAAAAAGGTCTCAATTTTTATCTTTTTAAAATAATTTCTTTATATTTTTGTTGTTTTAAATCATATATTTAAAAGCCATTTTATAAGCACAATAAGATACTCCACAGTGTGCCATTAAGGTGATGTAATTGCACGTCTTATGGGAAATGCAACATCATACGACTGTGTGTTGTGCCTAACAACACACAGGAGGTGTGTAATATCACCATAATGCACAGTCAGTCATGTCTTATTGCATACTTAATGAATACCCCCAAAAGTTATCAACCATGCCCCTCAGTCTTATTTAGGCCCATAAGGATGGGGTGGAGTACTGTATAGTGACTTGGTACATGTACTGTGTGTGTATATAATATATTTTTTCCAAAAAACTTCTTTAATGCATCAGTTAGGGTTAAAGCGACAAAAGTAGGGAAATGTGGAATTATGATTTCCAACCCTAACACCCAATTCCCCACCCTGCACAGACCTACAGGTGGGGGGAGGGGGCTGTCTTGGGGCCATTAACCCTAACACTCACCCCATTCTCCTATGCTGTAGCCATGTCACCTAATTTTGTAATGGAATGGGGTGATCATTAGGGGTCATGGCCCCAATACAGCTCTCCCTTACCTGTGGGTCTGTGCAGGGTGTAGAATGGAGTGTTAGGGTTGGAAACCCTAATGCCACATTTCCCTACTTTTGTCACTTTAATCCTAACTGATGCATTAACAAAGTTTTTGCAATTAATTTCTTTACTTTTGAGATAGTATCAGACCCTGCATGCCCATCCCTCCATAGATGCATATATAAATATATATATATATATATATATATATATATATGTAACCCACCCCACTGGCCACCCTTATTTAACTAGCAGGGCTGCTCCTCTCACCACATGGCACCAAAGAGAGGGGATGGGGGTTGTCACTACAGTTCAGTTTACTAGTACATCTTCTTCTGAGCCTGCCATACACAGACAGGCAAACCAAGTGTGACAACTACCTGGCACACACCTGGTGGGACCATTTACCATGGCCATCAACCTAGGTCCCTGGGAGAAAATGTTTGCTCACAATTATGCTAGGTTTGCACTTCTGGACAGGGGCACCCAAGTAAATCCAGACACAATGGAAGCAATAACAGTACTGTCCAAACCAGGTTGGGATTCTAGAGTGTGGCTTTTATTCACATACACAGAGAATAATCACAAAGCAAAGATGGATCCCCACAGGGCTACAGCTACTGGTAATGCAGATTACTGAAGTGCAGCCATTCCTAAATTCCCATTTAACATAGGCATACTGAACACATACAGTGAACTCTCTGGTTCTGAATTACATAGTGAACTCTCTGGTTCTGAAATGGAGATTGGCACACATGGCCAGAACTGGTACTGTACACTTCCTTTTCACTAGGCACGCAAGGCCGATTCTAGGAGACTTTCTCATATTTCATGAGGAAATAGTGGTGACACCCTTGACCACCAAAGAGCACATACAGCTCACAGAAAATCCAACCCACGTCTGGGTAACTATTTTCTTCAGGCACTGGCCAAATGCACTGAATGAAAACACAGGTGCCCACCAGCCCACTGGTGCAGTGGTTGATTTTCGACTTGCGATGCCAGCAACCCGGGTTTGGGAATGAGCACAGGTTGTTGGAGGGCTGGCCAGGGGAAGGATTGAGCATCCCATGGACAGCTCTCCTTCTCCAGGGGGAGGGTAGGGGACTAGTCCAGCGCCTGCTGGCTCCTAGCAGAGGCTGGGAGTATCACAGGATGCATGGCCCAAAAATGCCAACTGGGGGAGGAGCGGATGTCGGTGTATGCCATGACGTCACTACGCTGCCCCCAACAGAAAAAGGAAAAATGGCTCGCTGGCCACTGGATGATGGCTCTCCACTCCCCTGAGGACCTCCAGGCCTTCTCAGGGCCTTCTGCTCCTCAGCAGCATCCCCAGGCCCTAGTAGTGAGTGTGCTGGGGTCATCTCCTCTCCCCCGGTGCCTTCCCCCTCGGAGGAGGGGGACCCGTCCGGCGAAGGGATACGCTGGGATATCCAGGGGATCAGCTGCCATATGGGGACCAGAGGAGGGCTGGGTAAGGACAGTGGGGCTAGAGGGAGCCTGTGGAGCCTGAAGGAGTTGGGGACCAGTGAGCACGGAGGGGGGAAAACACAGGTGCCCAAACTGAACTCAGAGCGGTAAACTGGTTGCTCGAGATGGGTGTCTCCCACCTTTTGCTTCCAAATTTGTACTTGGTCATTCATCTGGTTAATAACACCCTCACAGAAAACTTGTAGATGCTATCTTGAAATGTCTTTCACACTTAACATACTACATTACACACCTCTGAGGTGTCAGAAAGTTAAAAGTTCTGTAATTGGCAATGTCTCTTCACTAGATCCCCAACTTTAGCAGACTCTATTAAAAAGAAAACAGTCTAGGTGACAGGATCCCTTTGACAGAGAAAATTCACCGCAAGGAATGCAGGTACCCTAGGGCTTTCCAAATAAAAGTCACAGGTACTCACAGAGCAGTTGAATCTCAGGCAGCTTCAACACAGTCCAGACTGGACCAGGGGATTGCCCCTGAATCCTAAAATCCACCCCATCCCTCCTGGGATGGGGCACTGTGAAAACCTCTTGGCTTGGTTTCCACCACTTCACCACTAGGCTGTCCGGGCTCACACTAGGGTGAGAAACAAAAACACTACTGGTAGCTCTCTGACAGAGCTGAAGAGAGGAGTTGCACTACCTGCAACCTCCTCCACTGACTCCAACTTCAGACTGACTGAACATTCTAAAGCTAACTCCCTGCAGCTAGCTTGAGTGTGGCTTATGCCGCTGCAACAGTTCCATGATTACATCATCCTCTAGCTCAGCTGAGACTGAAACCAGAGAATGACAGTGTGAAATCCATTTACCTGGCATTTCACAAGCTGCCCCTCCCTGCCTGCCACTGATTCTAATAACCCCTGGGAACAAGGGGGACAGACAGACAGACACACACACACACACACACACACTAACTGTGGAAGCACAGGAACCTCCATCCCCTGCACTTCCAGTTATAAGACAACAGTCACCAAATTGTCACCATAGCCATGTTAATACCCCACCTCATGTACCCAGTCTAGAACATTTTTCAGTCCCCACCAAAATGTAATGCTGCAAAAGTGCAATGCCATTCTGCAGCATAGGTGCAAAAACACATTCTGGCCAGGATTTGAAAAATGACAGCTGTGACATACTGTACATGAGGTGGTGTAATAAAAAGCCTATATGGAAAGTTTGGGCTAAACATATTTTAAATTCACAAAGCTACGAGCATGCATAGTGAAATTGCAACAAATAGTCATAACTGTGCCATTCTTTTAGATTTTGACCCCAAATTTTCAACATAGCCTTCTTATGACCTCACCATGGTTACCCAGTACAGAAAAGTTTCAAATCCCCACCAAAACATAATTATGCACAACTGCAACGCCATTTTGCACCACAGGCCAGGATTTGAAAAATGACAGCTGTGACATACATGAAGGGGGCAATAAAAAGACTATGTTGAAAATATGGGGTGAAAGTATTAAAAATGTCCAAGGTTACGAGCATACATAGCAAAATTGCAATGGATGATCATAACGCAGCCATTTTTTGAAATGTTGACCCCAAAATTTCAACATAGCCTTCTTATGACCCCCCATGAACAATATGACTGTCATTACATAAATCCCACCAGAAAGGAGATTTTGCCAACCGACCGTGAAATCACCTTTCCTGCAGGAGTTGCCTAATGACAGTCACATTGTTCGTGAGGTGGGGTCCCAAAAGGCCATGTTGAAAATTGGGGGAGAAAATTATGAAAAATGACTGAGTCATGGATAAAAGTTGAACTCCTCCCCTACCGAAATACAATGAAGCACATTTCCCTTAGTTTCTCATATTGCAGTCTCCGGTTCCAGCAGCAAAACGTGCCTTCAATCAGTGGAGAAGGTCTCAAACCTGAGACCTCTTCAGGTGAGTGAAGGTCTGTGGGGATTTCATGAGGGTATGTGGGGAGGTGGGTGCACAGTTGGAGGTCATGTGGGGGGTACGTGCATGATCGGAGATGGACTTTAAAAATAGCAACAGACACTGAGGGATTGTTTTTAATCTTCTAGAAAAAAAATTATGAAAGGGACCATGAGGGGGGATACCACTGCCACCAAAGAGAACAGGGTCATTGGAGGGTGGGGAAACCACTAGACACAAGGGACAATGCCGGGAGGCAAGTAAGCCCCCCCAAGGAGAAAAAACTGGGGTAGAGGTTTACAATAAATTAATAAAATAATACATTTTAAAAATAAAATAAAAAAATGGGGGGTGTCTGATAACATATAGGTTGGGGGGGTTCCACTAGACATCAGGGATTTTGGATGGATTCAAAGGAGAACCCTTTTAAAACATTTAAAAAAAACAATCCTTTTTCATTGGTTGGAATCCTTTTTCATCAGTGGCAATCCTTTTCTGCCAATCCTTTGCTCAGCGGAAAAGGATTCTGTCTGGTGAAAAAGGATCCATTTTGATGACCAGATAGACCTATTTTTCATGACTGGAAGACTGTGAATCCTTTTTCCTGACGAGATCACCATGGAAGAATCCTTTTTTGCCAGTACAATTCCTTTTTCGCTAATGCCTAATCATCATGGTGAAAAAAGAAATCAGCTGGCGAAAAAGGAATTCCCCTTTTGCCAACCAGATGTCCCTTTTGCCAATCAAATGGCCCTACGGGGTCATCTTGTTGGCAAAAGGGACATCTGGTTGTGAAAAGAGGAAATCATTTTTCTCCAGCCGATTTCCTTTTTTGCCATAACGAAAAAAGGAATGGCAAAAACGGAACTTAGCGAGTAGTGAAAAAAAGATTACATTTGCTGAAAAAAACTTCTAGGGGCATACAAAACTCAGAAACCACAGAGAACAGCTCAGCAGCTCCTGATGAGCAAGAAACGGCCATACATGTGTGTAACACACATCCCTAGGCTGAGTTATGACACTTTTTTCAAGGTAAAAACCAAAAACAAGATGGCGGCTCATGAAAAATAATTTTTTTCTGGTGAACAAGGATTGGCCCCTTAAGAAAAAAGATTCTTTCTTATTCCGTGCAGCTATCCTGAAAAATAAAAGTTCCATTGAAAATAATGGGATCTTAAAATGCTATAACTTTGGAATGGATTAATATTTTTTCACCAAATAAATGTTGTCCTGTTTTGTGACACAATCCTTTTCTACCATAAAATTCCAGACCAAAATGCAACACTGTGCGCAGCGCAGTGAGAAAAAAACTGCAAAAAGTGGCGAATTTTCAGGGTTTTTTTCACTATTCAGATCTCAAAATTCACAAATCCAACCAAAACGAAACTTGGCAAATCAAGAGATGTACCCCAGGAGACCATGCATGCAAAATTTTGTGCAACCCTGTTAAACGGTTGCAAAGCTATTAAAGTGCAAAATGTGAGGTTTAACATTAAAGGGCCTGCTCAACCCTAATTAGTAGCACTACAGCACAAATATATACATGTATGTATAAAATGGGTAAGAAAAATCCCTGAAATCCAAGTTTTCTGATAGGCTACAAAGGATCACATGACAGTGCATTATTTAACGATGACCACACGCCTCCCATTATGACCACATGCCTGAACTACTTTCCAACCCACAGGACCTTCTCACCAGCAGTGAGATCACTCCATACCTGGCACATAAAGGCTGCCACACAAACACACACAATCTGGCACCCACAGCTGTAACTAGAATTTATATAGCTGTCCCATGTTTTGTAAAAAGAGATTTCAGCCGTATTGGTCCTTGCAAAACAGGAGACGATGGAAGGTTTGATACCTTTTATTGGACCAACAAGTGTCTTGTACAATTGGGACATCGGTTTCATGACCCACTATTGTAAACTGTAATTCTTTTTTATTGTGTACTATATCATGTCTCTAGTTATCATACTTTGGTTCTGTATCTCTCTTACTATTATATTTTTTTCTCTGAATTCTGCCTGTTCTTTTTTTATTTTACCTATACCCCATATCCTCCCTGCCTCTCCTATTAACTCCTGAGCTCAGTCCCACCTATTCCCTCTTATTTTCACACCTCTGTTTATCTAGGCCTTTGTTCTTTTGTTTCTCCTAATTTCTTGATTTCCTTGCATCTATTAGGTATCTCTAGTCCATTCTACCCTTTCAGCTTTTGTCTTCCCTTTAGCTTCCTTTCAACTCCTAATGACCTGCTCCTACTATGCCCCCTCTCCATTTCTTCTCATGTTTTTATTTTTTGCATCTTAGACTTTCATCTCTAGTCTCCTTTATCACCTTCCTACTTCACGTCCTGATTTTTTATTGCTCCACAGTGGATATAAATACTGCTTGTTGCTCAGTTTTGCTATTCACCTGAAGAAGGTACCTGTGTGGCCCCAAAAGCTTGTGTATAATTCCATCTTTGTACAAGACACTTGGGCCAATAAAAGGTATCAAACCTCCCATATTCTTCTATTACAGCTGTCCCACACAGCTATAACTTAAATCTGTATAGCTGCCCTACCCTGTATGCAATTATTTGGTTGATCCTGACATCATTTTTAAACAAAAACTCAGTTAAAAAAAACTTATCTAGTTGATAGTTGATCATGCCATTTTCAGGATGTCTCATGGTGAAATCACTTTCACTTTTCTAGCTCTAGTATGACCGAAAAAGTTAATAATGGTAAAGAAATTGTTGGCAGATGTTTAAAACAAGCCATGTTATCTCCCCAAAAACTATGTAATCTCCATTTGTATGTTACCGTTATTCATTTTTTTTTTTAAAGAAACCTCCGACTGTAATGGCGGCTGAGCCAGCGGCTCGTTTGTCTCTGTCTCTGTACTGTAGTGTGACCGAGTGGTTTTAATGGCAATTCAGGACGTGCTGGCAGACCATAAAAAGAAGGTATTTTACCCCAAACACTGTGTAAACTGCTTTTTCTGTTAAGCTTCTTCACATTTCTGTAAAAAGAAGCCACCAGGACTGTGGCGAGCAGACAGCGAGTGAGTCAGCGGCTTCAGAACGGTAACTTGAGCGAGAGTTGCTATAGCAACTCTCACTCACACTTCCATCTACCCTTCTTAACAGAAAAAACAGTTTAGAGTGATTGGAGGTAAAATACCTTCTTTTCAAACTCTGCCACCACGTCCTGAACTGCCATTGAAACCACTCGGTCACAGTACAGTACAGAGACAAATTACTTGCTCGCTCAGCCCCCATTACAGTCATAGGCTTTAAAAAAAAAAAAAAAGAATACCAGTAACATAAAAATGGAGACTGCATAGTTTTTTAAGATAAAATTCCTTATTTTTAAACCTCTGCCACCAAGTCTTTAACTACAATTTACACCACTCAATCACACTACAGTACAGAAATAAAACTAAAAGTGATTACAATGCAACATACTCTAATAATAGTAGGATCAACCAGATGGATATTTTTATCACTTTTTTTTAAACCAAGGCAGAATCAACCAGATAAATACCACCTTTAACTTCAAAACTATCACAGTTATGGCAGGATCAACCAGATAACCTACTGTAAATTATTACTGCCAGACAGGGACTACTTTTGTTCTTCCTCCACCCCCACCCCCAAATATTTTTGGCCATTTTATAAGCTAGATAACCCACTACAGGGCATGCGGTCATGCTCTGATATATGCTTGCCTTGGGTTGTTGAAAGCACTCAGCATGTGGCCTCTTGTGTCACAATGCACACCAAGGTGTGTGTATATCAGAGTGAGACCACATGCCTTGTAGTGGGTTGTCTATTGCATATATGTGTGTGTATATATATATATATATATATATATATATAAAATAGTGGTGCAGTAGTTTGGGTTGAGTAGCATGTTTAATGTTAAACCTCAGATTTTGCACTTTAATAACTTTGTAACTGATCAATGGATTTGCACAAAATGCAGCATGCACTGTCCTGTTGGGTAGATCTCTAGACTTGGCAAGGTTCACTCTGGTTGGATGTATGGATTCTGAGATCTGAATAGTACAAAAACCTTAAAAGCACAATGTTTTGCAGTTTATTCCTTATCGCCTTGTGCCCAGATGGTGTGGAATTTTTGTATGATTTTTTTTATGGTACAACCGCTTGGATAACAGAACTGCCTTGCATTTGTTTGGTGAAAAAATATTAACCTGTTTAAAAGTTATTCAGTTTTTAAGTTCCCATTGTCTTCAATGGTAAGATCACTTTCCAGGATAGAGGGAGAAAGTTTGACAAAGGAATTAGCCTCACGAAAAGGATTCTTTTTCATGAGGGGCCAAACCTTTCTCGCCAAAACAATTTCTTTTTCGTGAGCCGCTGTCTTGATTTTTTTCCCACAAACTAAAAGGTGTAGAAAAAACATAAAAATATTGTCATTTTACAAATCAGATACCACAGCCTAGCTAAATGGGCCCCATTTAGCTAGAGTCTGGTGCTTATTTTTCACAGTTAGGACCAGAAATACTTTTTATGGGCACCCAAAATCCTGGGTGCCAAGCTTAGCGAGTGGAGCACTTCTCCAGTGTTCTCTGTATGAGAACCAGAGATTTTCTTGACATTTTCAGCCACAACTAAACTCCTGCTGCCAGCTGCACTGTGTGCTGTGAGCTGCCCTTGCCCTGGTTGAAACTGAAGTTCCATTGCAAATAATGCTCTTATCGAATATTTAGCCCGCTGATTTATTCAGGTTTCTTTCATTTACTTTAAAGTGTGTTTTCTTCTGTATGCCTTAGGGAACCAGTTTTTATTTGCTTAAATGACTGATGAATTATGTAGAGGGATAGATACCACCACAGAGTAAACTAGGATCTCTTCACACACCAGATGGCTTTGGATTCCAGTGGAGCTGACAGCTTTCTCTGCACTTGGTACCTGCCTAGTCGCTGGCTGCCCCCATCTACCCCTCTTTTAGCTTCCATGTCTCCCTTGATGCACAGTTTTTTTGAGTCCCCGCTATCTGTGGAACACAGGGACAGTTGCATGTTTTACTCCATTCTCTCCAAAATGTTGGTGTCTACACATTTCTAGTATCCCCAAACCTACAGGATTGCCTACGCAATTAAATGAGTTTTGCATAGTATTGTTATCTGAGGAGCAAATCAATGTCTAATGCACAGATTAAAAAATGTTTCCCAAGACACTACTTTTGGAACATTTGTGGCCCAATAAAGGGTTTTAAGTGTGAAAATCTCTGACGAATGCCTGCTGTTTAGCCCTGTTCCAGCAGTACCGACCAAGTGAGCATGGGAACCAGGAGATGGCAGGTTCCAACCCCACAAGAGCCAAATACTGTTTTACCTTGGGCAAGTCAGTTAACCTCCAAGTTGTGGCAAATTAGACAATTAATTAGTCAAAGACAGGATCCCACTGGAAGCGAGATGTTGCATTTCAGCTGTGATACCCTGTAATTAAATTACAAAATATATTTACTGCATACAAAAATCATATACTAGTGCACATCTGGGAACTGGATGATCCAATCTGTGTATCTCGCCAGATATGCACTGTGTGACTATAGGCAATGCAACTGACCTGCTGCCCGATTCCAGTAACATACTGGTCAGATGATTTGCAGTTTTTATATGTATCTGATGTTTATTGGGTTTTTGCTGGTGATGGATTACACACTGTATCCACTACAATGAACTGGGCTTGCTTCAACCCCCCCCCCCAACATTACTGGCCATTATCCAAATCTATATTTTGGGATGTGCTGTTGAGATCACAGGATGAAATTTGCTGGTTGGGAAATGAGTAGCAAAATATGATTTATAAATTGTCTTATTCTCAGTTCTGTGAGAAAGACAGCTCTGTGCTTGAACCTGAGGTATGGCTGCACCACCACTCCCACCCAAGCCTCCTCGAAGGTGGAATGTTTCCAAAGTTGTGGTAAAGTCAGAGGAGCGCAATAATCCACGACCTCCATGCTATGAGGAATACTGGCACCTCTCTATATTGTAGTGGTAGCCAGCAAATACAGGACTGGCAAATCCTTCCTGTTAAATAAGATGGTGGGGTCAAATGGAGGCACAGTATTGGTCTTTTTAGGAATGATTGTTCTCTGAAGTAGTCATCCTGTTATTTTCTAATTGAACAAGCTCTTAATGCTCTGCTTGTAAACCAGGGTGTTTCCCCTTGCGCACCTTCAAAATCCCAAATTCACCCCCACCCACTGATCAGTGTCCCCCTCAATAAAAAATATATATTCCTTGGTGCCTAGTGACACCCCCCATCCTCTGATCACTGTCCCCATTATTTTCCATAGTGTAGTGGTCCCCCCCCTTCCTGGTAACCAATCCCCTATGAAATAGTTTTCCTTAGTGGTCCTTCGCCCCACCCTCTGATTGCCATTCCCCATTTTCCTGGTGTCTAGTGGCACCCCACACCCACCAATCACCATTCTGTCTTTCCCTGGTGTCTAGTGGTACCTCCAACTGCTGATCACTGTTCTGGCTTTCCTTGGTGTGTAGTGGCACCTACCACCCACTGATCACCATTCCAGCTTTCCCTGGTGTCTAGTGGCATCCCTCACCTACTGATTGCCACCCCCATTTTCATATTTTAAATTCCATGGTGTCTAGTGGCACCCCCACCCCTCCCAATGCTGCCAAACACTGAAAAAGAAAACGGTTCAATGCTTTTTACCTGTAAAAAAGGTTCCTCGCTTATCAGACCCTCCCCCCACCACCTCCCCACTCAGCTCTCACAACCCCACACCACCCAGTACACTCCAACACACCATCACTCACCTGAACAGGACCCAGGTTCAGGACCCACTCTCTGATCGAAGACACGTCTTGCTGCTGGAACCAACGACTGCAATATGAGAAACTAAGGTAAATGTGATTCAATGTATTTCAATGGGAGGGTTCAACTTTTATGTATAACTTAGCTGTTTTTGAGATTTTGACCCAAAATTTTCAACGTGGCCTTTTGGGGACTCCACATCATTAACAATGCGACTGTCATTACGCAACTCTCGCTTGAAAGGTAATTTCGTGGTCGGTTGGTGAAATCACCTTTCCGGTGGTATTTGACAATTTTTCCTAACCTTGTTCATGAGGTGACGTCATAAGAAGGCTATGTTGAAAATTTGGGGTCAACATTATTAAACATTGCAAAGTTATGTTCAAGTTTATTGCAGGAATAACTCCATTGAGCAAGCTCATTCACAAGGAGGTCCTGAGAAACATTTATCAAGAACATATGCAGAGACAATACAAGAATATAAGCAGTCCTGGTACAAACTGGGCTCAAAATATACAAAATATACAATTATATACATGACAGGAACGTAATTCTTTTTTTCAAAACATACCTACTGGAAAGTAGCAGGCATGCCAAATATACAGGCCTATACAAAATATACTACATAGTCATCACGGGGTGGAATTTGAAAAGCAAACCTTATGGTAATAAACAGGCTAAGGAAAGCTGAGCAGACTAACAATGTGCACTGTGCACTATCAAACATGATAGGTAGATAGGGAGCTAGACAGATGGGATGGGGAGAAAAGAGAGGGTGAGAGGAAAAAGGAGGCTGCAAAGGGGGGAACAGCAGGAAGGACCAAGGGAAGGAGATGTGAGAGCCAAGGCTAGGACCTGGTACAGTTGCATAGGACTTTCATTTTCCTTGTAGCTAAGGCTTTGAAGAAGTTAATAGATACAAGGCTGGTTAGTTTAAGGACTGTCTGTAGTCTGTTCCTGGCTGCAGGAAGGGTATAGGAGATAGCACACTTGCCAAAGGAGGTATGAGTCATAGAAACAGCTAAATAACTAAAGGCTGACTTCCTGAGGGCATATGGACAATGGGAGATCTGGATGAGTGAAGATATATAGCCCAGAAGTTTGTTCAGCAGGATTTTCAGTGACTAGATTCCGGTGTGTACAAGGCGTCTAGTGGAGAGAGAAGTCCAACCAACAGCTGCGTATAGATCACAGCAGTGAGTTCTGAATGGAGCATTGGTGATGAACCGTAGGGCATGATGATAAAGGACATCCAGTTTGTGCAGATTGGTGACTGAGGTGGAGTTATAGATTAAGCTGCCATAGTCAAATAGGGGTAGGAAAAAGTGGCCTGAATGAGCCTTAGTCTAATATCAGACGGGAAGAGTGACCTTTTACGGAAAAAAAGCCTAGCCTGGTTTTAAGTTTGCTGGCGAGAATGTCAATGGGGATGTGAAGGGAGAGCTTGCTTTCAAGTCAAATGCCTAGATATTTGAATTTATTTATTTATTTATCTTTTATTGACCGGTTAAGTGCACCAGACAAATTCTGCATATTTTCATGCATGATCCGAGGGAGGGGGATACAAATGAATGCCAACTGACTTTGAACCAGATTAAGCTGTTGGTGGTATTTTTAGTGAATGGGGGGAAATTTGGCCAGGACACCGGGGAAATTCCCCTGCTCTTTTCGAGAAGTGCCATGGGATCTTTAACATCCACCTGAACTACCACCAGAACAGGCAGATAGGGCCTCGGTTTAACGTCTCATCTGAAAGACGGCACCGCAGGAGTGCAGCACTCCCCACATGCTGCACTGCAGTGTCAGTATTGGGATATTAACCAAAGTGCCTGGTGTGGGGCTAGAACCCACAGCCTTCTGATCTCCCGGCCTCAGAGGCAAGTGTGCTACCTGCTGAGCCACTCAAGACCACCTCAAATTGTTCCCCTGGGGTTGCAACAATGGGTGCAGTAAGTGGGGATCGAGTGGAAGTAGGGAAGTTGTTGAGGGTGAAAAACATGGCCTTGGGTTTTTGGCATTAAGGAGGAGCTTTCGAGTTGATGCAGTTCATTTCAAGCTGGGAAAAGTCTGCTTGAAGCTCATCTTGGACTTTGGACATTATTGGCTTGGATGTATATAGTACCGTATCGTCTGCAAAGAAGTGCAACTTGGATTTGTTGATGTTAAAGTCGAGATTGTTGATGTGAATGGAAAAGAGAATGGGGCCTAGGATGGACCCTTGTGGGACACCCCTGGTGATAGGGAGGGAAGCTGAGAATAGCCCATCAGCCTTGATTTTCTGGAATCTACCTGAAAGGTAGCTGGAGAACCATCGTGCTGTGGAAGCAGTGGCTTCCAAGTTGAGAAGGCCAAAGATGACAAGGTTGTGGTCAGTGGTGTCAATGCCTTGTTGAGGTCTAGAAAAATGGCACCTGTGATCATTTTGGAATCGTGACCAGCAATCCAGTCATTAGTAACTTTAGCGAGGGCAGAGATGGTGATGTGGTTTGGCCTAAAGCCAGATTGTGCAGGGTTGAAGAGGGAGTAACTTTCAATGTGATGTTTCAATTGTTTGTAGATTAACTTTTCAAAGTTTTTGGATAGAGTGGGCAAAATAGAGATAGGCATATAATTATTTAGGTCACATTGGTCACCAGATTTGAATAAAGGAAGAATGTGTGCAGATTTCCAGCAGGAAGGTACTGAGGCAGTGTGGACGGAAAGATTACAAATGTGTAGTATGGGGGTTGTTAGGTATAACTTACCTAATTTGAGAAAAAAACAGTTTTAACCCATCCTTGCCACTACCCTTCTTGGTATCTAGTTTGATGAGGAAGTCGTCTTCTTCCTTGTAAGAGATTGGCTGCAGATGGAAGGGATACAGTGGGTCAGGATCTTGAGGAGTATTGCTGGCCAGAGTCGGATTGACTAGACCGGCATAAGGGGAGGTGTTGAAAGCCAGCCCAGTGGTGGCAAAGTGCGAATTAAGTTCTTTCAAGATTAGGCAATGGTCTTCGATAGTACTACCTTTGTCATGGATCTTGGAGGGAATGGAGGGAGCGGCCTGGTGGCCTTCAACAGATTTTATAGCCCTCCAGATTTTGGCCAAATTCCCATTGGCCTGTTCGAGGGTAGTGATGTAGAAATTAGACTTGGCAGCATGTATACATTTAAAAGTTGTTATCACAGTTCTAAGGGGCATCCTTTACAATTAGTTAGAAAACCTTTTTTGAGATCAAGTCGTAAATATTTTTTCACTATTAGAGTTGTTGGTCCATGGAATAGACTTCCACTTAATGTCGTCATTAGTGAAACTAAAAGTATTTTTAAAAACAGACTAGATGGCCTTATAAATAATGGGTATGATCTCTCTTATTATATATTGGATTAGCATAGGAGCATCATGGGCTTCGGCCTTCTCGCTCTTGCACTTTCCTTAGTATGAACCTTAGTATGAACGCAAGCATTTCTTGCAGCTCTGAAGGCCTGCCAGACGTTCAGACACTTAGTATGCCTTGCACGGGTCCAGAGTTTATCGCGGCTGGAAAGCGAGGCTTTGAGATCAGGCGTGAACCAGAGGTGGGAGAATTTACGAGCTGTGGTTTTGATAAAGGGGACTAGCTTGTTGGCTAGGTGGGTAAGTTTGTCATTCAGGATATCGACAGCCTCATCTGTCATTTTGGCTAAATATAAGCTTTGACAATTTAAATTTCTTAAGTCAGCCAGGTAGTTAGGAGGGTTGAACTTATGAAAGGACTGTTTTGTAATGAGCTTGGGTGAGGAAGGACCCTTAAGGCAGGCCCTGATGTAGACTACGATCCCATGATCACTCATGATATTATGAAAGATGGCAGATTGCAGGATTTTATGGGGATGGTTAGTTATGATAACATCGAGAATAGAGCTGTTACGCATTGTTTGCGGTGTTAGTCCTGGTTGGTTTAGTGATAACCTAGGAAAGGCCGAAATCATCACAAAGAGGTTTACCTCCACATTACCTGAGCACAGCAGGAGCAGAAAAATTAACATTTTTAAAAAGTACTTAATTGAGGCAAGTGCTTTCCTACTTTGAGAATGCCCACAATGTGGACAGGGAGGCAAGTTTTTTTTTTTTTGGGGGGGGAAGAGATACAAAAGTTGCAATTGGAAGACAGTAGGGAGAGTGCTGTAATAGCCATGGGGAGGAGAGGGAGTCAAGGAAGGCCAGCTGATGGGGGAGGGAAGACCAGGGGGAGTGCGGTTTATAAGGGGTAGAGAGGTACATTGCCTCAGGGCGTGTTGAGGGTAGGGTATGATTGGCAGAGCTGGGATGGACAATGGGGGAACGTCTGAGGTTAAGTCGCTAGATAGGCATGGGAGGAAGACTACAAGGAATAGTATTTGGAGCATCATTGAAAGGGGGGTTAGTAGCAACAGAAAAAAGGATGTTGACAGTTTGGAACAGCAGCAGCAATAAGAATGTAGCCACAATTAGTCACAAATGATCTAAGTTGGGGTGCAGGGATATTAAGAGTTAATAAGAGAAAACAGGTGCAGGGGGATTAAGAGTTAACACGTGAGTACAGGTACCTGTAGAAAGTCTCAGTGTCAAAATGATGTCCTTAGGCTGGGTTTGCTAGCCTTTTGAACTAATTATCTTTTAGGACAACTGAGAACTCCTTGAAGGTTAGGCACTTCCCTTGACTAACTTCAGAGATGTTTCCCCTTTAACTAGATTCAAAGGCGTTTCCCCTTTAGATAGTTGGAATGTACTTCATTGGAGAAGGGCGGGCAAAGTGTATTTAATAAGGGTCAGGCCATGGTGGGTGGTTGGGGCAGGGTGGGTGGGAGGGACAAAGGTAGTAGTAGTAAAATCTTTATTTTTCAACAGGATCAGATGGCACAGTACACCATTAACACTGCAGTCCCATTTACAAGGTGCTTCTGAAGCAGAAGAACAGTACAGTGCAGTTCTGGTATCTATGAGCAGGCACACAAAGCTCAGGAACAAGCAGGGGTCCATGTGCCAGTTGAAGCAGCACTAAGAAAAGGCGTCAAGTTTGAAAATCGGGTCCTATCTGTACCTAGGGCTTTTTGGGAGCAGGCTACTGGCTGTGAGCTGCAGGGGAATTTTCAAACCACAGATATGGTTCAAACTTGAGATTCCTGCCTGATCAGGGCAGTCTGTCCCCTAGGGCCCATTGGGAAGTGGGCTGCTGGCTGTGAGCTGCAGGGGAATTTTTGAACTGCAGATTTGGTTCGAACTTGAGGAGATTTCTGCCCGATCAGGGCCCTCTGTCCCCTAGGATTTGTTGGGGAGCAGGCTGCCAGCTGTGAGCTGTGGTGGGAATTTTTGAATCTCAGATGCGTTTCAAACTTGTGGAGATTCCGGCTTGATCAGGGCCATCTGTGCCCTAGGGCTTGTTGGGGAGCTGGCTGCTGGCTATGAGCTGCAGGGGAATTTTCAAACTGCAGATGCGGTTTGAACTTGAGATTCCTGCCTGATCAGGAATGTCTGTCCTCTAGGGCTCGTTGGGGAGTAGGCTGCCGGCTGTGAGCTGCAGGGGAATTTTTGAACCGCAGATGCAATTCAAACTTGAGGAGATTCCTGCCCAGTCAGGGCAGTCTGCCCATTTGTTGTTATGTAATTTGGTCACTATTGTCCTATAAATGGATGTGCCCTGTGCTTCCACAGCTACATGCATATATGCATCTACGGAGGGATGGGAGTGCAGGGTCTGAAGGACCCTGTGCTCCCACAGTAAAATAAGGATACTATTATACTATCTCAAAAAGTAAGGAAATAAGTTGCAAAAAACTGTTAATGCTCCAGTTAGGGTCAAAGTGACAAAAGTTGGGAAATGATGTGTTAGTGTTTCCCTATCACCTCACCCTCCAAAACTAGGCAGGAGAGCAGGAGTGGGGTGTGCCTTGGGCTTCTCAAGCCTAACATGCACCCCATTCTCATAAAGCCTACACATCTGACCTTATTTTTATTTATTTATTTATTTATTTGAGTAATCAGATTTACAACCTTTGAGTCAGAGACTCGTTTACAAAGGTACCTCGTCACAGGGAGGGTGGACAACAAGCAAGTGATGCTTAGACAGAGGTTACAATACAGGTGAGATACAGGCATAGATAAACAAACACAGTTTGTTATAGTTCTACAAGAAGAGTCATTCTCTGATCTAGAACCAGTGCTTAGTCATTCGTTGAACCCAGTGAAGTCTGTGGGGGAGTAGATTAGACAGAAACAGTTCCACTATGGGCAGTTACAGCACCGACTATCAATAATGTGTTTTCGGAGGGCTATTTTAAACTGGCCAATCCTGGGAATGTCTGTGATTCGCTCTGGGAGGGAGTTATACCAGGCCGGTGCTTTATGATTGGCACAGAGAGGTCCTTGCTCTGGGTACAAGGAAGGTAGCTTTAGTGGAGTTACAAATTAGCACAGGCCGGGTGGTTTGTTGCAGGGATGCGGAGACCCCTTGGGGGCATAGCCCAGATAGGGACTTTTTTGCCCGCAGGCAGGTGTGGTATTTCAGCCGCTCCTCAAACGTGAGTATGTTTGTGGCAGAATATAGCAGGCATGTGTGAGTTCTGCTGTGGGTGCCGGTCAGGAGTCTGCATGCTTTGTTAATAGAGGTCTGGACTTTAGTGAGGGCGGTGGGGTCCACTGCTGTGTAGATCAGGAGTCCGTAGTCTGCCAGTGACAACACGGATGAGGTGATGGTCAGTTTTAAGGCAAATTCTGGGAGGCAGTCTTTGTGGCGGTAGAGGAGACCAATCCTGGAGTTCATGGCTGATGAGAGGGTTTTTAAATGGGTGTGGAAGGTGAAGCTGGCTTCAAAGGTGATGCCCAGGTACTTGTAAGTTGTTAACTGATCAAGTGGGTGGAGTGTGCTGGGGGTGATGAGCAGGGGAGAATCTCTGGCACTGTTTTGTCGATGTGCAAAAAGCATAGATTTTGTTTTTTTCAGGTTTAGGATTAGCCGATGGTTGCTGAACCGTTTTTCTGCTTGGTGGAAGGTGCGCTGCAGTGTGCTTTGGAGCAGGATAGGGTCCGAATGTGATGCTATGATCACTGCATCATCTGCATAAAGAGGTATTTGTCAGGCAGGAGCTTGGGAGGTGTTTGGGAAGAGACTGAAAGGGTGGGCCTAAGGATGGAGCCTTAGGGGACCCCAGAGCGTACTAGTAGGGTTGTGGACAGGGTCCTATTTAGCTTGACTCTTTGGGATCTGTTGTGTAGGTAGCTTGAGAACCAGTTCAGTGGGCCAGGTGAGAATCCCAGTTGGCTAAGGGAGTTTATCAGCAGGGGGTGACACACAGTGTCAAAGGCCTTCGATAGATCGATGCATACTGCCCCTGCAAGTTTCCCATCATCAAGGGCAGAGTGGATATGGTGGGAGAATTCCAGAGGGGCTGTGGATGTGCTGTGGCCCAGGTGAAATCCATGTTGCTCAGGGCATAGAATATCATATTTAGAAAGGTATTCTATAAGCTGCGTGGATACTATTTTCTCCAATGCTTGGGGGAGGATGGAGATGGGCCTGTAGTTATTGGGTAGAGTTTGGTCACCGGACTTATGGATGGGGGTCATTTCAGCCTGTTTCCATGCTTCCGGGAATTGACCAAGGCATAGGGATCTGTTAATGACATTCGTGAGGGGGGTTAGCATGACATCCAGTGTAAGGCGGAGTATCCTGGAGTCAAGAAGGTCAGGTGAAGGTTTTTAGTAGGAAAGGTTTGGCATCCTGGGGTGAGATCATATGGAAGTGGAATAGGGGCAGGGAGGTAGGGGTTTGGGTGGATGGGGGGACGGGGTCAAAGAATTGGGCAGGAAGAACTGCGCTTAGGTCCAAGAAAGTATTGTTTAGACAGTCTGCAATGCAGGTTTGGTCCATCGAAACAGCGCCATTGATAACAATCTGAGGGGGGGGAGCGGGTTTTGCCATTTAGTTCTTTTATATTGTCCCAGAAAGCTCTGGCAGAGCCCCAGGAGGATGTTAAAGCAGCCTGATAGTGTCTGGCTTTTTCTTGTTTGATGGCCCAAGTGCATTGGTTGCGGGCTGTTCTATAGGCTTGCCTGTCCGCCGTTCTACCGGAGTCAACTGCAGTGTGCCATAGGTTGTCCCTCTGTCTTAGTTGCTGGATCAGTGCAGGGGATATCCATGCAGCAGCCCATTTTTTAGGACGAGGCATGGTGATGGGGGCAAATAGGTCACAGGCATTGCTGAAGGCCCTAGTGAGATAGGTTAGGGCAGTATTTATGTTTGATGCTAGGGTGGTTGGGGTCCAGTCAACTTGTGCGAGGTGACGCTAGAGGTTGTCAAGGCCCCTGGGTGAAATCAACGATGAGGCGTGCTGCAGTACTCAGGGCTAAGTGTGGGGGAGGACCAGAAGCATAGGACAGGGGAGTGGTCACTAATTGAGTTTGCTAGGACGTTTACCGATTCCAACTTGTGTGGTCGATTCGAGAGAACTATATCTAGGAGGGAGCTAGTTCCTTTCACCTGGTTAAGTCTGGTGGGCTGAGTGACCATTTGAGACAGGTCAAGGGCCACAAGGTCATTTTTTAGGTTTTCAGATGAGGGGCTGAGCCAATTGGGGTTTAGGTCTCCTAAGATTAGTTGTTCAGCCAGTCTTCTGTGGCAAGGTGGATAGATAGTCTATAAAGGGGCGGATAGCTACGTTTTTCGTACGTGGAGGTATGTAGGCCGTGGTTAGGTATAGGGGGCCACGATCGGGGTGAGGGGTGATTTTAAGAGTAATAGCTTGTGCCCCATGGTCGAGCTCAGGGGTTGGGAGTGCATGGCCTAGAATGGAGTCACGAAAGAAGAGTGCGCAAACCCCTCCACGCTTGCCCACCCTATCAGCCTTGAACAGGGAGAAACCTGGGAGGAGACAGCTGAGTCGGGTGTAGACTGGGAGAGCCAGGTTTCCACTAGCATAAGAATGTCTGGGGAGTGTTGTGCAACCCAGCATTGGAGTGCTCCGGTTTTCTTGGGGAGACTACATATATTCATAAATGCAATGCGGAGACCTTTGCCAGGGGTGGGCCGAGGCGTGGTGGAGTTGCCCGGCCCAGGGTTTGGGTGAACATTTCCTGAGGGAAGGAGAAGTAGGGTAATTAGGCGCATCACGGGGCTGCAGTTGCAGTGGGTGAGACGTTTTCGAGGTTGCCATGATCTCAGGTGGGTGGTGCATGGGATGGAGAGCGAGATTAGTGCAGGTGTGGCTAGAGAGGAGAGTGCCCATCGGTGATAGAGTTCAGGGTACAGAGGGTAGTGTATTGGCAGTGGATGAGTGGGGGCAGTGTGGTGGTCCAGTGTACGGGATGGGTTAGGGGGATAGGCTGCTGGGTGGTTGTGCCGTGATAATGGGGATAATCTGACAGGAGGGACTGGGATTCAGGCAGGGGCATGTCAGTAGGGGATGTATAGGGATCCAAGGTGGTTGGTGGGTGCAGTAGCAGAAGGATTGATAGCATTGCAAGGATCATGCTTGGCTTTGTAGCAGAAAACATTGGTTTGGAGTACAGGCTCTCTCTAGTGTTATGTAGATATGAC
Organism: Neoceratodus forsteri; assembly: GCA_016271365.2. Lineage (NCBI taxonomy): Eukaryota > Metazoa > Chordata > Ceratodontiformes > Ceratodontidae > Neoceratodus > Neoceratodus forsteri. The sequence continues at coordinate 154,381,037 of CM028138.1, forward strand.
CTGCAAATGGAAAAGTTGGCTGATTGGTTCTGGCACTGGTTCTAGCACCCCATGTGACTATAGCTATATAAGGGAGTGCCGACCAAGGGTGGTGGTGGGGGTGGTGGGGGTGGTGGGAAGCCGGTGCGCAGCACTGGCGGGGCAAAACCACAGCTGCCCAACAAAGGAGCGCTCTGCATAGGCAGCCAAGTGCTGTTCCACACGAGTCTGTGGCGTACCTAGTCACTCCAGAGGGGATGGGGGCAAGTCCTTCTGGGAGGTCTCAGGGAAGGCAGGCTCTCAAGCCCTCACTACCCTCTGCGGTCTCGGTGAACTGAGCACGAGCCCCTGGAAGTGAGGAGAAAGGGGGTATTTAAGTACAGGCTGGAGGCATGGTCAGGTAAGTATATTTGCGCCGCTCAGAGTCTACAAGCGAGTGTGCGGTGCGAAAATGTAGTTTGGGAATCTTTTGTGCACAGCAGACAGCCTCTTGCAGGTCACAGGTGTTATCTCGGGCGTCCTGCTAGAGAGCTGGTGTGCGAGGCAGGAGAATGAGAGAAATGGCAAAGATCCAAATTTGGTTCCAGCCCTCAGCTCAGTACAGCCTGCAGAGTTGTTACAGCAGAGAAAAAGCACTGTCTGGAGCTGAGAGGCTGAGCTGGAACCACAAATTCAATTTTCTCTAATTCTGGGTTACTGGGGGACACAGGTTCGACTCCCGCTTTGGTTGAAGGCTGTTCCTTAACTTTAACTGGATACAGCACTGTAGAAAACACTGGGCTGACTTCCCTGGTCCACTCGTTAAGCACCCAAGATAAAAATGCAGCTAAACAGTGGCTTTACTAAACAGGCAAACAAAGTACTTGTGCTTTACTATACAGGCAAACAACTTAAAGTACTTCCAGGAATTCTGCTAAAACCTGACTCCTGGCACAGAAAATTGCATTTAAAAAAATCTATCTGTACTGCTGTGCTGACAGTTAAGGCGCGGAGGAAAATTTCAAATTATACAGTAAAGTCAGATTCAAATTCTGCTTAGCACCAAAAAGGCATTCCGATTCAAACCACAGTTGCCCAACAAAGGAGCGCTCTGCATAGGCAGACAAGCGCTGTTCCACACGAGTCTGCGACGTACCTAGTCACTCCAGGGGGGAAGGGGCGAGTTCTTCTGGGAGGTCCCGGGGAGGGCAGGCTCTCGATCCCTCACGACCCTCTGCGGTCTCGGCGAACTGAGCACGAGCCCCATGTCACTCCAAGGGGACGGGGGGGCGAGTCCTTCTGGGAGGTCCCGAGGAGGGCAGGCTCTCGAGCCCTCACGACCCTCTGCGGTCTCGGCGAACTGAGCAGGATGGAATGGGGTGAGTGTTAGGCTTGAGAAACCTACAGCGCACCCCACACCTGCTGTACTGCCTGGTTTGGGAGGGTGGGGTGTTAAGGTTTCCTTAACACCTCATTTTCCCAACTTTTGTTTTGCAACATATATATATATAGATATATATATATATATCTATATATATATATATACTTTACAAAAATGTTAATGCAACAGTTAGGGTTCAGATTATACCGACAAAAAAGATATATTCTTTGCAAAAAGGTTAATGCAACAGTTAGGGTTCAGATTAAGCCAACAAAAGTAGGGAAATGTGATGTTAGGGTTTCAAACCCTAAAACCCATACCCCACCCCGAGGCAAATGAGGGGTGGAATCTTCCATGGCATTGTCAACCCTAATACTCACCCCGTTGCAGTAACAAAAAGATGAGATGTGATGGAGACAGGTGTGTATGTTTCATGAGTGTATAGAATGGGGTGAGTGTTAGGGTTGACAATGCCAAAGAAGACCCCACCCCTCATTTGCCTCAGGGGTGGGGCAGGGGTGTTAGGGTTTGAAACCCTAACATCACATTTCCCTACTTTTGTTGGTTTAATCTAAACCCTAACTGTTGCATTAACACAGTTTTTTGCTAATAATTTCCTTACTTTTTGAGATAGTATAACTGTATCAGCATTTGCCTGTGTGAGCGCAGGACTCTCCTGGCCCTGCGCTCCCATCCATCCATACTTTTTGAAACATAGAAGCTGTTGGCAGATAGGAGCCTCCTGGCCCACCTAGCCTGCCCTATTTACAATACCTATAGTGTCACCGCAGACCCTACTCGATCTTTGGTCTCTCCTCCCTCTTACTTCTATGATCCCTTTGTGTCTATCCCATGCATTCTTGAATCCTGTAACCATTTTGGCCCCTCACCTCCACCAGTAGGCTGTTCCATTGGTCCATCACCCTCTCCATGAAGAAGTTTTTCCTTACATTTCCCCTGAGCCTCCCCTCTTCTATCTTCATAGTCTGACCCTTTGTCCTCAGACATCTTTTTCTTTGGAAAATGCTTCCTTCTTGTACCTTGTTTATACCTGTTTGGTACTTGAATGTTTCTATCACATCCCCCCTCTCCCTCCTTTCCTCCAGGGGGTACATATTTAATTCCTTAAGCCGTTCCCTGTAGGTCTTTTGATGCAGGCCATACACCATTTTGATTAACCTCCTTTGTACCACCTCTACCATAACCACATCATTGTGTAGATGGGGCCACCAGAACTGTACACAGCACTCAAGGTGTGGCCTCACCAGTGATTTGAAAGGGGGTATTATTACCTCCCTTTTTCTGCCGGTGATTCGCCTGCCGATGCCTCCCAGTATCCTGCCTGCCTTCCCCACTGCCTTGCCTCACTGTTTAGCTACCTTTAAGTCATCAGAAATGATCACCCCCAGGTCCCTTTCCTGCTTTGTGACTGTTAATATCTCTCTCCTCTCTTTTGGTATTTTGCCATCAGGTTTCTGTGCCCCATGTGCATGATTTTGCACTTTTTTTACATTAAAACCCAGTTGCAAAACCCTTGATCATTCTTATAGGTTTTTTAAATTTTCCCTCATTCTTTCTACCCTCCCCCCAGTCTGTTGCAGAGTTTTGTGTTGTCTGCGAACAGACATGCTTTCCCTACCAGCCCTTCTGTAATGTCACTAATAAAGACATTGAAGAGGACCAGCCCCAGTACTGATCCCTGTGGCACCCCACTGGTCGCTGTCTGTTCCAGAGTTGATGCCATTTACTACCACCCTCTGACTCCTTTTGCTCAGCCTACCTTCTATCCATTTTACTACTTTAGGCCCTACTCCTAGGCTACCTAACTTGCTTATCAGTCTTCTATGTGAACCAGTGTCGAAGACCTTGCTGAAATCCAGGTAGGCTATGTCCACCACTCCTTCCTGATCCACTTCTTTGGTCATCCAATCAAAGAACTCAATCAAGTTTATCTGGCAAGATTTCCCCCCTGTGAAACCATGTTGCTTCAGATCTTGTATACCATTGGCAACAAGGTATTCCCCAATCCTTTTCTTCAATGTCGACTCCGCCTACTTGGGCTGTGTGGCTGGGTGTTTATGTTTGTCTCTGTCAATAGTTTAGTTTTGTGGATTTTCATGTGTTTTGGCATGGAGGAACTAGACCATTCTTGGATATGAGATCTATGAAAGTTTCCTGGACTAAGAAACTGGAAAACATCACCAGCAGATATTGGGATTCTCATTATAAATCAACTTTTTTGGAAGCCATCACAATCAAAGTAAGTACAGCTAAGAAATTCTACAAGCTCTGACCTGGGGAGTGCAAACTGAATCCACATTTCCATCTACCTTGTTGCTAAAGGGAACTGCATGTCTTTGAGAACCATTCACAACTATTTAAACAAAGGGAAGACACTGACAAAGGGTTTTAACTTCCTGCATATGCCCCAGGCCAGTGTTTCAGGAATTTAACACATCCTTTGTCTTGTTACCGTAGATCAGTTTACTGGTCCTTTTCCTGTGGATTTGATTATTTTACATCATTTGGCAATGGGGCAAATCCTCCCCCTTGAGGCACACCACCGAAATTGATCTGTCCCTGCTCATGTGTGAGCCTTGGGCACATCTAGCCACATTGTATACAACTATTCCAATGTTGCATTTTCGACATTACCATCTGGCATACTACTGTTCAAAAGAAACGCAACCTCTCTCTGACTGATCTCCACCTATGCACCCTGAAACTTGTGCTCCTCCTCCTCCTGCTGCTATCAGGGACTGTTCACCCTAACCCCGGGCCAAACACCTCCAACCAAAACAAACCAACAGGCACTCTCTCAATCATGTGCCTGAACATCTGCAGTTTACTTCCTAAGCTTGATGCACTGCAAGCCTTTACCACCCAACACAACCCAGATATTCTGTCAGTAGTTGAAACTTGGCTCACCCCAAAGATTCCTGACCAGGCAGTCACCCTTCCTGGCTACAATGTCTTCCGGGTTGATCGTAAGTCCAAAAGAGGTGGAGGGTGTGCCTTATATGTGAAAGACACTTTCCGAGGACACCCCATTGATTCCAATTTTCCAGCAACACCTGCTCAGATTCTTCCCATCAAACTCCTACTAGACGCCCACAATAAGGCCTTCTCAGTTGTCACTGTTTACATACTTCCTAAGGAACAGGGACCTGGTCTAACCGCTGTCCTTGACTTTGTCAAATCCCACCCATCGGACTCCGAAATCATCCTTCTTGGTGACTTTAACATTAATTGGCTCTCAGCTGAAGGTGGGTCATTTAAGGACTCCGTTATATCAGCTAACCTAACTCAAATGGTTGACTATGCAACCAGAAAGAACTACAGAACTGGGACCTGCACCCTACTCGACTGGATCCTAACCAACCACCCCTCTCTCGGATCACAAAACCTCAGTCCTCCCTGACTCACTCAGTGACCACTCTCCCATCAGCTGTACCTGGTCAAACAAATTCTACAAGCCCCCTCCAAAAATCATCACCAGCAGAGTCCTACCCCGTGGTCAGCTACCCCACCTCAAATCGCACCTCAGACTGCAGGATTGGTCCCCCATCTTCAAGGCAACAGATACTAATACTGCACTGGAGCAATTTATTCACATTTTCAGTGAAGCCTGTAATAAATTTGCGCCCCTCAAAAAGCATAAAGTTAAACTGCTCAGTAACCCTTGGCTGTCAGGAGACCTCCTAAAAAAACTTAAATCCAGGGACCACCTCTGGGAACTGGCTAGAAACTCCGGTAAGCAACTCGACATCCAGAATTATAAACGGGCATGGAACGGCTGCACCAAATCCATTCGGCAACAGAAATCTGACTACTATAAAAATGCCCTCACTAACTCCTGGGGAGATGGCAGGGATTTCTGGAAAAACATTAAAGATGTCACTGGGAAGCAGTCAAAATCTTCGCCGAACATACTCAACATAAATGGGCACACTACACTCGACTCTAAAACTATTGCGAACTCCTTTAACATCGCTTTCACTGACCTTAGCAGTGTTCTCCCCTCCAACTTCTTCCAAGATGTGTCAGCTTCAATCCCCCTGACTCCTCCACCCACACCTGTCACCCACCTTTCTACTTTAAAGCACTAAAGAAACATCAAGTCCGAAACTACGTTGCCAAAGCCATCAGCAAATCTAGAACAAGCAATGACCTCAAGCTACTGGCCCTAATGCTTGATGAGGTACTTGGGCCCCTCACCAAGATCTTTAATCTCTCTCTTTCCTCTAGCCAATTCCCGGACAAATGGAAAATGGCCACTGTTACCCCGATTCACAAAAGTGGTGATAAGACTGACCATGCGAACTTCCGCCCTATCTCCATTCTGCCTCCCCTATCGAAGGCACTGGAACGTATAGTAGCGGACCAACTTACCGAGCATCTGGACAATTATAATATTCTCTGTAAACAGCAATATGGCTTTAGAAAAGGTCATAGTACATCTTCTGCCTTACTCGAATTCACCGGCTCCATTCACAGATCCCTCGACAATTGACAACTAACTGGTGCTATTTTCATCGACCTGACCAAAGCCTTCAATACTGTCCACCACTCCCTCCTGCTGAGCTAACTGAAAAATGCTGGTCTCTCCAATGATTCAATCTCTTGGTTCAAAAGCTATCTTGAAAACTGCTCCCAGCATGTAAAAATTGGAGATGTGCACTCTGATTCCAAACCTGTCCTCTCTGGAGTCCCCCAGGGTTCAATACTGGGCCCCCTACTCTTCAGCCTGTTCCTTAACACCCTACCAGACCCCTGCACTGAACATATCACCCTGTATGCCGATGATACAGTAATCCTTGCCACACACCAGGACCCGAAGAAATTGCAAGAAAATCTCCAACTCTGCTTCTCCTCGGTTGAGAATTGGTTCACAAAGCACAAACTGATCTTTAATCAAAAAAAAACAAAGGCCATGATCTTCAGCAGCTCCAATAATAAACATATGCACTTCCAACTCTCCGTTATCACCAGACAAGGTACCGCACTGGAACAGGTCAAAAACTTTAAATACCTCGGGATCACCCTTGACCCTCACCTCTCCTACACTGCCCACATCGACCATGTCGCCAAAGCTGCTAACTCCCGGCTAGGCCTGCTATTCCGTCATAGGGAACACCTGACACCCGAAGCCCTCGCTGTCGCTGTCCAGAGCTCCATCATATCCATCACTTGCCTGTGTGAGCGCAGGACTCTCCTGGCCCTGCGCTCCCATCCATCCATACTTTTGGCTCTGCTATAACCACCACACTCAAATGTGTATCCATCGCCCTCAACAAGGCCTGTCGACTTGTCACTGGCTCCCAACGCCTAACTCACACCTGTGACCTCTATTCTCAAACTGGATGGTTGAATCTTGCCAATCGAATAAAACGCCGAACTTGTATTACTGCTAAGAAAATCTTGCTGGGCCTTGCCCCCCTGGAGTCTGTGCCCCCATACAACTGAGAATCCACACCCGACATACCAGGGTATCGAAACCTCAGCTTCTGCAAATCCCGCATTGCCACACAACACAAGGCCAAAGATCCTTTGCTTACCGAGCCACTAGTTGATACAACGGTCTTCCCAGCGACATCTCATCCTCACTATCGCTCAGCACTTTTAAGACTCGTCTCCGCCTAACACTAACTGCCTCCAGCCTCTGTGACTGTTGTGGCTAAACATGTCTTTTGGTTCCATAGCTGAAGATGCCCTTTTGGATCCACATCTACTCCTGCACTTTGCCAGCACCCTCCCCATCTTCACCTCCCTGCTGCCCATGACAAATGCCACCCGGCTGCACCACTCTATTCTTATCCGCCTTCCACCCTCCTCTCTCTCTGTCCCCCAACCTACCTCCCCTTTTTGTCCCATCCACTTAGTCTCCCTGATTTCACCCTCCTCCTTTCCCTTTCCCCTTCCCAAAGTTTCACCTTATTGTTCTTTTTTCATCTACAAGACTATGTGTTTTTTTTTTTTATTTTATAAACTGTTATCTTTGCTTATGATTGTCTCAATTGTACCAATGACGTGGAACCTTTGTAAAAGAGCCTCGGCTCAAAGGTATTTGTAATCCTAGAACAAAAATAAAAATAAAAATAAATAAATAGTGACTCCATTACCTTGCTCACCATTGATGTCAGGCCCTCCTTTAGTTTCCTGGTACCTCTCCTTTTTCTAATGACAGGTTGAAAAGGGCTGTCAGAGGTGCAGCCAGTACCTCTTTCATTTCCCTCAGTATCCTGGGGTGCACCCCGACTGGCCCCATTGCCTTGTCTACTTTTAACATTGTTAGTTCCTTTAGCACTCTTTCCTCTGTAAAAGGACTTGTGTCCACCTCTTGTCCCATTGTACCCTTGTCATTTAGCTTTGGCCTGTTTCCTACCCCCCCTTCCCCTTAAATACTGAGCAGAAGTATTTGTTCAATAAATCTTCTTTTTGGTGGTCCTTTGCTACACAACCCGCTCCTTCCTCCTTCAGCCTTACCATCCCTCCTTTTGTCTTTCTTTTTTCACTTATGTATCTAAAAAATGTTTTATCCCTCTTTGTCACTGATTTGGCAGTCATTTCCTCTGTTTGTGCCTTTGTGCTCCTAACTGCCTTCCCTGCCTCCTTTTGATTCTCTAGGTAAGTCTCTCTATCCCCCTTCCTCTGCATTCTTTTATACCTTCTAAATGCCATCTTTTTTGTTCTCACTTTTTCTGCTACCTCCTTAGAGAACCATAGTGGCCTCCTTTTTCTCTTGCCCTTGCTGACCTGCCTGACATAGAAGTTTGTCACTTGTTCAATGTCCCCTTTTATTTTTAACCACTTTTCCTCAACTCCCCCCAGTTTTCCTATCCCTGCTAAGGTGTTCCTGGGGCAATCTTTGATAGAAAGCGATAGTCAGAGATTGAGATAGTGTAATTGTATCATTACTTGCCTGTAGGAGCACAGGACCCACTGGGCCCTGCACTCCCATTCATAGAAACATAGACTTTGACGGCAGATAAGGACTGCTTGGCCCACCTAGTCTGCCCATTTCTCTACCTACAGGACAGGCTGCAGATCCTAGTTAACCAACAGCCTATTTTTTCCTACCCCCCACAAGAATTGCCTTATGTCTGTCCCATGCATTCCTTTAATTCTCCCACAGTTTTAGACCCCACAACCTCCCTACAGGAAGGCTGTTCCATGCATCCACTACCTCCTGAGAAATAATATCCTCACATTGCCCGGAACCCCCATCTTTAAATTGTGTCCCCTTGTTCTTGCACGTCTCTTTTTCTGAAAGATGCTACCCTCCTTGGACTTTGTTGATTCCACTGAGTACTTGAAAGTTTCTATCATGTCCCACCTCTCCCTTCTTTCCTCAAGGGTATACATATTAAACTCCTTTAGTCTCTACTCATACGGCTTCTCTTGCAGACCCTGCACCATTTTAGTTGCCCTCCTCTGGACTGCCTCTATCCTGTCTATGTCCTTGCGGAGATGAGGTCTCAGAACTGGATGCGTACTCCAGATGGGGTCTCACCAACTGTCTGTACAGAGGATAACAACTTCCTGTTTTCTGCTGGTGATGCCTCTCCCTATGCATCCCAGTATACCCTCAGCCCTCCCTACTGCCTTCTCACATTGCTTGTTAACCTTAAGGTCATCTGATATGATTACCCCCAGGTCCCTTTCCATTTTGTTGTTGTTACTACCTTCCCCATTGTGTAATCTTCTCCTGGGTTCTTGTTTCCTAGGTGCATTATTTTGCACTTCTTTCACTGAATCCTAGCTGCTATACTTCTGACCATTCCTCCAACCTGCCAAGTCCCTTCCTCATCCTTTCTACACCTCCACAGGTGTCATAAGTTAAAGAGCAACACAGACAGTGCTGGTCCAATTGGGCAGACCATGGTGTCGAGCTCACACAGCTTGGTGGTGCTAACAGACAGCCTGCCCTCAGGACCTCACGCCTCAGCATGCCCCGCCTGTTTGACACCCAGTGGAAACAGATGAGGCATACTGATGAGTCCTGGTAGGACCTAAACACGTGTCTATGTCTTCTGTAGCACCCTTGCAAACGTGAGGGCCTGGGCACCATGCAATTCTGCTTAAAGTTGGACCAGCATAACATTCTGTGGTGATCTGCATATGCAGCCCATGATGCTTTGTATTGTGGGGGCATGTGTGATTTTGTATTTTCTTGAAACTTGGCTTCCCAGCCAAATGCCCTTTGGGGTAACCCTTGCCTCAGTGTTTACGCACAGAGGTTCTTTGTCTTTCTACACCTCCTTGTGCATCAACCCTGTTGCAGATCTTTGTGTCATCTGCAAAGATGCATACTTTTCCTTCCAGGCCCTCTGCAATGTCACTTATAAAGACATTAAAAAGGACTGGACCCAGTACTGAACCCTGAGGTACCCCACTAGTAACTCCTCTTTCTTCAGAGTGGACTCCATTTACAATTACCTTCTGTGTCCTGTTGTCTAGCCAATGTTTTACCCAGGCTACCACCCTGGGACCCACTCCCAGGCTGGCTAATTTGACTGTTAATCTTTTGTGTGAGACTGTGTCAAATGCCTTGCTAAAGTCTAGGTAGACCATGTCCACAGCCCCTCCCTGGTCTACTACTTTGGTCACCCAGTCAAAGAAATCTATTAGATTCATCTGACATGACCTTCCCGCTGTGAACCCATGCTGCCTTGGGTCCTGTGCCCCATTGGCCTCTAGGTACTCAACTATTCTTTCCTTCAGAAGTGACTCCATCACTTTCTCTACCCCAGAGATCAAACTGACAGGTCTGTAGTTTCCTGCCTCTGTCTTGGTCCCACTTTTGTGAAGGGGAATCACATCTGTCTTCCTCCAGTCCTCAGGTACCACACCATCCTCCCATGATTTATTAAAAACAGTAGTCAGTGGTTTCACTAGATCCCCCCTTAATTCTTTTAGAATTCTGGGGTGAATTCCATCAGGCCCCATTGCATTGTCCACCTTCAGTTTTAGGAGTTCTTTCAGAACTCTTTCTTCTGTGAAAGGGCTGGGATCGACCCCCCTATCAAGAGTGCTTCTGTTAATTGGATTAGGCACTTTCCACTCCTCTTTTGTGAATACTGAGCAGAAATATTCATTCAGTATCCCTGCTTTTTCACTGTCCCCCTCTGCCCACCCACCATTCATTCTATTTAGCCTCACTATCCCTTCCTTTGTTCTTTCTACGCTCTCTGATGTACCTATAAAAGGTTTTATCCCCCTTCTTAACTGAGTTGGCTATCTTTTCCTCAGTTTGGGCCTTTGCTATTCTGACTTCCCTCCCTGCTTCCTTCTGCCTTAACTGGTACAACTTTCTGTCCTGCTCCTTCTGTGTTTCCTTATACTTCCTGAATGCTATCTTTTTCTCCCTGACTTTCCCAGCCACCTCTTTTGAGAACCATAGTGGCTTTTTCTTTTGTTTTGATTTGTTTATTCCTTCACACAAAGGCTTGTTGCCTCTGTGATGGCAGTTTTGATGATTCCCATTGTTGCTCCACTCCTCCTTCTAGCCTGTTTGCTAGTGCTTTTCTGAGGCACTCTCCCATCTTGCCAAAGTCAGCCCTCCTGAAGTCCAGTACCCTCACTTTTGTATGGCTTGACTCTGTAGCTGAGTTTAACGTGAACCACACTGTTTGATGGTCACTTGTTCCCAGATGGCAACCCGCTTCTAGACCTGAGATCCTCTCACTGCCCCCATTTGAGAGTATGAGGTCTAAGATTGTTCCCTCATGAGTGGGTTCTGAAACTAGCTGTCTGAGGTCTGCTACCTGTAGGGCATCAAGAATAGCCCTGCTCTTGGATGTGGCTGCAGCAAATGTGCTCCAGTTAACATCTGGCATATTCAGGTCTCCCATCAACAGTATCTCCCCTTTCTCTGCAATCCTAAGAATGCCTTCTATCATATCCTTGTCCATTCCCTTCCCCTGACATAGGGGTCTGCACACAACCCCTGTGCAGATTGTGGTGCCCTTTCCAGTCTCCAAGGTGACCCACAGTGCCTCCTCTCCTCCCTGTTTACTCTTTTATTCAGTTGCTTTTATCCCTTCCTTTACATAGAGAGCTACTCCTCCCCCTCTTCTCCCCTGCCTGTCTCTCTTGTAGGTTATGTACCCTGGTATGTTAACATCCCAGTCATGGTTCTCTGTGTACCATGTTTCTGTGACTGCTATGATATCCAGGCATCCCTCTTCCATCAAGGCCACCAGCTCAGGGAGCTTGTTGCCCAGACTATGGGCATTGGTACTCATTACCCTCCATTTACTGATGGCCTTACTCCTTTTTGCCCCATCCCTGTCCTTCTTGCCTTTGTCACTTTCCCATTTACTCCTGCCCTTCTCCCTATCACCACCTCTATGTTGGTGTTTACGCACTTACTACCATGATTTTTTTTGGGGGGGTTAGGATTTCCCTGCTCCTTTCCAGTGCCTCCCCCCTTGGCTAGTTTAAATGCTTGCCAATGAAACATTTAAACCTATCACCTAGGATCCTGGTTCCCCTCCTGGACAGATGCAGCCCATCATGCCAGTATAGGCTTGCATCACTCCAGGTGGATCCCCAGTCCCCAATGAAGCCAAATCCCTGAGCTCTGCTCCAGTTTCTCAACCACTGATTTATTCCCATGGTGCAGAACACCCTAGCCTCTTCAACTCCATAGATGGGCAGCACCTCCGAGAAGGTTACCGTGCATGCTACTTGTCTAAGGCCCCTCCCCAATTCCACAAAATCTTCTTGCACTGCTCTAATCCCTTTCTTAGCCAGGTCATTTGTCCCTAGGTGGACAATGACATCCAGCTCCCTGTCCTGTGCAGCTGCTCTGGCAATCCTGAGGATTCACTCCCTGTCCCTCCAAGCCATGGCACCACCCTTCCTCCCCCAGTTCTACCTTCCTAACAATGGAGTCCCCCACCAGGAGTTGTTTCCTTCCCCTGTGGGGTCCCATGCAACCCTCCTTTGGGTCTCCTTTGTGGAGGTTCCCAGCATCCTCCTTGGTCTCCACTGCAGGAGCCTCCATAGAGGAACCACACTTTGCCAGAATGGCATAGGAATTATGGAGAGGTACAACTGGAGGGATGCACCACTGTTCCACCACCCTCAACCTCCCTGAGCCCACTGTGGTCCAACCACTCCTCTTTCTTGGCAACCTCTGAGGCAACGGCAGTGACGCTGGTGGTCCCAGGTGGTCCCTGGATGGAAGAGGAGGTCCCACAAATCCTGGCCAACTCATTCCTCCATAGATGTGTATATGTGGAGTAGGACAACAATAGCAACCAAACTGTCAGCATGGCCTCCTTATTACTCCACCTTATGAACCTGGTACTGACAATTTTGAAATCCCCACTGAAATGTCATTCCATGCCATCGCAACGCCATTCCATGCTACAGATGCAAAAACACAGTTTGGCCAGGATTTGAAAAATAACAGCTATCACATTCATGAGGTGGTGTAAAAACTGTCAATTTAGTGTCAAAATATTTAAAATTACAAGCGAGTGTAGTAAAATTTCAATGTATGTGCATAACTTTGCCATTTTTACATATTTTGACCCAAAACTTTCAACGTAGCCTTCTTATGATCCCACCTCATGAACAAGAACATTGCAACTTTTCAAATCTTGCCCAAAAGGCGATTTAGCCAAATGACCATGAAATCACACTTTTGGCAGGATTTTCATCATTCCACCAATATTGTTCATGAGGTGGGGTCCCAAAAAGGCTACGTTGAAAATTTGGTGTCAAAATATACAAAAATGGCAAAGTTATGCATCAAAGTTGAAAACCCCACTGAAATACGTTGAACCACACTTACCTTAATTTCTCATATTGCAGTCAGCGGTTCCAGTAGCAAGATGTATCTTCAATTAGAGATCGGATCTTGACCCTGGGACCTGTTCAGCTGCATGAGGGTGTTTGGGGGTGTGGTGGTGTGCAGGGTGGTGGGTGCTCAGTGGGAGGTTGGGCTGGGAGGGGTCTGATCAGCGAGGGATCTTTTTTTTTTACAAGTTAAAAAATAAAAAACAGACATGGTGGGAAGATTTTTTTATTACAGGGTATTTATTGAAAGACTGGCATGGTGCTCGGAAGGGGGGGTACCACTAGACACCAGGGATATGTATATGTTTCTTACTGGGATGGTGATTGGAGGGTGGGGGTACCAGTAGACACCACACATACATACGTACGTACATAGACACATACATACATATATATATATATATTTATACAATGGGGGTGAGACATATTCCAGTTAAATAAACCATGTTATTTTCACCCCAGTGAAATAAATCCTGATGACATCAGCAGTGTTAAAATAAATGCCGTTTATTACACTTGCGCTAAACCCGCGCAAGTCGTGCAAAATCACGCTAAACCCACGCAAAATGTACACTTTGCAGCAGTGCCCCATTGTATAAATAGAATACATGATGGGCACATCGTGGAATATGGAAAATATTTTCACTCTTGCCTCGTGAGCACTGTATATTCCATTCGTGCCTTCGGCACTCATGAAATATCCAGGCTCACTCTGCAGGAGTGAAAATCTTTTCCATAATACACTCGCGCCTATCATGTATCCCCTATTTATATATATATTTATTTATTATAGTGGCACTGTAGTGCCACTATAGTTAGGGTTGAGTACCCCATTTAAGGTTAAAGTGTGAAATTTTGCAACTTAATACCTTTGCCAGTGTATGACAGATTTACCTGAAATTTGGCAGGCATAGAGCGGTACCATAGATCTCTGGATCTGCCACGTTTTGTAATGGTCGGATATATGGTTGCACAGCTATAAAGCAAAAGAAAGTCACATTTACGCTTTTTTGTGCATTCTTTGCTCGTGCCTACAGGTTAAACGGTTTGTGTGACCAGTCCAAAACCTTCAGAGAACATGCAGCTGGGGCACCCAATGTGCCTTTTGAAGATTTTGTAAAAAAAATTAAACAGTTCAAAAGTTATTCAAAAAAACAAGTTTCCCATTATAGTCAATGGGAAAAGTTAAGAAACTATGTCGCAAATGCAGATTTTAGTGTCGCAAATGACCCCTGTAGTGTCATGAATCAACCATTTTTCTTTCAGTTACTGGTCGCAGAAATGTTTGGCATTTAAATTTGGGACCCTCTAGGGACACAATTCTTTTTTTGTTCACCTAGTCAAGCCCTGAGGATGCTAGCCATGTCTTTTTTGAGGGGTTAAACACCCCAGAAATATGTTTTTGAAATTTTTGTAAACAGTAGTGTCACAAAGTAGTGTTGAATATGCGACACTTTCATGATTTTTTTTCGAAAGTGTCATGATTTGTGACACTACTTTGTGACACTATGCCCAAAAGAATAGGTAATCTTTGCCACACTGCTGCAAAAGAATGGTTTGGTCGTTTGGGCTGAAATTTGGAGGGAAGAAAGCCAAGATCCTACAGATGTGTCTTTTTGTGGCTTGGTGACAAAATATTAGAGGGCTGCAAAGTTACAGCACTCTGAATTTGACTATTTTTCCCGGGCTGCAAAGTTACGGCACTCTGAATTTGACTATTTTTCCCATAGGGTAACATTACGGTGTCTGCTGCACCTTTCGGGGCCCGTATCTCGGAAACGCTTTGAGATACGGACTTTACATTGGAAAAATGCTTAGCCCCCTCTTAGGGGACAAAGTACAAAGCTAGCCAGGAAAGTCATACATAATATGAAATTAAATTTTTTTTTCTACGTCCCATGGTTCCTGAGATATAAGCAATTTAGTATTCCAATTGTTCATTTTCTGCTCCAAGGGCCATTATTATGTATACATTGTTTGTTTTCACTGCACTTCTGAATGCAGTGTTTGGGGAAAAAGTGGGTGCATTTGTGTTACTGTTACAGTTAGTGTTTCCGTTTAGTTTCCGTGACTGTTTGAGTTAGCGTTACCGTTTATGTCACCGTGTGCGTTCCCCTTTGCGTTTGTGTTTGCATTTGCATTACTGTTACTATTTTCATTTCCATTACTGGTTTTGTTTGCATTAGCTTTCCTTTTGCAACTCTGTGTCCATTGCTGTTGTGCTAATGCCCCCCGACCATTCTGTTTCCTGAGTCAGAGCCATAGCCCAAGTAAAGCCATGGAAATCATTGGTATACCTATTTGATGCCAGCTGCACACAAGTTAGGACACGCAGAGGTTGCACAGCCTCAGCCAAGCAATGCCCCCCACCAATAGACCAGGTACTGGACCCTGAGTGCAGAGGTAGAGCCCAAATAAGGTCATGGACATCAATGGTATACCTCTGTGATGCCAGCTGCACACAAGTTAGGAGACTGAGGGGTTGCATGGCCTCAGGCAGGCAATGCCCACACCCCCCACAGACCAGATACTAGATACTGAATGCAGAGCCAGAGCTCAACTAAGGTGATGGACATCATTGGTATACCTCTCTGATACCAGCTGCAGACAAGTTAGGACTCTGAGTAGTTGCACGGCCTCAGCCAGGCAATGTCCCCCCCAACACCAGGTACTGGATCCTGAATGCAGAGCCACAGCCCAAGTAAAGCCATGGACATCATCGGTATACCTATCTGGTGCCAGCTGCACACAAGTTAGGACACTCAGAGGTTGCACACCCTCAGCCAGGCAATTCCCCCGCAATAGACCAGGTACTGGATCCTGAGTGCAGAGCCAGAGCCTAACTAAGGCCATGGACATCATTGGTATACTTCTCTAATGCAAGTTGCACACAAGTTAGGACACTGAAAGATTGCACGGACTCAGGCAGGCAATGCCCCCCCGATCAGGTACTGGATTCTGAGTGCAAAGCTACAGCCCAACTAAGGCCATGGACATCATTGGTATATGTCTCTGATGCCAGCTGCACACTAGTTTGGACACTGAGGAGTTGCACGACCTCAGCCAAGCAATGACCCCCCCAGCCCAGGTACTGGATTGTGAGTGCAGAGCCACAGCCCAACTAAGGCCATGGACATCATCGGTATACCTATCTGGTGCCAGCTGCACACAAGTTAGGACACTCAGAGGTTGCACGGCCTCAGCCAGGTAATGCCCCCTCAATAGACCAGGTACTGGATCCTGAGTGCAGAGCCAGAGCCCAATTAAGGCCATGGACATCATTGGTATACCTCTTTGATGCGAACTGCACACAGGTTAGGACACTGAGAGATTGCATGGCCTCAGGCAGGCAATGCCCCCCCAACCAGTTACTGGATCCTGAGTGCAGAGCCACAGCCCAACTAAGGCCATGGACATCATTGGTATAGGTTTCTGATGCCAGCTGCACACTAGTTCAGACACTGAGGAGTTGCACAACCTCAGCCAGGTACTGGATCGTGAGTGCAGAGCCACAGCCCAACTAAGGCCATGGACATCATCAGTATACCTCTGTGATAGCAGCTGCACACTAGTTAGGACACTGAGAGCTTGCATGGCCTCATCCAGGCAATGTTCACCCCCTGATCAGGTACTAGATCCTGAGTGCAGAGCCACAGCCCAAGTAAAGCGATGGACATCATCGGTATACCTATCTGGTGCCAGCTGCACACAAGTTAGGACACTCAGAGGTTGCACGGCCTCAGCCAGGCAATGCCCCCCCAATAGACCAGGTACTGGATCCTGAGTGCACAGCCAGAGCCCAACTAAGGTGATGGACATCATCGGTATACCTCTCTGATACCAGCTGCAGACAAGTTAGGACTCCGAGTAGTTGCACGGCCTCAGCCAAGCAATGCTCCCCCAACACCAGGTACTGGATCCTGAGTGCAGAGCCACAGCCCAAGTAAAGCTATGGACATCATTGGTATACCTATCTGGTGCCAGCTGCACACAAGTTAGGACACTCAGAGGTTGCACACCCTCAGCTAGGCAATTCCCCCTAATAGACCAGGTACTGGATCCTGAGTGCAGAGCCAGAGCCAGAGCCTAACTAAGGCCATGGACATCATTGGTATACCTCTCTAATGCAAGTTGCACACAAGTTAGGACACTAAAAGATTGCATGGACTCAGGCAGGCAATGCCCCCCCGATCAGGTACTGGATCCTGAATCCAAAGCTACAGCCCAGCTAAGGCCATGGACATCATTGGTATATGTCTCTGATGCCAGCTGCACACTAGTTTGGACACTGAGGAGTTGCATGGCCTCAGCCAGGCAATGTCCACCCCCCCAGATCAGGTACTGGATCCTGAGTGCCAAGCCACAGCCCAAGTAAAGCCATGGACATCATTGGTATACCTCTCTGATGCAAGCTGCACACAAGCTAGGATACTGAGAGATTGCACAGCCTCAGGCAGGCAATGCCCACCTGACCAGATACTTGATCCTGAGTGCAGAGCCAGTCAAGTAAGGCCATGGACATCATCAGTATATGTCTCTGATGCCAGCTGCACACTAGTTAGGACACTTAGGAGTTGTACGGTCTCAGCCAGGCAATGCCCCCACCCCCCCACACCAGGTACTGGATCGTGAGTGCAGAGCCACAGCCCAACTAAGGCCATAGACATCTTCATTATACCTCTGTGATAGCAGCTGCACACAAGTTAGGACACTCAGAGGTGGCACAGCCTCAGCCAGGCAATACCTCACCCCACCAATAGACCAGGTACTGGATCATGAGTGCAGAGCCAGAGCCCAACTAAGGCCATGGACATCATTGGTATACCTGTCTGATGCAAGCTACACACAAGTTAGGAGACTGAGGGGTTGCACAGCCTCAGGCAAGAATGCCCACACCCCCCACAGACCAGGTGCTGGATCCTGAATGCAGAGCCAGAGCCCAACTAAGGTCATGGACATCATTGGTATACCTCTCTGATGTCAGTTGCAGACAAGTTAGGACACTGAGTAGTTGCATGGCCTCAGCCAGGCAATGCCCCCCCACCAGGTACTGGATCCTGAGTGCAGAGCCACAGCCAAAATAAGGCCATGGACATCATTGGTATATGTCTCTGATACCAGCTGCACACAAGTTAGGACACTGAGAGATTGTACGGCCTCAGGCAGGCAATGCCCCCCTCCCCAGATCAGGTACTGGATCCTGAGTGCAGAGTCACATCCAAACTAAGGTCATGGACATCATCGGTATAGCTCTCCGATGCCAGTTGCAAACTAGTTAGGACACTGAGGAGTTGTACAATCTCAGCCAGGCAATGCCCCCACCCGCACACCATGATAACTATTGAATACTTATAATAAACACACTTTGCATCAGTAGTTAGAAAAAATACTTTCATAAAAGTATTTTTTAGAAAAATAAATATACATTTTAGTATCACATTTTTTGTTGTAAAAAAATATACAAATACAATATTGATTTTGATAATAAAAGTTAGAAATAAATATAAATAATATTTATTCTTTATTTTTTTCATATTAAACTTTGCTCTTGAAGATGTATGGCATGGGGAGGTATGTTCTGCCGGTCGAGGTGGCACAGTCCTGGAGACTGGAGCCATGTGGCGGCGCACCAGAAGTGGAGACTGGTGCGCCATGGAGGAGGTACCGGTCCGGTGTGGAGGGACATTCATATCTGGCCAGGGAGACTGGATCCTGCTGCATGTGGTGAGGTGGTGCTGCTGTGCCCTGTGGCATCTGTGACTGTGTTAACAGGCTCAAGCAGAAGGCTGACCATCCCCTGCTGTGCCTGCAACAGGGACAGTATTTTGTCCTGTCCCTGAAGCAGGTGGTCAGCTTTCTGCTCAAGCCTGTCTACATGGCCACCGAGCTCATGGAACGCTGCTGTTGTAACTGTTCCTGTGGACAGAAAATTGACAAATCAATATGTTACATTGATAAGTGTAATTTAGTGGTAGATCTTATTACAGGCTTCATAAACAAGGGTAATTTGTATGGCTAATAGTTCAAAACCCTGAGACAAGTACTGGCCCTCACTTCTGGACAACAGGAATAATTTGCTTACTAACATGTACATTTCAAATTCAGTTATAGACAGACTATTTCATATGTTGATGACACTTGAAGAGAAGTAACGAATATGAGTAGTTGCATGTGTTCAGCTATGCATTGCACAGCCCCACCCACCAAGAAGATGGACATGCTCATGAGTGTAAATCTATATCACAAGTTATTAGTCTGAGTAGCTGTATGGTGTCAGTTCGGCAATTACCAGAGGTCCGCTAGGCCTAGGATTGCAACCTACATGGAGGAGTGCAAAAGTAGCAAATATGAACACTTGCATGTTGTCAGCCATGCATTGTGCCACCCCCCCACCACCCAACAAGAAGATGTACACACTCATGAGTGTACATCTATGGCACAAGTTATTAATCTGATTAGCTGCATGGGGGCAGTCAGGCAATGACTAGAGTTCTGCTAGGGTTGGGATTACACCCTACATATAGAAGTGCATCAGCGTAAAGGTTTCTTACTGTTGTGTGATATTTAATTGAATTCTTGCATTTTTTTCTACAGCCAAATAGTGACACCCCTGCCTCCCCCCCATGTCAGCAATCAGGAAGATGATCTTGAGTCCACAGGCACTTGTCAAGTAAAGACATCAGCATGCATGTGATATACATGTGATACTAGGTCACCATGGCTTACGACACTGAGTAATCACATGGCATCAGGCAGACAGCAGTCAAATATTCTATTTCATGCACAAGATAATTAATGTGGAACCATGGCTCAAGTCAAGGCATAAAAGTTATCTTATACAGTATACATCCACAATGGGGGATGAACTGCTTTCATGACACCGACTACTTCCATGGGTACAGCTGGAAACTGACAATCTGTTCTACATGGTAGGTGCAAGATTCTGAGTTAAAATGTGTAGCGCAAGTAGGAGCGTAAACATTTATACTATATTACCCTGTTTAGCAGCTGCAGAGAAGTTAAGAGAGGCGTGTACATTACTATTGTTACTGTATGATAGTAGCTGAATGCAAGTTATTACACTGTGAGTTGCATGGATTCAGACACACATTGTCACCACTCAACCACAGATCAGGTATTGGCTCCTGACTACTGAGGATATTTCAAGGAAACCAGTGACAGCAATGCCAGCTGTTGTTGATAACAGGTATACACAACTTAGAACAGTGAGCAGTTGCTTGACTCAGGTACACAGTGGTCAAGTACCTTTCATATACCAATACTAAATGCTAAACACATACCATTTAAATCCATGCATATCAATATTAGATGTGCACATGCACTGAACATCATTTACAGGAGGCTAAGTGTTGTGCTACAGCTTGTTACTGTCAGTTGAACAGTAGTTAGTGCACTGAGTACTGCATGGCGTCAGGCACAGTCACGCATACAAGACCAGGTACAGTGTACTGAGTGATGAGATGGATGTGAACTGCAGTCACAAATTGTTACACTCTATTAATGTGATAGGAACTGTTAACATTCATGTTGCAGCTATCTGATACAAGGTGACCACAACTCAGGAGGCTGATGAGCTGCACGTTGTCAGGCAGGCAATGTCACAACAGTGTGTGGACGAGGTGTTAGATCCTGGCTGAAGAAGCATCTCTCACATTAAGTGATTGACATCTATGTTACCTATCCGCAGATATCAACTGCATATAATATATTGGTCACCATTTCACTAGCTTATTGACAAGAAGATAATAAGAAGATTGACAAGACTAGGGAGGCAGTATAGCACAGTGGTTTAAGGCTCTGAGCTGCAAATCTGGTGACATCCAGCAGACTAGACCTGGGTTTGAATCCCACAGCTTCCACTTGCATACTGTGTGACCCTGAGCAAGTCACTTAACTTCCCTGTGCTCTCAGGTTGCTCCTGTAAAAAAGCTTTCAGCTTAGAGTGCTACTCCTGGTTAAACAACTAAAAAAAAAAAAAAAGATGTAGAAGTGGTACTTCTCTAGTTCACAACCAATGTGTGTAGTATATTGCAACACTTACCTTCAGCACTGCCATTTGCCTCCTGCTTCATCGCATGCAGTGGCTGATGTTCAGTCTCCCTGGCAGCTAGGAAAAATATATATAGATTTTAGATTACAGATCGTATTGCTATGTCTATGTACATTAAGACTGGTATTGTTTTTCATATGTGTTTCTATGTTACTATTACATAATACCATAAAGCATAGTGACTAACACTGCAATATAAGTATGTTACATTTTTTTTGCAGTTTCATATGCTTAGGATAGATATGTCTGTACATTACCGGCAGTGGATGCACATAAGTGTCACAATTGAACAGTATTGATACATCAGTGAAGAGTGACAGCACAAGTGGACCTAGACATCTATAGTATGCTGATCTGATACTATCTGTGCACAATGTTTGATACTACCAAGTTGCATGCTATCAGCCATTTTATGGCTGTAGAACAACAGTCGAAGTAAAGATACGAATATCAACTATAGATGTACCTCATAACAGCTACACATAAGTTGGGAAACTGTTACTTGTTCAGATTGAAGCATGGAATACCTCACCCCCTGAACAGGAATTGAATGGTATAAGTGATTGATATTACCTGCGTGCAAGTAAGGACAGTGAGGAATTTCATGGGGTCAGCCAGTCAATGGCAGACCACCCCACAAGGTATTGTGACCCAGGTGTTGAGCTACAGTACACCTACCTCTCTGATAGTAGCTGTGGAGAATGTATGGGGAACTGAGGAGTTACATGGGCTGAGGCGGGCAATGACCATCCCCCCCCAAAAAAAATTGTATTGTGTTTTCATTGCAGAGATACTGCTTAAATGAACTGATGGATATGAATGCTATTACTTCCTGATACAAGGTGCAGACTAGCTAGGACACTGGAGTGTTGCTTGGCATCAGCCAGGCAATGTGCTGCCTCTCCCCCCACCCCGAAGAGCATGTACTGCATGGTGAGTGGTGTGACAGAAGCCAAGAAAGGAATGGCGATCAGTAGTACACTTCTCTGATAGCAGGTGAACATAAGTTAGAACAGTGATCAGTTGTATGCCCTCAAAAAGGCAATGCACCCTGTTCCCCTCCCCCTCAAAAAAAAAAACAGGTACTGTATTCTGAGCGCTGAGCTACTGCGTAACTGAAGGTATGGATATCAGCATTATGCATCCTTGATAAGACCTGCACACAAGTTAGGATCATGTGGAGTATCTGTGGATACTGTGGATGTACATCATCTGTATACCTCTCTGATAGCTGCTGCACACTACTTAGGACACTGAGGAGTTGCATGACCTGAGCCAGGGAATCTCTCTCCCCCAGATCAAGTACTGGCTCCTGAGTGCAGAGCCGTAGTCCAGCTAAGGCCATGGACATCATTGGTGTACCTCTCTGATGCCAGCCACAGACAACTTATGACACTGAGTAGTTGTATGGTGTCTGCCAGGCAATGCCGCCCCCTGACCAGGTACTGGATCCTGAATGCAGATCCACAGCCAAACTAAGGCCATGGAGATCATCAGTATGCAGACTAGTTTGGACAGTGAGTTGTTGCATGGTCTCAGCCAGGCAATGCCCCCCCCGAATACCAGATGCTGGATACTGATTGCAGACACACAGCCCAACTAAGGCCATGGACATCATTGGTATACCTCTCTGATGCCAATTGTACACAAGTTAGGACACTGAGAGGTTGCACAGCCTCAGGCAAGGAATTTCCCCCATCCCCCCTTCCCCTCTTCGCAGACAGGTTCTGGATCCTGAGTGCAGAGCCACAGTGCAACTAAAAACATGTACATAATTGCTATACCTCTCTGATTGCAGCTGCACACTAGTTAGGACACTGAGGAGTTGCATGGCCTCAGCCAGGGAATCTCCCCCCCCGACCAGGTACTAGATCCTGAGTGCAGAGCCACAGCCAAACTAAGGCATGGACACCATTGGTATACCTGTGTGTTGCCAGTTGTACACATGTTAGGACACTGAGAGGTTGCACGGACTTAGCCAGGCAATGCCTCCACCCCCTTAGACCAGGTACTGGATCCTGAGTGCAGAGCCACAGCCCAACTAAGGCGAGCTGTTGCATGTGCAGTTATTAACCACAGCAAAACTAAAGCCATGAATATGAATGGTGTTGTTATCTGATAACAGTCACGCACAATGTTCTGCTCTGCCGAGTTGTGTTACCTCAGACAAGCATTAGGTAATCAGTTATTCGGCTTGTTGTAATAGATTTGTCTAACCTTCTAATTTGACAAGAATGACACTGTTGGTGTCAGACTCAGGGCCCTCCACAGCCTCAGCCCCCACTGCCACTACCTCTGCTTGAGTTGGGGAATGCCTATGATGTTCTGTAAATGAATAGTAAGAGATTTTTACAGTGCTGTATATATGAAAGTGGACTTCTATATATATCGGTTTTATTATTGTCAATACTCTGTACAAGTTATTTATTTTCATGTCTTCATTCTGTTATTTTTTAACTTGTGTACTACTGTATGTTTTGGCTAGAATACTATGCTGAGGTCTCTTCAGTGACATTTAATGAATCACCATTCACAGCAAAGATTTAAATAGCAAGAACAACAATCAGTGACCGTACTGTAAGACAACTACTATGTTAAGAGCATGTACAGTGAGAGATCTTTTTGCTAACTTTTATTATCACAGATTTGACAGATGTTCAGTGAGAAGTGTTTATTCTGTTGTGTGCAAGTCTTTTGAAGGTCGAGGTTATACAGACATAGTGCATTATGCACGTTTGTCTGTTGCACAACTTTTTTCTTCCTATTTCTTTATCCCCCCAAGGGCCACCAGTCTGCCTTACCTTTTCCCACATCTGGCATCTCCCCAGGTTCATCCAGCCGCCATCTCCTTGGGCTACCTCCGGCGTCCACATTCGGGCCTTGCAGTGACCCCCGCGGCTTGCCTCCCATGGCGGGGTGGTGGGGAGCACTCCCTCCGGAGCTCAACCCACCCCAGTCAGGATCCGGTACTGCCGCGCACCCTCGGGCGCTGAGAGAGTCCTCTACGGGAGACGGCCATCATGCCGCCATGACTAGTGCCCCAGTTTTCCACTTTTTCCTTCCCCTGAGCCAGCAGGTGTGCAGTGATGCCAATGGCCACGAGCAGGCGTGTGTCTGCCCATGTTCTAGCCAAATGTCAGCCTCCGGCTCTGTGCTTTGTGCTCCCGGCAGCAGTAGTACCTCCGGTCTCCACTGCACCGGGATGCCCCTGGATCCCCCCCAGGGAGAGGAGAGCTGTCCTTCGGACGTTCGATCCTACTCCCTCTCTGCTGACCCCCAGCAGCCGGGCTCATTCCTGAACCCGGGTCGCTGGCGTGGCGCGAGGTGTGGTGTCTAGCGCCTCAACCCTCAGCGCCACCGGGCCGGCGTCTGTTGCACAATTTAAATTCTATGCTATGGCTGATACTACTACCAGCTGTCACTGTAAAGCATTCTTAATACTGGTATACATATTGTGCTGAATTGTTGATTTCTTCTATACTTACAAAGCTGTAGGCATTCCCCAGCTGCAGGCTTCCCAACTGTCTCCCACATGTCGTGGGTGAGGTAGTACCAGGGGGCATCATTCTCCAGTACCTCTCCATGTTTCTTTAGAGTGTAGAAATGCTGGAGCACCAGTTTCCACTTCCTCTTGCACATTGTTGATGTTTTATTCTTAATACGGAAGCGATAACTCAGGTGAGAATTGATGCACCTCCCCATGGCATCCAGCCTCTTATTAGTACTTTTCATTAGGATACGGGCATTGCTTTTAGTTTGTGCTGCCTCGACCAGGCAACACACCTCCCTTGCAGTCCAGATTCTCATTATGCTTCTTTTAAATCTGTTCAGATGCTGAAATAAATAGTGAGAGAGATAATAATTTAGTATTTCTTTTTATATGTATTATTATGAGGATAGCTTCATAGAGTTTAAACATTTTTTTCAACTATATCTGGAAAGACATGGTCATTACGATTATACAGGTGAGATAAAAAAATTCTAAAGATTATAGCAGTCATGGTTAGATTACATCAGCTAGCCAATGCACTCCAGCACACCCCCCCATGGTGGTTTGCCCTGATGTCCATGCCCATAGGCCAAATACAGGCCTCATTATTTATACTACGTATAGTAAGAATTTAAGGCAAGGCTGGATAATGAACAGCTGAATCACAACATGTACAAATTTGCCAATCCAAGGCAAAATTACAGATACCGTGTCATGACAGCTTAGCACATGTCACCAAAACTCATTATCATTATCATTAACCCTACATGCCTCAGGTGACACATCCACACAAGTGAGTACAGTCAGATTGTGTATGGTGTCATCAAGGAAGTGGCCTGACAGTGAAAGGAGAGATACTGTGTCATGAGTGTCCAGCCACAGACAACCTGTTATGTGTCAGACTTGCCTTTGCTGTTTACTATCTGTACAATTACTCTGGCAACACAGATTGCATATGTGTGTGTGTGTGTTATGTATGCAGCTTGTCTATTTTTTGACCAAGGTTTTGTGGTTCTTAAAAGAACCATTTTTTACAGGTACATTAAAACAGTCTGATATTTTTAGAACACTGTGAGGATTCCATCCTGAAAGTCTCCCAGGAAAAGGCAATTGCCAGCATGTGAGAAGTGCACACCATCTGGTAGATATAGCCAATCATTATAATACTTAATTTCAGGATGATGTATGTTGTACATGCCACACATGTGAAGATATCCAGAAACCTGTATGTTTACCTTTCTATGTGCCCTATTAAGCAGGTACATGTGCTGTTCTGCTTCCCAGTCCCAACGCTCTATAATATCTGAAAATATGATCTTACAGGCAGGTAACATAATCATTATAGAAGCAAGGTCCAATTTTGCTTCTGCTACTGAATCTACCCATCATTTGGTGCCTAAATCATTGCCTCCGAGATGAATCAGCAGTATGTCCAGATGAGCTTGAGTGCTCAGTAGTCAGTGCATTCTTGGCATGAGATGCTCCCACCTCATGCCTCTCCCGTCAAGCCACTTAAAAGAGCAATTTGGAAGCTGCAGGTCTTTACCAAACTGACTTCTCTGAGCATACTCTGAAGCTTGTCATACTGTGCTGCTGCCGATGACCCACACAGTGCATTTGCTGTTTTCTGACATTCTAAGCTTTTAAACTGAGAAGTGGACAGAGGGCTACCCAAAAAATTAGTGTTTGTCATGCAGTGTCTAGTCAGTACTGAATATGAAACTGAGATGTCCCTCTCTGCTTCAATATTCCTTTGGTGGGCTGTCCCAAAACATAGAAAAACACAAAATTATTGGCTAATGCTTTCTCATGGTTAACCAATGCAGTGGATGCATGCACTACACCTACACTGAATGGATGCAGGCCCTGTCAAGCATAAATGTTGCAAGGTTTCTTGGTGGGAAAATATTAAATTTTGATAGGCTAGTTCAAACAATCACAAGTAAACAGCTAGCTAATATTGGTTGCCTCTTCTTTTATGATACACGTGCTGCCTGCTTTCTGCCTCCATTTGCAGCTCTATCTGTACTAGTAAGTACTCATTGGCACTCTGAATTTAAACAGTTATAACTTCTTTCCACAGCATAACAGGTTATTTATATTACTATATTCAAATAGAGGAGTAAAAAACATTTTGTTAAATGCTATTTTTGTGTCATTATCAGTTTTTATAACGGTAGTAAAATTGTATAGAACATTTCATGTACTTACACAGAGTAAACCAGGTTGTTGACTTTTTTCTAAGATGGCTGCTATGTCCTTCTTCTCCAGTCTTCAGCACTTGTGATTGGTTGCCTGACATGGCCTGATCAATTTTATGTTCCATTGGTGTGCGCGTCCATCAC
This sequence comes from Neoceratodus forsteri, assembly GCA_016271365.2. Classification (NCBI taxonomy): domain Eukaryota; kingdom Metazoa; phylum Chordata; order Ceratodontiformes; family Ceratodontidae; genus Neoceratodus; species Neoceratodus forsteri. The sequence goes on from CM028138.1 coordinate 154,408,093, forward strand.
ACAAATACAAAGCAGTGTCTGATTGGTCTAGCCTTAAAGAGGGTGTTTTTTAAATGTAATTATTTGACATTTTCATGCTCACGACACTATTATTCGACACTTTCATGCTGACGACATCATTTTGTGACACTATCGTGTATATTCGACAGTTTCGTGCATTGACACTATTTTGCTACACTGCTATTCAACACTGAAGTTAGTGCTAACGACATCATTTTGCGACAGTCGTGCATACGACACTACTTTGCAAAAATGTCTCAAATAATCTGTTTTTTAACAAATATAGTGTATATAGTGAACTCTTTTGTAAAAAAAAAACTTTCTGCCATATTTTCAGATATTGTGCCATGTTATAACTCAGCTTCTATTGTGCGACATCTAAAAGCATTGCATGTTGTCTTTACTAGTGTTGCGCTGCAAGAAGGATTGTGTCCAATGTTTTCTTAACAATGCTCTCTGTTCATGTACTATGACAGATGTACAGTGTGTGTGACTATGCAATGTTATTAAATAAAGTTTGCTGAACACTAAATGTTTGTTTTTCTCTATTTCTTATACAGGTGTCTGATACTTACGAAACAGTTTCCCACACTACTGTGAATTTGCAGAGAAGAAAGATGCCTTCTAAGAAGAGATGCAGTTCTATGCAGAGACGAAACAGGTAACATAGTACTACACTGTTGCTCAAGAGTGGTACGAAAACCATACATGCTACATCAAGACATAAACTGAATTATCATTCCGCTCAAGGAGTGACTTCACAGGTTGCGCGCTCCACAGAAACTGTATGTACTTGCTCAACTGCAGGCCAAATATGCACAGCTCAGCAACAGTTGTGGAAATCTTCCAGATGGAAGAATAATGTTTCAAAGGCAAGCATAAACAAACGTACTAAGCAACAGCGTAAAGGTATGGCTGCTGATGCTCACCTGAGGAAGCAAAAGTATTTTCGATCACTAGCTAATAAAGCTAAGTTAGATAGACTTATTGCAGCTGTGATGAGATGTGAGCACAAAAAACTAAAGACTCATCTGTCTTTGATGAAATTGCATCTCAGAGTTTGTACGTATGTCAACAGAGCATTATTTGTTCTTCAACGCTTGTGGCGTAAAATGGCACATGTACTTGAACAATTCAGAAAAGTTGTGTACAGCATTATGATGAGGCTACAACGCTATCCCATCTTGAACCAACACAACTTCTGTGACATTTTCACAGGTAGCTCACTACACACACAGCACTCAGAGGCATATTTCTGGGAGGAGTCATATTACTCACAGAAAAAGGACAGCGAGTTCTGTATTGATGAGTCTGGTAAACTGTATAATGTGCTGACTGTATGTGATAACATTACAACTGAGTCAGATGATGAGTCTGAGTCAACTGTTCAGTCTCGTAAGCATCACTGCCTGGCATGGACATGTGATGTGACTTGCAATCAGAGGAGATCATCATTTGATAAAGTCGAGCACTTTATCAATCTGTATGTCATTACTGATCATAAAGACAGACATAAATTGTTAGAGACTGTAGACCTTTGTGAGATCTGTCCACATACTGGACTTATTGGTCATTCACTAGCAAGCCTAGATAGTGGTGTTTGTGACAGTGTATTTCACCACATGCGAATGCTGGCAGTGCATCAATCAGGGATGTGGAACTTTGTGTACAGGGTCTATGAGGTGCAACGAGTTGTTGCGCAGTATATTCATCTTAATGAGTTACTGTAGCCTGGTGACATGCATGGTGCCATGACATTTCTGAAACAGCTGCAACGTGACAGCAGTGTCACAGATACTGTGATTGATCAGTCATCAATTGCTGATGGAAATTCTGTCTCTGTCATAGCAACAGATATTCTCAAGCAGTTTGGGGAAGCCATTGCCAAATTTGAGATGGTAAAGACAGAGAAATTTGACTCTGTATGTATGTCATGTGATCAGCTCTGTTACCAGAAACAAACAGTCACAGTTAATCTGGAAATCTTGTCACCATACAATGACATGTGGTTTCGACTGTCAGCATTTCTGCTGTTAAAGTGTGACTTCCAGTTAGAGCCAATCATTGTGATGTGCAAACACTGTTTCTCCAAGGTGAAGATTAACACTCTGCCACCAAGGTCATTGTTGAACAATATGGAGGCACATGTTACACCTGCTGAGACTGTCACATTGAATATCTTTGAATGGATTCTTATTCAGACTATGAAACCATTTCAAACTATTCTACATCTGAATACAAAAACACAGAACATTCCACAAAAAGAACTCATTATGTCTCTTAAGGGTTCCATTATGTATCTTTCACTTTCTCTGCAGGAAAATGTGGAGAGAATCTCCAGTGAGAACAGTTTGGTGATTCTTGTCAATGGTGTTCCAACAAAGTCAAAGGTCATCTGGCAGGATATTGTCACTGTAGAGAAGGTGAAATTTGCTCTTACTTACTTGAAGAGCAACAATCCCTTCTATGCAGACCTTGTCATTGATCATATGAGTAGTGTGTCTGCTGAACTTGATGTGTTGGATACCACAAAACCCATAATTGAGAAGGTCAATGTAGAGACAAATGAGAATGTGTATGAGAAGTACACAATACAGCCACTGCATGGCAGAGATCCAGTTGGGGATAACATTGATCTGTATCAAATGAAACAGGTGGAAGGTGCCCCTGTCAGCATTTGGGAGGCAACATTGAAAGCACGTTGTTTTCCGGATTTATTTCCAAATGGGTCAGGTGGATGTCTAGATGATAAAGAATTGCATGTGCAAGGTGCTGAATACCGTACCAGTCGTGTGCACAGTAAGGGTGACAAATTCAGATGCAACATACAGTACTTGTTCCATCTCCTCTGGGACAGTGAGCTTAGCATACTGTCTGCATCAATTGCACATACTATACGGCTCACAACTCCACTTGATGGAATCACTGTCATTGAGTTTTTGCAGAAATTAAAGCAAAAGGATGAAAATGTGCAGGTCAATTTGTCTTCCATACCATCAAGTCTACGTGGCACCAAAGAATACTGGTATCACAGACACTCTGAGGTGATGACTATGCTGCGAGACTATGGTGCAGTGACATGGTTCATCACACTCAGCTGTGCCGAGTACACCTGGGAGGAGGTGACTGAACTCTTGAAGTGGGCAAATTGTGATGTAGAGGGAATTTCATCAATGACTCTTGGAGAGATGTGCTCACTTGACCCAGTGTCTGTGACTAGACATTTTCACAAATGATTCCATGATATTCTGACTTTCATTTTGTCAAAGAACAATCCACCTCTTGGTATTGTAGAGCATTGCTTCTGAAGGACAGAATATCAGGCACGCATCACTCTTCATATTCATTTGTTATTGTGGATCAAGGACACCCCATGCATAGGTGAACAGGAAGCAGCAGAAGTGCTTGCGTTCATTAAGCGATACATCACTTGCTGCATACCGGACAAGTATTACAGTCCTATGCTGTGGAAGTTAGTGCAGAAGTTCCAATGAATATTTGTGCAAAATACTGCCGCCGGGTAGTGAAGAGCAAATCTCATTGGTACACAAGATGTCGCTTCAGATTTTCCAGACGTATCTGTCAGAACGGTCGCATGAATGAACTGTTTTCAGCTATGCAACACCACTTGAAGGAAAAATCAACCAAGAGGGTATATGAGTTACCCAGGGATGAGAATAAGGTGTACATCAATGACTACAACCCCACTCTTCTTCTAATGTGGCAAGCAAACATAGATGTTCAGTTTGTGGCTGATAACTTGTTGGCTCTGGTTCGGTATGTCACTTCATACATCACTAAACATGAACAGACTAGCTTGCAAGATCTTTGGGAAGATACTGCCAGTTCAAGCAAGTCACTGACATCTCAGTTGTAGTCACTGGGATTGAAGACCCAATCACACAGAGAATGCGGTGCTTTTGAGGCCAGTGATCACTTGATCGGTACACATTTGTATGGCAACTCTGATGCTGTGTGATTTCTCAGTGTTAACTAAAAAAAGAAGTACAAACATGTACTTATTCCTCATGCTGAGATTGAGGAACTGTCTCTCAACAGACCCTCTTCAAAACATATATTGAAGAATAACCTCATTGACACGTACTACCCCCATAGACACAGTGACATGGATGGTATGTGTCTATTTGAGGTGGCTAAATGGTACGACTACAAGACAGATGTCTCACCTGATTGCACATGTGACATTTACAAGGTCAGAGGAGTGGATGGCTGTCTTGTAAAGAGACATAAGCCTTGGCTCATTGACCACTGCAAATTACACCTAGACACATTTGAGAGCAGAGAGCATTACTACTTTGCTCTGCTATTCTTATTTAAACACTGGAGGAATGAAACTGAATTCAAAGGTGACTGTGATACATTTGAGGAACAATTAAATCACAGTTATGACACATTCAAAACTGAATACTCTGACACATATATACAGAGACTGGATGCTGAGAAGGAACACCTTGAAAAGGCACAGAAGTAACCTGAAGAGGACACGCCTGTTAGTTCACAGGACAACCTTGATCTGGAAGGAGAAGGTATACTTGGAGTACCTCTGCCTCTGAATGCCCCAGAAATACTCATGTCAGAAGTGGAGAGTGCTATGGAACATGGCACACACTGCACTGTTGCTCCAGCAGAATTGAGAGAAAGACTCAATAAGCAACAACGTGTGGTGCACTCTGCAGTTACTGACGCTGTCCAGCATGGTATAGTACATGAACAGAAGAAATGTGACTGTCTTGACCACGAGCCACTACTGATGTTTGTTAGTGGCTCAGCAGGTACAGGTAAGAAATTCCTTATAGAGGCCATTACGATTGAAATATGGAAACTGACAGGCTTATCAATGTCTGTTGCTGTTAGTGCTCCACTGGACTGGCTGCATACAACATTGGTGGAGTTGCGCTACACTGTCTCTTCATGTTGCCAGTGGAGCATTGCAAAGCAGGTGAGTATCGTAAGCTGTCATTTGAGGTTGCATCTCAGCTTTGTTCTATGTTTACTAAGATGAAGTTACTAGTCATTGATGAGATTAGCATGGTCTCTAATTTGATGCTTGCCTGTATACACTTACTTCTACAGGAGATTTTGGGCGCTGACTGTTTAGATGCATTTGGTGGTAAAAGCATTGCTGTTTTTGGAGACCTTTTACAACCTGCGCCAGTTCATGCGGAACATGTCTTTGCAGTGCTGACTGTCAAGCAGGCTAAGAATACACTGGGCTGCATTGGAGGTTGTAACCTGTGAGAGTTATTTACCTGTGTCGAGTTGTGTGAGAACTTGTGGCAGAGTAGTGATCTGGCATACAAGGCACTGTTGGATCAAGCTCGTACAGGTTCTTTGTCACCACAACATCTTTCAATGTTACATGGTCAAAGAATCGCAACAGATACTACATCCATACATACAGCATTCAATGTTTTCAGTGATGTGTACTCCAAGGGCGCACGGGATGTGTGTCTTATGCCATGACTTAAGCAATATGCTGAATTCAACAGTGTTATGTTGCAGAGAGAGAATCAAGAAATTGTCACCCTTCAGGGTGTTGATACAGTTGATGGTGTAATTCTAAGTCAGAAGCTGGTGGCAAAGATGACTGAATGACTCTCTGAACTGAAGTTGGATGTTTCAAGTACAGCTGGCCTGGAAGCTGTTCTTACAGTTTGTAAGAATGCACATGTTATGCTGAGGTGTAATCTTGATGTTGAGCATGGCATGGTCATTTGACAACATGGAATAGTCTGTGCAGATTGATCATACCTGTGTTAAGTTCCAGGTATTTAAGGATATCTATGTCAACGGGAAACAGTTTCCAATATGTGTTCCATATGCTGTTTCCATTCATAAGTCACAGGGCTTGAGTTTGGATTCAGTAATGGTGGACATAGGCACTGACATTTTCAAAGATGGCATGAGCTATGTTGCACTTTCACACGTCCACAGTCTTTCTGGGTTGCACATCATAACACTCGTACCACAGAAGTTTCGTGCTGACAAGCGATGTATTGCGGAGTACAACAGATTATGTACTGTGCATCAGCCACAGATGTCTCTCATTCCACTACCTATATATGTGGTTGTCTCACATCCCACAGTCACAGCTTCAGCTGGAAACTAAAGAAAACAAGCTGCCACTACTGAATCAACTGCGCACAGTAACAAGAAGGTCAGTATGTCAAATACAGATGCAGAATCAGCTGTTTCTATGAAGTCACTTGGTATGGCTGTTGTCCCAGTGTTTGATAACAATACTAGAGTAAACTGCTATGCTAATTCAGCTATGCAAGCTTTTCTCCACATGCCACACTTTGTGCAGGCAATATCAACTTCACAAGACACTCCCTTATCAATGGCATTGAAGGAAGTTGTCAGTGTGACTTCTGATCAGTTACACAATGTAAGGTCACTGACACCTCTACAACAGGTCTTAGGTACATATGAAGGGTGCAGTACATTTGCTGCTAACATGCAACAGGACACCACTGAGTTTATGATGGTCATCATAAACAGTTTGGATGAAGAGGGGATTTCAATGCGACAGTACTTCACTGTCTCATATGTAACCAGATATGTATGTCTGTCATGTGGTCATTCTGAGTGAGAAACCACTGAGGACATGCTTTGGGTTTCTTTGTTTGTGCCTCACTCTCAAAGTGTCAAGTTCCACCAGCTCTTTACCAATGCAGAAAGTGGTCACTTATATGTTAGGTTTGGAGGGACATGTACTCAGTCTATTTGTATCAGGACTTCATATCAATATCTTATGCTTGTATTGCATAGATTTGACTCTAATGGGCTCAGAGTTGACACACCTATCACAGATTTCACAGCTGGTAGAATTGTATTTAACCAAGCAGTGTTTGACATTCAGGCTGTGATCTACCACCATTGCCAGTCTGTACATTCTGGACATTACACTTCTTTGTTGAAGTACAGAACTGGGTGGGTTGAATGCAATGACTGCACAAGCACTTTTAAACAGAGGCTACCATGACACTTAAAAAATGCATATGTCCTGATATTGATATTACAGTCTTCATGCATTAGAAGAATAGTCACACAACATGTAACATAACTTGCTGTCCATTTTGTTACAGAGTGACTTCTGCTACATTAATACTATTATTTCTTATGCAAATCTGCAACCATATTACACTGATAGTACATCGCTTGGTCTACATGCATATGTTTACTCAATCTGACTTCTAAGATAGTTGTGTTAATCAGTGACACAGTGAAAATAGTTGCAGTGGTCTTCAATCGGGGCCAACTGTCTTTACAGTCACTAGAGAAACCACACTTAGATGTCTAAGAAAGACTTTGAGATGTCCTGACAGATATGACTATCTGGTCCTCCTGTTCTGTCATTGTCTTTTCTTCTGAGTAACTCATATGCAGCCATAACAATTACTACTTGGCACACTTGCCAATTGTGTGCCTCTACTTAGGCACAATACTTGTCCATGTGCATGGAAAAACTGTGTTTCGCATCTGTTTTGAAGCGCTTGTACTATGTCATGATATTATTTTGATCTTATATGAGTAAAAGATATCCTGCATTTGTTTGTGCCACTTCTGTGCTTAACACTGCTGCACACTGTTTTCTATCTGATCTGCTGACCTGTACTTAAGAGTATCATACTCTGATATAGGCATCACTCTGTAACATGTTGAGTATTACCAGGTGTGGCTTGTCTTTTTTGGTCCCTTTGCGACTTGACTTAATACATTTATATTGTAATGCAACAGAGTACTACTATGTCTGTTTTCTTTTCGAACATTTGTGTTGTATATACTGTATGTATATATGATTATTAATAGATTAGTTAAAGTCAGTACTGTTATCTTTTTAACAGTTGTCTTAATTGCTATTTAACTGAATGTATTAAACAATGCTAAATATTTAGCTATTTTACACTATTTTTTGACAAATTCATAAGAGTGATATGAGTTTGAAGGACATGCTCATATAGAACTCATTGCCTTGTGGCAATAATCAAATTTCTTGTGCCCCATATATTTATCCAATCTCTGTTTAAATTCCAACAAGCTTTTGCTTGTAACTACATCTGTTGGTAGAGCATTCCAAATAGTAGTTACCCACTGGGTAAAGTAATTATTTATCTTGGATGTTTTTGAACTGTTGTTTTTAACCTTAGATTATGTGCTCTAGTGTTCACTGCAACAACATTTTTTTCTAGGCAAAAAGACTCGCACAGGGCTGGGTCTTGAAATGCTCTATATACTAAGCATAGATCACCCCTCAATGATCTATATTCCAATGAAAACAGGCTCAGATTTTGTAATCTAAAATTGTAGTCAAGGTTACTGAGGCTTCTAATCTTCTTTGTAACTCTTCTCTGCACCTTTTCTATAGAGGACTTACATCCCAAGGTAGTGGGGGTGCAAAATGGAGCACAATAGTCAATATGTGACCTAACCAGACTTGTATATAAGGGAATTAAAACTTCTGGTTTCCTGCTCTTAATATGCTTCATTATACATGAGATTATACCATAACATTTCTTAATTATGTTATTAGTGTAGTGTGAGATATGAACTTTGAATCATTTGTAATAGTAATTCCCAAATCCTTCTCAGAAGTAACAGTTTGTAATATGTTACTATCTATTGTGTAGGTTGTTAACCTGTTATTTTTACTCAGGTGTATCACCTTACACTTAGCACTATAAAAGGTCATTTTATATCTTACTGACCATGCAGCTAAATTATCTAAATTATTTTGTAGGGAATTAACTGATGCGGAGTCATTAATAATGCAACTGAGTTTACAGTCATCGGTGTATTTTTGTATCCAAACACCACTATTTGCTTGCAAACTAGTGACTAGTATATTGAATAACTAAGGGACCAAAACTGAGCCCTAAGGAACACCACTAGTCACCGCTTCCCAATCAGACATATGTCCTTTAATACTCACACTCTGCATCCTATTACTTAGCCATGAATCTACCCATTTAATATTAGAATGTAAACCATACTCTTTTAATTCCTCTATTAGAATTCCATGAGAGACGGAATCAAAAGCTTTCTGAAAATCCAAGAAGATAACATCAACCGGTAATCCTTTGTCCAGTGCCATGCACACAGGTTCAAAAACATTTATTACATTTTGTTGACAAGATCTTCCCTTTACAAAGCCATATTTTGAAATGTTGATGATATTCTTATTTTGAAGATGAGCTACCATTTTATATTGAATGATCCTTTCCATTAGTTTGCCTAAACATGAAATGAGGCTAATTGGTCTATAATTATCTGCAATATGTTTACTTCCTCCCTTATGAATTGGTATTACAGTAGCTAATCTCCACTCAGGTATAACATTTCCTTCTTGTAGAGATACATTAAATAATAATACAAGGATCCCTGAAAGTTCTGCTTCCAATTCTTTAATAAATTTGGCTGGAATTCTGTCTGGTTCTGCTTGAGGAATTAATTTTAGTGGCCCAGATCGCCTGTTTGACCTCCTCTATTGTAATTCTTCAATATGGAAATTCTCATGGTAATAATAATAATAATACATTTTATTTATAAAGCACCTTTCATTTTTCAAGGCACTGTACAAGTTAAAACAGTACAAATCAAACATTAAAATCCAATATTAAGCACAGATAAAAGCCAAAACATAACAACTTCAATACAATCAGCTTTCAATGAAGGCCATTTGCCAAAAGTGGGTTTTCAAACCCCTCTTAAATTCCTTCACAGTGGTACACTTCCGTAACTGGTGGGATAGAGAGTTCCAAACAGTGGGTGCAGCATAAGAAAATGCTCTACAACCTGATGATTTAAGACTCACTCTTGAAATCTCTAGCAACCCCTCGTCAGCCAAGCAGAGTTATCGGCCAGGGCAGTAGGGGACCAGAAGATCTTTCAGATAGGCCGGACCCTGACCATGAAGGGATTTGAAAGTCAGTAAACTGACTTCAAAGGCGATCCGCCACCGTATAGGTAGCCAGTGGAGTTCGCGCAGCACTGGGGTAATATGACAGGACCTACTTGTCCCAGTCAAAACCCGGGCTGCTGCATTCTGCACTAGCTGTAGGTGGTGGATTTCAACCCCAGAAAGCCCAAAATACAGGGAGTTGCAGTAGTCCAGACACAAGGACACAAAGGCGTGGACCAACGTTGGCAGTCCTTCAGATGGAACAAGGTGCCTAACTCTGGTGATATTCCTAAGATGGTAAAAGGAAGTCTTGATGACTGCTGACATGTGTGACTGCAGTGTCAGCCTGTCATCCAAGATAACCCCCAGGTTACACACCCGTTCAAAGGTCGGGAGTGAAATGCTGCCAAGAAAAATTCCTGAGGGCGTACCAACAGACGACCCCTCTATCTGATGACCCAGGTCCACAACCAAAACCTCTGTCTTTTCTGAGTTCAACTTCAACCAACTAGAATCCATCCAGTCCTGGATTTCTTTCAGACAGTTGTTAAACACTGAGAGAGCTCCATCCTGGTTGGGTGCAAAAGACAGGTATAGCTGGGTATCATCTGCGTAGCAGTGAAACCTCAGCTCATACCATCTTATAATGTCTCCGAGGGGCAGCATATACACAGCGAATAACATGGGAGACAGCAATGAACATTGAGGCACCCCACACAACAGAGAAGTTGGGCTTGATGAAAAAACCCAGACACAACTCTTTGTGATCTCCCAGTGAGGAATGAGGTGAATCATCGAAGGACGGTTCCCGATATTCCACAAATCTGCCTCAAGCATGCTATCAACACCAAATGATCCACAGTGTCAAAGGCTGATGAGAGATCAAGGATAACCAACATGGAGTGTCTCTTCTGATCTCTCATCCTCAGAAGGTCATTAAGCACCCGAACCAGCGCAATCACGGTGCTATGTCTTTTATGAAAACCTAATTGGAAGGATTCATAGATGTCATGGATGGTTAAATGGTCCTCCAATTGGGCTACCACTACCTTCTCAATCACCTTCCCAATAAAGGATAGGTTTGAGATAGGTCTGTAGTTTGTGAAACAGTCTGGGTCCAAGGTAGCTTTCTTCAAGAGAGGTGTCACCACCACCTCTTTCAGGGAGCTAGGGAACTCACCCGACTCCAAGGAGCACCGGACTGTTCGCATGAGGACTGGACCAATGATATCACTACAACCCAGCATTACAGTAAGGAGGTTGGTCCAGGGTCCAAGCTACAGCTTGTAGGATGCACACTATGGATAATCCTCATGACATCCACTAAGTCAGGTCGACTGAAGGAACTCCAAGAAAATTGAGGTACTGTGAACTCACACTGTTCAACAGCGTCCTCCCTAGAGATTGATGGTTGCAGATCCACCCTGATGTTGGCCACCTTAGTTGCAAAGAAACAAGCAAGCTCCTCGAACTGTAATTGTGAAAAGGCTTTTCGAACTTGCAGGCAGGCTGGGTTGCACAGTCTGTCTACAATTAGAAAAAGCTGAGCCAGTTGATTCCGAGCAACTGCAATCTCCCTGGACAGGAATTCTGCCTTTTTACAGGTGATTGCAGATTGATAGACAAAATAATGGTCCATCAATCTTTGGTGGTCAGCTTCAAGGGTGGATCTGTGCCAGCACCACTCTAACCTTCGCCCCTGTCTCCGCATCTCCCTCAATGTTCCATCAAACCAGGGGGACTTGGGATGAAGGGATAGGGGGTGCACATGGACAGGAGCAATAGAATCCAGAGCCACTGTAACAGCTGTATTATAGACTGACACCAGGGTCTCTGGACTACTGCTCGCCAACACGGGGGATGAGAGGTTAGGGACTGCCACAAGGCCTTGGGTAGTAATATAGTATAAAGGGCGGTACCTAACCATCTCCACAGGGGTAGGCCTTCTCGGGGGGGTGCAAAAACTGAACCTCATGGTGTAGTGGTCTGACCAGGTGACTGGTTCCACCCCCAGAACAGATGTATCAATCCCTAGGAAAAAGACTAAGTCCAGAGAGTGTCCAGATTTGTGGGTAGCAGTGGAAACCACCTGTGTAAGGCCCAAAGAAGTCATTAATTGGAGGAAGTGATTACCAAATTGTGAGAGTTCATCATCGACCCAGGCGTTACAGTCACCCAGAACCATCAATCTGGGTGACTCACTGACATGTCGACAATGAAGGCTGCTACTTCCTGTAAGAAACGTTTCCCATCCCCGGGTGGATGATAGATGAGTACGATTTAAACACCTACACCTGCTACCACTGTGCACTCAAAGGACTCAGTCTCTCCCACTACCACATTCATGAGGCTCAGTTCAGTCTTGAAACAGACTGCAACCCCCCAACCCTGCAGTCCAACCATGGGTGGTGTATCACCGAGTACCCAGCCGGAGTCATGGCCTCCAACGTGGGGCCTGAATTTTTATCCAGCCAGGTCTCGGTGATGCAAGCCAAGTCCACCAAACCAACAAGATCAGCAATAAGGCCAGTCTTATTCCTGATGGACCTAGCATTGCATAACACCGCCCCAGTTAGACGAACCTCAGAGGCTGTCACGCCCATCTGCCTACTGAATTCAGTAGTGCTTTTGGGTATGGGCACCAGACATGGTAAACCATGATCTGGATTCCATTTCACCCCAGGGCACCTTCTGGATCTAACTACCCCAATATGGTGGCCCCCCTCATCCATCCTCCCTTGTTCACAGCCCCCACCCTCTTCCCTCTCCTGTGAGCAATTCCCAGTGCTCTACAGTGCTGATACCGTGGGGACTGAAGGCCGACACATGCCACTACTAAACAGTTAAAACCAAAACAGTAAACCCACCAATAAAGCACCAAAATAATTAAACTTGGCAAAATAAAACAGATATCCCACCCCAACATAAATCAAATCAAAACAAATAATTCCAAAACTTAATCAGAATAAATAAGTAAAAAAGCCAACCCCACCCCAAAGAAAATCGAGTCTGGACCAAGCGAGAGGACTCCTAAAGTAAAATAAATACAAATATAAATATAAAGGGCTCTCTCACCAACTTAAACAAAAAACAAAAATTAAATAAAATAAAATTATTTACCACCCCTAGCTCTCTCACAGCAAGAGGAAGGAAGAAATGGATACTTTGGCACTCTCACTGCAAAAGTACAGACGTATTCTTCATACAAATCATAAATGACATTTCAAACTTAAAACAAAATGAAATAACACATCCCCTACCCCCCAATCCTCTCACGACCAGGGAGTAGAGGAAAACACTCAAACTAAAAGTAAATGGACACAAGGTCGTCTCACCACCTCATTGTCCAAATAAAGTTAAAACAAATTAGGGAGGAAATAAGAAGTCCTCACTCCGCCAGGCACAGAGTCAATTTTGTTCGCAGGTTTATGAAAAGTCAAAATCCATCAAAATCGGAAAGAGAACACAGGCAAACCAGTTAACCACAAGACTTATTTATGAAGACAAACTCAGGGGGCATCTGGAAACCAAGTCAGTCAAATCCATACTGTGTCCACGATAAAATAAGGCCCCCCTCACTCCCAACTGGGCAAACATCACAGGAAATAATGTGGCCTAATGAAATGCCCAGAACAAGCCACGTTAGTAGCCCAGCCTGGGAGTGTAGGGGGCACAAAACTTCAGCCAATTCCTTGATTGAAAAAATCTCACTGCCCCCTTCAGACCACAAATCAAGCGGAGGGTCCCAGTGAGAGGTTGGGCCTCAGACCAGTTCAAAAAGGCCTCATGAGCACCTAGGGATCCAAATAAGCTTGGTAAGTCCCCCCTCACTCCTTCTTTATTGTTCAAAACATAAGGTATCCAGGGTCCCAGTCCAGGCCTCAAGTTCACTTCATCAGGCAACCCTTTTTCCAATTTCAGTTGCGCTCAGCTCATAGAACATAGGAGACATTATCCAGACATGCATAATTCTTAGTTTTATATATGCTCAAAAAGTAGTTGTTAAATTCCTTAGCCATATCCAGTTCACTAGTCAGTGGTACATTATTTTTGAATAACGGGCCAATAGATGGTTCTTTCCCTTTCAGTGAACCTATGTAACTATAAAATTGATTTTTTATTATCCTTTGTTATGGTAGCAAGTTTTATTTCTTGATTCTTCTTTGCAGTTTTAATGGCTTCTTTACACTGTTTAGCCATTACTTTAAACTTGGATCATTTATCTATAGTTCTATCCTTTTTGAATTTGTTAAATGCTCTTTTTTTCTCTAATCAATCTTTTAATGTTATCATTCAACCAGGGAGGAATTCTTTGTTCATTATTATATTTTTTATTTTCAGGGACCCAAGTATTAACACAATAATCAATTTTAGTTCGTATGGCTGACCAGATCTGCTCACTGTTTAGATTATTTAACTGTACCTTCCAATTCCATACAGTAATGTAATTTCTAATAGCCTCATAATCAGCTTTATGAAAATGTTTTGTCCTTGTTACTCCGTGATTTAATATACTATAATATATAATACTCCAGAAGACCATATTATGGTCACTGTCTGCCAGTGGGGCAGCAACTTTGGGTAATTCCCCTATATCATTAATGTTTGTTAAGATAAGGTCTAAAATGTTATCCTTTCTTGTCTGTTCTTTAACCAATTGTTCTAAATCGTGCAATAGTGCAAATTCAATAAATCTTTTTTCTAACTGGGTATTCCCTGTTAATGTTTGCCAACAAATAGATGAAAAATTAAAACCCCCCATTAAGATTAAGTCTTCATAAGTTTTCAAATTCTCAAGAACTTGCATAAATGAATTATTGTCAATTGTATCTAAATTTGGAGAACGATAAAACTGTCCTAATGTTATATTTAGTATTTTAGCAAATATAATTTCAGTATCAGTTTCTGTATTTGAGGTTATAGGGATTTCAATGCTGTTTAAATGTTTATTTATATATAAAGCAATCCCACCTCATTTAGCTTTTTAGCAAGTATTCAACATATTCTTAATATATTACTTACTATTACATAGATATTTAGTGCAACTTTTCTAATTTCTGGGGAGTTTAACATAGGTATCATTAACAGTAATAAAGAGTGTTGTGGTAAATAATTGTTTATTAGCAAGAGGTGCCATTTTCTAAATAATAGATTATTAATTTTATATTCATAGTATTGTGTGGAAGCATTACTTATCTATCTATCTATCTATCTATCTATCTATCTATCTATCTTTATACAATGCAGGTGAGACATATTCCAGTGAGATAAAACAAGTTATTTTCACTGCAGTGAAATAAATCCTGATGACAACAGCAGAGTTAAAACAAATGCCATTTATTACACCCCCAAACCCATGCTAAACCTGCAAAAGCCGTGCAAATTGTACATTTTGCAACAATGAGGCCCCCATTGTATAAATAGGATACATGATGTGCACTTGTGTGATATGGGAAATATGTTCAGTCCTGTATAGTGACCTCTGAAGCCTCACTCATGGCTTCACCACTCATGAGTATTCAGAGGTCACTGTAGAGGAGTGAAAATGTTTTCCATATCACACTCATGCCCATAATGTATCATATATATATATATATATATATAAAAATGCTGCTTAATAACTTTGCCACTGTATGACATATTTGTCTGAAATTTGGCAGGCACAGAGCAGGACCATAGATCTCTGGATCTGCCAAGTTTCTTAACAGTTGGCTTTACGGTTGCAGAGCTACATAGTGCTGGAGAATGTGGTAATTATGCATTTTTGCACATTCTTTGCTCATGCCTACAGGTTCCACGGTCTGTGCGACTGGTCCAAAACCTTCAGAGAACATGCAGCCAGGATCCTTGATGTGCCTTTCAAAGATTTCGTGAAAAAATATTAAACGGTCAAAAGTTATTCAAAAAACAATTTTCCCACTATAGTCAATGGGAAAAGTTAACAAAAAGTTCGACAGTGTCGCAAATGCAGTTTTTAGTGTCACAAATCTGCCATCTTGTTTTCAGTTGGTGGTCACAGAAATGTTTGGCATTTAAACTTGGGACCCTCTAGGGACACAATTCTTGCTGTGTTCACATAGTTGAGTCCTGAGGATGCTAGCCATGTCTTTTTTGGGGGAGTTAAACACCCCAGAAATATGTTTTTCAAATTTCTGTAAACAGTAGTGTCGCAAAGTATTGTCACACATTCAACACTTTTGTGATTTGTTTTGTGAACATGTCACAAATCACAACACTACTTTGCGACACTATGCCCAAAAGAATAGGAAATCTTTGTCACCCTGCTGCAAAAGAATGGTTTGGTCTTTTGGGCTGAAATTTGGAAGCAAAAAAGCCAGATCCCACAGATGTGCCTTTTGGTGGTTTGGTGACAAAATATTAGAGGTCTGCAAAGTTATGGCACTCCAAAGTTAACTATTTTCCCCATAGACTAACATTATGGCATCTGACGCACCTTTAGGGGCTCGTATCTTGAAAACACTTCGAGATACAGACTTTTCGTTGGAAGAATGCTTAGTCCCCCATTAGGGAGCTAAGCACAAAACTAGCCAGGAAAGTCATAAATAATATGACATTTTAATTTTTTTCCTACATCGTATGGTTCATGAGCTATAACCAATTTAGTATTCCAAGTGTTCATTTTCTGCCCCAAGGCCCATTATTATGCATACATTCTTTGTATTCACTGTGCTTCTGAATGCAGCTTTTGGGAAAAAAAATGTTCTGTGTTTCCTTTACTGTCACAGTCACCATTTCCAATTGAGTTTCCGTTACTGTTTGCATTAGCGTTTCACCGTACGGCACCCTGTGTGTTACCCTTTACATTTGTGTTTGCGTTACTGTTACGATTTGCATTTCCATTACTGATTTTGTTTGCGTTTCCTTTTGCGTCACCATCTGCATTTCCATTGATGTTTGCATACGCCCTTCTGTTTGCATTTCCCTTTCCTTTGGTGTCATTGGTGGTATTACCATAAGTGTTTACTTTTCCAATTACATTACCATGACCGTGTGTGCTACCGTTAGTATTTACATACTTGCTTCCATTGGCATTTCCCTTTGTGTTACTCTTGCCTTTGGCGTCATCGTTGCTGTTACTGTAACCGTTGCATTTCCAATTGTGTTACCATTACTGTTTGCGTGTTTGTCACAGTTTTCCTTTCCGTTGGCCTTAGCATTTGCATTTTCGGTAGCGTTTCTGTTGTCGATTGCATTACTGTTTTCTTCTGCATCGTTGTTGCCTTTAACATTTGCACTTCTGTTTGCGTTTCTCTTACCATTTGCATTTTTGTTACTGTTTGCGTTTCCGTTGGCATTAGCGTTTCTGTTACTGTTTTCATTAACATTTGCATTTCTGTTGCTGTTACCGTTTGCGTTACTGTTTGTGTTATGATTTCTGTTTTCATTAACATTTGTGCTTGCGTTTCTCTTACCGTTTGCGTTACCGTTTACTTTTGCGTCATCATTTGCGTCACTGTTTCCGCTAGCATTTGCGTTACCGTTACTACATTCCATTCCCTATTTATAGTACACATTCTCAAGCAGAAGGGAAATTCATGGCAAAAAAACCCATTTAATACATCAGTCAGGGTTGTTCCACAGCAACAAAAGTGAGGAATTTCAGTGTTAGGGTTGAAAACCCTAAATGAGCATTCCCACCACCACCACCACCACCACCACACACGCACACATACATGCAAGTAGGGGAAGGACCAAGGCAACACAACCAATCACACACAACCAGCAGAAGGTGACAGAACTAACATACAACTATGTAAACCACAATACCACACACCCAAGCTCCCGTCGGGCTCTCACATGGGGTTGTCACTGCTAACTCTGATCCTGGGCATTCAACGCACCGCAAAACACATATCACTATGCACAACTGGTGCATCTTCCGCCACACGCTGCCACCAACACATGACACACACAACTCCTATGGTATTTTGGGATTCACAAGATCCAAAACAGGATTTCCTTCATTCCCTGATATACTTTCGAAAATCACTTTCACTAGTGTAACAGTGTTGTGATATGCATTTGTGGCACTTCCATCTTTGCGACAATATTTTGTGACACTATTTTCCATGCTTTTGCAAATGCAACACTGTTGTGTCTTCTGTTTGCGACAGTATTTGGCGACACTATTTTATACGCTTTTGCAAATGCAACACTTTTGGATCTTCCGTTTGCTACACTTTCATGTTTCTGGAAGTATTTTGCAACAGTATGCTCCTCATGACTGCACATCTTTGCCATCATCCTGCAACCAAATGGTTGGCTCCTTTGGCCTGAAATTTCCAGACTGGCAAGCCCTAGTCCCACAGGTCTGCCTTTTCCTGCTTTTGTGCTAAAATACTTAAGCATGACAAACTTACACTGTTCCAAAACTGAGCAATTTGCCATAGACTAACATTGCAACACCCATGATGCCTTTTTGCCACCCATATCTCAAAAATGAAGTGATGTACTCCGTTTTCGCTACTGCCAGCTGACTTTAGATTTCTTACCTACTTCCTACAGTAACACAGATATACATCTTCTGCGGTTGTGTGAGATTGGTTGCGTTGCCTTGGTCCTTCCCCTACTTGCATGTATGTGTGTGGGTGGTGGTGGGGGAATGCTCAGTTAGGGTTTTCAACCCTAACACCCAATTTCCTTGCTTTTGTCACTGTGGAACAACCCTAACTGATGCATTAAATGGATTTTTTTGCCATAAATATATATATATATATTTTTCTTACCAGGATGGTGATTAGAGGGTGGGGGTGCCACTACACACCAGGGAAATATATATAATTACAGGGATGGTGGTTGGGGGGTGCCACTAGACACCAGGGATATATATATATATATTATCGGGATGGTAAACAGAGGGTGGGGGAGAGTGCCACCAGACACCAGGGAAATATATATTTATTATTTATTTATTTCTTGGGTTTTTGTTTTCTGGGTAGTACACTAGACAAGAGTATTGCCTACATTCAGGCATGACCCGGGAGAGTACAATCAGGAGAGAACAAGATACAAAGAAGGTACAAACATCAGTGACAATGGTTAATGGCACAGCATGAAGTGGGAACAAACAAAAGCAAGACATATTTCTGTGGAAACAGAGAGAAAACAAATACCCTACATTAACTACTTGCACTGGATGATACAACAATAATAATTAAGGATATATGACAAATAACAGTTTTAACTGATGATTTTGTGGAGGGAGTGGGAATATGCAGATTTTATACAGTGGAGGGAAACAGTAAGTGCCATGTATGTAAGGAATGCTACTGGGAGTCAGTCTCAAGTTACAGCACAGGAGCAGCCATCAGAATTAGTTAGGTGGACACAGGGATCCAGTTTAAAGGCTAGGAGGGATTTAAAGTGTTTAATGTGAGGGGGAAGGGAGTTCCAGATGCTGGGGGCCAATATAACAAAGGATAGTTCCCCCTTTTTTGTGAGGTATCTGTGAATTTCAAGTTGGGTTTATACAGATGCCCTAAAGAGATATGCTTGGGAAGGATGAGATAGCAGCCTTGGGAGATACTCAGGTGTCCCCATTCTGATGATATTGTCAATTAATCATTCAGTAGAATGGAGTCTGTGTGAAGTTGGGGAGAGCCAATTTAGTTTGGAGTAGCGTTCACAGCGATGAGTCAGTCTGTGTGCAGAGAGGGCGAATCGGCATATGCTGTTATAGCAGGTGCTCCATTTATGGAGGGATCCTTTGCTGGCATTAAGGTATACCTGTGAGCAATAAGTAAGGGAGGGAAGGAGGAAACCTTGTGCAACAGCAAGCCGGGCAGCATCATTCAGGGAGGACCTAATTCTATAGGCAATACCCAATTTGGAGTTAACCACCTTGCAGGTAGCCGTAAGGTGGAGGTTGAAATTCAGAGACAGATCAAGTGTGACTCCTAGGTATATAAAGGAGTTAACAGATTCCAACAGGGAGCCATCAAGACATAGTACATATATAATTATAGGGATGGTGGTTGGAGGGGGTGCCACTAGACACCAGGGATATATATATATATATATATCTTACCAGGATGCTGATCAGAGGGTGGGGATGCCACTAGACACCAGGGACATATATATTTCTTACCAGGAAGGTGATCAGAGGGTGGGGGTACCACTAGACACCAGAAATATATATGCTGTATATATTTCTTACTGGGATGGTGAACACAGGGTGGGGGAAGGTGCCACTAGACACCAGGGAAATATAGATAATTACAGGGATGGTGAATGGGGGGGTTCCCACTAGACACCAGGGAAATATGCAATAATTACAGGGATGGCAATCAGAGGTGGGGGCAGTGCCACTAGACACCAGGGAAACATTTACTTTATGTTTTTTGATTATGAAAACATCCTTTTTTTGAATGGCTGATTTCTTGTTTTGTATGGCCATATGAAAAAAGTGGAAGCAAGTCATGAAAAAGGATATAAAAAAATTGGTGGGGCATTTTAACGATAGTGAAATGCAAAAGCCACCTAATAGGGTCTGGATGAGCAAGATACATGTGTTGGTCTCTGTGTAGGCTGTCATTTTGGAGGTTTTTAATTTTTTTTTAAATGGACAAGAAGATGGCGATAAACAAAAAATACTTTTTTCTGTCACAAAAAAGGAATGGCCCCAAATGGAAAAGGATTCTTTTTTAGTTTTATATAGCTATTTTTGAAGTGCTTACTGAGCATGTTCAGAACCCAAACTTTCAAAATGTAATAACTTTGGAATGGATTCATATTTTTCCACCAACCCAGCAAAAAGCACATCTGTGGGCCAGCCCCTTTCTGTGCTGAAAATTTCAGACCAAAATTCCAAACTGTCTGGGTGCTGCATCTCTTGAAGAAAACAGCAAAAAATCCAGAACAATTCACTGTTTGCACTATCTGGATCTCAGAATCTGCACATCTGACTTGAACGAAACATGGCACATCCAGAGAACAACCCTATGAGACCATACATGCAAAATTTCATACAAATCCGTTGAACAATTGCAAAGTTATTAAAGTACAAAAAATGAGGTTTAACATTAAAGTGCCTACTCAACGCTAACTACTGTATAGTGGCGCTACTGTGTCACTACAATATACATTATTTAGGGTTAAAGTGAAAAAAGTCAGGAAATAAAACATTATGGTTGTGTCCCTAAATTCCCCCAACCCCATCCTCCACTGACTGACAGATGCTGGGGTGTGCTATTGGGGTCGTGTGGCCCAACTCTCACCCAATTCCATGTGTAAGCAGGTTGACATGCTACAGTAAAGTAGAATGGGGTGAGATTTAGGCCTCATGACCCCAATGGCATACCCAGCATCTGTCAGTCTGGAAGATGGGGGCTGTGGGGTATGTGGGGGTGGGGGCTCGACCTGTGTTTTGTTTCTGACTTTAACAACCTAAATGATGCATTAATCGTTTTTGCCATGAATTTCCTTACTTTTTGAAAAGTGTAATATAACTAGTAAAAATATGTATTGGGGGAGCAGGGGCACTTCAGGCCCCGTATTCCCACCATGTTGCCAATTTTTGCAAATCAGTACGCATCTGTTGGAGTGTGGGTCCCCTACTTATGCAAAGCTACAGAGCCATACAGCAGCGCTATAGGGCACCAAACCCTTGTAACAGTAATTTGCACATATCTTGCGAACTGTAAGAGCTAGAAAAAAAATTCAAGCATCATTGTAATCATGACAGTGAGTACTTTGTGCAACACCTGAATGACCAAAAAGCACTGGACAGGCACTCTTTGAGCCCTTGTGATAGTAATTTCACAATATCTCATGAACTGTGCTACATACAAAATAAATTCCACTGCAGGCTTACTCTACGGTTTTAAATCTTTTTTAGTAGTGAAAAGTCTGTATCTCGCTTTGTTTCTGAGATAACGGCGCTGAAAGTCGTGACACAGACCACAATGTAGTCCTATGGGAAAAATGTCAACAACATCATTGAATATCTCTGCAACTAATTGAATTCCACAACACCTAAACAGCATAATTCACATCTCTAGGACATCCCCTCAACACCCTGCAAATTTAAAGTAAAAAGGCCAAACCATTATTGAGATATGGTCATCCCAGCTTGGGCCATCTGGTCTTCCCTAGGGTCATCTGGTCTTCCCCCATGGACATTGCAAAATATACATATAAATTTTTCCATAGGATATAATCGGAACTTCAAATTTTAATAACTTTTGAATGGATTAATATTTTTTCACCAATCAAATGCTGGCATATTCCTTTGCCCAAGCTCTTTCCATGTCCCACATTTTGGACCAATAGACCATACAGTATCTGCGCAGTGCCACAGACAAAAAACATGCAAAAGTGGCAAAAAGTGAATTTGGGCACTTCACTGTGAAAAAAATGCATGTCTGACCGAAATGCAACTTGGCAAATCAAGAGATCTACCATACCAGACTGTGCATGCCAAATTTTGTGCAAATCCGTTATTGATGCACAAAATGTGAGGTTTAACATTAAAGTGCCTTCTCAATCCTAAATATAGGGGCACGACCGTGGCCCTATAATAATTCCCCAACATCTAACCAGCATAATTCACATCTCTAGGGCATCCCCTCAATACCCTGTAAATTTCAAATAAAAAGACCAAACTGTTAATGAGAGATGCAATTCTAAAGTTTTTACACCTTTAAAAATTTTTCAGCCATGAGATAACAAAATTTTCAGCCTTGAGAAAATCTTCTGCCGTGAGCATGCAAAATCTTCAGCTGTGAGGGAAGACCAGATAGCCAGATTTCCATCCTTCTTTCATAAAACATACATATACATTTTCCCATAGGATATAATGAGAAATTAAAAGTTTATTAACTTTTGAAAGGATTAATATTTTCTCGCCAAACCAACACTGACATGTTCCTTGGCCCAAGCTCTTTCTATGTCCCAAGTTTAGAACCAATAGACCACATGGTGTCCCATATCACCATAGGCACAAATCGTACGAAAGTGGCAAAAAGTGCAACTTTTGGCACTTTGCTGCGCAAAAAACGTATGTCCGACCAAAATGTAACTTGGTAAATCAAGAGATCTACCATACCAGACCATGCATTCCAAATTATGTGCAAATCCATTGAACAGTTGCAAAGTTATTAATGTGCAAAATTTAAGGTTTAAC
Source organism: Neoceratodus forsteri (assembly GCA_016271365.2). NCBI lineage: Eukaryota > Metazoa > Chordata > Ceratodontiformes > Ceratodontidae > Neoceratodus > Neoceratodus forsteri. The sequence continues at coordinate 154,431,159 of CM028138.1, forward strand.
ATTAACGTGCCTACTCAACCCCTGCCCCCCTATAATATAGGTACCCATTTGCGATGCCAAAAATGCAGCACCTCAGTGCTTACTCTCCTGACCCTGGTTGCCTGAAACACAGTTGCCTGATATCGGGATATTACCCTCAGTGGAGTAGGAATCCTAAAATACAAGGTGGGGTGGGGTCGGAGTTCCCCAAAACATTCACCGGGGGTAAAATCCTGATGTCAGGCAACTGTGTTTTGGGCACCCGGGGTCGGAAGAGTGAGCGTCGGGGGGATGCATTTCAGCATTGCATATTATATCCATAAAATAAATAAATAAATAAATATATATATCTACATTGCAAAAAACTTCATCCAATGCATCAGTTAGGGTTGTTCCACAGCGACAAAAGTGAGGAAATTTGGTGTTAGGGTTTAAAACCCTAACTCTGCATTCCCCACCCCACCCCACCACCACACACACACGCACGCATGCACGCACATGCAAGTGGGGGGGGGAACCAAGGCAACACAACCAATCACAGACAACCAGCAGTAGGTGACAGAAATAAAATACAACTGTCTAAACACACTACAAGACACATCCATCATCATGGTCCACCAACTGTAGGAGTTCTCCTGCCATCTGAGTGACTTGGTGGTATACATGCACACTGGCCATCAGTTTTTGGTGAATCACATTAAACATTTTTATATATCTAATACATTTCTTATCTCTTCTGAATGACAGTGTGTCGGTAATGCATCACTCTAACAACATGCCAATTGCAGGCAGTGGTTTTAGAGACCTTTGTTGATTGTCAATGTCTCCTAATGTTACCCCGTAATAAGACAATGATGTATCAGTATACTATTATGTGTACAGTACTGCTGTACCATACTCTAACATTGTACAGTTGCAGATCTGTGTGGAAGTGTCAGACCCAAAAAGTCAGATAGTCATACTACACAATACCTGAATTCTGGAAAGTTTCTCATTTGAAACAGGTAAGTGTGTTTCTCTACTAATTGATATGCCGCTGCTAGCATGCTGACAATTTCTTGATTCTCTCTCTGTAACATAACACTGTTGAATTTAGCACATTTCTTAAGTCGTGGCATAAGACACACAATCTGTGTGCCCTTGGAGTACACAACGCTGAAAATATTGCATGCTGTATTTATGGATGTAGTATCTATTGTGATTCTTTGACCATGAAACATTGATAGATGTTATGGTGACAAAAAGCCTGTACAAGCTTGATCCAATAGTGCCTTGTAAGCCAGATCGCCACTCTGCCGCATGTTCTCACACAACTTGACTTAGGTAAATAACTCCCACAGGTTACAACCTCCAATGCAGCCTGTGTATTCTTAGCCTGCTTGACAGTCAGAGCTGCAAAGACATGTTTCAAATTAACTGGCACAAGTTGTAAAACGTTTCCAAATACAACAATGCTATTACCACCAAATGCATCTCCATAGTCAGTGCCCACAATCTCCTGTAGACGTGGGTGTATACAGGCAAGCAACAAATTGGAGACCATGCTAATCTCATCAATGCTTAGTAACTTCATCTTAGTAAACATAGAACGAAGCTGAGATGCATCCTCAAATGACAGCTTACGATACTCTCCTGTTTTGCCATACTCCACTGGCAACGTGAAGAGACGGTGTAGTGTAACGCCACCAATGTTGTATGCAGCCAGTCCAGTGGGAGCACTAACAGAAACAGACATTGATGATCCTATCAGTTTCCGTATTTCAGCCATAATGGCCTCTACAAGAAAGCTCTTACCTGTACCTGCTGAGCCACTAACAAACATCAGTACTGGCCTGTGGTCAAGACAGTCACATTTCTTCTGTTCATATAGTATACCATGCCGGACAGCATCAGTAACTGCAGAGTGCACTACACGTTGTTGCTCATTGAGTCTCTCTCTCAATTCTGCTGGATCAACAGTGCAGTGTGTGCCATGTTCCATAGCACTCTCCACTTCCGACATGAGTAATTCTGGGGCATTCAGAGGCAGAGGTACTCCAAGTATACCTTCTCCTTCCAGATCAAGTGGTTAACTAGGATCTGCGGCCCATCCTGTAGGTAGGGAAATGGGCAGACTAGATGGGCCTAGCGGTCCTTATCTGCCGTCAAAGTCTATGTTTCTATGTTTCTGTGTCCTGTGAACTAACAGGAGTGTCCTCTTCAAGTTTTTTCATAGATAGGTTCATAGAAAAAATACGAACTCAGCTGCCCTTAATGAGCTCGCCACCAAGCTTGGTGGATAAATCCTATAACAAATATACTGTTTTATTACTACCCATGTAGTTATCTAAAAGTTTTTTAAAAACTTCAATGTTACTACTCTCGACGACTTCCCTTGGTAAAGCATTCCACTGAAATACCACTCGTTGAGAAAACCATTTTGCTCTTTTATGTGTTTTACAATTTCCTCCTCTTAATTTATAACTGTGTGATCTAGTATGTGCATCAGAATTATTACTTATTAACCCAATAGTGTCAAATAGATATTTATCCTTAATTGCCTTATAAATTGTACATAAATCACCTCTAAGTTGTCTATAATGTAAAGAAAAAAGGTCTAACTGTTGAAGTCTTGATTTATATTGATAGGATCTCAAACCTTTAATCTTTTTTGTTATTTTCCTTTGAACCCTCTCCATTAATTTTTTACTTTTTTTCATAGTTGGTCCACAGAAAGATGAACAGTACTCCAGTTGCGTCCTTACCAAACTTTTATAAAGTGGAAGTATTACTTTATGATCTCTACTCTTTATGTGTTTGAGGATAGACCCCACAACTTTATGACACTTTTTAACTTTATCCAAAGTATGATTTTCAAATGATAAGTTATTATCAACAATAACCCCCAAATCCTTTTCCGTTGTGGTTTCTATTAACAGGACATTATTAATTTTATAATTACATTTTTGATTATTATATCCAAAGTGCATAACCTTACACTTCTTTTCATTAAAACTCATCTTGTTTTTAATTGCCCAGGTGCAGATATCATTTAATTCATCCTGAAACTGAATTGCATCTTGACTGTTATTGACAATGCAGCCAAGCTTACAATCATCTGCATACTTGGTCATCCACACATTATTTGTAGGTTGCATTGTAGATATTAGTAGATTAAACAAAACAGGTCCCAGTACTGATCCCTGGGGGACACCACTACCCACCTTAGCCCAAGGAGATAGATGTCCTCTAACAGCAACTCTTTGATATCTATTTTGAAGCCATGATTTTACCCAATTAATAATTTTAGAGTGAAAGCCTGATGTTACCATATAATCTATTATAACTTGATGTGAGACCTTATTGAAGGCCTTTGAAAAATCCAATAGGACTACATCCACAGGCAACCCTAGATCAAGAGATGCACTCACATTTTCATAAAAATTTAATAAGTTTGTCATACGCGATCTACCCTGGGTAAACCCATGTTGACTTATATCCTGTAGGTTTGAGGAAGAAATATGCGCTTCAATTCTGGTTAATAAGGCTCTCTCAAATAATTTACCAATAACTGATGTAAGACTTATCAGTCCATAATTGGATACCAGTTGTTTGTTACCAGATTTATGGATAGGAATGACTATAGCTCTGTTCCATATTTGTATTGTTTCACCTTGATTTAGAGTTGCATTAAACAGCATGGTCAAAGGTCCGCTAATGGAATTAGCAATTTCTTTCAAAAATTTAGGATGAATATTATCTGGTCCTGGTGAAGATTGTATTTTTAATTTTGAAAGTAGTGTTCTAACCCTCGGACACAGTTATTGGGAGTAAAGTCCATTTATTGTCCTGATTTGAGGCTAATGGTGTTGTATCATCAGTGTCAAATATACTAATAAAGTAGTTGTTAAATTCTTTTGCCATTTTGGTTTCATCATTTATTGGGCCCTTATTATTTACCAGTAGTCCAACTGTTGAACAATTTATTTTAAGAGAGCCAACATAGTTATAAAATGCTTTATAGTTATCCTTAGTTTTAGTTGCCAGTTTTACTTCAAGATGAATCTTTACTTTCCTAATATTTTGTTTTACTGTATTTGCTTTTTCCTTATATAGGTTCCAGGTAATAGGAGTGGGATTTTTTTTATATTTCTTATAATAGGTTTTTTTTTGTTTATAGCCTTTTTTATACTGTTATTCCACCAAGGGGGAATTCTACTTCCATTATGATATTTAGGTCTATTTGGTACCCATGTAGTCAAACAGTGATTGATTTTATTGTTTATAATTTCCCAAATATGACCACCTTCCAGATCTTTTAAATTGTTTTCCCAGTCCCAATCACCTAGATAACTCATTATCTCACTATAATTAGCTTTTTTGAAGTCCTTTATATTGGTCACACTGTTTTTTAATTGTATTGCATAGATTAAATTTGACTGATCTCATATTATGGTCACTATCTCCAAGTTTTTTGGAATGCGTTAAAGATGGTGTGATAATAACTGGTTGCATTTGTGTTTGGGTAAACATTTTGTCCCTCAGTAAACCTAGAAGCCATTTGTTTTTGACTAGCTTCCAAATATTCAAGTCTCTCATTAAATAAACTAATTTCTTTAAGTAGATCTATGTTTTGTATGCACTTATTACAAGTAAATGTATCTTTTGGAATGAATTCCATAATAAGGAACATGCTACAGTTGGAGCATTTGACTCCCAGGTTACCTTCTAGAGTCATGATAGTGTCCATAATGGGCATAGTAGTTAGATTTACTATCTTAGTAATGTGCATACACTTTCTGTCAAGATCTTAAGATAACAGCTAGAGACAATATAAAAAACACTTACTCTAGTAATTACACGGTCAAAAGAATGAGTTATTTTTTAGTTTTTCAATCCTTGCACACCCGACACACACAAACACGCGCTGACGCGCGTGTCTTTGCATGCGCCTTCACGCGCAGATGTGCGGCACCCCGCTCATGCTCACCCCGCTCGCAGAGGGGCCAGATTTAAAGGGGCAGACGACCCAGAAATACGCTCCCAAATGAGTGTTTACTGTAATTTAAAAATAAAAAGTATATTCTGTGCCAAATTAAAAAGGAGAGCAATATAACCAAGTGTACTACCACTCATGCATGGATTTGCTGATTTTTTACCCCTCGGTCAATTATTCCCCCTAATTTCTTTCTCTCAAAGCACATAAACACTAGTTTTTCTGTGCCTTTTCAAGCAGTTCCTTCTCAGCGTCCAGTCTCTGTATATATGTGTCAGAGTATTCAGTTTTGAATGTGTTGTAACTGCGATTGAATTGTTCCTCAAATGTATCACAGTTGCCTTTCAATTCAGTCTCATTCCTTCAGGGTTTAAATAAGAATAGCAAAGCAAAGTAGTAATGCTCTCTGTTCTCAGATGTGCCTAGATGTAATTTGCAGTGGTCAATGAGCCAAGGCTTATGTCTCTTTACGAGATAGCCATCCACTCCTCTGACCTTGTAAATGTCATGTGTGCAATCAGGTGAGACATCTGTCTTGTAGTCATACCATTTAGCCACCTCAAATAGACACATACCATCCATGTCACTGTGTCTACGGGGGTAGCACATGTCAATGAGGTTATTCTTCAATATACATTTTGAAGAGGGTCTGTTGAGAGCCACTTCCTCAATCTCAGAATGAGGAATAAGTACACATTTGCACTTCTCTTTGTAGTTAACATTGAGAAATCACAATGCATCAGATTTGCCATACAAATGTGTACCGATCAAGTGATCGCCGGCCTCATTAGCACCTAATTCTCTGTGTGATAGGGTCTTCAATGCCAGTGACTACAACTGAGATGTCAGTGACTTGCTTGAACTGGCAATATCTTCCCAAAGATCTTGCAAGCTAGTCTGTTCATGTTTGGTGATGTACCAAGTGATGTACCGAACCAGAGCCAACGAGTTGTCAGCCACAAACTGAACATGTATGTTTGCTTGCCACATTAGAAGAAGAGTGGGGTTGTAGTCATTAATGTACACCTCATTCTCATCCCTGGGTAACTCATATACCCTCTTGGTTGATTTTGCCTTCAAGTGGTGTCACATAGCTGGAAACAGTTCATTCATGCGACCGTTCTGACAGACACATCTGGGAAATCAGAAGCGACATCTTGTGTACCAATCAGATTTGCTCTTCATTACCTGGCGGTAGTATTTCACACAAATATGGTGTTGGAACCTCTGCACCAACTTCCACAGCATAGGACTGTCATACTTGTCTGGTATGCAGCAAGTGATGTATCGCTTAATGAACGCAAGCACTTCTACTGCTTCATGTTCGCCTATGCACGGGGTGTCCTTGATCCACAGCAACATATGAATATGAGGAGCACCTCGTGCCTGATATTCCATCCTCCAGTAGTAATGCTCTACAATACCAAGAGGCTGATTGTCCTTTGACAAAATGAAAGTCAGAATATCATGGAATCACTTGTGAAAATGTCTAGTCACAGACACTGGTTCAAGTGAGCACATCTCTCCGAGAGTCATTGATGAAATGCCCTCTACATCACAATTTGCCCACTTGAAGAGTTCAGTCACCTCCTCCCAGGTGTACTCGGCACAGTTGAGTGTGAAGAACCATGTCGCTGCACCATGGTCTCGCAGCATAGTCATCACCTCTGAGTGTCTGCGATACCAGTATTCTTTGGTGCCATGTAGATTTGAAAGTATGGAAGACAAATTGACCTGCACATTTTCATCCTTTTGCTGTAATTTCTGCAAAAAACTCAATGGCAGTGATTCCATCAAGTGGAGTTGTGAGCCGTATAGTATGTGCAATTGATGCAAACAATATGCTAAGCTCACTCTCCCAGAGGAGAAGGAACAAGTATTGTATGTTGTGTCTGAATTTGCCATCCTTACTGAGCATGCGACTGGTACAGTATTCGGCACCTTGCACACGCAATTCTCTATTATCTAGACATCCACTTGACACTTTTGGAAATAAATCCAGAAAACAACGTGCTTCCAATGTTGCCTCCCAAATGCTGACAGGGGCACCTTCCACCCGTTTCATTTGATACAGATCAATGTTATCCCCAACTGGATCTCTGCCATGCAGTGGATGCATTGTGTACATAGATACATAGATACATAGACAGTGTCAGAAGATAAGGGCCTATGGCCCACCCAGTCTGCCCATTTGAGCTTGTAAGTTCAGTTTATGTTTTCCTAGAAGTCTGTTGCCCCTTACCCCTGACCTCCAGAATTCCTTTATGTCTATCCCATGCATTCTTAAATCCCGTGATTGTTTCAGCCCCCACCACTTCCTCTGGCAGGGTGTTCCACTTGTCCATCACCCATTCTGTGAAGAAATTGTTCCTCATGTTTCTCTGAATCATCCTCCTCCAACTTCATCCCATGCCCTCTAGTCCTGGAACATCTTTCTCGCTTAAAAATAGTGTATTCCTGCACCCTGCTCCTCCCTGTAAGATACTTGTATATCTCTATCATATCCTCTCTCCCTCCTCTCCTCCAGTGAGTACATGTTCAGTTCCTTCAACCTGTCTTCATAGGACTTGTGATGCAATCCATGCACCATCTTTGTTGCCCTCTCTGAACCTTCTCTACCCTGTCTATGTCCTTACATAGGTATGGTCTCAGAACTGTACACTGTACTCCAGGTGGGGCCTCACTAGTGTCTTGTATAGCAGAATTATGACTTCCCTTTTCCTGCTGGTGATGCCCCTGCCTATACATCCCAGCATCCTATTTGCTTTACCTGCTGCCTTGTCACACTGTTTCCCTACCTTGAGGTCATCAGAGATGATAACCCCAAGATCCCTTGCCTGCTTGATGCATGCTACATCCTCACCCCCAAACTGATATATTGTGCCAGGGTTTTTGTGCCCCATATGCATTATCTTGCACTGTTCATACACATTATCTTGCACTGTTCATACACATTATCATTTGTCTCTACATTGACCTTCTCCATCATTGGTTTTGTGGTATCCAACACATCATGTTCATCAGACACGCTACTCATGTGATCAATGTCAAGGTCTGCATAAAAGGGATTGTTGCTGTTCAAGTAAATAAGAGCAAGTTTCACCTTCTCTACATTGACAACATCCTGCCAGATGACCTTTGACTTTGTTGGAACATCGTTGACAAGAATCACCAAACTGGTCTCACTGGAGATTGCCTCCACATTTTCCTGCAGAGGAAGTGGAAGATACATAACGGAACCCTTAAGTGACCTAATGAGTTATTTTTGTGGAATGTTCCGTGTTTTTGTATTCAGACATAGAATAGTTTGAAACAGTTTCATAGTCTGAATAAGAATCCGTTCAAAGATATTCAATGTGGCAATCTCAGCAGGTGTAACATGTACCTCCATATTGTTCAACAATGACCTTGGTGGCAGAGTGATACTCTTCACCTTGGAGAAACAGTGCTCGCACATCACAATGATTGGCTCTAACTGGAAGTCATACTTTAACAGCAGAAATGCTGACAGTTGAAACCACATGTCATTGTATGGTGACAAGGTTTCCAGAATAACTGTGACTGTTTGTTTCTGGTAGCAGAGTCGATCACATGACACACATACAGAGTCAAATGTATCTGTCTTTGCCAACTCAGATTTAGCAATGGATTTCCCAAACTGCTTGAGAATATACATTTCTAAGACAGAGACAGAATTTCCATCAGCAATTGATGACTGATCAATCACAGTACCTGTGACACTGCTGTCATATTGCAGCTGTTTCTGAAATGTCATGGCACCATGCATGTCACCAGACTGCAGTAACTCATTAAGATGAGCATACTGTGCAACAACTCATCGCACCTCATAGACCCTATACACAAAGTTCCACATCCCTGATAGATGCACTGCCAGCCTCCGCATGTGGTGAAATACAGTGTCACAAACATCACTATCTAGGCATGCTAGTGAATGACCCATAAGTCCAGTATGTGGATGAATCTCACAAAGGTCTATAATCTCAAACAATTTATGTCTGTCTTTACGATCAGTAATGACAAACAGATTGATAAAGTGCTCGACTTTATCAAATGATGATTGCCTTCGGTTGCAAGTCACATCACATGTCCATGCCAGACAGTGAAGCTTTCGAGGCTGAACAGTTGACTCAGACTCATCATCTGACTCAGTTGTAATGTCATCATGTACAGTCAGCATATTACACAGTTTACCGGACTCAACACAGAACTCACTGTCCTTTTTCTGTGAGTAATATGACTCCTCCCAGAAATATGCCTCTGAGTGCTGTGTGTAGCCAGCTACCTGTGAAAACATCACAGAAGGTGTGTTGGTTCAAGATGGGATAGCGTTGTAGCCTCATCTTAATGCTGTATAGAACTTTTCTGAATTATTCAAGTACATGTGCCATTTTATGCCACAACTGTTGAAGAACAAATACTGCTCTTTTGACAAATGTACGAACTCTGAGATGCAATTTCATCAAAGACAGATGAGTCTTTATTTTTTTGCGCTCAAGTCTCATCACAGCTGCAATAAGTCTATCTAACTTAGCTTTACAAGCTAGTGATCAGAAATACTTTTGCTTCCTCAGGTGAGCATCAGCAGCCATAACTTTATTTTTTGCGCTCAAGTCTCATCACAGCTGCAATAAGTCTATCTAACTTAGCTTTACAAGCTAGTGATCAGAAATACTTTTGCTTCCTCAGGTGAGCATCAGCAGCCATAACTTTACTCTGTTGCTTAGTACGTTTGTTTATGCTTGCCTTTGCAACATTATTCTTTCATATGGAAGATTTCCATAACTGTTGCTGAGCTGTACATATTTGGCTCGCAGTTCAGCAAGTACGTACAATTTCTGTGGAGTGCACAACCTGTGAAGTCACTCCTTGAGTGGAATGATAATTCTGTTTATGTCTTGATGTAGGATGTGTGGTTTTCATACCACTCTTAAGCAACAGTGTACTACTATGATACCTGTTTCATCTCAGCATAGAACTGCGTCTCTGCTTAGAAGGCATCTTTCTTCTCTACAAATTCACAGTAGTGTGGGAAAATGTTTCATGAGTATCAGACATCTGTATAAGAAATAGAGAAAAATAAATATTTAGTGGTGAGCAAACATAATTTAATAACACTGCATAGTCATATACACTGTACATTTGTCATATTACATGAATAGTGAGCATTGCTACGAAAATATAGCACACATAATCCTTCTCGCAGCACAACACTAGTGAAGATAACATGCAATGCTTTTAGATGTTGCACAATAGAAGCTGAGTTATAACACGGCACACTATCTGAAAATATGGCAGAAAGTTTTTTTTTATGAAAGTTTACACTATACACACTATATTTCTTAAAAAAACATTATTTGTGACATTTTCGCAAAGTAGTGTTGAATGCACGACAGTGTTGCAAAATGATGTTGTCAGCACAACAGTGTCGAATAGTAGTATCGCAAAATAGTTTTGAACACACAACAGTTTCTAATAATAGTGTCGAATATATACGATAGTGTCGCAAAATGATGTCATCAGCATGAAAGTGTGGAGTAATAGTGTCATGAGCATGAAAGTGTCGAATAATCACATTTAAAAAACACCCTCTTTAAGGCTAAGCCAATCAGACACTGCTTTGTATCTGAGTGATGAACGCTCACACCAATGGAACATAACATTGGTCAGGCCATGTCAGGCAACCAATCATAAGTGCTGAAGACTGGAAAAGAAGGATATAGTAGCCATCTTAGGAAAAACCTCAACAACCTGGTTTACTCTGTGTAAGTACATCAAATTTTCTATACAGTTTTACTAGCATTATAAAAACTGATAGACACAAAAATAGCATTAAACAAAATGTTTTTTACTCCTCTATTTGACTATAGCAATATAAATAATCTGTTATGCTGTGGGAAGAAGTTATAACTGTTTAAAGTCAGAGAATCAGTGAGTACTTACCAGCACAGATAGAGCTTCAAATGGAGGCAGAAAGCAGGCAGCACGTGTATCATAAAAGAAGAGGCAACCAATAATAGCTAGCTGTTTACTTGTCATTGTTTGAACTAGCCTATCAAAATGTAGTATTTTCCCACCTAGAAACCTTGCAACATTTCTGCTTGACAGGACCTGCACCCATTCAGTGCAGGTGTAGTGCATGCATCCACTGTATGGGTTAGTCATGAGAAAGCATTAGCCAATAATTTTGTTTTTTCCTATCCTTTGGGACAGCCCACCAAAGCAATATTGAAGCAGAGAGGGAAATCTCAGTTTCATATTCGGTAGTGACTAGACACTGTAGGACAAACACTAATTTTTTTGGTAGCTCTCTGTCCACATCTCAGTTTAAATCTTAGAATGGCAGAAAACAGCAAATGGACTGTGTGGGTTATTGGCAGCAGTATAGTACGACTGACTTCAGAGTATGCTCAGAGAAGTCAGTTTGGTAAAGACCTGCAACTTCCAAATTGCTCTGTAAAGTAGTTTGGCTGGGGAGGCATGAGGTGGGAGTACCTCATGCCATCAATGCACAGACTACTGAGCACTCAAGCTCGTCTGGACATACTGCTGATTCATCTCAGAGGCAATGATTTAGGCACCAAACGATGGGTAGATTTAATAGCAGAAGCAAAATTGGACCTTGCTTGTATTATGAGTATGTCACCTGCCTGTAAGATACTGTTTTCAGACATTACAGATCATAGGGTCTGGCAAGCAGAACAGCTCATGTATCTGTTTGACAGGGCATGTAGAAAGGTAAACATACAAATTTCTGCACATGTCTGGGATGCACACCATACGTCACCCTGAAATTAAGTATTGTAATGATTGACTGTATCTACCAGACAGTGTGCACTTCTCTCATGCTGGCAATTGTCTTTTCCTGGGAGACCTTCGAGATGGAATCCTCACAGTGCTCTAAAAATATCAGACTGTTTAAATGTGCCCCTTGAAAAAATGGTTCTTTTAAGAACCACAAAACCTTGGTCAAAAAATAGACAAGCTGCATACATACACACACACACACACACACACACACACACACACACACATGCAATCTGTGCTGCCGCAGTACTTTCACAGATGGGAACTACCAAGCTGAACTATGGCACATAACAGCTTCTCTGTGACTGTACACTCATGTCACAATATGTATTCCTACACTGTCACCACTGCCTTGTTCACATCATGCACACCCTTACTGTACTCAGTTGAGTGGAGGTGTCACCTGACTCATGTAGTGTTAATGTAAATCAGTCTTTATCAGGTGTGACATGCTGTCATTACACAGTATCTGTAATTCTGTTTTGTGACAAAAAAGTAGTCATGTTGGCAGTCAGCTGTTCATTAACCAGCCTACCCTTGAATTCTAACTATACATTGCACAAATTATGAGACTTGTATTTGGACTATGGCCATGGACTGCGGTGTAAAGTACCATAGTGGGAGGAGGAGGGAGGGGGGAGAAACTGATTGTCTATCTGACTTAATGTAGCCATGAGTGCTGTAATATTTTAAAACTTAATATCAGAGAGCCAGCCTGGTGGCGCTGTGGTGCTGCAGGCCACACCTTGCGCCATGCCGGTGACCCGGGTTCAGGAGCGAGCACAGGTTGCTGGGGGCTGGTGGGGAGGAGAGGGATCAAGCGTCCGATGGATGGTTCTTCCCCTTCAGGAAGGGGGGACCACAACGGTTAGCATCTGACTGCCCCCTGGCAGAGGCTGGAGATTGGGGATGCACACCGTACACTGGGGCAGAGTTGGGGGCAGACGCCTGGACAGGGACATGTGCAGACGCATGTGCGCTCACATCCATTGGTGTCAATGTATGCCCTCTGACTCAGGGGAACAGAACATGCAAAAAAGTGGCACCTACCGTGGCTTGATGGCCATCCATGAGTGTCGCTTGGTGCTGGCACCCGAATTGGAATCATTGGGGTGGGGAGTTAGGGGGCTCCCTGCCACCCCGCTGTGGGGAGTAAGCCACAGGGGTTACTGGGTGACAGCGGTCTCAATCGAGACTGACAGCAGCCGGATCCCCCAGTAGCAGGATGCAAAGTCTTCGGGGGGGCAGTTAAGGTGGCCACAGGAGGACAAATAAAAAAAGTTAATATCAGGGCTGTTCAATCATTCTGATCATGTCTGTACACACAAACTCTCAAAAAAATGTTTAAACTCAATCTACCTAGCCTCAGAAAAACACATATACAAACATATACTAAATCACTACTGTCTCTCTCCCTATTTATTTCAGCATTAAAATGAGATCTGCAAATATGAGAATCTGGACCATAAGGGAGGTGTGTTGCCTGGTTGAGGCATCACAGATGAAGGGAAACCCTAAGGTGCTGATGCACAGCACTAACTGGAAGCTGGATGCCATGTCGAGGCATATAAATGCACATCTCAGCTACCGGTTTAAAAGTAAAAACAAAACAGCTGAGATGTGTGAGAGGAAGTGGAAACTGCTGTGCCAGCAATTCTATGCACTAAAAAAATGAGAGGATATACCGGACAATGATGTCAGCTGGTACTATCTCACCCACAAGATGTGGTAGTCAGCTGGGAAGCTCACAGCTGTGGAATGCCTGCAGCATTGTAAGTATAGAAAAAACTTAGTACTCAGCACAATATGTTTAACAGTCATAGCAATGCTGCACAGTGACATTTGGCAGCAGTATCAGTGATTCCACAGTTGTAAAATTGTGCAACAGGCAAAACGTGAAGAACGCACTATGTCTGTAAAACCTCAACATTTAACAGTTGTACGCAGCACAATAACCACTTGTCACTGAACATGGTAAAAAATCTGGGATACAAAAAAATCGAAATAGATCTATCACTGTACATACCTTAACATACTATCTGTCTTACAGTATGGTCACTGTCTTGTTGTTGTTCTTTACTATTCCACTCTTTGTGCTGAATTCTGTTTTATTCAGTGTGACTGAAGAGACCTCAGTATAGTCTTATGTACTAAACATAGAGTAGTAAACAGGTATCGAGAAACTAACAGAAGAAGAAAGACATGAATATGAGTAATTAATAGAGAATATTAGCAATAATTAAATCAATATATACTGAAGTGCACGGTAATGTATACAGCATTGTAAATATCTATTATCATTCATTGACAGAACATCGTATGCATTCCTCACCTCAGGCCGAGGTAGTACCAGCTGCGGTTGAACCTGTGGAGGGCCATGACTCAGAAGACAATGTCATTCTTGTTGAGTCAAAAGATAAAAGAAATCTATTACTACAATACCAATAACAGATTACCAAATGGACGTGACAGGGGGACATTTCCTTCATGAGTTAACACAACTCGACAATACCTAAGCACAATAGGTTCTACATGACTGGTATCAGTGACATATTGTATTAATATGCATGTGTTAAATTGTACTGTTGGTCAACACTCAGGTTCCAATGCCTGATCAGGGTTGAGATGGGGGAGGGGGCATTGCCAGGCTGATCCTGTGCAACTCCTCAGTCTCCCAACCTGTGCGTGGGTGGTATCAATTAGCTATGTCATTACTATCCATGAGTTCAGTGGATCTGTGGCTCAGCACTCGGGATCCAATACATGTTCTTTGGGCAGGGGAGGGTGGCCACTGGTTGACTAAGGGGATAGAACATCATACTACACTAAATTGTGTGCAGCTGCTATCAGAGACCTATATAATTGATATCCATGGCTTCAGTTCAGCTATTGGTTAGCACTCAAGATCCTATACCTTTTGTTTTGGAGGGAGTGAGTGAGCACTTTTTCTAGCCAAGGGTGCACATCTCACTGTCGTAGGTAGTGTGCTTGTGCTATCATACACCTATACTGTTGATCAACATTTATTGTCTTGGTTAGTGTCTCACCACTCAGCATACAGTACATCTTTTTGGGGGGGGTGGTAAGGGCATGGCATGGCTGATGCCTTGCAACTCCCCAGTGTCCTAACTAGTGTGCACCTGCCATTGGTAAGTAATAGCATTGATATTGATAACTTCACTTTAGCAGTACCTCTGTAATGAAGATAGAATACATGCTCTTTTTGGGGGTTGCTGGGGATTACCTGTCTGACTCCATTCAACTTCTCAGTGTACTAGGATCTGTGCAGTTGGTATTGTGAAGTTCACTGTTGATATCCATGAGCTAAGTTGTCCTGTAGCTGACCATTCAGGTTACAAAACCTGGTGTGTAGGGTGGGGAGGGAAGGAAGGGTGTTACATTGACTGGCTCAGGCCATGATACTCCTTACTGTCCTAACGTGCACGTAAGTAGTATTAATGAACTATACCATGCATATCCATGAGTTAAATCCACCTGTGGCTGAGCACTTGGGATCAAATACCTAATGTTTCCAGGGTGTGTGGAGGAGGGGAGCAGGACGGCATTGCTTGGCTAAGGGATAAGGCTCTACAGTACCCTAACTTGTGTGCAGCTACTATCAGGTATTCATTACACTGTTATCAATTCCTTCACTTGGGCTGTGCATCAGCACTCAGGATACAGTATCTGTTTATTTTTTTTGGGGGTGGCAGCTGCATTGCCTTCTTTAGGGCATGCAGCTAATAACTGTTGTAACTTGCGTTCACCTGCTATCACAAAAGAGTAATGTTAATGTCCAGTAGTTTACTTAGCTTATGTCTCACTACTCAGCATGTAGTACATACTCAGGGGAGGGGGGTTGCAGAGGTCATTGCCTGGCTGATGCCGTGCAACACCTCAGTCTCCTAACTAGTCCACAGCTGGTATCATTAAGTAATAGGGTTCAGATCCATGACTTCAGTTCACCAGTAGCTCTACAATAAAGATACAATACAATACTTTTTTTTTTTTTTTTTTACAGGGGGTACACTGCCTACTATGGCCACTTTTGCTGTCACCCTTCACTGATGTAGCAACACTGCTCAGTGTAGGCACTTGTGTACATCCGCTGCTACCAATGTACAGGCATAACTGTTGTAAGCATACAAAACAACAAAACAAATTTCACATGTTGCTATAACAGTGTTACTAATTATGCTTCGTGGTATAATGTAATAGTATAATAAAAAACACATAAAAACAATACCAGCCTTAATGAACATAGAGATAGCTATACGATCTCTAATCAAAAATGTATTTATTTTTTTCCTAGCTGCCAGGGAGACTGGATCAGGTCAGCCGCTGCATGCGGTGAAGCAAGAGGCAGCTGAGGGTGCCGAGCGTAAGTGTTGCAATATAGTAAACACATTAGTGATCTACAGGAGAAATAACACTTCTACATCTTCCTCTCAATAAACTAGTGAAATGGTGGTTAAAATCTTATATTCAGTAGATATCTATGGATAGGTTACATAAATGTAAATAAGTGAATGTGACACATGCTTCTTCAGCCAGCTTCCAATGCCTGGTCCAGAACTGGTTGTGACATTGCCTGACTGACACCTTGTAACTCATCAGCCTCCTAGCCTGTGTTAACCTTGCAACAGATAGCTGCAGTATGATGTCCATGGCTTCATTTGGACTGTGGCTCTGCACTCAGGATCCAGTACCTGATGTGGGGAGGGGGCATTGCATGGCTGAGGCCATGCAACTCCTCAGTGTCCCATCTTGTATACAGCTGATGTCAGACAGATATAATGATGATGTCCATGGCTTTATTTGGGCTGTGGCTCTTTACTCAGGATCCAGAACCTGGTCTGGAGGGGGTGGCATAGCATGGCTGAGGGCATGCAACTCCTCAGTGTGTTAACTCGTGTGCATCTGGAATCAAGGAGGTATACCATTGATATCCATGGCTTTAGTTCTGCTGTGGCTCTGCACTCAGAATCCAGTACCTGGTCTAGGAGGGGCATATCATGGCTGAGTCCATGCAACTCCTCAGTGTCCTAACTTGTGTGCAGCTGGTATCAGACAGGTATAATGATGATGTCCATTGGTTTATTTGGGCTGTGGCTCTGCACTCAAGATCCAGTACCTGGTCTGGGGGGGGGTGGCATAGCATGGCTGAGGGCATGCAGCTCCTCAGTGTGCATCTGGAATCAAGGAGGAATACTGTTGATGGCCATGGCTTTAGTTGTGCTGTGTCTCTGTATTCAGGATCCAGTACCTGCTCAGGAGTGGGGGCATTGCCTGGCTGATGTCGTGCAACTCCTCAGTGTTCTGACTTGTGTGCATCTGAAAACAGAGAGGTATACTGTTGATGTCCATGGCTTTAGTTCTGCTATGGCTCTGTACTCAGGATCCAGTACCTGGTCTGGTGGGGGGGGGGCATTGCCTGCTGATGCCATGCAACTTATCAGTGTCCTAAGTTGTGTGCTGCTGGTATCAGACAGATATAACAACGATGTCCATGGCTTTATTTGGGCTGTGGCTCTCTACTCAGGATCCAGAACCTCGTGGGGGGGGGTGGCATAGCATGGCTGAGGCTGTGCAACTCCTTAGTGTGCTAACTTGTGTGCATCTGGAATCAAGGAGGAATACTGTTGATGGCCATGGCTTTAGTTGTGCTGTGTCTCTGTATTCAGGATCCAGTACCTGCTCGGGAGTGGGGGCATTGCCTGGCTGATGTCGTGCAACTCCTCAGTGTGCTAACTTGTGTGCATCTGGAAACAGAGAGATATACCGTTGATGTCCATGGCTTTAGTTCTGCTATGGCTCTGTACTCAGAATCCAGTACCTGGTCTGGGGGGGCATTGCCTGGCTGATTCTGTGCAACTCCTCAGTGTCCTAACTTGTGTGCAGCTGGTATCAGACAGGTATAACGATGATGTCCATGGCTTTATTTGGGCTATAGCTCAGTACTCAGGATCCAGTACCTGGTCGGGATGGGGGGGATTGAGTGGCTGAGGCCATGCAACTCCTCAGTGTCCTAACTTGTGTGCAGCTGGAATCAGTGAGGCATGCAGTTGATGTCTATGGCTTTAGTTGTGCTGGTTCTCTCCACTCAGGATCTAGTACCTGGTTTGTGGTGGGGCATTGCCTGGCTGAGGCTGTCCAACTCCTCAGTGTGCTAACTTGTGTGCACCTGGAATCAGGGAGGTATACCATTGATGTCCATGGCTTTAGTTTATGCTGTAGCTCTGCGCTCAGGATCCACTACCTGGTCTGGGAGGGGCATTGCATGGCTGAGGCTGTGCAACTCCTCAGTGTCCAAACTTGTGTACAGCTGATATCAGACAGATATAATGGTGATGTCCATGGCTTTATTTGGGCTGTGGCTCTCTACTTAGGATCCAGAATCTGGTCTGAGGGGATGGCATAGCTTGGCTGAGGGCATGCAACTCCTCAGTGTGCTAACTTGTGTGCATCTGGAATCAGGGAGGTATACCACTGATATCCATGGCTTTAGTTCTGCTGTGGCTCTGCACTCAGGATCCAGTATCTGGTCTGGGGGGGCATATCATGGCTGAGTCCCTGCAACTCCTCAGTGTCCTAACTTGCATGCAGCTGGTATCAGACAGATATAACGATGATGTCCATGGCTTTATTTGGGCTATAGCTCTGTACTCAGGATCCAGTACCTGGTTTGAGGGGGGCATTGCCTGGCTGAGGCCATGTAACTCCTCAGTGTCCTATCTTGTGTGCACCTCATATCAGGGAGGTATACTGTTGATGTCCATGGCTTTAGCTCTGCTGTGGCTCTGCACTCAGGATCCAATACCTGGTCGGGGGAGGCATTACCTGGCTGAGGCTGCACAACTCCTCAGTGTGCTAACTTGCGTGCATCTGGAATCATGGAGGTTTACTGTTGACGTCCATGGCTTTAGTTGTGTTGTGGCTCTGCACTCAGGATCCAGTACCTGGTCTGGGAGGGGGCATTGCATGGCTGAGTCCATGCAACTCCTCAGTGTCCTAACTTGTGTGCAGCTGGTATCAGACAGGTATAATGATGATGTCCATGGCTTTATTTGGGCTATAGCTCAGTACTCAGGATTCAGTACCTGGTTGAGATGGGGGGGCATTGCATGGCTGAGGCCATGCAACTCTTCAGTGTCCTAACTTGTGTGCAGCTTGAATCAGTGAGGCATAAAATTGATGTCCATGGCTTTAGTTGTGCTGTGTCTCTCCACTCAGGATCCAGTACCTGGGTTGGGGCGGGGAGGTGCTGAGGCCTTGCAACTCCTCAGTGTGCTAACTTGTGTGCAGTTTGAATTAGGGAGTTATACCGTTGATGTCCATGACTTTAGTTCTGCTGTGGCTCTGTACTCAGGATCCAGTACCTGGTCTGGGGGTGGCATTTCCTGGCTGATGCCATGCAACTCCCCAGTGTCCTAAGTTGTGTGCTGCTGGTATCAGACAGGTACAGTATAACGATGATGTCCATGGCTTTATTTAGGCTGTGGCTCTGCACTCAGGATCCAGTACCTGGTCTGGGGGGGGTGGGCATGTCCTGGCTGATGTCATGCAACTCCCCAGTGTCCTGAGTTGTGTGCAGCTGGTATCAGACCGGTATAACGATGATGTCCATGGCTTTATTTGGGCTGTGGCTCTGCACTCAGGATCCAGTACCTGGTCTTGAGGAGAAATTGCCTGGCTGAGGACGTGCAACTCCTCAGTGTGCTAACTTGTATGCAGCTTGAATCAGGGATGTATACTGTTGATGTCCATGGGTTTAGTTTTGCTGTGGCTCTGCACTCAGGAGCCAGTATCTGATCTGGGGGGGGGCATTGCATGGCAGAGGTCATGCAACTCCTCAGTGTCCTAACTTGTGCGCATCTGGAATCAGGGAGGAATACCGATGATGTCCATGGCTTTAGTTGTTCTGTGTTTCTGTACTCAGGATCCAGTACCTGCTTGGGGGGGTTGCCTGGCTGATGTCATGCAACTCCTCAGTGTGTTAACTTCTGTGCACCTGGAATCAGAGAGGTATACCGTTGATGTCCATGGCTTTAGTTCTGCTATGGCTCTGTACTCAGGATCCTGTACCTGGTCTGGGGGGGCATTGCCTGGCTGATGCCATGCAACTTCTCAGTGTCCTAAGTTGTGTGCTGCTGGTATCAGACAGGTATAACGATGATGTCTATGGGTTAATTTGGGCTGTGGCTCTGTACTCAGGATCCAGAACCTGGTCTGGGGGGCATTGCCTGGCTGATGCCATGCAACTTCTCAGTGTCCTAAGTTGTGTGCTGCTGGTATCAGACAGGTATTACAATGATCTCCATGGCTTTATTTGGGCTGTGGCTCTGTACTCAGAATCCAGTACCTGGTCTGGGGGGCATTGCCTGGCTGAGGCCGTACAACTCCTCAGTGTCCTACCTTGTGTGCACCTCATATCAGGAGGTATACCGTTGATGTCCATGGCTTTAGTTCTGCTGTGGCTCTGCACTCATGATCCAATACCTGGTCGGGGGAGGCATTACCTGGCTGAGGCTGTGCAACTCCTCAGTGTGCTAACTTGCGTGCATCTCTAATCATGGAGGTTTACTGTTGACGTCCATGGCTTTAGTTGTGTTGTGGCTCTGCACTCAGAATCCAGTACCTGGTCTGGGAGGGGGCATTGCATGGCTGAGTCCGTGCAACTCCTCAGTGTCCTAACTTGCATGCAGCTAGTATCAGACAGCTATAATAATGATGTCCATGGCTTTATTTGGGTTATAGCTCAGTACTCAGGATCCAGTAGCTGGTTGAGACATGGGGGGGCATTGCATGGCTGAGGCCATGCAACTCCTCATTGTCCTAAGTTATGTGCATCTGGTATCAGGGAGGTATACTGATGATGTCCATACCTTTAGTTGGGCAGTGGCTCTGCACTCAGGATCCAGCACCTGGTTTGGGGCGGGGAGGCACTGAGGCCTTGCAACTCCTCAGTGTGCTAACTTGTGTGCACCTGGAATCAGGAAGGTATACCACTGATGTCCATGGCTTTAGTTTATGCTGTGGCTCTGCACTCAGGATCCAGTACCTGGTCTGGGGGGGCACTGCCTGGCTGAGGCCATGCAACTCCTCAGTGTGCTAACTTGTGTGCAGTTTGAACCAGGGAGTTATACCGTTGATGTCCATGACTTTAGTTCTGCTGTGGCTCTGTACTCTGGATCCAGTACCTGGTCTGGGGGGGGCATTTCCTGGCTGATGCCATGCAACTCCCCAGTGTCCTAAGTTGTGTACTGCTGGTATCAGACAGGTATAACAATGATGTCCATGGCTTTATTTGGGCTGTGGCTCTGCACTCAGAATCCAGTACCTGGTCTTGAGGGGGAATTGCCTGGCTGAGGACGTGCAACTCCTCAGTGTGCTAACTTGTATACAGCTTGAATCAGGGGTGTATACTGTTGATGTCCATGGGTTTAGTTTTGCTGTGGCTCTGCACTCAGGAGCCAGTACCTGATCTGGGGGGCATTGCATGGCTGAGGCCGTGCAACTCCTCAGTGTCCTAATTTGTGCGCTTCTGGAATCGGGGAGGAATACCGTTGATGTCCATGGCTTTAGTTGTTCTGTGTCTCTGTACTCAGGATCCAGTACCTACTCGGGGGGGGATTGCCTGACTGATGTCATGCAACTCCTCAGTGTGTTAACTTCTGTGCACCTGGAATCAGAGAGGTATACCATTGATGTCCATGGCTTTAGTTCTGCTATGGCTCTGTACTCAGAATCCAGTACCTGGCTTGGGGGGGCATTGCCTGGCTGATGCCATGCAACTCATCAGTGTCCTAAGTTGTGTGCTGCTGGTATCAGACAGGTATTACAATGATGTCCATGGCTTTATTTGGGCTGTGGCTCTGTACTCAGGATCCAGTACCTGGTCTGGGGGGGGCACTGCCTGGCTGAGGCCGTGCAACTGCACAGTGTCCTACCTTGTGTGCACCTCATATAAGGAGGTATACCATTGATGTCCATGGCTTTAGTTGTGTTGTGGCTCTGCACTCAGGATCCAGTACCTGGTCTGGGAGGGGGCATTGCATGGCTGAGTCCGTGCAACTCCTCAGTGTCCTAACTTGTGTGCAGCTGGTATCAGACAGGTATAATGATGATGTCCATGGCTTTATTTGGGCTATAGCTCATTACTCAGGATCCAGTACCTGGTTGAGATGTGGGGGTGGATTGCCTGGCTGAGGCCATGCAACTCCTCAGTGTCCT
Source organism: Neoceratodus forsteri (assembly GCA_016271365.2). Lineage (NCBI taxonomy): Eukaryota > Metazoa > Chordata > Ceratodontiformes > Ceratodontidae > Neoceratodus > Neoceratodus forsteri. The sequence goes on from CM028138.1 coordinate 154,453,171, forward strand.
AAGTTATGTGCACCTGGTATCAGGGAGGTATACCGATGATGTCCATGCCTTTAGTTGGGCAGTGGCTCTGCACTCAGGATCAAGTACCTGGTCTGGGGGGGTATTGTCTGGCTGAGGCTGTGCAACTCCTCAGTGACCTAACTTGTGTGCAGCTATTATCAGACAGGTATAACGATGATGTCCATGGCTTAATTTGGGCTGTGGGGTGGTAGTGCTATGCATGATGACTACATGCAACCACTCATATTGAACTGTTAACCATATGAATTTATCCTCGTTAATAGAGATTGTAATAACATCTACCACAAAACTACACTTATCAATGTAACATATTGATTTGTCTATTTTCTGTTCACAGCTACCAGAAAAAAAGTCATTACTACATGAGCTCTTTGGCCGTGTAGACAGGCTGGAGCAGAAGGGTGACCTCTTGCTTCTGGGACAGCAGCAATTACTGATCCTGTTGCAGGCACAGCAGGGGATGGTCAACCTCCTGCTTGAGCCTGTCAACACATCCACAGATGCCATGGGGCACAGCAGCACCACCACTCCACATGCAGAAGCATCCAGTCTCCTTGGGCGTAGCTGAATGGCCCTCCACAGGACCGGTATCTCCTCCATGGTGCAGCAGTTTCCACCTCCAGTGCGCCTCCACATGGTTCCTGTTTCCTGGTCTGTGCCACCTTGACCAGAAAACACACCTCCCTATCTGTCAATATTTCTAATAAAATACCATAAATATTTTCTGTAACACTGCCATTAAAAGTGTATTTTGCAAACATTTTATTTTTATATATATTTTTTAAAAAAAATTATAATTTCTTTTATTTCAGTATATTTTTATACAGAAAAAATTTTATATAAATATGTTTACTAACTAAAGATGCATAATGTGTTTATTATAAGTATTCAATGATTATGATGATTTGTTTACAGTGCTAATTTGTTTTTAGATGTTATCAGACAGGTATTACAATGATATCCATGGCTTTATTTGGGCTATGGCTCTGCACTCAGGATCCAATACCTGGTCTGGCGGGAGAGGACATTGCCTGGCTGAGGCCATGCAACTCCTCAGTGTCCTAATTTGTGTGCACCTCACATCAGGGAGGTATAGCGATGATATCCATGGCTTTAGTTGGGCAGTGGCTCTGCACTCAGGATCCAGTATCTGGTCTGTGGGGGGGCCATTGCATGGCTGAGGCCATGCACCTCGTCAGTGTCCTAACTTATGTGCAGCTGTTATCAGACAGGTATAACGATGATGTCCTTGGCTGTATTTGGTCTGTGGCTCTCCACTCAGCATCCAGTACCTGGTCGGGGGGGGGCATTGCATGGCTGAGGCTGTGCAACTACTCGGTGTCCTAACTTGTGTGCAGCAGGAATCAGGGAGGTATACCATTGATGCCCATGGCTTAAGTTCTGCTGTAGCTCTGCACTCAGGATCCAGTACCTGGTCTGGGAGGGGGCATTGCATGGCTGAGTTCATGCAACTTCTCAGTGTCCTAACTTGTGTGCAGCTGTTATCAGACTGGTATAACGATGATGTCCATGGCTTTATTTGGGCTGTGGGTGTGTATTCAGGATGCAGAACCTGATTTTGGGAGGGGGCATTGCCTGGTTGAGGCCATCAACTCCTCAGTGTGCAAACCTGTGTGCAGCTGTAATCAGAGAGGTATACTGTTGATGTCCATGGTTTTAGTTGTGCTGTGGCTCTGCACTTAGGAAGTAGTACCTGGTCTGGGGGGTGGCATTGCATAGCTGAGGGTGTGCAACTCCTCAGTGTGCTAACTTGTGTGCAGCTAGAATCAGGGATGTATACCATTGATATCCATGGCTTTAGTTCTGCTGTGACTCTGCACTCAGAATCCAGTACCTGGTCGGGGGGTATATCATGGCTGAGTCTGTGCAACTCCTCAGTGTCCTAACTTCTGTGCAGCTGTTATCAGGCTGGTATAACGATGATGTCCATGGCTTTATTTGGGCTATAGCTCAGTACTCAGGATCCAGTACCTGGTCGGGACTGGGGGGCATTGCATTGATGAGGCCGTGCAACTCCTCAATGTCCTAACTTGCATGCACCTGGAATCAGGGAGGTATACTGTTGATGTCCATGGCTTTAGTTCTGCTGTGGCTCTCCACTCAGGATTCAGCTTCTGGTCTTGGGGGGGCATTGCATGGCTGAGTCCGTGCAACTCCTCAGTGTCCTAACTTGTGTGCAACTGTCAACAGACAGTTTTTTTTTTGAAATTTAAAGTTTTTTATTGTTCTATAATAAACAACATTACAGAGGTCCTGTACCAGAGAAATAACAATCAGACTTAACATACTAACTGGCCCACCCTACCTCCCCTCCACCCCAGTTACCCTTGGAGTGTGCCCCCTTTGCATGTTGAGATGCAACATAAGTTAAACATGTGGAGAGCCAGTACACATTAGAACAGTTAATGTAAATATAAAGCATATAGCTTATCCCACTTTTTGTCAAACAGTTTAATTCTATTATGGGAGCTGGCAATTAGACGCTCAGTCTTAAAACATGCTGAAAGTTCATTCAGCCTTTCATTGTAAGTAATAGTAAGTTGATCTAACCAGTGCTCGAGTACCAACTTCTTGACTGCCATTGAGATGATGGCCATGTGATATATTTTCTCTTTGACCTTGATGCTAGAGTAGCAGCCTAGGATATATATTTCAGCATTAAAGAAACTGTCCAGCCCCAACAGGTGGTCCATCCTAGTTTGAATGGATTGCCATGAGGAGGAAACTTTATGACAATGCCAGAATATATGCAGGAGATTGCCTTCAGAGAGTTCACACCTCGAACAGATGGAGGAGGAAAGATGGCCCATTCTGGCCAGTTTGACCAGGGTATAATACACATCATTAATGATATGGTATTGGGTAAATCTAACCCTGTCCTGGGAATTGCATAAATATAGGTCCTTCCAAATCTTTGGCCAATCAAAATCCACATCAGGTAGGAGAGATTCCCATATCTTGGAGCCAGGAAGAGGTTCGGCGTGTTTAATGGTTAGGAGGTAGGAGTATTAAAGGGAGGTAACATGTGGTTTTGGGGCTAGTGTTACATAGATACATAGATACATAGACAGTGTCAGCAGATAAGGGCCTATGGCCCACCCAGTCTGCCCATTTAAGTTTGTAAGTTCAGTTTATGTTTTCCAGGAAGTCTGTTGCCCCTTACCCCTGACCTCCAGAATTCCTTTATGTCTATCCCATGCATTCTTAAAACCCGTGATTGTTTCAGCCCCCACCACTTCCTCTGTCAGGGTGTTCCACTTGTCCACCACCTGTTCTGTAAAGAAATTCTTCCTCACGTTTCCTCTGAATCGCCCTCCTCCAACTTCATCCCATGCCCTCTAGTCCTGGAACATCTTTTTTGCTTAAAATAGTGCATTCCTGCACCCTGTTCCTCCCTGTAAGATACCTGTATGTCTCTATTATATCCCCTCTCTCCCTCCTCTCCTCTAGGGAGTACATGTTCAGTGCCTTCAACCTGTCCTCATAGGACTTGTGATGCAATCCATGCACCATCTTTGTTGCCCTCCTCTGAACCTTCTCTACCTGTCTATGTCCTTACGTAGGTAAGGGTCTCCAGAACTCCACAGTGTACTCAGGTGCGGCCTCACTAGTGTCTTGTATAGTGGAATTATGACCTCCCTTTTCCTGCTGGTGATGCCCCTGCCTATGCATCCCAGCATCCTATTTGCTTTACCTGCTGCCTTGTCACACTGTTTCCCTGCCTTGAGGTCATCAGAGATGATAACTCAAGATCCCTTTCCTGCTTGGTGCATGCTTATCCTCACCCCCCAACTGATATATTGTGCCAGGGTTTTGTGCCCCATATGTATTATCTTGCACTTCCTTGCATTGAATTTCAACTGCCAAACCCTGACCATTCTTCAAGTTTCTGCAGGTCCCTTCTCATTCTGTCTACATCCTCTGGTGTGTCTACTCTGTTACAGAGCTTTGTGTCATCAGCGAACAGTGAAATTCTGCCTTCTAGGTCCTGCGCAATGTCACTGATGAAAATATTGAACAGTACCGGTCCCAGCACTGATCCCTGTGGTACCCCACTGGTCACTCTTCCCTCTGTGGAGTGACAGCCATTTACCACCACCCTCTGTATCCTGCTGCCCAGCCAGTTGCCTACCCACCACACTACTGTCCTGCCCACACCCATATTCCCCAGTTTGTGCAATAGTCTTCTATGTGGCACAGTGTCAAAGGCCTTGCTGAAGTCCAGATAGGCCATGTCCACTGCCCTTCCCTGATCCACCTCCCTAGTCACCCAGTTCTAACACCTAGTGTTCTAAGTTGGACCAGAATAGGGCCAATAGTGAAATGTTTGGGTGATGTACCAAATACTTGACCCACCAAATGTCTAAGCTGGAAAATTTTGAAAATATATACTTGGCTTATACCAAATTTTTGAAGGATTTCTGGAGAAGAGAGTCTTGGGAGTATAAATGAGCTATAGAGACATCCTTTAGCTGTGGTAACCAGCTAGGAGTTAAACATGTACCCCCTACCTTGATATTAGGATTTAATGTAATGGATTGAGCAAAGTCAGTTTGTGGTAGGAATTTATGGAAGGTGCAAAAATGGGAAAACACTTTTAAGGAGGTGCCAATTACTGACTTGACGATTCAAGAGTGGCAGAGATTTGATAGGGGAACAAAAAAACATTGGAATGGTTAAGTTAAGGGACCTGAGAATCAGGTTTTCAGCATGCAGCCAGGTAGGAGTATGCTCCTACTCGGAGTCCAAAAGCCAAGTCACCTTCCACATTTGGAGAGGTGGATAGCCCAGTAGTATAAGAGAAGGCTAGGAAGGTGAAGGCCACCCCATTCTTTGGGGAGGCTTAGCTTGAGGAAAGAATGTTCAGGCTGTTTATTTAACTATATAAAATTGGAAATAAGGGAATGGATATGCTGAAAAAAGGAAAGAGGAAGCCATAGATTAAGCATGTTGAGGGGATAGAAAAGTCTAGGAAGAACATTCATCTTAATGATGTTTATAAGGCCCCCATAAAGAAAGTGGGAGCGATTTCCATCTCTGGAGGTCCTGTTGAATGTGCGCCACCAGGTCAACCAGGTTTAGTTTCCTAGTGAGAGCAGAATCCGTAGTCAGACTTATACCCAGATATCTAAGGGATTTGGGAGCCCATTTCATGACAAATTGGGAGAAGTCCACCTTATGAGTATAATGGTTAAGAGGAAAAATCTCGGTTTTACCTAGATTCAGTTTGTAGTTTGAGAGATAGCTAAATTGTGAGATTACTTTAAGTGTGTGCTCAAGGGAAGTGACCGGATGTTCTAAGTGGAGGAGAATATCATCGGCATAAACTGAGAGTGATGGGTTAGAATCCTGTATTGGGATACCCTGTGTCTGGGGGGGGCCCATTTGATATGTCTCAGTAGGGGTTCCAAATATAGATTAAAGAGGAAGGGCAATAAGGGGAAGCCCTGTCTGGTGCCAGTAAAAAGATTGAAAGGAGGAGAAAAAATGCCATTACAATATATCTTGGCCGAGGGTGATGAGTTATGGCTTGGATCCATTAGATGAAAGTATGCGGAAAGCCCATTTTCTGTACAGTTGACCAGAGGAATGCCCAATCAACTCTATCAAAGGCCTTCTCCGCATCTAAGAAAATCAATGCCATAGGAGAAAAAGAGGATTGGGTGGCCCTGAATATGTGTGCTAGCTTCCGGAGATGGTCAGTAGGGGATCTGCCAGGAACAAGGCCTACCTGTACCGGACTCGGAAGGTGCAGCCAGACCTTTCTGATCCTTAAGGATAGAAGTTTTGTTAGAATTTTGATATAATTTAGAAGGGAAATGGGATGGTAGCTTGCGGGGTCTGTGAGGGATTTATCAGGTTTGAGAAGAAGGATGATGGTGATTTCTAATAGAGAGGGATCAAGGATGTTGGCAGTGAGCATGTATCGATATAGCCTGAGTAGTAAGGGAGACAGTTCTTTAGAGAATGTTCTATAAAAATTAGGAGGAAAGCCATCTGGTCCTGGAGCTTTGTCCACTGGTAGGCTGGCGATGGCTTCCTCCACTTCTGACAAGGAAATATCAGCAGAGAGAACCTTTTGGTGGTGGGCTAGGAGACACAGAAGATCAGCCTAGTCTAAGAAAGATTCTATTTCCTGAGGAGATGGAGGGGAGGGGGGCTTACTATAAAAGAAACAATAAAAATCTTTGAAAACAAGGGCTATTTCCTGGGGGGAGGTCCTAGTGGCACCGTCCGGGGCCTGAATGGAGGGTATTAATCTGGAACCTTCCAATTTGAGCAGGCAAAGAGCTAGGAGCCTGCCAGCCTTCTCTCTGTTCCATATACTTGGTACGAGTTTTTAAGATGGCGTATTCGGCTTTATCTCTTAGCAAATCTCTGACTCCCCTAACATTCCAAGTAACAATTTTAAATACTTGACTCATCACCCTTGTTACATGCCTTGCCTAGTACTGCAAAATTAGTAGGAACTCACGAGTAATCCCTGAGGCACACTCCAACCCACCCTTCCCTCCCATCCTCCGGAAGCTATAAGACCTGAAAAACATGAGCAAACAGAGTATGGATAAGTCCTTAACCTTTGGCACCATGTAAGCTTGAAACCATTAACCAGAACTACCAGGTTCCGGCAAAGCCCCCTCCTCCCAGCACCCCCACTCCCTTTCATTTGAATACAGACAATGTGAGATTCCTGATGTATTAAGCAATCTCCTTCCTAAATAACTATATACAAAAGAGTGACCCCCCCACTGAACCATGTTTGGCTCCAAACCACAACCCCTATATGTGGGAGAGTCAAAGATCTTAGGTGCCTAGATCTACTTCATTTAAAGAGAAAATAAGAAATGAGCAGGTCAGACCAGGTGAGTAGAAGTAGGCACAAACCCCCCCCCTTGTACCAGCTCGTGATGTAGCCCGATCAACAGCAGGCCCTCAGGAACCACTTGCCTCCCCCCCAAGGACCCGAGGCACCAATTGCCTGAAAAAGATCCACCTGGTAGAAATATCCCTGAAAGTAAAGAAAGCTCAGGGAAAGTAAAATCACCACACACAAAGAGAGCAAGAATAGTAACACAAAAAAGAAGGAGTGGTTATCCTACCTTCTAGCATCTTGGAGCAGGCCTGACTCAGTTCTGCCAGAAGCAAGTGGAGGGTTGGTGGTAGAGGCCCAGCATTCTCCCAATAAGCATCGTGATCCCTGAAGGGATGGGCTGTACCACTGACGCTTAAGCAGGGAACATAGAAGGCCTTGGGAGAGGTCACAGGACTACACGACCCAGCTTGAAAATAAAACCACTCATGCCAGCCAGGCCATATTAAATATTGTTTGCCCAGGGACTAGGATACTTGAAAAACTGGAGGAGGGCCCGCAGGGATGGTTAATCAACAGAGCAGGTTCCCCCAGAAATGGAATCGCATGGTGGAATCAAGAGTTGGGGGAACCAAAAAAGACATGGACCAGCACACATTAAGTGGGTCCCTCAGGAACCACCACCAGCATGCGAGTTCCATCCGGGAAGTGAGAGACCCCACCCTACCCCAGGAGCACAAAATTCTCCTTGCAACACCGTGAGGTCCCTGATAGCCATGTCAAGACTACCCAACACTAGAGGGAAAAGGGCAGACAAGAGGGGAAGGGAAGGGAAAGAGTGGAAACCAAGAAAGAGATGAGCAGGACAAAAACCCCAACACCTCCCCCACAGAGCCCCTCTCGGAACTCTCCCCACACAGCCCGCAGAAAAATATGAATCCCTCACCATTGAACACCTTCCATTCGATACCCATCTACACAACTATTACAGGTACTGATTTAAAACAACCGATATAGAGCAGTAAAGTTATTAAGACGATCATGTTTTTTTTTTTTTAGTTGTTTAACCAGGTATAGCACACTAAGCTGAAAGCTTTTTTACAGGAGTGACCTGAGAGCACATGGAGGTTAAATGACTTGCTCAGGATCATACAGTATGCAAGTGGAAGCTGTGTGATTCAAACCCAGGTCTGGTCTGCTGGATGTCACCAGATTTGCAGCTCAGAGCCTTATGTAGCGGGGAATAAGTCAGGTAACTTCTGGGCAAGATCCTTCATCACTGTTTCAGGGTTGTCATAGGAGGCCCAGGCGTCATTGCTATAAAGCTGTAGGTGAGCTGGGTATACCATTTTAAATTTAATGCCAGCAGCTATTATTTTGGACACAATCTGGTGAAAAGCGGTGTGCTTTTGTCGGGTCTCCAAAGGCAGGTCTTGAGTAAGTCTTAGAGGTCTACCTTCCCACAGGATGGCCTGTAACTCTGGTGCTTTAGCAAGGACATGTTGTTTTTCTAAATAACTCAGGAATTTGAGTATAATAGGCCTCGGTGGAGCACCCTCTGGAGGTCGTGGCATCAGCGACCTATGTGCTCTCTCTATTTGGTAACTGGGGTTGAAGGTAGAAGGCCCCACAACTTTAGTGAGCAGTTTTTGGATGAAGGAAATGATGTTGGGGCCTTCCTCCATCTCAGGCAATCTGAAAATGAGGATGTTGTTTCTTCGGCTTCTACCTTCCAGGTCCTCTGATTTTGCCTGAAGTTTGCTAATTTGCTGTCTTAGTCTGGTTAGTTCAGTGTCCGTAGAGATATTCTACCCACCACATCCCTGATATTATGGCTGAGGTCCCCCATCTCTGAGTGCAAAGATTTAATTTCTGAGATATATGCTAAAGCTTCTCTGAAGGGAAGCAACTCCTGTAAGAAGCGATCCTTCGTAAGGGGGCTAGAAGGAGCAGACTGAGAGGCAGATCGAGCAGGCTGGGGCCCCTGAGCCTTGCACTTCTTCGGCACCTTCATAGGTGAGGTGGGAGGTGTGTGGTGTGGCAGGGCCTGCCACATTTTGGCATCCATCATGGCGATAAGTTCACCAATAATGATGTAAAAAGGCAGCAAAAGATGGCAGCAGGTAGAAAGTGAGATTGCAGCAACATATAGTTGATGCTGTAAATTTAGTAGAAGGATTAGGCAGGATGCAGGAGGGGAGGAAAAGAGCTCCCTCAGAGGGCTGCCACCAGCTTGCAGACATCACGTGACTCCCCTAGTCAGACAGGTATAACGATGATGCCCATGACTTTATTTGGGCTGTGGCTCGGTACTCAGAATCCAGTACTTGGTTTGGGGAGGGGGGCAGTGCCTGGCTGAGGTCGTCAGCTCCTCAGTGTGCTAACCTGTGTGCAGCTGTAATCAGGGAGGTATACCGTTGATGTCCATGGCTTTAGTTGTGCTGTGGCTCTGCACTCAGGATCCAGTACCTGGTCTGGGGCGGGGGGGGCATTGCCTGGCTGAGGCCGTGTAACTCCTCAGTGTGCTAACTTGTGTGCGGCTTGAATCAGGGAGGTATACCATTGATGTCCATGGCTTTAGTTGTGCTGTGGCTCTGCACTCAGGATCCAGTACCTGGTCTGGGGGGGGGCATTGCATGGCTGAGGCCATGCAACTCCTCAGTGTTCTAACTTGTGTGAAGCTGGTATCAGACAAGAATAATGAAGATGTCCATGGCTTTATTTGGACTCTGGCTCTGTACTCAGGATCCAGTACCTGGTCTGAGGGGAGGGGCATTGCCTGGCTGAGGCCATGCAACTCCTCAGTGTCCTAACTTGTGTGTAGCTGGTATCAGACAAAAATAATGATGATGTCCATGACTTTATTTGGGCTCTGGTTCTGTACTCAGGATCCAGTATCTGGTCTGAGGGGAGGGGCATTGCCTGGCTTAGGCCGTGCAAATCCTCAGTGTACTAACTTGTGTGCAGCTGGAATTAGGGATGTATACCATTGATGTCCATGGCTTTAGTTGTGCTGTGCCTCTGCACTCAGGATCCAGTACCTGGTCTGAGGGGGCATTGCCAACGCAACTGAAAATGCAAACGCTAAGGCCAACAGAAATGCGAATAGTGACGAACAAGCAAACAGTAATGGTAACGCAAATGGAAATGCAAATGCAAATGTAACCCCCCCATTACCTGGGGTTACTAGAATCCCAGTAAGACCTAGTGGTAGGCAGGGAAGGCAGCTTGTGAAACTCCAGTTGGATTTCACACTGTCTCACTCTGTTCTCAGTCTTAGCTGAGACTGAGGGATGACATCACCATAGAACTCTCACAGCTGCATGAGCCACATTGGAATCTGCAGTTGGGAGTTAGGTTAGAATGTTGCGAGTTTTTGAAGGGAGTTGTGTGCGAGCAGTCTTGAAGAGAGGAGCACAGCAGTCTGTGCACAGGCTCTTGGAGTGTAGAGCTGTGATATAGAGCTACTGTTAGGGAGAGGTGTGTGTTTCCACCCAAAGAGGAACACAGTAAGCTGTTTGTGAAATGGTGGAGACCACTGTTACTGGTCTCTGTGCTCCATCCCTAAGGGGATGGTGGTGAAAAGGTTTGCCTGTTATTCCAGGGGCAACCCTCCTGGTTCCGGCTAGGGAAGAAGTTGCCTTATTTTTTCTGAGTTGTGCTGTGACACCAGAAGCTTTTAAGAATAGCCTGTGGAGCACCTGCAACCAAAGGGTGAGTTCTGCTCTTTCATGGGGCCTGTGTTTCACCTGAACTGTTATTAAGTGGGGATTGGACTGCTTAATCAGTGGGAGGCCTAGAGGACTAGGCTAAGCCAAGTAAAAGTATGTTCAAGTCCAGCACAAGGGGAAAGCCAAGACATGTAGAGGAGATGTGCTGTGCATTTACCCTTTAATCTACACTGCCAAGCTTTTCACAAAGAGATGTTAATGTCCAGAGAAATGGCCGGGTATGAATTGTGGAAGCTAGAGATGGGAGACCCCCCATCAGTAGTAACCAGATTCACCTCTACGGATTTGCTCTGTGGCCCTTTTACTTTTCCTCAGGCACTTGGCCAGTGCTGAGGAAAGTACCCAGACGTGGTATTTAAAAGGAAATTTCCCTTATGGAGTTGAAGGCTCTAAGGTGGTTTAGAGAGCCACCAGAAAATGCGTCCATGTCAAATGGAAGGTGTTCGAGTGGCCGGCAGGGGAGCCGAGCCAGGAAAATCCCCAAATAGTGTACAAGTCAGGCTGTGTACCCAAAGCAGCGTGCAAGTCTGGGCTGTGTGCCTGGTGGGTCCAGAGCCTGAGGACTGAAGTGTTGAGGAAGTGTTCTGTTTCTCTTTACCTGCATTACCAGGAATGTAGCCCTGTGGCGGTCCGTCTATGCTTTGTTTGTTCAGTTTGGATGTGAATAAAAGCCACACTTTAGAATCCCATTCCTGGTATTGGACATTACAGTTATTGCTTTCTGTGTTCTGATTTACTTGGGTGCCCCTGTGCAGAGTAGCCAAACCTAGCCCTTGTGCCGAGTAACCTAGTCCTCACCGAACCCAGTCCCCCACCTGGTACTGCTGTCAGCTTCAACAGCATACCACCTGTCGTTTGCAAAAAGGCAGGGGTGAGGGTCTTACACAAGCGTGTATGGAAACGCAAATGGTAACGTGCATGATCATGGTACTACAATTGGAAATGCAAATGCTAAAGGTAACACCGATGATTGCGTCAAAGGAAACAAAAACGCAAATGCAAATGGAAGCCCATACGCAAACGCAAATGATAATGCACACAGTGATGCAAAATGAAATGCAAACAGAAACGGTAATGGAAACACAAATGGTAACAGTAATGCAAATGCAAGCGCAAACGAAAACACAAAGTCTAACGCACATGGTGGTGTAGACGGGAACACTAACACAAATGGTTATGGAAACGCAAGCAGAAATGCTAACTGTAACAGTAAAGAAAATGCACAGCCTTTTTTTCCCCAAAAAGCTGCATTGAGAAACACAGTGACTACAAACAATGTTTGCATAATAATGGGCCTTGAAGCAGAAAATGAAGTCTTGGAATACTAAATTTCTTATATCTCAGGAAACATACGACGTAGAAAAAAAGTTAAAAGTTCATATAATTTATGACTTTTCTGGCTAGTTTTGCACTAAGCATTTTTCCAACAAAAAGTCTGTATCTCAAAGCATTTCTGAGACACGGACCCTGAAAGGAGCGGCAGACGCCGTAATGTTAGCCTATGGGAAAAATCATCAAATTTGGAGTACCATAACTTTACAGCCCTGTAATATTTTGTCACCAAACCACCAAAAGGCACATCTGTAGGATCTTGACATTCTTCCCTTCAAATGTCAGCCCAAAATACCAAACCGTTCTTTTGCAGCAGGGTAGCAAAGATTTCCTATTCTTTTGGGCATAGTGTCACAAAGTAGTGTCGTAAATCACTACACTTTCGAAAATAAAATCACGATAGCGTTGAATGTTCGACACTGCTTTGTTACAAAAATTTCAAAAACATATTTCTTGGCTGTTTGACCCCCCCAAAAAAGACATGGCTAGCATCCTCAGGGCTCGACTAGGTGAACATGAAAAGAATTATGTCCCTAGAGGGTCCCAATTTTAAATGGCAAGCATTTCTGTAACCAGCAACTGAAAACAAAATGGCAGATTTGCGACACTACAGGGGTCATTTGTGACACTAAAATCCACATTTGCAACACTGTCAAACTTTTTGTTAACTTTTCCTATTGACTGTAATGGGAAAATTGTTTTTTGAATAACTTCTGAACCGTTTAATATTTTTTCACAAAATCTTTGAAAGGCACATCAGGGACCCTGGCTGCATGTTTCCTGAAGGTTTTGGACTGGTTGCACAAACCGTGCAACCTGTAGGCGCGAGCAAAGAATGCACAAAAAAGTGTAAATGCGACTTTATATTGTGCTTTTAAGCGCCGCAACCGTATATCTGACCATTACAAAACTTGGCAGATCTTGAGATCAGTAGTCATGCTCCATGTCTGCCAAATTTCAGAGAAATACGCCTTACAGTGGCAAAGTTATTAAGCGGCAAAATTTCACACTTTAACCTTAAACGGGGTACTCAACCCTAACTATAGTGGCACTACTGTGCCACTATAATATATATGTGTGTATATATATATATATATATATACTGTATATATATATATATACACACACACACACATACACACACACAATAGGGGTGAGTGATAAATGAGTGAGATAAAACAGTGTATCATTCTCTGCAGTGTGATATTTTTACCTTCTGCTCTACTGTGATGATACCAGCCATTTACACAGACAGGTCACACAAAGGTCACTGATATCATCACTAAGGCAGCCTTCCCCTCTGCATACAAAAAACACCTGTGCTGTTACCATAGACACAAATGCAGAACTACATGAGCGATCTCACTGCAGCCTGCAGCTAACTTAGGTTTACAAAACACTATCACCTATTCCCGACACTCTAACTTCCAGCTCATTACTGTGATACTCTCAGCTTGACTGCAGCCAGAATTCTAAAGAGCACAGCTTCACAGAACAGTCTGTTCCTCACTGCTGCCTGCAGCTAACTCACTCAATACTAAAAACACTCACCTGTTACTCAAACTCTGCCTCTCAGCCCTTTGCAATTACTGTGATACTCTCAGCTTGACTGCAGCCAGAATTCTAAAGAGCACAGCTTCATAGAACAGTCTGTTCCTCACTGCTGCCTGAAGCTAACTCAGTTACCACTAAAAACACTCACCTGTTCCTCAAACTCTGCCTCTCAGCCATTACAATTACTGTGATGCTCTCAGCTTCACTGCAGCTAGACTTCTAAAGAATAAAGCTTCACAAAATAGTCTCACTCCTACCTAAAACTAACTCATTTAGCATTGCAAAACACACTCATCTGTTTCCCAGATTTTGTAACACTGCCAGCTCATTCAGAAAAACTCGCACACAGAATGAGCAAACACATAAACAGGAACAGAACGCAAGACAACATAACAATACTTCTGAAACTCCTGGCCCTATTGTATAAATCTAATACATGATGTGCAGATCATGTGCTATGGCAAATATTGTCACTCCTGTATCGTGAGCTCTGGATATCTCACTCATGCCTGCGGCACTCATGAGATATCCAGAGCTCACTCTGCAGGAGTGACAATATTTGCCATATCACACTCATGCCCCTCATATGTCCCGTATATATATATATATATATATATACACACACATATATATGATATAAAACACCAGTTTTGCATAAAATTGGATAAATAAACCATGTTATTTTTGGGTAAATATTTATATTCACTTAGAACACAGTTTATTTGACTTAGAACACAATTTATTCCACTTAGAACACAACTTCTTTGTATGAAACATGTTATTTCCAATTAGTATATGAAGATAGAACAAGAGAACAATGAGTTAGATAAAGAGTTTGCAATGAAAAGAAAGGCAAAAACAAGGTAAAACTCTAGTAAAAGCATTACAAAGGTGTGGTATATATCAAATACATAATGGGTTGTGGTAGAATAACACATTTATCTGCACACATGAGGGGTATAACCTATATACATATGAATGCATTGTATTATGTATTAGACAACACCTCCCTGAGGCAGCTTACTATCAACTCATATTATGCATTGCTTTAACTACCAATTGTATAGGTCTTAACCACTCATTAGTTAAATATGGCCTTAGCTCTGCCCTGTTTTAGCTACCTCATGTATAGGCATTAACCCAGGGCTTACTTGTACCTATATTCTGCATGATTATTCACCCACTTTTATTCTTTGTATGTACTATATGAATGTCTATGTTTTGTTCTGACATAGAGCCTTTGGAAATGAGCCTATGACTCAAAGGGTTGTAATTCTGATATCCTGAATAAATGAATAAAATATATAACTAACTCATGAGATATGGATTACCACTCACTAGTGGAGATACATGTCTTATTCCACTGCATCCATTATGCATTTCCTATTTATTGCATTACCATTTCTTGGAGCTTGCTATTCTGAAGTCAGCTTTGCTCAACAGGGACAAGATCTGGAAGAAAGCGCGTAAATCAAAGCTTCAGTCAGAGTGGGCTGATTTTAGGGCAGCCAGAAACCTCTGCACAAAGCTTGTCAGAAACACTAAGGCTAACTGCTTCCAGTCAACTCTGGACTCCTCCACCAAGGACCCTGCCAAATTCTGACAAACCCTTAGAGATAGTCAAGGTCATGCTTTGTCAGGTTCTCTCCCTACCAAGATCTTATACGAAGGAGCCCTCATTACCGAGAAGGCAGAAATCCTTGACTGCTTTAATAATCATTTTATCACTGCAGGTATGGCCTTTGACAGTTCACCTGCAAAAAACCTATTTACCTAGTTCTCATCACAAGGACCAGCATGCCCTCCCCCTGTCCACAGTACTCCTGTCCTGGGTTTCTCCTTCCAACCGGTAACTTACAAGGAAGTGAATGACCTGCTCCTTCAGCTGGTTGCCAGAAAAAGTGCAGGAGTAGACCTCATTGGCCCTTTCTTACTAAAGCTCAGTCACCAGGTGCTGGCAGCTCCATTAATGCACCTCTTTAATATGTCCCTCAGCTTGGGTAAACTCCCTCTTCTGTCTGGAAGACTGCTCAAGTTTTACCACTTTTCAAATAGACCCCAGAGACCCAAATAACTACAGGCCAATCTCCTTACTCCCCACCCTATCAAAACTTCTGGAGAAATTAGTGAACTGCCAACTTAAAAACTACATTGATGCCTCAAATCTGCTAAACCCTGTGCAGTCAGGCTTTAGGCCATGCTATAGCACAATCACAGCTCTGGCCAAAGTCACAAATGACTGGCAGAGAGCCCTTGACTTAAAGAATCATGTATGTGCGGTATTCCTCAACTTAAGCAAGGCCTTTGATACCGTTGACCATGCATTGCTCTTAGTTACTCTCTGCAATATTGGTTTAGATGCACCTTCCCTAAAATGGTTCTTATGCTACCTGGCAGAGCGGATGCAGCAAGTAAAAGCAGTAGAAGATCTCTCCACTCTAAAACAGATTAGCAGAGGTGTACCTCAAGGTTCCATCTTGGGGCCCTTACTTTTCTCACTTTATATCAACAATATCGACCATGGAATCAAACTATCCAGTGTACATGTCTTTGCGGACAACATGGTCCTTTACACTGCCAGGCCTACTCCCGAAACTGCCTGCTTGGACTTGCAAGCAGATTTCCTTATGCTGCAACAAAACCTCCTGAGTCAAAAGCTCCTATTGAATGCCAAAAAGATTAAGACTATGCTGTTATCCCCAATGACCAAGTCCATAAACTCCTTTAAGCACGACAATATTCCCACTATCACCACCCTGCTTGACGAGTCACTTGACTATGTGACCAAGTTCAAGTACCTAGGTATGTGGATTGACAACAGACTTTCTTTTGCTGATCATATAGACGAGCTCTCAAAAAAACTTAGAGGCTTGGACTTTTTTTAGAATCAAGCATCTGCTTACACAGGAGGCCAGAAAAAGCTTAGTACAAACCACGTTCCTAGCTATCTTGGACTATGCAGACTTCCTGTACGGCCAAGTCCCAAAAACCGCTCTATCTAAGCTTGACATCCTTTATCATAGGGCCTTACATTTCATCTCAGGTGCGGCATGTAATACCCATCACTGTGTACTCTATTTGACAGTAGGATGGACCTCACTTATGTTCAGGAGGCAAAGGAACGCTATACTATGGACCTATAGATCTATATCCAAGATTCTACCCTCCTACATTTCTGACTGTCTGCCCTCCTGCACCTTACAAAACTATGCCTTGAGAAGCTGTTCATATATCTCACTAGCTGTACCTAAAGTCCTTTCCCATTTTGGCAGAGCCTCCTTCAGCTATGTGCTGCCCTAGCTGTGGAACAACATCCAGAGATCCATTAAATTGGTGCATCCTATTGGTTTTGCGGAATTCAAGTCACTCTATTCGAGATACTTCTCGGAACCTTGTCAATGCCCTCCCTGTCACTAAACCTTAGCCATACATTGCTATTCTTACAGTCAACCCTTTGCACTTTCTATCCTCTCCTGGATTCATCCTTGCTTTTTACTTGCTGCTGAGCCCCCAGCTTGCATTGTTACTAGCATTAACTCTGCTCTACTAGAGCTATTAGTGTCTAAAATCACTGGTTCGGCACATTGGTGCTGACTTGCTTCTACCTCTTTACTGTACTGTTTACTGGGATGAGGCTTCATCTTACAACTCGGCCTCATTGATTATCCTTGTACCTTGTTTTTATGTTGGCGTGCTTATGCAGCCAACATCGTGGGATAGTGCAGCTTTGGAGGCACGGTCGCTGTTGGGCGAATGCAGGGCATGCACCACTAGGTGCGTCCTGCATTCCCCAATCAGCCTGTATGCCAGCGCCACACCATGCGTACATAATGTGGTGAGCACATCTAAAAAAAGGTCTGCTGCAATCCGAGCAAAGCTTGTCATACGCAGCGGTCCTTCTCTTGCCGTGCTTGCCACCAGTACGTGCATGGTCAGCGAGCGGGCTGCCGCCTAATAACTACTGCTGACCGGGGTGCCCAATCCCCTGTCGGTTAACCTCCCACTTTCTTTGTGTGCGGCCGGGGAGCCTACTCCCCATCGGCATAACTCCCCAGTTGTTGAATGCTGAGGGTGCCCAATCCCCTCGGCTCACGCACCCCCACTTTCTTTGTGTACCGACGGGTGCCCAATCCTCGTCAGCATTACTTCCTCCGTGTTGTGTGCCAATGAGGGTACCCAATCCCATGTTGGCGACAGACACCCCTGCAAACAGTTAGGTGGCACGCTGGGAGCCCACCCCAGTGTGCCAAATCCCCTGCAAAAAAAAACTGTCTCATGGCGGTTTTTTTTCATTTTTTTCCTGTAAATGAAAATGGTCCCTCGTAGTCTCGATGCCCCCTTCCCCACCCGCACGATGCACTGCGCACTTGCCTCCCTCACCCCATACTTACCTGTGGAGTCTGGCGTGATGATCTTCTGTGGACTGGGAACACGTCTGCACTCTTCAAAGCTGACTGTGAACTGAAGAAATGCGGTAAGCTGTATAATGGAATGAACAGGGTTTTTTCAACTTTAATGCATATCTCAGGCATTTTTGCGAATTTTAGCCCCCAATTTTCAACATGGGGTTTTTGGGACCCCTTCTCATGAATTCTTGCACTGTCATGGCATTATTCGGTCCCGAAAGGTGATTTTGCAGTCACTGCATAGAATCACCTTTCGGGACTGAGTAACGAAATGACAGGGGCTCTCAAAAAGCCTATGTTGCAAGTTTGGTGGGAAAAATCCAAAAAAATGAATGTTTTACGAGCGTGCGTAGCAACTGTGCAATGCACGCTCATAAGATAGTGCATTCACACTATTTTCATGCCAGATTCTCAACATTGGCATTTTACCACACCTTCTTGTGAACCATACAGCTGTCATTTTTCACATCCTTGCTGAAATGTGTTTTCACACTTCCAGCGCAGAATAGCGCAATCGCTGTGTGAAATCACTGTTCGGGACACATTACAAAAATGATAATGACACTGTTCATGAGCAGAGGTCCTAAAATGCCTGTGTTAAAAATTTGGTGACAATACTCCATAAAATGACTGTGTTACGAGCGTGCATTGCGCAGTTTGCACACACGCTTGTAAATTCGCAAACTTATATTTTCACTCCACATTTTTGACAGTGCCATTGTTCTACACCTCCTAATGAACAGTGCAGCTGTCATTTTTCACATCCTGACCAAAATCTGTTTTCGCAGTTCCTGCGCACAATAGCGCAGTCGCTGTGGAAAGCCCGTGTTCGAGAAACATTATGAAAATGGCAGTGACACTGTTCATTATCAGATGTCCTAAAATGCCTATGTTGAAAATTTAGGGATGAAAGTCAATAAAATGAGTGTTTTACAAGCGCGCATTGCGCAGTTTGCATGCATGCTAGTGACTGTGAATTTGTAATACTTTCACTCCAGCTGTTAATCATTGCCATTTTTCCATACCTCCTTATGAACAGTACAGCTGGCTGAAATGTGTTTTCGCACGTCCGGTGCAGAATTGCACGGTCACTGAGCAAAATCACTTTTCGGGACACTTTCAGGAAATGACGGTGACACTATTCATCAGCAGAGGTCCTAAAATGCCTATGTTGAAAATTTGGTGGAGAAAGTCCAGATAATGACTGTGTTGCAAGTGTGCATTGTGCAGTTTCCACGCACCCTTGTGACTTTGTCAATCTGCAATATTTTCATGCCACATTTTCACCACTGGCATTTGTGCACACCTCATTATCAACAGTCCCGCTGCCATTTTTCACAGCCTGCCCAAAACATGTTTCCACAGCTCTGCCGCACAGTGGTGTACTCGCTGTGCAAAATCACCTTTTGGGACACATTAACAAACTCACAGCACTATGCCTCTCCACCTCCGCCACTGCCAATGCCAGCGCGACAACATTCAGCATTGACAAATGCTTGTTATTGCTATGTATTGTATTACTGTGCCTATTTGTGCTATATGTTCTATTGTGTTACTATATTATTTATTCTGTACCTACCAGGCCCTCCTTGAAAATGAGCTTGCTCAATGGAGTTTCACCTGACTAAATAAAGATTGATTGATTGATTGATACAATGGCAATGTAAATAAAAAGTCAAAATATTAAAGTTGTTTTTGTTTGGCAGGGACATACAGTAAGAATACCATAATATTCTCACTTGAGGTGGATGACAAAGCCAATATTTTTACTGTAGTTCCTTCAGAATAGAAGACTAACATCAGTTCATTCGAAGACTTGGCTGTACTCTGAAGGTTCTTTTTTTTTGTTGTTGAAATTTCTTTTTCTCCCTCCTACATCCCTACCAGAGCCGCCCCTTCAGGAGTCACCAATGGAACCCCTCCCTACCACCGACTTATCTGCTGCCTAGGGTCCCTCATCCTGCTGCAGATTGCCCCCCGAGTGGGGTTCTGGGTGGGGCGAAACCCCTGTACCTTGGTATCTCCTCCAGTCCCTACGACAGCGGCAGTCAGTGGCACATAGGTCTGGGTTCAGTGCTCCATCTACCCGGCGCTGGAGGGTGATTTTCCATGTTCTGTGGGTACGTTGCTAGCCCATGATGTCAAGGCGCAGGTGCTGACGTCCGCAATGTCCTCCCCCTTAATGGTGCAACCACTAGAGGTGATTGGTTCACTGGCCTCCGCCCGTGACCAATCGAACCCCCGAAGTGCCGATGAACTGTCGTGCCCCCAGCCTCCAACAGAGGTCACCGTTCACCGAGGTGGATCCCCACCCTCCCCCCAGAGAAGGTGAGCTGTCATCAAATGCTCAGCCTTTCTACCCCCTGCCAATGCCCAGCGACCTGAGTCCGCTCCCGAACACGGGTCGCCAGCGTGGTGCGAGGCGTGGCATCCCGCACTTCAACCCTCAGTGCCACCGGGCCGGCCTGAAGGTTCTTTTAAAGAAATTTAAATTTAAGTTCCTTGAAGCAGCAGCACGTCAAACATAGAAACACAGTAACATAGAATCTGTTGGCAGAAAAGGACCATTTGGCCCACCCAATCTGCCCAACTGTTTTTCCACACAAACTCACGTCATTGCATAAATCAAATACGGCATGGGGCTAATAAACATATGGAAGTTCAGATGGACACATGTACAACCATGTAGGTGGGAAGTGCTACTGAAGGGTTACAAGCCCCAAAGAAACCATATCAAGATCCAAGACACAGTGCACACTCAAGAACGGCAACCAAAATGGCAACTCCTATTAGCAAAAGACACGGATTCCAACAGCTGGAATACTAGAAGCCCTTGATAAAGCTCCATTGAGAAAAGTACAGAAGCCCCTAGCCAGTGGCACTGTGTTCCTGTAATTGTGCTTTTTGACTCCAGTAAATCTTTGTTTGGCTTAGTATCCCATCTGTTGGAGTCCATGTATCTTGTTAATAGTAGCTGCCATTTTGGTTGCCATTCTGGAGTGTGCACCATTTCTTGGATCTTGCCATTCTGAAGTGTGCACTGTTTCTTGGATCCTGCCATTCTGGGGTGTGCACTATTTCTTGGATCTTGCCATTCTGGAGTGTTCACTGTTTCTTGGATCCTGCCATTCTGGGGTGTACACCATTTCTTGGATCTTGCCATTCTGGAGCGTTCACTATTTCTTGCTGTTCTGGAGTGTGCACCATTTCTTGGAACTTGCCGTTCTGGAGTGTGCACCGTTTCTTGGATCTTGCCATTCTGGAGTGTTCACTGTTTTTTGGATCTGACTAATAAAAATATGCCTGGTGTTTTTAATGTGTGATCCATGACCCTTGTGGCATCACTCATTATGCATAATTTCATGGGTTCACTGACCACTCGTAAAATATTAGGCATAGCTTTATCAGCTGATTGACTACTCCCTCCAGTCACTATTTTAACTGGCTGGAGCTACACCTCCGGGCTCTGGTTGGTTTCTTTCTAGTTGCTGTGGCTGTGCTTACTTGCCTGTTCCTGCTCGGTCTCTACTTTTTGTTTTTTGGCTCTTACCTTGCCATTCCATCTCACCTGCTGTGCTCCCAGTTTGTTTGGGCTTTCTTTTGGTTTGTACCTCCAGCTTCTGTATGGTAGGTATTTTGTCTTCTGCCTCTCTGGCTATAGCAACTTGCTTCCTGCTTTTCACTAGGGCCACCACTCATGTTACTTCCATGTTCTCATTTGACTCCAGTGTTTACCTTCAGTTAGTTTTCAGTGTGCTGACTCATTTCTATGTACTATTTAAGTCCTTCAGTTGTATTTTGCTTATATTTTCTCAGTCTATCTACCTGCTGTTCATGCCAAGCAGCGTGTTAACTTTTACTGCAGTTCTGCTGTTTCATTACCTTCACCTGCTCAGGTAGATAGCTGCAACCACTTGTACTCAGTCACTCATGCAGCCAGTTTTAATTAGGCAGTCTGTTTCAGTATCTGCATCACATTCATGGTTTTAACACAGTCTCAGCTCTCCTGCACATGACTGACTCTTACTATGATAAAGTCTACTAGCAAGAGTTCCCCTAGTATTTCTCTACTGGTACTCTTTATAGAGCCTTTTGTATATATGCCTAAAGGTTCAAAGGTCAGTGGGCTCTTAAGTAGGTTAGGATTGATTGTGACTGGGTAGTATGTAGTGCCCTTGTAACTGTGAACTTTGGCTTATGCTCTCCCTGTCCCAGCTATGGGGACTACCACCCTGTTGGGGCATCACAAGGACATGGAACCCTGACAAAGGGTTCTAACTCCTTGAGGTGTCACAGAGATGGGGTCCCAGGACCAGAGACACCTTAGGGAAGAAAGCATAACCCAGAGAAGAGAGAGAGGCACCACAGGAGGAGGAGGGATGAAAGGTGGCAATGAAAATTCTAAGCATCCAAAGGACGCTTGGACATGCACAGTTTTAACCACACAGAAAGGGGTGGGGCATGGTCACTCACTATCCCTCTGAACTACAGGGAAAACCTTTTGGGGTGTTACAAGGACATGGAACTATGACAAAGGGTTCCAACCCCCCACCGTGTCACAGGGACAGGGTCCCAAGACCAAAGGCATCTAAGGGAAGAAAGGCAAGGGACACTGGAAGACAGACAAACACAGTGTTCCCTAAGGAGGAGAGATGCAGATAGACTGAGACCCAGAACCAGGAGTGCCACCAACCTACTCAAACTCCTGCAGAGACTGCCTAACTTTTATGACCGTCAGCGTGGAGGAGGAGAAAAAACTCTTATGAGGAGGAAACCTCTTGGGACCCAAGGTCTTGGTCAGCCTCCCTCCAGGCTAGGAACAGCATTAGCGATGGCTCGGCTGCTGCAATTTAGAAACCCAAACGGGGAAGATTTTGTAGGAAGGGCTCTTGCTCTAGCCCTCTAACAAGAATGCTGTGAGGTTGCCATGAGCTGATCTCTGCAGCCAAAAGAGGTTCCCCACAAAGGAGGCCCACCCCCCCAAGGCAGGAAGGAGGAGAGCAACAACTGCTGAAAGATACACATGTAACCCCCTTTAGGAGTTACAAGTTAAATGTGTGTGTTACTTTAAGAAGGCTTTTGCTTTCTTTTGTGATGCCAGTCTCTACCCTTAGTTTGACCTGGCAGCAGCACTGCCTGAACATTCCAAAGGGGAGGAGTTGGAGCTCTCAGTTTTGAAAGAACTGAGCATTCTAGTCAGTTGGAAGGAGCCTTCAACCTGGCATGTAGTGCCTGTCTCCTTCTGTGTAAACCCTCTTTTCTCCTGGAGTTGGCGTCAAAATAAACAGGCCGTACATGGTGGCTGCTGTTGTGCTACATCCCTAAAAGGAGGTGGTGCCCCTCTCCAGAAGGAGTAACATGCATTCTGGAGTTCATTGAGGAGTTTCTGTGGGGATGAACTGCAGCTGAGAACTGCTGAAAGACTGAGGTGATATTTTGCCTTATTTTAAGAGGGTGAAATGACAAATCTGTTGAGTTCTAAATACCTAGTACTGCTTGGTTCTGAACAAAAGTTTCCTGTCAGAAAAGGAAATATTTCTGTCATGGGTTGACTGTCTCTGCTTAAGGGGGGGGCCTGTAATGTCATTTTTTGAAAATGGGTTAGAGTGCTAAAAAAGGCACTATTTATACCCACTTTGGACACCAAATGGCTGTGGGTATTTCCACAGTGAAGATGTTCTGAGGAAGAAATGTCAAGTTAATGCTGTCTGCCTCTGATAGTAGAATGTGACAGTTTACAAAAGCCTGTGTGTGAATCTGCCTGTGTCACACAAAGTGAGAGACTGATTACTAGCCCTGTGGCTAGTATATGAAAAGTGCCCAGAAATGTGTTAGTGAATTCTGCCTGCTTATTTGGACTGTTGGGACCCTCTTCTCACAGGGATCAGAACTTTAGTGAGGGTGTGGTGGATGTCTAGTGGCACCTCGTACCCCCAGGGGATGCTTTGCCCTCCTCTGGCCTAAATTCATGCACCATGGGCATGCCCATTAATGTGGACTTAGGAATCTCTTCTCATGGGGTTCAGGTCTTGAGGGGAGAGTGGAAGGCTTGGTCTGTGCACCTTGGACCTCCATGGGGACCACTGCCTTTCCTTGCCAGCAAATTGGGTATAGATATAAATGAATTTGAAGTGTGACCAAGTGTGAAGGTGTTCCCCTAAAAGGCAGATGATGAGACTTTTGCTCCCTGGTTGGGAGTTGTTCCTGTGCCCCATTGGGCTTAAATGCCAAGTAGAATAAACTGTGATTAAAAGATGTATTCAACCTTACTTGGTTTTAAATAAATTATTTGCATCTGTTTTTTAAAACATTACTACTAGTTTGGACAATGGGTCATTGACACTGTGCCAGTGCTTGCCTAACCAGTTTAAATCTGCAGCCTTGCCAGCCCACCTGTGCCACGGGTTCCCGGGAGGTCACCTGATTTGAGAGAGGTCAAGTAAGTGCATTCTGTTGTTGTATTTACCCCTCTTAACTGTTGGCTCCCCTCTTACGATGCCTGGAGACAAGGGGTTACAAATTGGTGCATTGGGACCAGGAATCAAGGTGCCTTGTGTGGTCCCTGGCAGTCTGGAGGGTGGCAGGTGCAGATTTAGGATTTTTTAAAATTGGTGGCTGAAGGAATAAGTTGAGTGCTTTGATCTCTGTATGCAGTTAAAAATGGCGCTGGGAACAGTTCTGAATTCGTGCTACAAGAGACAGTTGAAGGCTGAAGCTGTTGTCAGCTTGATCTATTGCCATGCTAAAAGGAAGAGTGAGCTCATTTGAATATGCACCCCTGATTGACTGCTAAAGGAACTGTTCTTGTGTGCAGGGGATGCGTGTCCACATGCATTCCTGATTACATGAGCGAGCTCATCACTCAAGCGCTCAGGTCCTGCCTCTTTATCCTGTCTGCCACCTCCTATTGGCTACTATCTAAAAGGAGGGTGGAGAAGGATGTAGCTTGAATTCAGTTCCCACCTCCCACGCCATGTTGAATTTCGGCAGTGGGAGGCCTTGAGGAAAATGCTGGCTCAGTTTTGAAGAGTTAAACCCCCCTTCCTCCAGCATGTACCTGGTTACCCCTAAGGTATCCCACAGCCTTGAGGGAAGAAGGAGAGTGAGTGTCATGGAGCTGTGAAAATGGACCTTTGTAGCATGATCATGCATGTGTTATGTGCAAGGAATTCTGGGAGATGTAGTCCTCCCATAGTAAACAAAGTTGTGCCGACTTGGAAAACATTGGTGGCAGTTGGAAAGAAAATAAAAAACACAAAGTAGACTGTTTTACTGAGTCCCACCATAAAGAATAAAGAAATAAAATGAAGGGAAGGAAGCAGACTGTGTGCTGCAGGGGAGAGCACAGCAATCAGTAAATCCTCTGTACCTGCCTGGTCAACCAGTAAAATTAACTGTGTTTTTGAGTGCCAGCTATCTGTAAAAATAAATAAAAAGAAGTGAATGGTAACAAACTGAGGCTGTCAAAGAACTAAAAGGGTGATGCTGCCATAGTGACTGCCTAGCTATGCATTATGAGGAGAAAACATCAGTCAGTATGGGATGAGCAAATTGGGGTCGTCTTGGACCTTGCCAATAGCATGAAAAAAAAAAGTTCTCTGTGTTTTCCTGTTTTTTTCCTGCCTGTAAACCCCTGAACCTGCCAGAAGACTGTTCTCCCTTCGAGAATGCTCTCTGGTTGCCTAGCACTGCCTGCCCTGTTCTGCAGCTGCTGTCTGCATGGAGGACCTAGCAACTGCTAGCTGGCCATGAGGGACACTGTATGGCCCCTGTATGGAGACATGCTGCTGCCCATATGACCTGAGGGTAGGTGTAGCATGAGAAGTGCTGCCACCAGGTGAGGAGACCCACCAACCTCCCACCGTGCACCTGGCTAGTGTTCTCCCATGTCTGGCTGGGTCGCCACCAGGAGGAGACAAGCATATAAGATGACCTCATCCCAGCTATCAATCATCCCCAGAATATGACCTCAACCCCGCAGTGGATCATCCCCAGAATATGACCTCAACCCCGCAGTGGATCATCCCCAGAATATGACTTCAGTTTCTGCCGAGATGACTTCATGCCAATGTCCATTGACGTCCGAAGTCTCCTGAGAGGAACAGACTTCCCCATAACTGTCTGCCAGATTGAGTGGAAGAGGACACTAGGAAGCAAGGCCCAGCAGTCAACAGGGAGACGATGCCCAATCTGGATCACTCAACACTTCAGTTGGTGAGTCTGTTCCATTTTTTTCCTCGGGTGGTCTGAAAATTTAAACTGCTGGGTTTGAACTGTGCCATTCATTAACTTTTGGGGGAAGAAACCAGAGACACTATAATGATTGTGATTGCAATGGGGTTTAGGGAATTGTTGGTTTGTTGATGGCATGAGTAAAATGTAGTACATAGATTAATGCTGTGGGAGGTATGGGATACACTGCAGATATTGTGTGTGTTCCTGCTGCATAGCATGGTTAAGAATGGTAATAGAGTATAGAGTTATATAGAATGTTATGTGTTATAGATATGGTAGATGTATATTGCTAAGTAAGAAAAAATGTTTAGTTGCCACGCAAAGTAATAGCATGGCATAGGTACATTTTTAAGGTAAAAGGAAAAATGGTGGATGTAATGCCATGTAATAGCATGACATAAGTACATCTTAGTAATCCAGGTAGTCACCACACATGTGATGAAGTAGTGCCCTGGTCATGGTTTAGAGTATATATGTGTAGCCCGGTTGGTTGGTATTTAGACCTGATGTGCCACTCTGGGCGCCTGAGGCGGACCCCACAGGTGTTTCTGAGGTTGGGCTATCAGAAGACCTGGAGGATGAGTTGAGACCTCAGGTTGTTGAGGATTTATTTGGCCAGTTCCTGTGCACTGCCAGTGCAGTGTACCAGCCGTATACCCCTCTGGGGGCTGCTGGTGGGGGGGCGGGGGCTCACCCTCTGCCAGATGGGTCATCAGAGGGGGTGATTGTATGCTTGCCAGGGACGTCAAGCCCTAAAAGGTGGGTGAAATGTAACCCCCCCTTTGGGAGTTAAATGTGTGTGTGTTCCTTTAAGAAGGCTTTTGCTTTTCTTCTGTGATGCCAATCTGTACTCTTGGTTTGACCTGGCAGCAGCACTGCCTGAACATTCCAAAGGAGAGGGGCTGGAGCTCTCAGTTTTGAAAGAACTGAGCATTTTAATCAGTTGGAAGGAGCCTTCAGCCTGGCATGTAGTGCCTGGCTCCTTCTGTGTAAACCCTCTTTTCTCATGGAGTTGGCGTCAAAATAAACAGTTTGTACATGGCAGCTGCCATTGTACTGTATCCCTTAAAGATGCATGCCCCTCTCCAGAAGGAGGAACACACATTTTGGAGTTCATTGAGGAGTTTCTGTGGAGATGAACTGCAGCTGAGAACTGCTGAAAGAATGAACTGATATTTTGCCTTATTTTAAGAGGGTGAAATGACAAATCTGCTGAGTTTTAAACACCCAGTGCTGCTTTCTGGGTTTTGAACAAAAGTTTCCTGTCAGAAAAGGAAAGATTTCTGTCATGGGGTGACTGTCTCTGAGTGAAGGGGGCTGTAATGTCATTTTTTGAAATATGGGTTAGAGTGCTAGAAAAGGCACTATTTATGCCCCCTTTGGGCACCAGAAGGCTGTGGGTATTTTCACAGTGAAAATGTTCTGAGTAAGACATGTCAAGTTAATGCTGTCTGCCTCTGATAGTAGAATGTGACAGTTTACAAAAGCCTGTGTGTGACTCTGCCTGTGTCACACAAAGTGAGAGACTGATTACTAGCCCTGTGGCTAGAATGTGAAAAGTGCCCAGAAATGTGTTAAGTGAATTCTGCCTGCTGATTTGGATAGTTTGGACCCTCTTCTCACGGGGGTCAGCACTTGAGTGAGGGTGGGGCGGATGTCCAGTGGCACCTTGGACCCCCAAGGGATCCTCTGCCCCTAAATTCATGCCCTGTGGGGCATGCTCATTAATATTGACTTAGGACTCTCTTCTCATGGGGAGTCAGGTCTTGAGGGGAGAGTGGAAGGCTTGGTCCGTAGCACCTCGGACCCCCATGGGAACCACTGCCTTTCCTTGCCAGCAATTTGGGTATGAATATAAATGAATTTGAAGGGTGACCAAGTGTAAAGTGCTGCCCTATCTGCATGCATCTCTGTGGACTGTGGGAGGAGGTAGCCAGACTCAGAGCGGAAGTAAACTGGGTCAGGAGTACCATCACCCCTATCCAGGGACCACCCAGTCCAATGCAACTG
Source organism: Neoceratodus forsteri (assembly GCA_016271365.2). Taxonomy (NCBI): domain Eukaryota; kingdom Metazoa; phylum Chordata; order Ceratodontiformes; family Ceratodontidae; genus Neoceratodus; species Neoceratodus forsteri. The sequence goes on from CM028138.1 coordinate 154,481,292, forward strand.
TCTCAAAGGATGCCGAGAACGAGGAGCACTTGGATGACAGTGGGCTCAGGGAGGGTTAGAGAGGTCAGGCAGAGGCACATCCCAGATCCTATTCCACTCAAGAACTCATATGCCTCACTGGCAAATGAGGACAACCAAATAGAGTACCCAGAGAAGTGGAAGGAAAGGATGTGGAGGTTAGCCAAGGTGACCTCAGCGGGGAAAGCAGTGGACCCCAGAGGAGGAGGAAGCGAATCCTGGTGGGGGACTCCATCATAAGAGGGATCCAGCTAGGAACACAGGAGGGGGAGGACAGGGAGGTGAGGTGCCTACCAGGTGCCACGGCATGGAGGATGGAAGGAAGATCCTGGGGATCACTGGGAAGGCAAGGCAGGAGGGTGAGCTGGATGTCATTATCCACCTAGGTACTAATGACCTGGCAAATGGAGCCAAAGGAAGTTCAGGAAGAGTTTAGGAAACTGGGGAGGGTCTCAAGCAAGTAGCTACTTCTGTCACTTTCTCAGAAGTACTACCTGTGAGAAAGCAAGGAGACATAGGAGTGCATGCACCAGAACTTTAATTCATGGTTGAAGAACTGGTGCTGTGAGGAAGGTTTGGATTCATTGGTGACTGGGGACCCACCTGGAGGGATGGAGGTTTGTTCAAGCCTGAGCCTGCATCCATCCTGGAGGGATCAACATAGATACATACATAGATACATAGACAGTGTCAGCAGATAAGGGCCTATGGCCCACCTAGTCTGCCATTTAAGTTTGTAAGTTCAGTTTATGTTTTCCAGGAAGTCTGTTGCCCCTTATCCTGACCTCCAGAATTCCTTTATGTCTATCCCATGCATTCTTAAATCCGTGATTGTTTCAGCCCCCACCACTTCCTCTGGCAGGGTGTTCCACTTGTCCACCACCCGTTCTGTGAAGAAATTCTTCCTCACGTTTCCTCTGAATCGTCCTCCCTCCAACTTCATCCCATGCCCTCTAGTCCTGGAACATCTTTTTCTCTTAAAAATAGTGCATTCCTGCACTCTGTTCCTCCCTGTAAGATACTTGTATGTCTCTATCATATCCCCTCTCTCCCTCCTCTCCTCCAGGGAGTACATGTTCAGTGACTTCAACCTGTCCTCATAGGACTTGTGATGCAATCCATGCACCATCTTTGTTGCCCTCCTCTGAACCTTCTCTACCCTGTCTATGTCCTTACGTAGGTAAGGTCTCCAGAACTGCACAGTGTACTCCAGGTGGGGCCTCACTAGTGTCTTGTATAGTGGAATTATGACCTCCCTTTTCCTGCTGGTGATGCCCCTGCCTATGCATCCCAGCATCCTATTTGCTTTACTCTGCCTTGTCACACTGTTTCCTGCCTTGAGGTCATCAGAGATGATAACTCCAAGATCCCTTTCCTGCTTGGTGCATGCTATATCCTCACCCCCCAACTGATATATTTTGCCAGGGTTTTTGTACCCCATATGCATTATCTTGCACTTCCTTGCATTGAATTTCAACTGCCAAACCCCTGACCATTCTTCATGTTTCTGCAGGTCCCCTTCTCATTCTGTCTACACCCTCTGGTGTGTCTACTCTGTTACAGAGCTTTGTGTCATCAGCGAACAGTGAAATTCTGAAAGCAGTGAAAGCACTCAATGATAAGTTTAAATGCTACATTGACAAGCATTTAAACTAGCAAAGGGGGGTGGCAGGCCAGCAAGGAGGGTACCTACTTGCTCACCCCCCACAGCTAGCAGTGGAACCAGTGAACCAGAGGAGTGGCTATCTCTGCAAAGCAGTGTGCAAAAGATGGAGATTAGTGCCCAAGAGGTGGATAAGCAGAAAAAGGGGCAAAATGCAGCAGAAGGGCAGACAGCAAGGAGAACCAGGGATAAATGACAACCAAGGAAGGGGCTGGAGTAGAACAGTGAAACAGTCTAGGGAGGTCAAATCATGGAAAGCCATGTGTGCAAATGCCAGGAGCCTTAGCAACAAGATGGAAGATCTGGAGGCTGTCATGGTGCAGTCAGACCTGGACATTGTGGCCATCACTGAAACCTGGTGTAATGATAACCACGACTGGGAGATGGCCATACCTGCCTACAACATATTCAGAAGAGACAGAGCAGGCAGGAAGGGAGGAGGAGTGCACTGTATGTGAAAAATGACATAAGGGCCACAGAGATCCAGGAGGAACAAAATGGGGGAGATACTGTGGGTTAAGCTGGAAAGGAAAATGGAGACAACCATCCGCACAGGTGTGGTCTATAGACCACCAGCCCAGGAGGAAGAAACAGATAGGGAGCTGATGCTAGCCATCCAAAGGATGGCAGACAAGGGTGAGGTAGTACTGGTTGGAGACTTCAATATTCCAGACATGGACTGGAGCATCCCAGCAGCAGCATCAACTAGGAGCAGATTTATCCTGGACTCCCTTCAGGGTGCCTTCCTCAAGCAACTGGTCATGGAACCAACTCGGCAGAAGGCAATGCTGGACCTTGTGCTCACAAACAGGGACAGTGTGATGGGGTAACAGTGGGAAGCAGTGACCACCAGTTATTGTGGTTTGAAATCAGAAAAGAGCAGAACCAAACCACACAAAAACACGTATCCTGGATTTTAGGGGGCAGACTTTGGGAAAATGGGAGATACTTGAAAGAGGCATTAAGGGAATGGGACAGGAATCAGGGTTGAGGAACAGTGGGCAGTATTTAAAATGGGGATTACAAGAACAACAGAATTGTGCATTAAGCAGGTTAGCAAGAGGAAAAGGAAGAGGAGACCATTATGGTTTTCCAAAGAGGTAGCAAAGAAAGTGAAAGCCAAAAGATTGCATTCAGGCAATACAAAAGAACACAGGCAGAAGGGGATAGGAGAAGTACCAGGAGAAGCAAAGGGAGGCAGGGAGGTCAGTAAGGAAGCCAAAGCTCAGACAGAAGAACACATTGCAAAATCAGTGGGTAGAGGGACAAAACCTTTACAGGTACATAAGTGAAAAAGAAAGGCAAAGGAGGGATAGTGAGACTGAAGGGGAGGATGGGTGCCGCGTGGAGGATGACAACAGTAAAGCTGACATATTGAACAGGTATTTCTGCTCCGTTTTACTGAGGAAGAGGAGGGTAATGGGTCTGAAGGAGTGCACAAGGGTGAGAATGGTGCAGAAATGGACACAAGTCCCTTTACATGAGAAAGGGTCCTGAAGGAACTGGAAGTAATAAGAGTTGATAAAGCAATGGGGCCAGATGGGGTGCACCCAGGGTCCTTAAAGAACTAAGAGAGGTGGTGGCTGAACCTCTGGCTATCCTGTTTAGCCGATCACTGGAAACAGGGAGTACCCAAAGACTGGAGGACAGCAGATGTAGTCCCCTTATACAAAAGTGGGAACAAAGAGGCGGGGAACTACAGACCAGTCAGCCTCACCTCGGTAGTGGGGAAGATCATGGAAGCACTACTGAAGGAGAGATTGGTGGAACATCTGGTTGTCAATGGACTACAGGACCCAAGGCAGCATGGTTTCACCAGGGGAGGCTCGCGTCAGACCAACCGTTAATTTTTGACTGGGTGACTAGGGAGGTGGATCGGGAGGGCAGTGGACATGGCTATCTGGACTTCAGCAAGGCCTTTGACACTGTGCCACATAGAAGACTATTACACAGACTGGGAATATGGGTGTGGGCAGGACAGCAGTGTGGTGGGTAGGTAACTGGCTGGGTGGCAGGACACAGAGGGTGGTGGTAAATGGCTGTCGCCACAGAGGAAGAGTGACCAGTGGGGTACCACAGGATCAGTGCTGGGACCGGTCCTATTCAACATCTTCATCAGTGACATTAGAGGACCTAGAAGGCAGAATTTCACTGTTCGCTGATGACACAAAGCTCTGTAACAGAGTAGACACACCAGAGGGTGTAGACAGAATGAGAAGCGACCTGCAGAAACTTGAAGAATGGTCAGGGTTTGGCAGTTGAAATTCAATGCAAAAGAAGTGCAAGATAATGCATATGGGCACAAAAAACCCTGGCACAATATATCAGTTGGGGGTGAGGATATAGCATGCACCAAGCAGGAAAGTGATCTTGGGGTTATCATCTCTGATGACCTCAAGGTAGGGAAACAGTGTGACAAGGCACTAGGTAAAGCAAATAGGATGCTGGGATGCAAGGCAGGGGCATCACCAGCAGGAAAAGGAGGTCATAATCTCCGCTATACACACTAGTGAGGCCCCACCTGGAGTACAGTGTACAGTTCTGAGACCATACCTACATAAGGACATAGACAGGTAGAGAAGGTTCAGAGGAGGGCAACAAAGATGGTGTATGGATTGCATCACAAGTCCTATGAGGACAGGTGGAAGGAACTGAACATGTACTCCTGGAGGAGAGGAGGGAGAGGGGATATGATAGAGACATACAAGTATCTTACAGGGAGGAACAGGGTGCAGGAAAACACTATTTTAAGCGAAAAGATGTTCCAGGACTAGAGGGCATGGGATGAAGTTGGAGGAGAACGATTCAGAGGAAAACATGGGAAAGAATTTCTTCACAGAATGGGTGGTGGACAAGTGGAACACCTGCTGAGAGGAAGTGGTGGGGCTGAAACAATCAGGGATTTAAGAATGCATGGGATAGACATAAAGGAATTCTGGAGGTCAGGGGTAAGGGGCAACAGACTTCTAGGAATACAAACTGAACTTACAAGCTCAAATGGGCAGACTGGGTGGGCCATAGGCCCTTACCTGCCGACACTGTCTATGTATCTATGTATCTATGTAAGGTGTTCCCCTAAAAGGCAGATGATGAGATTTATGCTCCACGGTTGGGAGTTGAACCTGTGCCCCATTGGGCTTAAATGTCATGCAGAATAAACTGTGATTCAAAGATGTATTCAACCTTACTTCATTTTAAATAAATTATTTGCATCTGTGTTTTAGAATGTTACTACTTGTTTGGACAATGGATTATTGAGACTGTGCCAGTGCTTGCTCAACCAGTTTAAATCTGCAGCCTTGCCAGCCCACCTGTTCCATGGGATGTTGGGAGGTTATCCGATTTGAGGGAGGTCAAGTAAGCGCATTCTGTTGTTGTATTTGCCCTTCTCAACTGTTGGCTCCCCCCTTATGATGCCTGTGGACAAGGGGTTACACACACCTTGGGCCAGATTTTCAAAGGGGCTGGATTGTTGCAGGCCCCGGGTGCACCACAGATTTGGCACACTGGTCCTACAGCAATCTAATGGCATTTTCTACCCCATGCAGCAATTGTCACAAGTTAGAACAGCTTTTTTGTGGTTTAGCTTATGTCAGTCCTGGAGACAATTTTTACGGTGCTTGTGCCAGAAATTTGGCACAAGCTGCCGTAAATTGGGTTAACTGTCGCAACTGCATCCAACCTACTAAAATTAGATGCAGTTGCAGCAAAAGCATTTGGCACACAGCCAGATTCACTGCCAGATTAAAAGTATTGCGGTGCAGGGCTTGATGCCACAATACTTTGATGCAAGTCGCAGCATCAGTTTGTCATTGAAAATTGTATCCATGACAATGGCTGTGGCAATAGGGATGGGGAAACATGTAAAACCACTAGTTCAAAAAATAAACCCACAAACTTTTGTAATATTTTTTTCCAAGTTAAAATGGTAATCTATCACACCAAGTCCTATTCTATTTCACAAATGAAATACATAGCAGGGGATATTGTGTGATACATGATTCATCTATACTCATGCTGCTTATGCCACTCATGAGGTTACTCCAGGTGAAACAGCACTTGTATTGATAAATCATTTATCACACAGGTACCTATTGCATATCCTATATAGATATGTACATACTCTGTCTATATTAACATTGCTTTTTTGATGATGTTTACTTTTTGTGATTGTGAAATTGTATCTCCATTTTTGTACATCCATTTGGAATTAGAATAAACTGAATGGTGGAAATAGTTCATATAGTAGAGATATTTCAAGCCACCTGTGACATTCATGAAGTGGTGTAAAAAAACAGCTATGTTGAAAATGTGTGGCTGAAATATTGAAAATTACTAAATTATGAGTACATTTGAAAAATTTCAACATACCTTCATAAGTTTGCTGTTTTTTAAGATTTTGATCCCAATTTTCAACATAGTCTTTTTATGACCCCACTTCATGAAACTGGTAGGTGAAATTTTTCAAATCCTGCCCAAAAGGTGATTTCATAGTACAACTGTGAAATCCCCTTTTGTGCTGGATTTGAAAAATTTCACCTACCTTGTTCATGAGGTAGGGTCCAGAAAAGGTTATGTTGAAAATGTATGGTCAAAATATTGAAAAATATTTAAGTTATGAGTAAACATTGAAAAATGTCAACATACCTTCATAACTTTGGTGTTTTTTAAGGTTTTGACCCCAAACTTTCAACATAGTCTTTTTATGATCCCACGTCATGAACTTGGTAGTTGAAATTTTTCAAATCCTGCCTGACAGGTGATTTCATGGAATGACTGCAAAATCCCCTTTCTGACCAGACTGGAAACATTTCACCTATCTTGTTCATGAGGAGGAGTCCAAAAAAGTCTGTGCTGAAAATGTGGTTCAAAAATATAACAAGCATTTGTCAATGCAAAGTGTTGCTTGCTGTCGTTAGCAGTGGAAGTGCAGGAGTTAGACAGATGCAGTATAGGAATGGCTGTGAAGTACTGAACTGATGCTAACTCCACCCCCAACCTACACAGATGGACAGGCATTGGGGTGTGCCTTTGGGTCGTTGCCCATAATGGTCACAACATTTCACCTCACCCTAGCCTGCAGACACTTACAAGTGTTGAGGTGTGCTTTGAAGTGTTTGGGCTTTACACTCACCTCATTCCATAAGGAAATACACTGAAATGGGCGCAGTATAGGAGAATAGGGTGAACTGTGGGGCCAAAGGGTCCAAGGCGCACCTCGATGCCTGTCACTGGCTGCTGGATGGGGGTGGAATAGCATGAGCATTACTGTCGACAATCCCAAGTCACACCCCTGATGCCTGTCAGTTCCTACATGGTAGGGCGTTATGGCTGAAAACCCTAACACCCTGGGCATTTCTTGGTATTTTTACTCCAAGATTTCAACATGGGCTTTTTGTGATCCTGCTGCATGAACAGTGATACTATCAGTTCGTTAGCAGAAAGGTGATTTTGCACAGCGACAGCACCATTTGGTGCCACAGGTGCGAAAACACATTTCGAACAGGATGCGTAAAATGATAGCTGTACTATTCATGATGAGGTGTAAAAACTGGCAATGTTGAAAATCTGGAGTGAAAATATAAAAAAACTGGTGAAGTCATGAGTGTGCGTAGAAACTGCATAACGCACACCTGTAATGTAATTAGTTTTGGGATTTTTTACTGCAGATTTTCAACATAGGCATTTTGGGACCTCCGCTTGTGAACAGTGTCACTGTGATTGTCTTAAAATATCCCGAACACTGATTTCCACCAGCAACCGTGCTATTCTGCGCCAGAAGTGCAAAAACACATTTCGGCCAGGGTATGAAAAATGACAGCTATACTGCTCATAAGGAGGTGTGGAAAACGCCAATGTTGAAAATCTGGACTGCAAAGCTTACGAATTCGTGAACTTATGAGGGTGCTTGGAAATTGCACAATACACGCTCGTAACACAGTCAATTTATGGACTTTTGTCACCACATTTTCAACATAGCCAGTTTAAGACTTCTGCTCATGAACAGTGTCACTGTGATTTTCTTAATCTGTCCCGAACATTGATTTCACACACAGACCATGCCACTGTGCGCTACATGTGCTAAAACACATTTCAGGTGAGATGTGAAAAATGACAGTTGTACTGTTCATAAGGAGATGTGGTAAAATGGCAATGCTGAAAATCTGGAGCGAAAATATAAAAAAATGCTTGAAGTTACGAGCGTGCGTAGGAACTGTGCAATGCACACTCGTAAAACAGTAATTTTGGGGACTTTTTTCACCAAATTTTCAACATAGGGTTTTTGGGGGCCTACCTCATGAACAGTGTCACTGTGATATTCTTAATCTGTCCTGAACATTGATTTTGCACACCCACCATGCCACTGTGCGCTACATGTGCAAAAACACATTTCAGTTGAGATGTGAAAAATGACAGTTGTACTGTTCATAAGGAGATGTGGTAAAATGGCAATGCTGAAAATCTGGCTAAATATAAAAATGCTTGAAGTTACGAGCGTAGTATAATGAACCTCAAGCGCAACACACACTCATAAAAAGTCATTTTTTGGAATTGTTTCACCAAATTTTCAACATAGGGTTTTTTGGGGCTTTCTCATGAACTGTGACACTGTCATTTGATTATCAGTCCCAAAAGGTGGTTCCATGCAGTGACCATGAAATCACCTTTTGGGACTGAATAACAAAACGACAGTGACTGAGTTCATGAGGTGGGGTCCCAAGAACCCCATGTTGAAAATTTGGTTAAAAAATTCCCCAAAATGTCCAAGATATGCACCAAAGTTGAAAAAAACTATTTATGCCATTATACAGCTTACCAGCATTTCTTAAGTTCAGGGTCGACTTTGAGGAGTGCAGATGCATTCCCGGTCCACCAAAGATCATTGTGCTGGGCTTCAGAGTTAAGTATGGGGTGAGGTGTGAGGTGGGGGTTTGGGGAGGTGAGATATGCAGAGGGTGAGAGCAGGTTGGGGGACGGGGCAAGAGAATCAATGAAGGACTTTTTTCTTCTAGGTCTTTTTTTTTTTTAAAGAAGACGGGGGACTTTTGCCATGCTGGGATGGGCTCCCAACATGGCACCAGGTGGTTTGTTTGGGAGGGGCAGTGGAGCCGATGGGGGATTGGGCACCCCCGTTGGCCAAGGAGACTTTTGCCATGCTGGGGTGGGCTCCCAGCATGTCAGATTGAAATTTGTTTTGGGGGTGACAGTGAAGCTGATGGCCATACAGTGTGCTGCAGGGGAATGCATGAGCCATGGGGGGTGCATTATGCTGACAGGGATTGGGCTACCCCATCGGCAAATGAACTGGCGAGGGGGTCATGCTGACAGGGGAATTGGGCACCCCGTTGGCTTTTTTTTATTTTTCTTTATTGAAGTGTTTCACCAGGAAGGCACACTGAATGGCATTCGATGGCTTTCTGTCTGCTTCCTGGGGACTGTGAGAGGCCGACGGAGAAGCCATCGCCATGGGGACACCACGCAATCAGCTGTTTTGGTAGCTTGTAATGCACCAAAACAGCTGATTGCATGGTGATGTGGCTGAATGTTTTGACGCATTGTGGCATGCTCCCTAACTGCTGACTGATGCAATGTGTTTCTTGCACATGCATGCAAGCAACACAAAACAAGCATTTGTCAATGCTGAATGTTTTGCTAGTTTTGGCATTGGTAGTGCAAGAGTTAGAAAGACACATAATAGAAGTAGCAGTGAAGTATAGAATCAACATCAATTCCACCCCACCCTGCAGAGAGTGACAGGCATTGGGGTGTGCGTTTGGGTCACTGACCATAATGCTCATGCTATTTCACCTCACCCTACCCTGCAGAGTCTGACAAATGTCATGTTGTGCCTTGTGGTCATCTGGCCTTATGCACACCCCATTTCATAAGGAAGTACATTGAGAAGGGTGCAGCATAGGAGAATGGGTTGAACTTTGGGGCTGAAGAGTCCAATGCACACCTTGATGCCTGTCAGTGGCTGCATGGTGGAGGTGGAGGACCAATGGTGTGAGCAGTACAGCAGACAATCCAAAGACACACCCCTGATATCTGTTAGTCTGTACAGGGTGAGATGTAATAGTTAGAAACCCTAACGCCCTGGGCGTCTGTTGGTATTTGCACTCCAGATTTTAAAACATGGCCTTTTTGTGACCCCACCTCATGAAAGCATTTGGGACCTCTGTTCATGAACAGTGCCCTTGTGATTTTGTTAATCTGTCTCGAATGTTGATTTCCCATAGTGACAGTGCCATTTTGCACCACATGAAAATGTCAGCTGCACCATTGATAAGGAGGGGTGAAGAGATGGCAATGTGGGAAATCTGGAGTGAGAATATTAAACATTCCCAAATTTACGAGCGTGTGTGAAAACTGCCCATTGCACGCTCATAACACAGTCATTTAGTGAAATTATTTCACCAAATTTTTAACATAGCCAGTTTGGGATCTCTGCTCATGAACAGTGGCACTATGATTATCTGAATCCACCTGAACGTTGATTTCCCACAGCGACCGTGTGATTGTGTACATTTTGGGCAGGATGTGACAAATGACAGCTGAACTGTTCATAAGAAGGTGTGCAAAAATGACAATGTTGAAAATCTGGAGTGAAAATATTGCAAATTCTCAAACTTACGACTGTGCATGGACACTGCGCAATGCACGCTTGTAACATAGTCATTTTATGAATTTTTTCACCAGATTTTCAACACAGGCATTTTGGAACCTCTGCTCATGAACAGTGTCACTGTGATTTTCTTACTCTTTTCTGAACATTGTTTTTCTACAGCGACTGTGTCACTGCGCGCCGGATGTGCCAAAACACAGTTCAAGTAGGATGTGGGAAGTGAAAGCTGTACTGTTCATAAGGAGGTGTGAAAAAATGGCAATGGTGAAACTCTGGAGTACAAATATTAAAAATTATCGAAGTTACGAGTGTGCGTGGAAACTGTGCAATGCACGCTTGTAAAACAATAATTTTATGGACGTTTGTCACCTAATTTTCAACATAGGCATTTTAGGACCTCTGCTCATGAACAGAGTCACTGTGATTTTCCTAATCTGTCCCAAACACTGATTTCCCACAGCGACCATGCTATTCTGCTCCGGAAGGGTGAAAACACATTTCGGCTAGGTTGTGAAAAATGACGAGGGTGCGTGAACACTGAGCAACGCACGCTCATAGCACAGTCATTTAATGGACGTTCGGCACCAAATTTTCAACATAGGCATTTTAGGACCTCTGCTCATGAACAGTGTCACTGTCATTTTCGTACTCTGTCCCGAACACTGATTTCCCACAGGGACCACGCTATTCTGTGCTGGAAGTGCGAAAACAAATTTCGGCCAGGATGAGAAAATGACAGCTGTACTGTTCATAAGCAGTGTGGAAAAATGCCAATGTTGAAAATCTAGAATGAAAATATTACAGATTCGCGAAGTTACGAGTGCGCGTGGAAACTGCGTAATGCACACTCATAAAACAGTCATTTTTTGAATTTTTTCACCAAATTTGTAACATAGGCTTTTTAAGAGGCCACCTCATGAACAGTAGCACTGTTGTTTCATTAATTGGTCCTGAAAGGTGATTCCATGCAATGACCGCAAAATTACCTATCGGGATTGAATAACACCATGACAGTAACTGAATTTATGAGGAGGGGTCCCAATAACCCCATGTTGAAAATTTGGTGCCAAAATTCCCCAAAATGCCTGAGATATGCATCAAAGTTGAAAAAAGCCTATTTATTCCATTATACAGCTTACCGGCATTTCCTCAGTTCATGGTCGGCTTTGAAGAGTGCAGACGTGTTCCTGATCCACAGAAGATCATCACCGGGCTCTGGAGGTAAGTATGGGGTGTGGGGCGTGGGGAGGTGGGGGCATGCAGGGCTGGCGAGGTTGTTGGGGCTGCAGACTGCGAGGGACCATTTCTACTTTACAGGGGAAAAGCACATTATGGAAGATTTTGTTTTACAGGTACATTTGACATACTGGGGTGGGCTTCCAGCATGTCACCTGCATGTTTTTAGGGGTGGACTGGAGCCAATGAGGTTGGGCTCCCCATTGCTAAATGAACTGGGGAGGGGTGTCACCTGTAGGTGTTTTCAGGGGACTGTAGCCAGCGAGGATTGGGCACCCTGTCAGCAGATGAATTGGGGAGGGTGATTGTAGCCGACGAGGATTGGGTACCCCGTCAGCAAATAAAGACTGTTGGGGGGGAATGATGCCAACAGGGGGATTGGGCATCCCCCAAGTCAGCTTTTCTGGGGACTGTGCGAGGCGGACTGCACAGCCGCCACTATGTTGCACTGAAACTTACACCGGGAAAGGCATGCCCTGCAATGAGGTGGAGCTCCCTCATTGCAGCGGCTAAAACCTTTCAAGGTGGTGGAAATGCTTTTGCACTGCTGTCATAGACAGTGTGCAATCTAATTCATGCCACAGAGCCCAGCCCCAAAAAGCAGTCGCACCAAAGGCCATAACAGGACCACGCCTCCAAAACCTCCTATTCTGAAGTTACCGCAACACGTTTCTTGAGCAGCTGCAACACAACATAAAAATGACAAAGTTATGAATAAAAGTTCAAAACACATTGAAAAAACATTAACCACACTTATCTTGTTTCTTCAGTTCCCAGTTGGCGTTGAAGAAGGATGGATGTGTTTTCCTCACAGTGCTGGACTTTTTTTTGGTCAGTAAGGGGTGGTGGAGGGGTGTGTGGGTGCTGAGTGGATGATCATGGTTGGGTGCATGGTGGTGGGGTGGTCTGGAATGTGGCAAAAGACATCAATGGACAATTTTTGGCTGTTCAGGGTTTAAAGGCAAGAAACGAGTGACCAAGGGTGACACTGGGGATTGGGCATCCCGGTGACACATTGTGGGGCTAGGAAAGAATTTCAAGATTTGGAGGGGATTTGGCAGCTGCAGCAAAACACATTGCTGGGTGGTTTTCTGGTTTGCAGGGATAAATTTAAGAAAAACAAAGCAAAAAGAAAATGAGGGTCTGAGGGTGACAGTGGGGATTGGGCACCCCAGTGTCGTATTGTGGGTCATAGGAAAGAATGTCAAGATTTGGGGGGTCTCACAGGGGATTTGGCAGCCACGGCAAAAGACATTGCTGGGTGTTTTCTGCTTTGCAGAGGTCAGTTTAATGCCCCCTCAAAAAAAAAAAAAGTGAAAAACAATCATGAGGGAACAAGGGTGAAACTGGGGATTGGGCACCCCAATGTCACATTGTTGGAGGGAAATGCATTTTGAGATGAAGAGGGTCTTGGCTGGGACTCAGGAAGCCCAGGGTGGGCTTTTTAATTTTATTAATATTCCTGCTCGGAGTGGATCTCACTTTATCTGTAAGTTCTGTAGGCTGGGCAGTAATTTCTGTGGTACAGCCACAAGCTCCATGATCGGCTGCAAATTCAACGGTTAATTCCATGGTCGGTCGCAGCCATGGAACCCCAGAAAATGCAGGGCCATGATTATAAGAGACACCCTTCAAAGGCCCTATTAACTTATAATATGGTTCACCTCCTATAGCTTTATACTGCTGACAAAGCCACCAACATGACACAAGCATTGGCTTCTGTTAGGCTGTTGCCCACTCTCTGTCTTCAAGAGCACAGTATGCCTTCACCTCATTATGAGTTCGTACTGCAGGCAACGCCCTCTGACAACATGCATTAGTCCTCCAGCTGTCAAGATTCATCTTTCCTGTGCCCCGTTAAGAACACTGTACGCTGTCACGTTCCCAGGCTTCATACCAGGGCAATGCCCACATCAGTAGTGGGTATTGCCTTCCATTATTTGGGCAGTTGCGTGCACTCTGCTATCATGGACTCAGTACGCTTTCACCTCCTATAACTTTGTACTGCCAGCTTCACCCACCAACAACAGCCAGCAAAGTCTCATAATGCTTTGATCCCTTCTGTTTTTGTCCTGCTACTAACTAAGCCCCTTGAGGGATCTGCATCCTTTGGCTCACATGATTGGTCAGCCATGAACTAAGAATTGCAAGTCTTCCTCACCAGCTATGTTAGCCTTCTATCTTCCCAGGCCTCGCAGGTGGTTACCTCTGCCACTCATAAACATGGCCATTCCCTTGACCTGGTCTTCCTCCTGGGGATGGAAGCCTCCAACGTGGGGGTGGAACCTGTTGGATGGTCCAACCATCACACTGTGAGATTCAATTTTGGCACCCCCCTGTGTAGGCCTACCCCTGTGGAGATGGTCAGGTACCACCCTTTACGGGATGTGACTCCCAGTGGCCTAACTGCGGTACTTGACCTATCAGAATTTCCTGTGATGAGCGTGGATCCAGAGGTCTTGGTTTTGGCCTATAACAAGGCCATTACCTCTGCTCTGGATTCCATTGCTCCAATCCATGTGCGTCCTCTCTCCCTTCGCCCTCGGTCCCCATGGATTGATAGAGACTTGAGGGAGATGCAGCAATTAGGACGCAGGTTAGAGAGGTGCTGGCAGAAATCTGGCTTAGTTGCTGACCATCTTAGACTGCTAGAGCAATATCAACTCTATCAGTCAGCAATTGCTCGTAAGAAGGCAGTATTCCTGTCCGGGGAAATTGCTGCTGCTCAGAACCGACTGGCCCAGCTCTTTCGAACCGTGGACAGACTGTGCAACCCAGCCTGTCTACAGGTTCGTAGAGCTTTTTCGCAATTACAGTGTGAGGAGCTTGCTCGGTTCTTTGCAGATAAGGTGGATGACATCAGGGCGGAGACCCGCGCAGCACTCTCTTCGGGAATTGCCGTAGACCAGCTCCCAGTCACACTCCCTCTTTTTTCCTGGAGTTCCTTCGAAAGGCCGGAAATTGAGGATGTTATGAGGATTGTCCAGGTTATGCGCACTACATGCTGTAGTTTAGACTCGGGTCCTACAGCACTGATTATGGACTGTGGGGAGATTATCATCCTGGTTCTGGCGAGGATAGTCTGGTGCTCCTTAGACTCTGGTGAGTACCCCTGCTCCCTGAAGGAGACAGTGGTGACACCAGTGTTGAAGAAGGCTTCTTTGGACCCCGACTCCCTCGCAAACTATAGGCCTATCTCAAACCTTCCCTTTGTGGGGGAAGGTAATTGAGAAAGTAGTGGCTGCTCAGTTGGACAACCATTTGACCATCCATAGCATCTACGATCCTCTTCAATCAAGTTTTCGAAAGAGGCACAGCACTGAGACTGCGCTGGTTCGGGTGCTCAATGATCTCTTGATGGAGAGAGACCAGAAAAAATGGTCCATTTGGGTCCTGTTGGATCTGTCATCAGTATTTGACACCGTAGACCATGAGGTGCTGCTTGAGCACCTGAGAGTCATCTGTGGGCTTTCGGGTTTGGTCCACAGATGGTTTACTTCTTTCCTCACTGGTAGAACTCAGAGGGTGGTATTGGGGGTGTTTTCCTCCGATCCTACCTTTCTGTCATGTGGGGGTGCCCCAGGGCTCAGTGCTGTCTCCCATGTTGTTTGCAGTGTACATGCTTCCCCTCGGAGACATTGTAAGATGGTATGGGCTGGAGTTTCATTGTTATGCCGATGATACCCAGCTCTACTTGTCTTTTGCACCAGACCAGAATGGAGCACTCTCAGTGTTTAATAACTGCCTTGGTGAAATCCAAGGTTGGATGAGGTCCAGCTGGCTGAAGTTGAATTCTGGGAAGACGGAGGTGATTGTTGTCGATTCTGATCGCCGGATAGGGGGGTGGAGGGAAAACCATCCCACAGGTTTATTCCTGGGGGATGTTGAGCTCCCTATCTCTGAACAGGTGCGTGACCTAGGGGTGATTCTTGATGATCAGCTGACACTACATGCTCAGATGTCGGCTGTCATTAAGTTATCCTTTTACCATCTGAGGAACATTGCTAGGATCAAGCACCTTGTTCCGTCCAGGGACCTACCTACATTGATCCACGCCTTTGTGACCTCGCGTTTGGACTATTGCAATTCCCTTTACTTTGGGCTTCCAGGGGTTGACATCCGCCGCTTGCAGCTGGTGCAGAACTCTGCAGCCCGGTTGTTAACGGGGACACCTCGTTCTTCCCATATTACACCGGTGCTGCGGAAACTGCACTGGCTGCCGGTTCAGTGGCGGATCACTTTTGAAGTCAGTTTACTGACTTACAAAGCCCTACACTGTTTGGGCCCTGACTACCTGAAAGAGCTTCTGGTTCCTTACCTCCCGGAACGACCGCTCCGCTCGGCCAACAAGGGGTTGCTGGAGATTCTGAGGGTTGTTTTAAAATCTTATGGCGCCTGGGCTTTTATGTTCATGGCGCTGACCCTCTGGAATTCTCTACCCCACTGGATTAGAGAGTGCATGACTGTGGGGGGTTTTAAACAAGCACTGAAATCCTTTTTGTGGATTAAGGCATTTGGGGACGGTGCCGACTTGGTTTGATGTCATTTATCTTATTGTTTGTATTATGATGTTTGATGTTATTTATCTTATTGTTTTTATTATGATGTTTTATTCTGATTTGATTTTAACTATGTTCTGTGCCTTGATTTTTGAAAGGCGCACTTTAAATAAAGATTATTATCATTATTATTATTATATTCCCAGGAAACACCTTTACTGCATCAGTTATGAGACAGGCTCCTGGCCGCACCTTCAGCCTGGCACCTCACTACTTCCTACATGACCTACAATCTGACCATCCCATGACCAAGGGAACACCTCAGGGTTCTTGTGTTTGTCAACCTCTGCTGAAGATGTGCAACCATCAGACTTCATCAATGCCTGATTTACCAGCAACGCTTTGTTTGGAGTAACCAACGGGGACAACAACCTTAAAACACCCTCTTCAAACATGACCTAGAAGCATCGTGACTGAAGTACATAACATCTGTACTCCAGCTGCCTGAGTCCACTTGAACCCTTTGTTCTTTCAGCTGCTGACTCAATCAGACCAGCTCAGTGACAACTGGAATGGGATCTAGTCTCATCAGCTCAGCATGTGGTCCACAGGGGTTGTCTTCCTCTCCTCTCCTCTGTGCCAAGGGATACAGTAATTCTGTGAGTTGGAGAGGGTTCTGCAGTTTAATTCTTCTGATCTTTTTGGTTCCTTACCTGGAAATGCCCATTTCCTTTAGCCATAGGTCACCACCTATGGCACCTCTAACTGGGTAGAAATAATGTAGAATAAACCAAAGGTATGAGAGATCAAATGTCCAGTTAATTAGAAGCTTGCTGAGGTTTAGTGGTTAGTGGTCAGTTGATCAACCACTCCCCCAGCCACTATTTCAACTGGCTGGAGTCTCACCTCAGGGTTCTAGACAATTTTCTTTCTCTCACTTCCCACCCCTCCTCAAATTCCGCTATTCTCTTGAGTCTCCTGGACTTCTTACCCAGGAACTCCCATTTCCTTTAGCCATAGGTCTCTGCCTATGGCACCTCTAACTGGGTGGAAATAATGGAGGATGAGCCAAAGGTAAGTTTTATTTAAGCATTATACCACACCAACACATCAGAGATGAGATGCCCAGTGACTGAACTATCTATCTATCTATCTATCTATCTATCTATCTATCTATCTACCTATCTATCTGATATAAAATATAAGAAACAATATTTTAAAAATTGATATTGATGGATGCTACAGTCTTAAGTAACTGAGATCAGTGGAGCACAATATAATGAACTAAATTTGTTTTTATTTGCTGGGTCCAAGAGAATGTAATACTCTGCATGAATGATTTAAAGCAGACTACAGGGGTTATATGCCTTGAGGTCAGCAATGAATATGTCTCCAGTGCAAAGTCATGCACTTTTTTTTTTCAAATTGTTTTACCAGGAGTAGCACACTAAGCTGAAAGCTTGTTTACAGGTGTGACCTGGGAACACAGGGAAGTTAAGTGGCTTGCTCAGGGTCACACATTATGCAAGTGGCGGCTATGGGATTCAAGCCTAGGTCTACAGATTTGCAGCTCAGAGCCTTAAACCACTGCGCTATACTGTCTCCCACTTAGGAAGAAACAATCCCAAAGGGATTACTACCTGGGAGGAGAGAATCTAGCCTCCACCAGCCAGGAGAGGGACCTAGGGGTCATTACATCAGAAGACTTGAAAGTGGGTAAACAGTGCAAAAAGGCGGTACTAAAGCAAAGTGGCATGCTGGGCTGCATCGGGAAGGGAATCACAAGTCGTAGGAGGGAAGTGTTGTTACCACTCTACAGGGCGCTGGTGTGCCCCCATTTGGACTACTTCGTACAGTACTGGAGACTGCACCTCAAAAGGGACATAGACAAAATTGAGACGGTGCAGAGGAGGGCCACGAAAATGATTCAGGGACTGCATCATATGGCATACCAGGACAGGCTGAGGGAATTCAACATGTACTCCCTGGAACAGAGGAGGGAGAGGGGTGACATGATTGAGACTTTTAAATATATGAGGGGTATAACTAAGGTTAATATTCAGGAGCTTTTCCAATTGAAAGAGAGCAGGAGAATGAGAGGGCATGACATGAGGTTGAAAGGAGGAAGGGAGGTTCAGGAGTAATACAAGGAAGTTTTTCTTTACAGAGAGGGTGGTGGACCTATGGAATAGCCTACACAAGGAGGTAGTGGGGGCAAAAATGGTAAGTGAGTTCAAGAACGCATGGGATAGACATAAAGGTAGTATACAGAAAGTCAAAGGCGGGGAGGGGGAATAGCACCAGGCAGGTTCTTGGGCAGACTAGATGGACCTTATGGTCCCCTTCTACCATCACTTTTTATGTTTCCAGTTACATAGAAACATAGTCAATGACAGCAGAAAAATACCACTGGTTCATCCAGTCTGTCTGTACCACCCTACCATACTCCAAGGCCTTTTGTCTTTACAGGGTTTTTGTCTACACTATCCACCCCCGTTCCCTGAGTTACTGCTACCTCCTTTCCTACTAAGCCCTTAACTCTGTCCCATCTGTGCTTAAAACCATTAATGGTTTGATGCCCATGGCCTCAGAGAGCAGACTATTCCGTGGCTCAACCACTCTGTCTGCAAAATAAAACTTTCTCATGTCCCTCCTAAGTATTCCCATGGCAATTTCCACTCATGTCCCTGTGAACTAGATTCGCTATTCCTGCTGACTAGTTTGTCGCAGTTCACCTTGTTCATTCCTTTCAGGAACTTGAAGGTCTCTGTCATGTGGCCCCTCTCCCGTCTGACCACCAGCTAGTATAAGTTCAGTGCCCTAACCCCATGCCCATAGGATTTGCCCTGCTGGCCCTGAATCATTTTGGTTACCCAGTGCTGAACTGTCTCCAGGCTGTCTTTGTCTTTCCTTAGATGAGGACTCCAGGTTGAGCCTCACTAGTGATCTATAAAGTGGTTGTAATACCTCTTTACTCCTGCTGTCAAAACCCCTCCTGATTAACCTCAACATCCTGATTGCCTTACTGTGGGCCTTGTTACATTGGCTAGACTGTTTAAGGGAGTCACTTATAATGACTCCTAGGTCTCTTTCCTCAGAAGTAGTGCCCAGCTTAACCCCTCCCATCCAATAATCCCTTCTGGGGTTCTTGTTCCCAATGTGCATCATCTTGCAGTTTCTGGCATTGAATTTCAACTGCCAAATCTTGGACCACCTCCCCAACCTTTGTAGGTCCCTCTGCAACTCCCTTACCCCCTCCTCACTGTCTACTCTACTACAGAGCTTGGTGTCATGTGCAACACCATAACTCTAACTCAGTGGGCTATGGCTTTGGTAGGTTCAGGCTATGTCATGCTACCACCAACACAACAATCCCAAGCCCTACCACATCAACCCCACCTGCCACAAGAAAGCTTGAGTAATAAATGTCCATTGCTGGCTTTAAGGCTTTTATTGCCCCTCCATTGTAGTCTATTTCACCCCGTGTCAATTTCTAGGATGCAAAGTGTTTCAGCCAAATTCTCAAAGTTGAATGAAATACCGTAAATTGGACCCAAAGTGAAGCAAAATCAAATTTGCCGATGTCCAATTTTTCTCACCCTTTGGCACCACATCAGGAAGTGGAAAGGATTAGGATGCCAGCTCCATGGAGTCAGAATGTGATCCGTTCCCTTTCTTGAAATCAGAAAATTGTGACTTGATCCTGGCTGTTTGACCAGGAAATTTCCTTTGTGTAGATGTTAGTTAGAAAACAACTGGTACAACATAGAGTTACAGGCTATGAGAACTGAGCTAAATGTGTAATTTTTATTAACGCAAAAACAATATCCTGGTATTCCTAGAGGAACAGAAAGATGCGCTGAACCTTGAATTTCTAGAGGTTTCCACCACAGAAAATGTTTCCTCTTCTCAGTGCCAGGACCATGATGGAAAGAACACATAGAAACATAGGAACATAGACAATGATTGCAGAAAAAGATTAAACGTCCATATAGTCTGCCTTGAGTTCCATATTTTCCCCAGGACCTATTGTTCATATGGGGTTTTATCCCTACTGATCTATAGCCCTGCTCCACTCCTTACTGCTACCGACTTGAGCAACCACAAACCCTTCACTCTGCCCCAGCCAAGCTTGAAACCATTTATTGTCTTGGCACCCACCTCCTCCCCTGGCAGATTGTTCCACAGCTCCATCACCTTTTCCATAAAATAGAACTTCCTCACATCTCTCTTTTTTATTTAAAATTTTATTCATAGAATCATAAAATCATAGAAATATGCCGGCAGAAAAGGACCCCAAGGCCCATCCAGTCTGCCCACAACCTCCCTCCCCTAGGAAGATCCCCTCCATTCTTTTCCAGCCTGCCCTCTGCCTGCCAGTCCCATGTGCATGTCCCAGGCCCTCTTAAAACTCTGCACTGTATCCACCCCACCACCCATTCCAGTAGCCTGTTCCATGGCTATACCACCCTCTCGGTAAAGAACCTCCCCCTGATGTCCCCTCTGAATCTGCCCCCATCTAGTTTGAGGGTATGTCCCTTAGTGGAATTGTTCTTACTCATTTTGAATATGCTGTCCACTCTCACCTTGTTTATGTCCTTCAAGAACTTGAATGTCTCCACCATATCCCGCCTCTTCCTCCTCACTTCCAGTGAGTACAGGCCCAGCTCCCCCAGCCTCTCCTCATATGACCTCCCCTGAAGCCCCCACACCATTTTGGTTGCTCTTCTCTGGACCCTTTCCAGCCTGTCCTTGTTCCCTTGTTGGTATGGCTTCCAGAACTGGACCCTATATTCCATGTATTGCCTGACCATGGTTTTGTACAGTGGCAGGATCACCCCCCTCCTCCTGCTTGTGAAACCCCTCCCTATGCATGCCAGCATTCTTAGTGCCTTTCCTGCTGCTCTGTCGCATTGACTCCAGACTTTCAGATTGAGATGGTTATCCTCAGGTCTCTTTCCTGCTCTGTCTCCTCTAGCACCTCCCCCATGTCAGTATTTTGCCTTTGGGTTGTTATGCCCTAAGTGCATAATTCTGCACTTGTTTGTGTTGAACTGTAACTACCACCTTTCTGACCACTCCTCCAGCCTGGCCAAATCCTCCCTCATATCCTCCACCCCCCTTCCACCTTATCAACCCTGTTACTACAAATTTTCATGTCTTCCACAAACAGACACACCTTCCCCCATAGACCCTCTGTGATGTCCCCAATGTATATGTTGAAAATATGGGTCCCAACACAGACCCCTGGGGAACCCCACTCATTACACTTTCTTCCTTTGAGTGTACCCCATCTACTATGACCCTCTGAGTCCTCCCCTCCAACCAATGTCCACCCATCTAGTGAGCTTGTTCCCCACCCCAAGCTGTCCACCTTGCCTACCAGTCTCCTGTGGGGGATGGTGTAAAATGCCTTCTTGAAGTCCAGGTAGGCCAGGTCCACTGCCCCCCCCCCGGTCCCATGTCTCCGTCACTCTGTTGAAGAATTCAGTCAGGTTGGTCTGACAAGACCTACCACCTGTGACTCCATGCTGATTGTCATTTAGGAGTCCCTCCCCCTCTAGATATGTAATCGGCCTTCCTTAATCAGCGCCTCCATCAGCTTACCAACCACAGAGGTCAGGCTGATCGGGCGGTAGTTTCTTGCTTTCCCCTCTCGCCCCGCCCCCCCCCTTATGTAGTAGTACTACCTCAGCCTTTCTCCAGTCCCCAGGAACCCTTTCCTTGTGCAGTGATAGGCTGAATAGCCTTGTGAATGATGTTGCCAATTCCTGTTTTAATTCTTTGAGCACCCTCAGGTGAATCCTGTCTGGCCCATCGCCTTATCCGTCCACAGCTTGCCCAATTCTTCTAGTACCCTAGCTTCTGCAAAGGGACTAGAGTCCATCTCCCTAACCGGCCTCCCCCAATTTTCCTATTTCGGCCCCCCTCCACCATAAAGATCAATGCAAAGTATCTATTTAAGACATCAGCTTTTTCTATGCCACCCTCCGCCAGTGCCCCCTTCCCCCTTAGGCCTTACAATCCCACTCTTCCCCTTTTTCCTGTCACTCACATATTTAAAAAAAACTCTCATCCCCACTTTTTACCCCCTTGCTATACATTCTTCTGTTTCAGCCTTGGCCTGCTTGATCACCTTCCCCACTGTGGTAGCACTGTGCCCCCCCCCGGCTTGGGAGGCAAGTCTGAGAGAAGAGACTCTGCACTGTCATCTTTCTTCCATCCTGAAAGCCTGTTGCGCAACAGCACCCCTTTTCTGTCCATTTCTTTACTGTACTGTAGGCAGCCCACCTATGCTACTGTTTTTTTTGTGTCCTTTTATGTTGGCTCACGCTTGTGTGCCAGCCAACATATTGCAGTAGTACAGATTTGGAGGTGCGGTCACTGTGGGCGAATGCAGGGCATGCATCAGTAGGTGCATCCCTCATTCCCCAATAAGCCAGCATGCAGGCACCGACACCAGCAACATGTAAACTGGCCACCAGATCTAAGAAAAGTGCTGTTGCAATGAGAGCCAAGCTCATCACGCAGCGGCACAATAACATGCCTCCCGACGTGCCTTTCCTGGTGAAGCAGTCTGAGAAATATGGCGGCACTGACTGTCGCCGCACAGAGTGCCGACTTCAGGGGTGCCCAATCCTCCTGTCGGCATGCCCCAACCCACTTTAGTTGCCGATGGGGGAGACCACTCCCCATTGGCATAATGCCCCCTTCCATTTCAGTTCTGTGCAGAGGGGTTGCCCGATCCCCCTCGGCATCATGCTCCACCACAGTCTTTCTTTGCTGACAGGGGTGCCCAATCCCCTCGGCATCTTGTGCACCCCCACCCATTTCTGTGCTGATGGGAGGCCCAATACCCGTCGGCTGCCGCCCCTCCCTATAATGCAGGTGGTACACTGGGAGCCCACCCCAGTGTACCAAACAAACACCTGCAAAAATAAAACAATGACCCTCATTGTCTTTTTTCCCCCCCACCTGTAAAAGAAGAAAAAGGTCCCACGCGGTCTCTCCTGCCCACTCCTCTAACCTGCACCTATCCTCTGCGTACTCTGGCTCTCCACACCCCCCTCACCCATACTTACCTCTGGAGCCCAGCGTGACGATCTTCGGTGGGCCAGGAACACGTCTGCAGTCTTCAAAGCCGACCGTGAACTGAAGAAATGCCGATAACCTATATAATGGCATGAATAGGGTTTTTTCAACTTTGGTGCATATCTTGGGCATTTTTGGGAATTTATACACCAAATTTTCAACATGGGCTTATTGGGACCCCTCCTCATGAATTCAGTCACTGTCATGACATTATTCAGTCCCAAAAGGTGATTTCGTGGTCACTGCGCAGAATCACCTTTTGGGGCTAATGAAATGACAGTGCCACTGTTCATGAGGTGGGTTCTCAAAAAATCTATGTTGCAAATTTGGTGAAAAAAATCCAAAAATGACTGTTTTACGAGCATGCGTTGCAGTTTCCGCGCACGCTCATAACTTCATGAATTTGTTATATTTTCACTCCAGATTTTCAACTTTGGCATTTTTCCACACCTTCTTATGAACAGTAGAGCTGTCATTTTACATATCCTGGCCAAAATCTGTTTTCGCACTTTTGGCGCAGAATAGCACGCTCACTGTGCGAGATCAGTTTTAGAGACAGATTAAGAAAATGACAGTGACACTGATCATGAGCAGAGGTCCTAAAATGCCTGTGTTGAAAATTTGGTGATGAAAGTCCATAAAGTGACTGTGTTACAAGCATGTGTTGCGCAGTTTCCACGCACCCTTGTAACTTCGCAAATTTACAATATTTCCATGCCAGAATTTCAACACTGGCATTTCTTCACACCTCCTTATGAACAGTACAGCTATAATTTTTTGCATCCTGCCCCAAATGTGTTTTCGCACCTGTGGCGCACAATGGCGTGGTCGCTGTGGGAAATTAACTTTTGTAACAGATTAACAAAATCACAGTGCCACTGTTCATGAGGGGATGTCCCAAAATGCCTATGTTGAAAATGTGGTTAAAAAAATCCCCAAAATAATTGGGTCACGGACACGTGTTGTGCAGTTTCTATGCATGCTCATGACTTCACCAATTTCTCATATTTTCACTCCAGATTTTCAATGTTGCCATTTTTTTACACCTTTTCATGAACAATACAGTTGTCATTTTTCACTTTCTGCCCAAAATGTGTTTTCGTGCCTGTGTCACCAAATGGCATAGTCACTGTGCAAAACCACCTTTCGGCTAACAAACTGATAGTGCCACTCTTCATGAGGTGGGGTCACAAAAGCCCATGCTGAAAATTTGGAGTGAAAATACCAACAAACACCTATGGTGTTAGGGTTTCCAATCAGATCACCTACCTGTAGAGACTGACAGGCATCAGGTGTGTGACTTGGGATCATTGGCTGTAATGCTCACTCCATTCCACCCCCCACCCCACCCTGCAGCCAGTGACAGGCATTGAGGTGTGCCTTGGAGTGTTCGGCCCTAAAGTTCACCCCATTCTCCTATACTGCACTCATCTCACTGTATTTCCTTATGGAATGGGGTAAGTATAAGGTCCAAAGATCCCAAAGCACACCACGAAACTTGTCAGTGTCTACAGGGTAGGGTGAGGTAAAATGGCATCAATGTTCTAGCTGATGACCCTAAGGCACACCCCAACACCTGTCAGTCTCTGCAGGGTGGGAGTGGGGTTGGCGTCAGTTCAGTACTTCACAGCCATACCTATTATGCATCTCTAATTCCTGCACTACCAATGCCAGCGAGACAACATTCGGCATTGACAAATGCTTGTCTCTCTCCACCTGCCTGCCTAGGGAAAGCACAGCAGGCTATTACCAGGTTTTCCTGCATTCAACTAGCTGTCATGCCAGTAGCAAAATAGAAGAAAGTTTTTATTGCAGAGCTGCAGACGCAGCTCCACTCTGTAAAACAAGCTTCTGTGTTGTGAAGTGCCATTGCGCTTTCCTACATGAACATGCACAGGATTGCAGTGCTGTGCAGCTGCTTTAAGATAAAGAGCAGTTTTAATAAATCAAAACAGCTTCCTCAGATATCTCCTTGTTTTGTTTTGTCTGAGGGAATCCTGTAAATATTGTAAAAAGGTGTCTATAATTAGATAAATACGTGGCTTGTTTCCCTATAGTAGAACTGCTGAAATTAGGAAAGAAACAGAGCTCTTATGCAAATTCCTGTTTAAAAACCCCTGTTATGAGAGAGGGAGCTGCCTTTGGCCCCATCCACACTACAACGCTCAGGCCGAGTAACGAATGCAAACGATTACAGCCGGGGAGCACTGCAGTGTGTCCACAGTGAGGCAGTGTCCGTTATGGGACTGGTACTGCCAGTCCACACTGCAGGAGCTGGGCGACCATTACGGCGGCACCTGATCCCACAATGCAGCTTGTGCTGCACTAGGGGACTGGTACCACGCGTCCACACTATGGCCGGTAACGTTACCGAGGCATAACCGGTTTCATAACCGTTGTTGAAACCACCTCATATGTGGTTTCAACAATGGTTACGAAAAGACCTGTAACGTTACAGGTGTAAACGCATGCCGTTGCAGTAACGGTTTGGGCCCTCTGTAATGTAAGAGAGGTGTAGTGTGGACAGGGCCTTTATGTTCCCTTGCTTCTTTCTCCCTAATTTAGTTAGAGGCTTTGTGCCTTTGGCGTAAAAGTCTGTAGAACCTGTTAAAAGAAAGAAAAAGAAGCAGAAATCAAAACTATGCCTTCCTCAGTGTTGCAAGCTTGTGAGTGAAAGCTCTGACCTAAAGTATGTGTATTTTGCAGAGACTTTCACTTGCTGCTGTATCCTGTTAAAACCCCCTGAAAAAGCTAGAAAAGGGGTTCAAAATAGCAGTATCCCTGTTCTAAGTATTAAAACCTGATGTTAACAAGCATTTGTCAATGCTGAATGTTGTCTTGCTGGTTTTGGCATTGGTAGTGCAGGAGTTAGAGAGACACATGATAGAAGCAGCAGTGAAGTATAGAACCGGCATCAACCCCACCCCACTCTGCAGAGAGTGACAGGCATTGGGGTGTGCGTTTGGGTCACTGGTCATAACGCTCATGCTATTTCACCTCACCCCACCCTGCAGAGTCTGACAAGTGTCACATTGTGCCTTGGGGTCATCTGGCCTTATGCTAACCCCATTTTATAAGGAAGTACATTGAGATGAGTGCAGCATAGGAGAATGGGTTGAACTTTGGGGCTGAAGAGTCTAAGGCACACCTTGATGTTTGTCAGTGACTGCAGGGTGGAGGTGGAGGACCAATGGCGTGAGCAGTACAGCAGACAATTCAAAGACACACCCCTGAAGCCTGTTAGTTTGTACAGGGTGAGATGTAATAGTGAGAAACCCTATTGCCTTGGGCGTGTGTCGGTATTTGCACTCCAAATTAACATGGCTTTTTTTGTGACCCCACCTCATGAAAGCATTTGGGACCTCTGTTCATGAACAGTACCCCTGTGATTTTGTTAATCTGTCTCGAATGTTGATTTCCCACAGTGACCGCACCATTCTGCACCAGATGAAAATGTCAGCTGCACCATTAATAAGGAAGTGTGAAGAGATGGCAATGTGGGAAATCTGGAGTGAAAATATTAAACATTCTTGAAGTTACAAATGTGTGTGAAAACTGCACATCACACGCTCGTAACACAGTCATTTAGTGGAATTATTTCACCACATTTTTAACATAACCATTTTGGGATCGCTGCTCATGAACAGTGGTGGCACTATGATTATCTTAATCTACCCGAACGTTGATTTCCCACAGCGACAGTGTGATTGTGCACCAGATGTGCGAAACTACATTTCAGGCAGGATGTGACAAATGACAGATGAAGTGTTCATAAGAAGGTGTGCAAAAATGACAATGTTGAAAATCTGGAGTAAAAATATTACAAATTCTCGAACTTATGACTGTGCATGGACACTGCGCAACGCACGCTTGTAACATAGTCATTTTATGGAATTTATTCACCAGATTTTCAACATAGGCATTTTGGGACCTCTGCTCATGAACAGTGTCACTGTGATTTTCTTACTCTCTTCTGAACATTGTTTTTCTACAGCGACAGCGCCACTGCGCTCTGGATGATAGCTTACAGTTCAGGTAGGATGTAGAGTAAGCTGTACTGTTCATAAGGAGGTGTGAAAAAATGGCAATGGTGAAAATCTGGAGTACAAATATTAAAAATTATCGAAGTTCCAAGCATGCGTGGAAACTGCACAACGCACGCTTGTAAAACAATCATTTTATGGATGTTCATCACCAAATTTTCAACATAGGCATTTTAGGACCTCTGCTCAAGAACATTATGACTGTGATTTTCTTACTCTGTCCCAAACTCTGATTTCCCACAGCGACCACGCTATTCTGCGCCAGAACTGCAAAAACACATTTCGGCCAGGATGTGAAAAATGATAGCTGTACTGTTCATAAGGAGGTGTGGAAAAATATCAATGTTGAAAATCTGGAATGAAAATATTACAGATTTACGAAGTTACGAGCGTGCATGCAAACTGCGCAATGCATGCTTGTAAAACAGTCATTTAACAGATTTTCAGCACCAAATTTTCAACATTGGCATTTTAGGATGTCTGCTCATGAACAGTGTCACTGTGATTTTCTTACTTTATTCTGAACACGACACGTTGGCCTTTCATTCCTGCTTGAAGTGCAACACATTTCGCTAAGGTATGAAAAAATGACAGCTGTACTGTTCCTAAGGAGGTGTGGAAAAATGCCAATGTTGAAAATCTGGAGTGAAAATATTACAGATTCGCGAAGTTATGAGCATGCAACTGCGCAATGCAAGCTTGTAAAACAGTAATTGTTTTTTTCACCAAATTTACAACATAGGCCTTTTGAGAACCCACCTCATGAACAGTAGCACTGTTATTTCGTTAATCGGTCCTGAAAGGTGATTCTGCACAGTGACCGTGAAATCACCTTTCGGGACCGAATAATGCAATGACAGTGACTGAATTCATGAGGAGGGGTCCCAAGAATCCCATGTTCGAAATTGGGTGCCAAAATTCCCCAAAATGCCTGAGATATGCACCAAAGTTGAAAAAACCCTATTTATGCCATTATACAGCTTACCGGCATTTCTTCAATTTGTAGTCGGCTTTGAAAAGTGCAGACCTGTTTCGGGTCACCAGAAGATCAAGCAGTTGGGTCTCTGGGGTAAGGCATGGGGTGAGGGGAAGGTGGTGGGCCAGGTTAGGAAGGGGCTGCAGACCGTAGGACCTGCTTACTTTACAGGGGAAAAAACATCGCTGGAAGGTTTTTATTTTTATAGGTACATTTGGCATGCTGGGGTACTGGAGCCAATGGGGATTGGGCACCCGTCGGCAAATAAAAAGAGTGTTTAGGTGGGATGATGCCAACCAGGATTGGGCTTCCCGTCGATGGCAAATGAACTGGGAGGGGTGTCACCTGCGGGTTTTGAGGTGGGGACTGTAGCCAATGGGGATTGGGCACCCCTTTGGCAAATAAAAGAGTGTTGGTGGTTGGGATGAAGCCAACAGGGGATTAGGCACCCGTGATTGACTTTCTGGGGGCTGTGTGAGCGGACGCCACAGCCGCCTCCATGCCGCACAGAAATTTACACCGGGAAAGGCACGCCCTGCAATGAGGTGGCACTCCCTCATTGCTGCAGCTAAACCCTTTCAAGGTGGTGGACACGCTTTTGCACTGCTGTCACAGAGAGCGTGCAATCTAATTCGTGCCATAGAGCCCAGCCCCAAAAAGCAGTGGTGCCACAGGCCACAACAGGATCTCACCTCCAAAACCTGCTATTCCGATGTTACCGCAACATGTTGCTTGCGCAGGCGCAAGACAACATAAAAAGTAGCAGGAGCTTTCTTAAGATGTATTCGGTCTCTGTATCTCCTATTAGTGTTTTTTTGGTGCTAAAAACACTAACAGGTCTACAGAGCAGAATTAAGTCAACAGCTTTCTGTAAGAGCAGTGTCATTAAAAGTTTCCCATGCTAAAAATGCTGTTTTATATGAGAACTTCTCCCTGAAACTCTGCTTGCTCTTCTTAGTTCTTTTGTTTGATTTTCCCTCTGTAAAATAAGAACCCTCTGCATTAAAGAAAACAAAAGTCAATCTTTAAGCTAAACCAAACCCTTACTGTTTGTTATGCACACATTGATATAATTTCTGCTTATTTCATCCTGACAAAGAACTGAATTATTTTACTTCATAAGTGCTGTCCCCAGCCATTGTAGCTCACATGAGTGTTGTTGAGCAGGCCTCACCTGGGTGTTGTTCTGCAGGTCTTCTTTTAGGGGCCAGTGCCCCTTTGTGCTGCTGTTCATATAGAGGTTGACCTGTCAATCACAGCAGGTGGGTGGAGCTACAGTGGACAAATGCTCCCAAAAATGCTAAAACTGTTTTTCTGTTGGGAGGCTTCCATTATGAATTATGATTTATATTATTTGGGATATTATGTTTGAATTCTATTTTGTTAGCCTAGAAACACTTTTGTATTAGACTAGGAGGCGGAGCCTCATGCATCTTGTCATACCTTTCAACCTTTTGTCTCTGAAATGAGGGACATGGACATTTTTTGACACTCAAAATGAGGGATAATGAGGGATGCAGAGCCTCAGAATGAGGGACATATCCTCAAACATAAGAATACACGCTCAGAACATTGTGGAAACTATTGTGTTTACTTGTACAAAGTTTATTTTTGATTTAGCATCTTGGAATATTATGAATTTCTGCTTTAAAGTCTGAATTTACATCACATTCTCTGTAAGGACAGTCCCTTTTCCATGAGGGACGAATGAGGGACAGGGCAGTTTTAAAGGATAAAATGAGAGATGTCCCTCATAATTAGGGACAGTTCAGAGGTAGGCACCTTGTGACTAGTCTGTATATAAGGTCCTGTCTCCAAGTCTAAAGCAGATCAGTTCAACCTTGGAACAGGTTGAGGAAGCACAGAGGGTGGGACTGAAGCTAAGTTTTAGCTGTGTAATGTTAATTTGATTTATTTTATTTTGCTGAAAGTCTTTATTGTATTTTATTTTCTTTGTAAATAAATTGGCACACTTGTGAGTGTTTGCACCTACTTCTTGTCTGTGCTTTTCTCCCACATACCCACTACGACACCCACTTCCCTCAGTTTATGCTTAAACACTCCCTTGTATACCAGCTTGTTGACGAATACTTCCTGCAAGGCTTCCAGCATCCCCCTACTCCTATCTGTGGCTGCTGCGGGAATGACCCAATCTATGTCAGGTAGATTTAGGTCTCCCACTAACACGGTTTCCCCCTTGTTGGCCATGTCCTGTATCTCTTTACCCATCTGCCTGTCAACTTCCTCCTCTTGATTTGGTGGTCTGTAAACCATCACTACCTTCACTGCTTTCTCCCCTGCTCTACTTAAGGACACACATAGGGCCTCCACAGTCCATCCCCCCCCCCACACCAATACAACTATCCCTTCCTTTACATAAAGGGCTACCCCCTCCTTCTTTCTATCTTTTCTCTTCTGTACGGTACATACCCAGGCATTTCCACTTTCCAGCTATGGTTTTCAGTCCACCAGGTCTCCGTGACTGCCACCAGGTCCAGGTCACCCTCCACCACTATCACCTGCAGTTCTCCCATCTTATTAACATAGAAACATAGAAACATAGAATTTGACGGCAGATAAGGACCGCTTGGCCCACCCAGTCTGCCCATTTCCCTACCTACTGGATAAGCTGCAGATCCTAGTTAACCAGCAGCCTACTTCTTCCTACCCCCACTCCCTAGAATTGCCTTATGACTGTCCCATGCATGCTTGAATTCCACCACGGATTTTGACTCCACAACCTCCTCCGGAAGGCTGTTCCATGCATCCACAACCCTCTCTGTGAAAAAATACTTCCTTAAATTACCTCTCAGCCACCCCCCCTCTATCTTCAAATCATGCCCTCTTGTTCTTGCACACCTCTTTTTTTGAAAGATGCTACCCTCTTGGACTTTGTTGATTCCCTTGAGGTACTTGAACGTTTCTATCATGTCCCCCCTCTCCCTCCTTTCCTCGAGGCTATTCATATTAAGCTCCTTTAGTCTCTCTTCATATGTCTTCCGGTGCAGACCCTGCACCATTTTAGTTGCCCTCCTCTGGACAGCTTCCATCCTGTCTATGTCTTTGCGGAGACTGGATCTCCAGAACTGCACACAGTACTCCAGATGGGGTCTCACCAGCTGTCTGTACAGAGGGATAATAACTTCCTGTTTTCTACTGGTGATGCCTCTCCCTATGCATCCCAGTATCCCCCCAGCCCTCCTTGCTGCCCTCTCACATTGCTTGCCCACCTTTAGGTCATCTGATATGACTACCCCCAGGTCCCTTTCCATTTTTGTTGTTGTTAGTATCTCACCCCCATTGTGTACTCTTCCCTGGGTTTTGTTTCCCAGGTGCATTACCTTGCACTTCTTAGCATTAAATCTAAGCTGCCATACATTTGACCATTTCTCTACCTTGCCAAGTCCCTTCTCATCCTTTCCACCCCACCCTGTACATCAACTCTGTTGCAGATCTTTGTGTCATCTGCAAAGAGACATGCTTTTCCTTCAGTCCTTCTGCAATGTAACTTATAAAGACATTGAAGAGGACTGGTCCTAATACTGAACCCTGCAGTACCCCACTAGTAACCCTCCTTTCTTCTGAGTGGACTCCATTTACTATTACTCTCTGTGTCCTATTCTCCAGCCAATTATTTACCCAGGCTGTCATCTTGGGACCCACTCCCAGGCTGGCTAACTTGTATATTAAACTTTTGTGTGGGACTGTGTCAAATGCCTTGCTAAAGTCTAGGTAGGCCATGTCCACAGCCCCTTCCTGATCTACTACTGTGGTCACCCAGTCAAAGAAATCTATCAGATTCATCTGGCATGTCCTTCCGCTGTGAATCCATGCTGCCTAGGGTCCTGTGCCCCTCTGGCCTCTAGATACTCGACAATTCTTTCCTTCAAGTGATTCCATCATTTTCCCTATCACTGAGGTTAAACTAACAGGTCTGTAGTTTCCTGCTTCTGCCTTGCTCCACTTTTGTGAAGGGAATCACATCTGCCTCCTCCAGCCTCGGGTACCACCCCATCCTCCCATGATTTGTTAAAAGGGTAGTCAGTGGTGTCACTAGTTCTACCATTAGTTCTTTAGAATTCTGGGATGAATCCCATCAGGCCCCATTGCTTTGTCACCTTCAGTTTTAAAGTTCTTTCAGAACCCTTTCTTCTGTAAATGGGCTAGTATCAACTTCTGTATCCAGAGTGTTTCTACTGTTTGTTTTATGTACCTCCCTCTCTTCATTTGTAAATACTGAGCAAAATATTTGTTTAATATC
Source organism: Neoceratodus forsteri (assembly GCA_016271365.2). NCBI lineage: Eukaryota > Metazoa > Chordata > Ceratodontiformes > Ceratodontidae > Neoceratodus > Neoceratodus forsteri. The sequence continues at coordinate 154,513,706 of CM028138.1, forward strand.
TCTGCCTTTTCACAGTCTCCTCTGCCCACCCTCCCTCCCTTTATTAAGCTCACTATCCCTCCCTTGGTCTTCCCTGGCTCCTGATGTACCTATAAAGATTTTATCCCCTTCTTAACTGGTTGGCTATCTTTCCTCGGTTTGGGCCTTTGCTGTTCTGACTGCCTTCCCAGCCTCCTTTGCTTTATCTGATACAGTTCCCTGTCCTGCTCCTTCTGTGATTCCTTGTAATTCCTGAATGCTTTCTTTTCTCTTGAACCTTCACTGCCACTTCCTTTGAGAACCATAGTGGTTTCTTAAATCGTTTTGTTTTGTTTATTGCTTCACACAAAGGCTCGTTACCTCTGTGATGGCAGTTTTATTATTCCCCATTGTTCTTCCACCCCTCCTTCCTGCCCATTTGCTAGTGCATTCCTTAGGCACTCACCCATTTTAGCAAAGTCAGCCTCCTAAAGTCCAATACTTTTGTCTTTGTAAGCTTGACTCTATTGCTGTGTTTATTATGAACCATACTGTTCGATGGTCGCTAGTTCCCAGATGGCTACCCACTTCTACATCTGTGATCCTCTCTCCATCTCCATTTGAGAGAATCAAGACTAATATTGCTCCCTCTCGAGTGGGCTCAATACCTAGTTGTCTAAGGCATGCCCCTGTAGGGCATCTAGAATAACTCCACTCTTGAGTGGAGCTGCAACTGTACTCCTGTTAACATCGGGCATATTCAGATCACCATCAACAATATCTCCCCTTTTCTGCCATTCTAAGTATACTTTCTATCATTTCCTTGTCCATTTCCTCCCCTGAGAGAAGTCTCTCTCTAACCCTGTGCGTTTTGGTGCCATTGCCTGTCTCCAAATTTACCCACAGTGCTTCTTCTCCTCCTCCCTGTTTACCCTTTTGTTCTGTTGCTTTTATTCCTTCCCTTATGTAAGCGCTACTCCTCCTCCTCTTTTACCCTCCCTGTCCCTCCTGTAGATAGTGTATCCTGGTATGTTTACGTCCCAGTCGTGGTTTTGTGTGTACCATGTTTCTGTGACTGACACGATATCCAGATGTTCCTCCTCCATCAAGGCCACTAATTCAGGAAGCTTGTTACCCAGACTACGGGCATTGGTACTCATTGCTCTCCATTTTTTGATGGCTTTCCCTTCTGTTGCATAATCCCCCACTGACCGTTCTACCTCGGTCTTTTTCTCATTTAGTACCCTGTTTTGTAGGGAGAGGCTAGGATTTTCCTGCTGCTTGTCAGTGCCTCCCCCTTTGACTAGTTAAAAGCTTGCTAATGAAGCATTTAAACCGATTGCTCAAAGACTTGTTCCCTTCCTGGACAGATGAGACCATCCTGCCAGTATAGGCTGGTGTCCTCAGGTGGAACCCCAGTCTCAATGAAGCCAAACCCTGCTCCGCGCCATTTTTCAACCATTCATTAAACTGCATAGCTAATTACCCTCACCTCCCCTCATGCCTTTGACAGGCAGCACCTCTGAGAAGGATACTGTGTGTGCTACTTGTCTTGGCCCCTCCCCAACTCTGCAATGTCCTCCTGCACTGCTCTAATCTCATGATGAGCCAAGTCATTTGTCCCTAGGTGGACAATTATGTCCAGCTCAGACTCCCTGCAGCTGTTCTCGTGATCCTGAGGATGCGCTTCCTGTCCCTCAAGCCATGGCACCAGGCAGGCACCTTACTTCAGTTTCCCAGCTCCCCAGTTCTATACCTCTAATAATTGGAGTCCCCACCAGGAGCTGCTTCCTTTCCTGTAGTGTCCTCTGTCTCCTTCCTGTGGGCCTCCCTTGTGACAGTTGTCATCAGTCTTCTCTGCGGGTGCATCCATAGTGGAGCTATGCTCCCCCAGAATGGTGTATGGATTGTGGAGCAGAAAAATTGACTGGGTGTGCCTCCTTTCCACCATCCTCACCCTCCCTGAGCCCACTGTGGTCTAACTGCTGTGCTTTCTTCGCAACCTCTGAGGTAGTGGTGGTGGCGCTAGTGCTCCCTGGATGGGGGAGGTTCCCTTCCTACTGTCCAGTGTGGCCTGGGGGAAGGTTTCCTTACTATTACCTAGACTCCTGGCATTTGTCAGCAAACCCCTCCACCAGCCCCCTTTTCCCTTTCCCCCCTTGTCGACTTCTCTTGCCTCCATCTGTGGGGGAGATTTAGTTAGGCCTGATCCTCTTCTCACTCCTACTGGGCTACACCTAGCTTTGCCCTCCTCCAATCCTAGTTTAAAGCACTCTGCAGTATTCTATCTATATATCGCAGTAGCTTCCTCCTCAAAATCCTGGCCCCCTCGTCATTTACAGTATATGTAACCTATCTCTTGCATACAGATGTTGGTCTAGCCATGTGTCTCCCCAATCCCCTATACATTCATAACCTTCCCTCCCTCCTGCACCACTGCCTCAGCCAGTGGTTAAAGTCTGTGATTCTCAATTGTCTCGCTGTACTGGTGTAGTGTACTTACAGGATGTCTGAGAAGGCTATGGTATCTACAATCCCCTTGCACCCTCTAGCTGGTTCCAAAAAAATCTTTTCTATACCTCTTAGACTACCTCTCCGGCCAGATCATTTGTGCCAAGTTGTACAACCAGGTTAGGTTCCCCCCAAATCAGCCTAATGCACTCTTTAATTCTTGGGAGTGCCCTGCTTACTTCCATCCCTGGTTCACATGAAACCAACCTCCTCTTGAAGGCTACACCCTTTCTTAACCAGTGGATCCCTTTAATAATGGAGTCCCCATACACTATCACTGATTTTTCATGTGCTGCCCCCAAGAGTGCCACAGCTTGCCCTACCTGGCTATTTCTCCCTTTCCTCCTGGCTCCCCCATTCATCTTCCACCTCCACCCCTTTCTTCCCTGTCCCTTGGTCCCTCTGCCCTGCTGGAAGGCCCCTGGCCTCGTCCCCCTCCCCCGAGTCCTTTCCTACCCTTGCCAATTCCATTCCTGCCCCTCTCCAACCCATCCTCTCCATGGATGCCTGTCCTTCTTCCGATTCTCCTCATGACACCACTCCCCGCTTCCCGCTTCCCCTTCCCTTTCTCACCCCTGCTTGCTACACCCTGTCCCCCCACACTATCCCTCCCTTTCCTCTTGTTATCTCCCTTCCCCTTCTCCTTCTCTTGGGCCACCATAGCCTGATCCTCCCCTTTTCCTGACTTCTCCTGCCTTTCCTTGTCCTCCTGATCATTCTCCACTGCCTCAATCCTATACACATCCTCCTGCTCCATTATCCCCATTAAGGGCCAGTATCTGTTGGAGCCTGCTGTGCACCTATGCTCAAGAACACTGGTACTCCTGCCTGTCGTGTCCCTGTCCCCTGACCTGGTCATTCCTACCATGTCCCCCTGTGTGACATGCCCCCCCATCCACCCGGTCGGTCTGCCTCCTGCCTCCTACTTGGTTTCCCTCTGCAGTTTTTCTGATGATGTCCCTCTTTGTCCAGGATAACTCTCTTTTTAGCCATGCTAGCTTGGCCTCCATCCTCTCCAGCCTTTGACAAACTGGACATGTCCCCAGTCTCCACAGAGTGCTCATGAACACTGCCATGTCACAATTGTTACATCCCATGACCCTCCCTCTTCCATGTCCTCTTCTCCCCTTCTTCCACTGGCCATATCCACCATGCCCCCACTGACCCCTAACCTGTCATGCCTCTCCATCCTGCTCCGTCCTGATATGCTGCCCCTGACCCCTTCCCAGGCTAGCATCCCCACATCTCTCTGTCCTCCACCCCCCTCTCCTGAGCACAAGGCCAATTCCTTCTCTCCCCCATTTGCCTTCCAGTGCCATGCACTCAGTACAGTTTCCCTCCTTTAACAGATCCTGCCACTTCTAATCGCAGTTGAACAACAATTCCCAACTAATGCCAATTCAGCCCCTCACGCAAGCTTATTCAAAAACTAATGTCAGTTTAACCCCTCCCGCAATCTGTTGGCTGAGCCTGCCTGTTTTAAGCCTAGAAAGCTCTAATATGATAACATTACACCAATGTACCCCCATGAGATATTTGTGCCTTTAGACCCTCTGTCAGAGTGTCATACTCCCGAGCCCCTTCTCCCTCTGTCCTTTTGTCCAATCAGTTGCAGCTAAAGCCCTTCCCTCAGCCCTTCAGGCCCTGCCTCTTGCCTTTAGTATTTAATTAAGGTCAGGGGAGGAGCGGGTCGGGTGGGGAGGGGGGCTCTTTTCCCAAGTCAGTGAACAGCTCTCCTGGCGGCGCAGTTCAAAACAGCTGCAACAGTTCCAGCACCCTCCTGGTCTCCCCCCCCACCACCGATGTGGCCAATGCCTACCTCCTCCCCGCCACCGGTATGGCTCCCTCCACCCAGCCTGCTGCTGATGCAGCTGTCCCTCTCCCTGCTGCTGATGCAGCAAATCTCAATGTGTAGCAGTGCAGTGGAATGGCTGGGCTTCCCTGTATTTAAGCCCGGCCCGATGTTCAAAAGTTGGCACCCTGGACTTCTATTGGCTGGCGGCCTCCTGCATCAGCCCTCTGGTCAGTTTCCCCAAGTCAGTGAACAGTTGTCCTGGTGGCACAGTTCAAAACAGCTGCAACAGTTCCAGCAGACTCCTGGTCTTCCTTCCTCACCACCAATGTGGCCGATGCTGTCCCCCTCCTCCCCGCCACCAGTATGGCTCCCTCCATGCAGCCCGCTGCCAATGCAGGTGTCCTTCTCCTTGCCACTGATGCAGCAAATCTCGATGTGCAGTAGTGCAGTGGAGTGGTTGGGCTTCCCTGTATTTAAGCCTGGCCCGATGTTCAAAATTTGGTACCCTGGACTTCTATTGGCTGGTGGCCTCCTGGGCCTCCTGGTCTTCCTTCCTCACCACCGATGTGGCTGATGCCTTCCTCCTCCCCACTGCCAGTATGGCTCCCTCCACATAACCCGCTGTCAATGCAGCTGTCCCTCTCCCTGCCTCCGATGTGGCAAATCTTGATGTGCAGTAGTTGTATTTCAGTAAAACAACATAGCAATGACCACCATTAAGTGATTATAGTTCCTGGCTGGGGTAATAACTCCTTGGAGGTGCAACTCTAAATGTGGTATGAACAAACTACAATTTGTGTCTAAAATAAAATATTCATTATATAGTCAAAAGCTGAAAACATATCCAAGTAAGAAAGAATTATGTGGGGATACAATCTGAAGTTAACAGTTGAATAAACAAGTAAGAATTAGCCATAATTTACATAGCTTTGTTCAAAACAAGAGCACTGTCGTGAAAGATAGGAAGGAGGTCAGGAGCAGGGTTATGCATCAGGGACCCTGTCCATTGGTTCCGTAATACCTTAGTTTCCTGGAACACCTAATGTGTATATTGGGGGAACATATAGCAGCCTTGCAGGACTGTGCAGTAAGGGGAAGTTAGATATGGGCCCCACAATTTAGTGTACAGGTCAATTTATGATGACTGGCATGCAGTTACCAAAGCCATTGCAATCTTGCAGCTGGGGTCTTCTGGCTCACTTCTATGTCATGCATGAGGCGTACTGTAGTATGACTAATGTGGGTGTGAGTGTTAGATCTGCACACACAATGGTTCTGCAGATTTGGTGGATTTCTGACCAGAACAGCTGGAGCTTCAGGAATGACCAGAGGATGTAAGGGATATCACCTTTTCAGGAGGAGCATCTCCAGCAAGTGTCCAAAAGTATCAACCCCCATTTGTGGAGTTTAGACAGGGTTCTGTGCCAACTATGTTATGTAAAATCTTGGATTGGATGAAATAACTACGTGTGTCTCCACAGGCTCACTCTGAGATTACACCACTTGTCTCCTGAATCTCCTGTATACTTTTAACAGTGAATCCTGGGCCTTTCTAAGCAAATCAAGCCATAGTCAGCATGTTGCAAACAAATGCTAACAGCTCAATAACCGTACATGCTAGACACAATGTATGAGTGGCAGTCATTCAGCACAAAATTGCCTTTCCAATGGTGGTATGCATGTAATAATAAGTAATTTAGTTTTTTTCCATGCTGGTCGAAACCGGAGGAAAAAAAATAATTTCACTAAAAAAAGGCAACATAAGCCATTTTTTGTTGGAAAATATGTCAAATATCAACACCAAATTAAGCATACAGGCATTAGATGGTGTTTTACTATTATGTTTGTTAAAAAAAAAAGATATCTTTTTACTATGAAACATAATTTTTCCCCATTTTAGTCAAGGTTCTTTGGTGAGATTTGAGGGATGAATCTCAACCACACACACCATATCATAAACAAATGCATACTGTATAACTCTAAAAGTATACATGATACACACAAAGTATCAGCATGAAAGATGATCAGCACAAAATTGCCTTTCCAACGATGCTATGCGATCAATTGTAATCAATACGGGTGTTTTTTTATGCCTGCTGAAGTGTCAAAAAAGCGCATTTTATTCAAGCTGCTTAGGTGAGTCTTGATGGAAAAAATGTCAGCCATTCACACCGCACCATAAACAAATGTAAATAGCTCCTAAAGTATACATGATACACAAAAAGTATCAGCATGAAAGTTGTTTAGCACAAAATTGCCTTTCCAACGGTGCTATGCAATCAATTGTAATCTATATGTTTTTTTTATACCCGCTGAAGTGGCAAAAAAGTGCATTTTATTCAAGCTGCTTAGGTGACTCTTGCCAGACAACTGTCAGACACACACACACACACACACACACACACACATACACACCACCGCAAACAAATGTGCATAACTTTTAGTTTATATGCGAAAGACAAAGTATCATCAGATAACTTCTTCAGCACAAATAACCTTGCTAACGGGTCCAAGCATTCAGACAACAGGTACTGCTCTTTGTTGGATGGTGCCGGGCCTTGCATCACCCGTCACCATCCCACAAACAGCAATGCCTGTTGCCTGGGTGTCCTCCCTCCCTCCGAGACCTGACGCCAGCACACAAAATGGTTGCCATGCTGTCATGGGCCTTCAATCCAACCTTCAAACATACAACACCATCACACAAAATGGATTCCCTGGTGGCCTGTGGTCTTCACATCCTGCGGTATCTGGCAACAAATCAGACAGCATTCTCAACGGTGTTCAGTGGTACCTCCCCCCAACCCCCAATGCCCGGCAGCAACACAAAATGGCATTCAGTTTATATCACATCTCTATTGTAAACAGCTAGCCGCAGGTCGGAGACCACCAAACTCCAAGGAATCCATTTTGTGTAAGGTGCCTGGTGTTTAAAGGTGGGATGGAAGACCCTGACAGCATGGCAACCACTGTGCATGCTGGCGTCAGGTCTCGGAGGGAGGAGGGTCACCCAGACAACAGGTACTGCTCTTTGTTGGATGGTGCTGGGCCTTGCATCACCCGCCACCATCCCACAAACAGCAATGCCTGTTGCCTGGGTGCCCCCCCTCTCCGAAACCTGACGCCAGCACACAAAATGGTTGCCATGCTGTCATGGGCCTTCAATCCAACCTTCAAACATATGACACCATCACACAAAATGGATTTCCTGGTGGCCAGTGTTCTCCACACCCTACGGTATCCACCAAAAAACATGACAGCATTCCCCACGGTGTTCAGTGGTCCCTTCCCCACCCCCTGAAAGCAGGCAACAACACAAAATGGCATTCTCTGTATATCATATCTCTCTTGTAAACATCTAGCTGCAGGCCAGAGGCAACGGGACTCCAGGGAATCCATTTTGTGGGATAGTTCCGTATGTTTGGAGGTGGGGTGGAAGACCCTGACAGCATGGGAACCATTTTGGGAGCTGGCGTCAGATCTCGGAGGGCGAGGGATCACCCAGGCAGTAGGTGCTGCTCTTTGTGGATGGTGCCGGGCCTTGCATCACCCGCCACTGTCCCACATACAGCATTGCCTGTTGTCGGGGTGCCCCCCTCCCTCCGAGACCTGCCGCCAGCTCACACAAAATGGTTGCCATGCTGTCAGGGACCTGCCCCCCACCGTCAAACACACGCCACCATCCCACAACATGGATTCCCTGGTGTCCATACCCTATGGTATCCACCAACAATTGAGACTGCATTCCCCACAGTGTTCAGCATTCACTCCCCCCGACCCAAATGCAAGAAAATAACACAACCAAAAAGCTCACAGGATGTCATAGAATTCACAGTGATAGTCCCTGGCACCCCACCCTCAATGGATGCCACCCAGCGCCTCCTTCAGAAGCATAGCAAACACATGTCGGGGAGCACAGATGCCAAAATATGCCTAGCCAAACAAAAAACAAAATAAACACAGTTACCGGGCTGAGGACAGGGCGATGTTACAAACACCCCACCCTGAACCCATTCCTCCATCCCCATCAAGCATAGCAAATGCATGTGAGGGGAGCCCAGATGCCAAAACCCCAACACGCCTAACCAAACAAAACAAAAAAAAACACAGAATGCCATACAGTCCCCAGTGATGTTCCCTGGCCCATCACCCTCCGTGGGTCCCACCCAGCACATAGCACAATTGGTAGAAAGAAAACATGCAATGTTACAAACAACCCCCCACCCAGAACCCCATCCCCCAACCACATCAAGCATAGCAATATGTCAAGCCAAACACAGAAGAAAAAAAAAACACACACAGAATGCCATACAATCACCCAATGATGGCCCTGGCCCCCCCACCCAATTGGGGGAAAAGGTACCGTTACCTGGCTGAGGACAGGGCGATGGGACCGGAGCCCAGACACAAACACGGCGAGACACCCGAGCTACAGATGCCAAGCAAGGAAACCAGCTCCCTCCAATTCCGAACGCCCTTCCTCAACCACATCAAGCATAGAAAACGCATGTGAGGGCAGTACATATGCCAAAATGCCAACATGCCAAATACACAAAAACACCCTCCAGCACAATTGGGGGAAAAGTACCGTTACCTGACTGAGGACAGGGTGATGGGACCGGAGAACAGATGCCAAAATGCCGACACCCTACCCACGATGCACAATTTGAGCTACGGATGCCAAGCAAGGAAATCCTCCGCCCCCCCAGCCTCCGTGGGTCCCGCTCAGCACACATCACAATTGTGGAAACAGAATTACCTGGCTGAAGACACACGGGACCGAAGCCCAGATGCCAAATGCCGACATGCATTGCTATGATCCACAAGATTAAGAAATAAAGCTGCAGATGCCGCAAAACAAGTAAACAAATAATAGCACTATTGTATCAATATGAGTGTTTTTGGGGGCTTTCCTTTGAGAAGTCAGAAACCGGAAGTAGTGCTTCTCACTGAAGATGGCTCACAGAAAGACCCTGAAAACACTCAAATTGACACAAAAGTAAAATAAAACTTTGCAAAATCCAATACCTGAAAGAGTGAAGTTTGTCAGGCAAAGATCTCAGGTAGCTCAGCGGTTGGAACAAGTGGCAAAATGACAGCAAAGGCAGCAGTGCTCTAATCGATCTCCACGCAGTAGAAAAATGAGGACGCACAGTTTAAAATGCTAGTTTCTTATAATTTTTAAATGGGACCCCTACACTTCCCAGCCAATTAGAAGAGGCTAACAATGTGAGGTATCACCCCAAGAGGATTAATAAGCCATACTTCCACTGGCTGGCAAAGACTGGCAGAAAAAGTTACTGACGACTCCAGACGTAGCAGGGGCACACAGGGACTATACAGCTGACGTCTGTATTCGTCCTCGGACACATTGGAGCACCTGATCTGCCAACCCCAAGCGGCGGCTAGGACACAATGAGTTAATCCAGTTTTTAAGCCCTTCCAGCATGCTTTCTACTCACTCTGTTGCATAGCAATACCCAGTTCTTCACTCCATTTAACCCTGAGACTCTCCATACCAGCTGTGTCCATAGTGCATGGCTTACTGTAGATATAGCTGGCCTCAGAGGGAATGCCATTCTCTGGGGTAATGAGTTTTCAGAATCACTAAGGTTACTAAGCTGAAGCTTAGGCCCAAGAAGAGGGCTTAGAGCAGACTGGTGCCAGAGGTACTGCCAGTGACTCTGTTTTCCTAATCCAAACTCTGGCTGACGTGGTCCGAAGGTCTTCAGGTATCCAGTTCAGGTGTCAATTAAGTGGGAAAACTGTTGAATGCCTCTGGAGGACCATGCTGTCCAGTTTGTAGGATTTCCACCAATTTTGAGAAGGGTGTTCTTCCAGAGTGGAAAGGTGGGTGAGTTTCCTAGGCGCCAACCTGAACATTTGGCAACACTTTTGCAAATTTTCTCTGTAAACCTAATGGTTGGATGGGTACACAGGTCAGATGGGATTAACCCATACAGAACTGCACTTTGGAGATCTCTACCTAGCAGGTGAGCCCTGCATTGGGCCCATTTGGGTAACATTGTTAGCTCTGTGGGAGGTGAGGCCAGAGACAGCTGTAACAAGATATACGCTGCATGCCTTAGCGCAAAGTCTGAGAGGCCTAATCCACCTTTTCCTAATGGTAAAATTAGCTTCTTGTGGCTGATTCTTTGCGGACCTTTCTCCCAGAAGAAGCGTAGCATCTTATGATGCACCTTCTAGATTAACTCAGGTTTGATCTTTATTGGAAGGTTATTGAACTTTGGTAGCTGCCATCATTTTAAATGCTTGAGCCTTCCCCCAATGTGACGGGGGAAGGCAGCTCCATCTGACCATGTCCTTTGTCAGAGAGGTCAGCACAGAGGGGAGGTTAAGCCCTCCTAGAGTTTTAAAATCCCAGGAGAAATTTATCCCGAGGTGCTTCAGAGATCTGTGGGCTTCTTGGAGTCCCATAGCAAGTCTGGTGTGTGCCTAGTCATCATCGACTGTAGCAGGATCAGTGACTTCGCTACATTTGCCTTGTAACTTGACAAGGAGCTAAATCATTGCAGCAATAACAGAACAGAAGGGAAGGATTTCTCTGGCTGAGTAGAGGTCAGCAGAATATCATCTGAGTATGCTAAAGCCTTGTTCTTTTCTCCCATCTCTATGCCATGACATCTGGGTGGGTTTGAATTGCCTGCAGTAGGGATTCTGAGGCAAGGATGAATAAGAGGGGGGAGAATGGCATCCTTGCTGTGTCCCTTTCCCTAAGGGAAAAGGTGGGGAGGCCATCAAGTTAGTGCACACCGAGGCCAATGCTCCATGATAAAGTGTGTGGATATACTTATGGAAAGGTCCCCCAAGGCTATATACCTGTAGTATGTTGAACAGGTATGTCCACTCTACCCTATTGAATGCTGTTTTGGCATCGAGAGAAAGTAGCACAGCCAAGGGTTGTAAACAGGATGCCTGCCACCTCAAATGGAGAAGATGGCTTATGTTATCAGTGCTGTTCCTCAGTGGGACAAAGAGAACCTGGTCTCTGTTAATTAGATCTGGGATGACTGCCTTTTGTCTAGTGGCTATCTTCTGAGCATTTGCTTTGCAGTCCGCTTTAAATAGCAAGATTGGCCAGTAGCTACCACATTGGAGGAGGTCCTTCCTGAGATTAGGGATAGGAGAAATCACAGCTGTACACATGGAGGCAGGAAGGGAGCCTGTCTGGGTTGCTTCATTAAGGGCAGCCATTGGGGGTTCTAGGAAGAGTTTTTTTAAAGTACCCGAGAAATTCCATCGGGAGATCATCAGTCCCTGGCACTTTACTGGGTGGCATTGAGCTTATTACCTCATCCAGTTCCTTCAGGGTGAAAGGCTTATCCAGCTTCTCACGAATCTCTGGGGCTATTTTGGGAGGCCCAGTGATGAAGTGAAGAAAGCCAGTTCCTCCTGAGTGAGGTTTACTTCTTGCCCATAAAGGGTGTCATAGAACTTCCAGAGACAGCACTGTCCTCTGTTTTTCTGCAGATCTCCCGGGACATGTTTTTGATTCCCGGAATTTTCGGCCATTCTTTGTATTTCCAAAAGTTGGTAGGCAAGCAGTTTCCCAGTTCATTCCCCAGACTCCCAAAATGATTGGTGGAGCCTGAAGAGGGCAAACACAGCCCATTGGTGTAGATGTAGATTGATTTTGTACCTTACATCTCTCTTAAACCTCCCTGCTCATTTCCACTCATAGTAATAGTATTAGTAATAGTAACATTTTTATTCATGTTAATCGATACAGGAAACCATGAACACGGTGACATCCTAATTGAGCCACAGGGCTCTTTTGCAATGGGTACCATAGGTAATAAAGATTCTGTGTTACAAATATCAATAGTACAAATACACTTAATAAAACAGGTAAAATATGTTGCTTCCAATCATATACGTGACTCACATCTCATGTATTACATTCATTATAAAGATACATTCATATTAAATACATTGCTACATACGTTAATGCTGGGACTGCACTACCACGTAAAACAAGGAAGAGGGGAAGGACAACTATCCTTTCCCAAAGTCAAGGCAACAGCTCTGGGGTTTAAAGCTTTCTCAGATCACCAATTCTTTATATTACCAAAATGTATTGAACTTGTGCTACTTCTAAGTTTAACTGGTAAGGAATTCAAGGTGACTGGCCCTCTATGGTTAAATGATGCCCTATCTATACAAGTCCTTCTTATGTTATTACAAAATTAAACCCCTTCTGAGGATCTTAAGTTCAATCTGTCTTTCTTAATTTCCAGTGTTTCTAATATATAATTGGGTAACTTTTTTTGTACAGTTTGTACATCATTTCTACGGTGGACAAATTCCAGCAATTCCCCACTCCAAGTCAGCCTAATTTCCTATAAAGTAAGCAGTGATGTTTTCTCCACTGTGCATTTAATTCAAATCTTGCAAATTTATTATGAGGACAGTTGATTTCCCAGGAAGAAGAGCAAGGCAGCTAGAACCTGAAGGGGGGGGTAGGGCTAGGGAAGAGAGTGTATGTTGAGCAGGACAAGGAGTGGGGGGGGTTCAACGAGAACAGGCAGAAAGATGGTAGCAAGGTTATCATACTGGGAGATTCCATAATTAAGGGAATCAAATGGGGAAGGGATGTGGAAGGGGGTGGAGCACTATTTGGGTTGAGTGCATGCCAGACACGACAGTGCACAGGGCCAAGCACATAGTACACTCTATAGTGAGGAAGGCGGAGGGAATTCCAACATAGTGGTGCACCTTGGAACAAACGATTTAGAGTGTGCAGGAGGAAGTGCAAGTAAGATTTAGAGATTTGGCCAGAATATGTCAAACTGAGGGGAGCACTCTTGCATTCTTAGAAGTTCTGCTGCTACCAAGGGTTAGCCCGGACAGAAAAATAAGGATTAGGGATTTCAACGAGTGGTTGGGAAAATGGTGTTTGGATATGGGTTTTGGGATGGTGGGAGGCTGGGTAGATACATGGGACAACAAGGAGCTGTTCGTCAGGACAGACTGCATCTGAGTACAGAAGGAAAAATAGTGTTAAAAATAAGCTGGGGGAGTTTATTAACAGTAATTATGATTTAAAGTAGCAGATGGGGGGACTTAGTCTTGCTGGACAGAAAGGAATGCAAAGATTGGGAGGGCCTGCACCTCTCCCACCAACTGGAAATTTGATCGATGGGAAGTACTCGCAGAAGGGCAAAACCATGGAGGAAGGGGAGACTGGGAAGGGTGGGAGGAGGGTTGGAAGGTGGTCTCAACTAATGCAAGGAGCCTGCGAAACAAGTTACAGTCACAGAGACTTGAGCCACCCAGTACCATGACTGGGACTTGGTACTCCCAGGATATAAAACTTTTAGGAGGGACAGGATAACTGGCAGGGGAGGAGGGTATCGCTATTTGTGAGGGAGGGGATAGAGTGTAGCAAGGAGGAGGGTGAGGACGGGAATGTGGAAATGAGGGTCACCTTACAGGATGCTAAGGGCAGGAGGTCACGTGATGCAGTGGTGCTGAGTGGCTGCCTGCTTTGGAGCTCCCGTTTCTCCCCTCTTAAACTTTATCTTTTGACAAGCCAAAACTACCAATCTACCACCAAACGCTGTCTAATCATCATTGCTACTCCAGGAATCGACATTGGAATAAATCGGAGGTGTATATTGCCTGCTGGAACATCGCGATGTTAGATGTAGAAATGAAGGCCTCAGGAGTCAGGCACACCCCACCTACAACCCCAGAGAAAGCCTCAAAGAAAGCCAAAAACTCTGGTTGCAACCCTTCCTTAGCCAGCAAAACTTCATCTACTGGAGGTCTTAATGTTGCAGGAGGTACTACCTTGATGGAGGAGCGCTTTTTGGAGGAGTTATCACCTTTTAAAGATACCCTGCAAGAGATCTCCAATGAAATTAAATCTATGAAGCAAGATTACACAGACCTCTCAAGAAGGATGGGGGACTCAGAATCCAGAATAGGTTCAGTGGAAAGATGGCAACAGAAAATAGACCCTGAGATAGTCAGACTTCGCCAGCAAATACAAAAATTACAACAAAAATCTGAAGACCTGGAGGGGCGCAGCAGAAGAAACAACATCCTGATTTTGGGTCTTCCAGAACTGGAAGAAGGGGAGACACTGTCAAGTTTGTCCAGCAATTCTTAAACAAGGTCGTGGGTCCTTCTCCTGTCCACCAACAATACCATGTGGGCGAGCTCACAGATCTCTTTGACCAGACCTCCCCAAGCACCCCCAGACCTCTGATCATCAAGTTCCTAAGCTACCTGGACAGACACAACCGTCCTAGACAAAGTTAAACAGCTGGAAGCAGTCCTATGGAATGGAGCCAAGCTGAGGATTACCAAGATTACCAGAGATTCGTCTGAAACGTGTGCCTTCCACCCAATAGTAAGCAAATTGATAGCTGCTGGAAAGCCCTTCCCATGATCTACCCTGCAAAGCTGTCTGTACAAGTTGAAAACTCCTGGCATTCCTATGATACCCCAGAAGAAGCACTAGCTGACCTATCCAAGTTGCTGCCTGATCTATTCAAGGACTTCAATCAAATGACTGTGCCCAATCTGAACTAGGAATACAGAAGAAATGAACTACCAGCTGTAATCAGGACTTTTAAAGTTAATTTTCTGTTCCTTTTTGCAAGCTCTGGGCTGGATTGGCCCAATTTTGGTACTCACTGTGTAGTCGCTAAGCTCTCCGGGGGTGCAGGTAATCCTGGGGTTGATCACCTCTGCTTTTAGTGGGGGACTTCTCCAGGACCCGCGTGGTGCTGGAGTTGGTGGTTGTAGGCTGCGAGGCGTAGTCGGCCTGCCTCTTGCTTTCCTCGTGTCCTAGCCTCTCGATGTATCAGTAGGAACTAAATGGAGGGGTGCGGTTTCCGGAGGACCTATTTGCAGTTGGACCGTTTTGGTCCGTCGGCATTTCGGTCCCCATGCGATTTCCTCCTTCATTTCCAGGTCCCTATAGAGATTGGACCGAGAGGACTAGGACACTGGAACTGCCCCCAGGTAAGGCTGTTCATTGCCTTTTTTCTTCCTTCTGGTGATAGGGGGCGATTTCATCATTTAGCCCACAGAGGCTGGGCTTTTACAACGGAAGGGGGGGAGCGGGGGGCTTATAGGCAGGTCGTAATTGTGCCATGCCTTGCGACCAAATAGGGAGCTATTGGGTACCGGTTAGATGCCTCGCTGTTAGGAACTGTTTTTTTTTACTGTTCGGACTACAGATGTGGTGGGCTACTGTCTCTGGTTTCGTGGTTGTGGGGTTCCTTTTATTATAAGGGTTAGAAAGGGTACCTGGGGAGGGAGGGGTGAAGAGAGCAACCAGAACTGTGTCTGATGCTGTGACAGTAGATCTGTGGGGTTGTGTAAATAGTGTATGTTTGGTAATGGGTGGGGATGGGGATGTTGTTCATGTTACTGCTGATGTTTGGAGTGTTCATATTTGGACTGTCGTTTACACCGTTCATGAGATAAGGTTATGGGGAGGGAGGATTCTGATCACGGAATAATAATAATTGTTTGGGGAGCTGCCACTTAATTTTGCAGACTGTTTCGACCTGAAGTTTAATTTTAGAGGTGAGCAGCTTATCAATGTTATTAATTCCGAGCTTTTACTTTTAATTAGAGAGAAATGTTGGGGTGTATTAGGGGAGGCTTGAGGTGTCACCACTGTAAGATGCAGAGGAGATTGCTAGATTAACGGGTGTCGTGTTGCACTTTGTCCTAAAATATGGCTGGTAGCACTGTTAAAATGATTAGCTGGAATGTGAGAGGATTAGAGATGCCAAGAAAAGGGCCCCATTTTGATTAATTGCTTTCTACTGGTGCCACATATTATGTCTGCAGGAAACCCAATTACTGTAGCTGAAAGTAATATGTTACGAGTCAGAGGCTTCTCCCAAGTTTTTGTGGCAGAGACTTGTCGGAAGCCAGAGGGGTAGCTGTTATGATAAGGAAAAGCATACCTTTCAATCCGCGAAGGTTGTCAGGGACTCAGAAGGTAGATATATATTGGTGTCTGGATCCTCTATAATTCCCCTATTGTTTTAGGCTCGGTTTATGGCCCAGTTGGAGGGAATGTGACCTTTATTATGCAGTTAGTTGACAAACTTAGCTCCTTCTACCCACCCCTTTGATCCTAGGAGGGATTGGACGTAGCTCAACTCAGGAGCTGGATAAAACTTTTAGACCACTGAGACCACTGCTTCCGCCAATTGGTGATGAAGGATATGGTAACATGCTGGGTCTGGTGGACCCTGGAGAACTCTCCACCTCTCAACAAAAGCTATACCTTTTTCTCTCCCTCCATAATTCCTGGTCACGACTAGACTACTTTCTAATATCCACCTCTCTCATGACTAAGGTCTTCACGGCAGGTATCGAACCATAGTAATTTCGGACCATGGCTAGTCTGGTTTAAATTCTCTCCTCAGTCCACAACTTCAGTGACACGGTCTGGAAACTCAATACCCAGCTATTAAAAGAAGAACACTCTCTCACTCAGATTAGATTCTTTATTAAAAACTATCTGGAAACTAATCGAAGCTCAGTGACCAGGATGGATATTCTCTGGTGCTCTTTAAAATGCTCCTTGAGAGGTGAACTTATCAAGATTTCCTCTAGGAGAAAGAAAATCAGGTCGCAGAATCTTATCCGTCTCTCAAACCAAATTAAAGCAGCAGAGAATATGTTGGTCACTTCTAGCTCGTTGAATGGCTTAGAACACCTCCACAAACTTAAAAATGAATATGAAGGTTTGATCCGAGAGAAGACGGAGTTTGCTTTATTGAAAACTAAGGCTAGATATCTGGATCAGGGAGAAAAACCGAGTAGGCTCCTAGCACTAAAACTGAAAGAAGTGGAGAATTCTAGGCTGATTCCCGCTCTAGAAGACCAAGGGGGATCCATCAAAACAGAGCCCAGAGATATAGCAGCAATCTTTAAAGATTATTACCAAAATCTATACTGTCCGAAGGCACCTCCTTCTCTCTGCTCAGGACTAGAGGGTTTTTTTCAGTCACTGACACTTCCTCGTCTCTTGGAGGATCAGGTGGCCTTTCTCTCCTCACCTCTTTCCCAAGAGGAGGTGGAACAGGCTATTCAAAGTCTACCGTCAGATAAAGCCCCTGGCCCGGATGGGTTCCCAGCCAATTTCTACAAGGCCTTCCTCCAGGAGTTGGCTCCCCTGCTTCTGGATCTATACAACTACTTACTGTCAGCAGATACCCTGGATCCCTCCCTACTGGAGGCCATTATTATATTGATGCCTAAGACGGCTGAACCCTCCCAGAACCCAGCCAATTACAGACCAATCTCGCTTCTTAACTGTGATATTAAAATCCTGTCCAAGATTCTAGCCTCCCATATCAAACAAGTGTGGACCCCTTTATTGAGTACTGAGCAAGTAGGATTTGTACAAGGGAGGTCAGTGATGGATCATATTAGGTCGCTCTCTCACGGTTTAGGGCAGCTCAAAATTCTCGGGTTCCTATGACATTGGTAGCCCTGGACGCGGAGAAAGCGTTCGACCGAGTTAATTGGGAATTTCTATGGTATACCATGTCTAGGTTTGGCTTTCCGAGGAAGTTCATAGGGTGGATCAGAGCTCTATATAGGACCCCCACGGCAAAGGTTTATTGCAATGGGATCCTCTCACCCCCCATACAGCTCCACTCTGGAACCCGACAAGGCTGCCCCCTATCTCCGTTCCTATTTAACCTCTACTTAGAGCCATTACTGATCAGTCTCAAAGCGGCCCCAGGGATCCAAGGATGCCCTGTTCTCAGCCAAACCTCCAAGATTTCAGTCTATGCGGATGATATTCTGCTACAATTAGCTAGCCCGGCTGATTCCCTACAAGTGGTAATGAAGTTAATTACACAATTCGGAGAGTTATCCAACTATAAACTTAATCTAGCAAAGACTGAGATCTTCCCACTTAATGTACACCTTACCCGGCTTCCGTATCCCATCTGGGCATGAAGTGGACCCCATCTCACTTGAAATATCTCGTGTTTACCTGGCACGAGACCCTTCTCTAATCAGGAAGCTTAACCTAGAGGACTTATTAGAAAGAATTAAGTCTGACTTGCAAAGATGGAAATTGCCATTACAGTGGGGGCCGAATTAGCATCATCAAAATGAACATCCTTCCCGGCTCTTTTACCCTGAATCTCCTAGACATCTGGCTACCCAGGTCCTTTTTCCAAAAAATTCATTCGACATTAACTGATTTTATTTGGAATCATAAATCTCCGAGGCGGGCCTTCGACAAACTGTGCCTCCCCAGGGAAATGGGGGGTCTCACATTGCCGAATTTCGAATTCTACTACTGGTCTAGTTACCTTATCAAAGCAGGGAAATGGCTAGACCTCCCTACATGGCTAGATCTGGATCTTGATCTTATCATTCGCCATAATATGAATCCCTCCAGCCTTTTTTATTGTGGTTTCGCACCTCTCCCCCGAGAGATCCAAGACTCCCCAGTGGGTGTCACAGTTAAGGTGCTTAACCAACTTTTCTCCTCCACCAGAATCCATTACAATAAGGACCTTGGCCAACCACTGATGTGTAACCCTAATATCAGGATCGGGGACAAAATGCTAGTTCCTAAATGGTTACCTCAAATTCAGGAGCTCTCTGTGGAAGATTTTTATGTGCAAGGTAAGCAAGGCCCAATTACGGACCTACTACTTGTCTTGAACATTCCCACTAATGCCCTGTTTAAAATATACCAATTAAAGCACCTGGTGGACAAAGAGTTCGAATAGCAGTACCTCCCTCAACCATTAAACCACTACTAGAGAAGTTAAGGGCTGTGCGATTAAACCCCGCGGGTGTCTAAGCTGTACACCTACCTCCTGAAACTTGCCCACCCGACTCCTCTAACTGGTTCCAAAGCCTGGAATTAACCTCCTCTGGTTCCCGTTTCCATGGGGACAAATCTGGAAAGACCTGTATATCTACAATACTCTAGATAGGAATAGGATGATCCAGTATTTCATAATCAACAACATGTATTTCACACCAATGCGAAAATCAAAATTTGACCCCTCTGCTCCTTCAAAATGTTTCAGATGCGGAGAAGAGCAGGGAGACCTTCCCCATATTTTCTGGCACTGCCCTAAAGTGGCTCCTCTCTGGAAGACAATTGTGGATAACTTAGATCCCATGTTAGGTTTAGAAAATCATCTCACACTAGAGACCTGTATCATAGGAGACTACACAGGTATCAGGATCAAAGAAAGGAAGTACCATATAGCACTCATTGCTATGGCGGTTAAAAGACTGGTCCTCCGACACTGGACAGACAGTCTTGAGATTTCCTATCTGGACTGGGTGGAAGAAATGTCCCAGTGTTTCAAAGTTGAGAAACTGATTGCTAATTTCAGATCTTCCCCAATGGCCTTTCAGAAGAAATGGGGCAAACTATTTGCCCTGTACCTTCACTGATCGGGATTCCTCGACATATAATGAATCCGAGTGAGGATCACAGTCTTCGTGATCTGAAATTTTCCAGCTCTCCTGGCTGTCCCTCTGGTGATAATCTTACAACCTCGCACTCTGGGATTTTGATGTTAATAGGTTCCCGGACGCTTTTTTAGATCGAGTATCCTGGGGACACCTAGCTACTAGAGTCAGTTCACTATATCTCTCTCCTCAGTGGTGACGCCCTCATTGGGGGGGGGGAGGTGGGGACAGTTGATTTGGGTTATCTAGTCACTGTTTTTCTGATTTCTGTTGGTATCTTTATTTTATTTTCTTTCTTTGTCCAGTAACATAGTATTTTCAATTTGGAATTTATGGAATGTATGTACTACGTTCAGAAGTTACTGTTTAAACTATTGTATGTACAGTTGAAAATTAATAAAAAGAGAATTTCAAAAAAAAAAGGATGCCAAGGGCAAGAGGGTCAATCTGCGGGTAGTCTACAGACCACAAACACAAACTAAGGAACATGGCATGGAAATGATTGGAAACCAAATAAATCACTGTGGGAGGGGCAGGGGCAGGGCAGTGGTGGTGGGAGATTTCAACCTGCCGGGGTGCATTGGTGCAATATGACATCAACAAATGCTAAGGAACAATGGATTCTGGATGCATTTCAAGATGTATTCCTGTCACAGCTGGTGACAGAGCCAACCAGAGAAGGAAGCATCTTGGACTTGGTTCTGACAGATGGTGACCGGGCAAAGAATGTTGTAGTAGAGGACCCGCTTGCGGGGAGCGATCACTTAACAATTTGGTTCTCCCTGCATCTGGGGAGGGAGGGAAATCACACAAATATGATGGTAGTGGACTTAGGGGATGGATTTCAGGAGGATGTCAACCATTCTGTAAGGACACATAGAGAAAGTAGGTGTGGATATGGACACGGACAGCAGGTGGGAAATTTTGAAAGTGGGCCCATTGGAGGCCACTAAAGCCTGCACAAAGTCCAAATGCAAGAAAACGAGGCCAAGAAAACCCAGCTGGTGGACCATGGTTGTACAGGAAAGAGTAAGGGAGAAAAGGCTAGCCTACCAAAAGTACAGGAAAGCCTGTAAGGAGAAGGACAGGGAAGAGTACTGTATGAAATTGAAGGAGGTGAGCAGGGAGGTAAGGGCTGCCAAAGTAACCAAAGAGCTAAGGTTGGCACAAGGAATCAGGGAGGGAGAGAAGGGATTTTGTAGATACATCGGGGAGAAGAGGAAGTGTAGAGGGGTGGTCACCAGGTTAAAAAAGGAGGGTGGGTGGGCAGAGGAGGGAGTGGAGCAAGCTGAGGTACTAAATGAGTACTTCTGCTCTGTCTTTATGAGGGAAAGGATGGGCCAATTCCACTTGGGGGAGGTATGGCAGGGGGTGGGAGGGGGGAGACACTAACATGTGAAGAGATACCAGCAGAGAGAGTGTGGGAGGGCCTTAACTCTTTCTCTCTGAGAAACATCTGCATTCGGCAGACTTCACTGTGCTGTTGTTGCCGACAATGACTCAGGCGTGAGCTGCTGTGTTCTAGTGTCTCCGTGCTGCGTCTGGAGTCGTCCTCCACCCCAATGTCATTGCCCGCAGCCAATGTAATTATGAAGCAGTAAATCTGTTTGGTGATACAAAACATCGTAAGCCTCATTTCATTGGCTGGCAAGTATAGGGGTCCCATAGAAAAAATCCTATAAAAGTCCGTTTACAAAGTAGGCTCCTCACTTTGCTGCTGCATGCAGGTGGAACTGGAGCAGAGCTACGTTTAGCAGGCTGTTGCTGTTTGTCCGGATCCCTTATCTGCCAGAGATCTCAGCTTTATACTTCAGGTATGCTACTTTAGCAAACTTTGTGGGCTTTCCTGTGCTTTTGTGCTAATTTAAGTGTTTTTGGGGGTCTTTCTGTGAGCCATCGCCATCGTCATTGAGACGCTTTACTTCCTGTTTTTGACTCCTCGATGAACGGGCTCACAGAAAGACCCCAACAACATTTTATTTCGCATAAAAGCACTGTGTGGTTGGTATGCTGTATATTTTCTGTTTGCCATCCATCGCATTGCGTTTTGCTTCTTTGTGCTTGGAGGTAAGGGCTTCCTTTGGGAGACGAGGTCGTGGGTAGGCGTGTTTGCGTGTATTATTCGTAGCATGTTCCCATTATTAGTAACGTTCTTTTTACATTTTTTTTTCATCGCAAGGTGTTCCAGTCACCAGGGGGAAGCACCTTCAGGCCCTTCGCCCTCCCCTTGTTCCCGGTACAGGGTGCCCTGTTCTGTCAGCGCTGTGGTTGCGTTTTGGATTTTGGGTGCGATGGAGTCATCATTCCCACCTGTGGACTGGACTGCGATGTTTCCAGGTAAGGGTCTGTTTTCCGTTTCTGGAGCATGCATTTGTTGTATGTGCAGGTGAGTGCCACGGGGGATGAGGGAAATGCTGTTTGTTGGTGGCATGGTGGTGGGTCAAGGGAATGCATGGTGCTGGGTGATCCTGTAATACATTGGTGCCATGAGGGTGGTGAGGCATGGGAGGGAATGCTGTGGGTCAAGGCAATGCTGAGATCATGGTGCTGTGTGTTTTGTGGTGGTGGGGGGACAGTCGGGACACCAGGGAATCTGTTGGTGCTGATGGTGCTCATTTGTGTTGTTGCTGGCTTTGGGGGGGGAGGGACCACTGAACACTGGGGTATGCTGTGATGTTTGTCGTGTGGATACCGTAGGGTGTGGAGAACACTGGCCACCAGGGAGTCCATTTTGTGGGATGGTGGTGTGTGTTTGATGGTGGGGGTCAGGTCCCTTACAGCATGGCAACCATTTTGTGTGATGGCCTCGGGTCTCGGGGGGGCACCTGGACAACAGGCAGTGCTGTTTCTGGCATGGTGGTGGGTGATGCAAGGCCCGGCATCCTCCCACAAACAGCAGTACCTGCTTTCTGGGTGACCCCCCCCCCGAGACCCGACGCCATCACACAAAATGGTTGCCATGCTGTCCGGGACCTCCCTCCCACCTTCAAACACCAAGTGCCATCCCACAAAATGGATTCTCTGGAGTCTCCCACCTGCAGCTGGTTGGCTAAAAAAGCAATGTGATATGAAGAGAATGCCATTTTGTGTTGTTGCCAGCTTTGTGGGGGGGAGGGACCACTGAACACTGTGGGGTATGCTGTGTTGTTTGTTGGTGGATACCGTAGGGTGTGGAGAACACTGCCCACTAGGGAATCCATTTTGTGGGATGGTGGTGTGTGTTTGACGGTGGGGGTCAGGTCCCTTACAGCATGGCAACCATTTTGTGTGATGGCGTCGGGTCTCGGGGGGGGGCACCCGGACAACAGGCAGTGCTGTTTCTGGCATGGTGGTGGGTGACGCAAGGCCCGGCATCCTCCCACAAACAGCAGTACCTGCTTTCTGGGTGACCCCCCGCCACGAGACCCGATGCCATCACACAAAATGGTTGCCATGCTGTCCGGGGCCTCCCTCCCACCTTCAAACACCAGGTGCCATCCCACAAAATGGATTCCCTTGAGTCTCATGGTCTCCCACCTGCAGCTGGTCATCTAAAAAAGCAATGTGATATGAAGAGAATGCCATTTTGTGTTGTTGCCAACTTTGTGGGGGAGGGACCACTGAACACTGTGGGGTATGCTGTGTTGTTTGTCGGTGGATACCGTAGGGTGTGGAGAACACTGGCCACTAGGGAATCCATTTTGTGGGATGGTGGTGTGTGTTTGATGGTGGAGGTCAGGTCCCTTACAGCATGGCAACCATTTTGTGTGATGGCATCGGGTCTCGGGGGGGCACCGGACAACAGGCAGTGCTGTTTCTGGCATGGTGGCGGGTGACGCAAGGCCCGACATCCTCCCACAAACAGCAGTACCTGCTTTCTGGGTGACCCCCCCCCACGAGACCCGATGCCATCACACAAAATGGTTGCCATGCTGTACGGGGCCTCCCTCCCACCTTCAAACACCAGGTGCCATCCCACAAAATGGATTCCCTTGAGTCTCATGGTCTCCCACCTGCAGCTGGTCATTTAAAAAAGCAGTGTGATATGAAGAGAATGCCATTTTGTGTTGTTGCCAGCTTTGGGGGGTGGAGGGACCATTGAACACCGTGGGGTATGCTGTGATGGTTGTCGGTGGATACCGTAGGGTGTCTGATATTTGGCAGGCTTACTCATATGTTGTAGAGATGTGTGTGCATACAGGTTATACTGCTTGTTTAGGTTTTGAAGGTGGTGGCCTTGGTGAGTCGTGTCTGCAGTGCAAAGATTTTTTTTTTTGGATTGCAGACGATCGAGAGACGGCTCCGAGATCAAGAGAGAGAGATGGCTGTAGAGACCGCTCTGAGAGCGAGAGAGAGAGACTGCTGTTTTCCTGTGAGAGACCGCAACCCCACAGATCACCACCGGAAATATGGCGAATGTGTACAAAAATGACCTGCTAGACCTTTTCGATAGTGCCAGTGACAATGAGGCAGATGACTTTCAAGGTTTTGATGATTCCAACATCGAGGTGGACTTGGTGCGTATGAAGCCTTTGGTTACACCGGACAGTGACAGCAATTTCAGTGATGATGATTATATGCCCCTGGCTACGCTGCGGCGGAAGAGACACTCCACGGAGAGTGAAGAGGATGACGTGCCACTGGCCAAGCTACGTCAGCAGAGGAATGACTCCGACAGTGAAGATGATCTCCCTTTGGCTACACTGCAGCATGGGAGTACCCAAATTGACGTTGATGACCATCATGAACTACATGACGTTGATACAGAACAACCTGAGCAACCTACGCCACATCTGTATGCTGGTCACAATGATGAATGGACAGGTTGCTTACAGCAGGTCCATGTTGAGGATTTCAAGGAGCCTGTGGGTCCAACCACACTGATGAGTGCAGAGAAGACTCCATGGATTTTATGAACCTGACATTCCACCAATTCTCTATGACCTGATAGCCAAGGAGACAAACCGGTACAGTGCCCATAAGCAGGCAGAAGCAAACAAAGTTGACCACCGATGGAGTCAGTAACTGCAAGTAAGCATAAAAAGCCTTATTTGGAATGCGACTATACATGTCAGTTATAAAGGCGCCACACTACCGCATGTACTGGGGGAAGCACCATCTCTATGAATGTTTACCAATTTCAAAGTTAATGACCTATGAGCATTATGAGAAGATTATGCAGTATTTGCACGCAAGTGACAGCATGCTAAATCCACCAAGAGGATCGCAAGAGCATGATAAGCTACATCACGTTCGACCAATTATCAAGCATGTTGTCAAGGCATGCAAGATGGAGTACAACCTGCACCGAGAAGTGTCAATTGATGAGGCAATAGTGGGCTTTAGAGGACGACTGTCCTTCAAGCAATTCATGCGATGCAAGCCACAACGGTATGAGATAAAAGTATGGGTCCTTGCAGATCCTCATAACGGTTATGTGTCCGACTTCCAAGTATACACAGGAAAGGTTGCTGGTGCTGTGGAAGTGGGCCTTGCAGAGAGGGTTGTGAAAGACCTGACTCAGGATCTGTGTGGCAAAAGGCACCATGTATATTTTGACAATTATTTTACTTCAGTTCACCTGGCAAAAGAACTATTGAACGTTGGCTTGTACTCATGTGGAACGATGTGGACCAACAGGATTGGATGGCCTTCCGAATTTAACAAATAATCAATGAAAAAGAAAGCTCGTGGCTATTATGAAAAACGACAGAATGGTTCACTTGTTGCCACAGCGTGGAAAGACAACCATCCTGTTTTCTTGTTGTCAACAAACCATGACCCTACCTCACCAGCAATGTCTGTGCCAAGGAGACAAAGAGACGGCACTGTTGTATCAATTGCATGTCCAGAGGTACTACTGCAGTATAACACGCACATGAGCGGTGTGGGCGTCGTGACCAGCCGAGGGCAGTACTCATGCGCAAGAAAATCAAAGAAGTGGTGGCTCTACCTTTTCTGGTTTTTGTGGGACATGGCACTGACAGATGCATTTACTCTGTTCCGAGAGAGCGTGAATCATGTTCAGCGATCAATGACTAGATGGGTGAACAAGCACAGACAACTGAATTTCCACATGCTCCTTTCTGAGAATCTGTTGGAAGGATATACACACAGAAGACGTAGTGCCCCACTTCCAGTAATCGCGCAGAATCCAACTTGTGATGGACTACACTACCCCGTGAAAGGGGAGGTGCAAAAATTGTTTGCAGAAGAAAATACGTGCCGAACCGTCATATACATGCAGCACATGCAAAGTACACCTCTGCGTTGATTGTTTTCCTGAGTATCACCAGTACAGATAGAGGCTCAAACTGTCCACACAAAAATACTTACCCCCAGTACTTCCTCTGCAGCTTCTCTGACTACATGATTGGGAGCTGCATGACAAGGGAACAGACATACCAGATTGCGTGAGTTCGAGAGACTGGGGTGCTGCGAGAGAGAGAGAGACCGTGGTGCTGCGAGAGAGAGAGAGAGAGAGACCGGGGTACTGCAAGAGAGAGAGAGGGAGAGAGACCGGGGTGCTGAGATGCGCAGAGGTTGTAGGAGATTCATCATTGAGCAGGACAAGGAAATGGCAGAGGAGAGCAGCAGCTGACTTGAAGAATGGTGCAATGGTGAAAGCGAGAAACTGGATGAAATGGTTTGGTGTCAGGTACGTCAGAAACAGTGTCATGGGCGTGGATCAGATTGTCTTGCATTAGTGGAACCGCCTGCTTGGCCCGTTGGTGTATCGGAGGTAATGCAGTAACATGCCAGTCATTGAATGGGCTGTGCCAAATGAAAATTAAAAATACTAGGTGGGTGCCGCAATTGTGCTCTGAAGCAGAAGGGAGCAGAATCATCAGTAGCATGCAAGGCCTCTGCATTGAGTGCCTTGCGTATCACCAGTCTGACTCCAACAGTAATTCTTCAATGTCTTGCTAGGTAGGAAGGAAGGAAGGAAGGAAGGAAGGAAGGAAGGCAGGCTTCATGTTTCATTGGACGACAAGGAAAACAACGCACACATGATGACTTGTAAGGGGTCACCAATGTTGTTTCAGGGGGATCATGTGTCTTCTACAGCCAGGTCCCCCTGACGAAAGTGCATCACTAAGGGCACAGAGTGTGGTGGCGAATGTGACAATAGGAAAGTTTATTGTAGCGTGAACATGCAAACAACACATTGACAAACGTAACTAGCCGGCAAATGAAGAACTGTTTGAAGGATCAACGGAAATGGGATACAATGGGATGTAACACTGTGAAGACACCAAGGGTCATGTGCAGGAAGGCCTGTTGGCAGCTGCAGGTTTACATGATTCGGACAAAGGATCATGTGCATATGCGTAGGTTGTTTTGTGGGTGTGGAGAAATGCACGGGACCGCTTCTGGATGAATGTCTGATCATAGCTGGACTTACAGTATGTTGGCTGACTGTTCTTTGATGGCTTTGGTGGTTGGAGGAAGGCTGATGTGCTGTGCGCATGGTTGTTCACAGCTGCAGGCCGAGATTGCTTGGAACAGAGTGAGTGAGTCAGACACTCTGGATATCTGTTTCGTGGGTCAGATGGGTTTTTTGCTGACTGATCTGGCGTGGCGGACAAGTGGTTGCGTTATGCGAGTTGTGATTGTCCTAAGAGTTGAGTGGAACATCTGTGGCTAGGTGAAAGACACAGCAGCCGATGCAGGCTTTGGCACTGTGCCAAATGGAAAAAAAAATGCGGAGCTAATGTGGACTGGTGACTGCGACAGCTGGAGGTGGTCCGTGTCTCACTCACCAGACCAATGAGGCAAGCTGACAGAGGTACTGGAGAACACAAACTGTCCCAAGCACACCAGTTGGTGCATTGTCACATGCGACGAACCATGCTCCACTAAGTCTTCCAGCACTGTTGTGGAGTGGCGGATTTAGCTCCGCATTTTTTAATTTCATTTGGATGCAGAGCCCCATGACACGCATTCCACCATCAAGCTGTGCAAATATGTGTTATGTAGCAGACTTGTACATTGCTGCCCTTGTGGATTACTTCTGTCATATGGGCACATGCAGCTCATTCTCTGACAGTTGGACACACTCAGCATCAGTCATAAGGAACCCGACTTTTGGATTGCATGGCTACGTGAGTGGCCCACAGTCACAAGCAACTTCAATGCAGTTTTGCATTCAACGAAATGTGGTGTTTTTGTTATTTCTAAAATCACAGTCACCTGCAATGTCGTGCATAGAAGAAACTGACAACACAATATAGGGTGTAGTGGTCTTTATTATGGAAAAAGACAACAGACACTGGAAATGGAAATAGAGTTTATTAGGATCACAATTGGAAACATCGACCAATAAGGAGCCTGTGTAGTCACAAGCCTTGGGAATAGGTGGCCTTGCATTTAATTAATTCCATGTTTTGGTTTACCTCAACGGGGGTCAGTGAATCAGCCTCAGACGTGCAGTATCAACAAGTGATTTCAAATCTTGAGTACACTGAGGCAAAAGCCGTGGGATGCTGTAAGCCATGGAATTGTCAACTGCACAGAAGCCAAATCGCAGGTCAAACCCAAGTCAGGATATGGCAGCAGGCAAGCAAACACAAGGCATGTGGCGTGTAAAATCCATGATAGGGGAAAAGCAGGGGTAGTGATGGATATGGGTGGAGTGTCATGGATATATCGATGGTGATAATATCTCACATTTGGTTGCAGGCGAAAGGAGCAAGCGTCTCAGCATCTGGATCTGTGGTCACTCCTTTGTTTACTGGGCCACAGAAAGAGCACAGCAGAGCACAGGAGGGCAAAACTTGTGGTTAGGAAAAGACAGAGTGGAAGTTCATTGGATTGGAAGGCGAGGAATGCGGTGGGATGGACCGATTCCAGTGCTCCGGGAGAAACATGGTGGGCCTCATCCTGACATTCTGATTATTCATTTGGGAGGCAATGACCTGGCAACCTGCCCTCTGTGGGAACTGAAGGGAACCATAAGGCAGATGCTGCATCAAATCAAGTGCTGGTGGCCCAGAGTCCATATTGTATAGTCCGACATTGTGCAGCGGTTGAAGTGGAGTGGAGCACGAGATGTGCGGGCCATCGAGAAAATCAGAAGACTACACAATGGGTTCATGTTGTCTATGATGGATACCATGGGCGGGTCAGTGGTCCGGCACCCTGGCCTCGGTCTTCACAGGCCTGGAGTGTACCGGCCAGATGGTGTACACTTGACAGATGAGGGATTGGATGACTTTCTGAACGACTTGAAGCATGGTGTGGTGGCGGCTACACGCGGATGATTGAAAGTAAATTTATATTGAATAAATGCATGGCGGAGGCCATTTACTAAAGCTCCTAGTATGTGTGTATTTTGTTTGTTCACCCGTGCGTGTGTGTGAGTGTGTGGAAACAGCAGAACAGAGGTTGGGACTACATCAGGTAAGAATGTAAGAATGTAGAAATGTCTTCAGTGCACATCATCATGGGACACCATCTGACGCCATCTGAAAAGGTAAGAAAATGTGATTGTGGGGATTGTCATTTTGTTGTTGACATTTTGTAGTCTATGTGATCGACTTGTGGCGCCATGCCAAATGCCATGGGTGCCGCCGTGCACATGTTGTATGTTAGTGATGTTATGCTCACAAAGTGCACAACACTCCTCATTATTACACTGTGTGTTAGCGAGAGATGGTGCCGCCATGCACCTTATGATTTGTGGTGATGCT
This sequence comes from Neoceratodus forsteri, assembly GCA_016271365.2. Classification (NCBI taxonomy): domain Eukaryota; kingdom Metazoa; phylum Chordata; order Ceratodontiformes; family Ceratodontidae; genus Neoceratodus; species Neoceratodus forsteri. The sequence continues at coordinate 154,543,100 of CM028138.1, forward strand.
GTGTTGTTGAATGTCTTTGCATATGTTGATCATGCATTGTGTGTGTATATGGTTGGATCAAAATGATAGACTAAATATCTAGATATATATGTAGATGTGTATACATGTGTGTCTATATGTGTATATATAAATGTGTATGTGTGTGTGTGTGTATATATCTGAATGAGTGGCAAGTGAGCTTGGGGAATAGAATGAGTGGTGTAGCATAGCGTTGCACTGAGTAATGGTTCCCTGCGCTCACTTGACACAAGTTCAGATCTATTCTATATCAAATACCTGTCAATAACTTAGTCCTTTTATACAACCGGACTGTTTTGTGTGTTTCTTTGGTTTGGTAATGACATCACAGTGTGATATTGTGCATTTTCACAGTGCGCACTTTAGGAGGTATGTGCACTTGTTTATAGTAAGGTGTGTATGGCTGACACTTGTCTATCATGAGCCCAGAGTCACCTAAGCAACTTGAATAAAATGCAGTTTTTATGTTTGCGTGCACACATGTGCAAGAAACATAGTGCCATCATCTGAGTTTTTGGAGGTGTGGCAGCCTTCTTCCAATTCAGTCAGTGTGTTGGCAGGCGCAGTCCCTGTAAGCCAATGCATGCTGGAGCCGTCTATGACAAGCTCCAAAATACAGTGGCATACAGTTGAAAGGGGGAGCTATGCTTCAGTGAGCAGCGATAAGATATCGCCTGCTCAGGCGCACTCCCCCTACACACACACACACACACACACGCATGCATACAGTCTGGCTGACGGGTGCCCCTCCTCCCTGCCATGTTCAAGATTTCTTTCAGCATTGCTACATACTGCTGAAAGTGCAAGTTTAAAAAAAAAAATCACTTACAACTTTTCAAATTATTATAGCATGTTTTTCGCCAAAGTAATAAATGAGCAGTGCAGCGAAAAGTTACATGTCCTGTCATTCCGTTATCGTCTACTCGTCTGCTAAAACCACGAATCTAATGTACAACTACTTACATGTTTCTGCATAACCTTTGCACAGTTGCACAACGTGGTATGGGCAGAGCTCTCTTTTAGCTGTTGCATACCTTAAAAAATGAATCAAGCTAAACCATACTAGTGGTACCGTAATGTCTCCTACTTCCAAGTCTTTTAATAACCCCTGCACTTTTATCACTACAGTAAAGTCTTATGGCTGCCGGACTGTCAAGTCTGGGAAGGTAATTGGCAAAAAGAAGAAACCGCACCAACAAATCTTATACAAGGATTTGAATAAACAAACAGTAGTGCCAGAAGAGGTGGCGACAAAAACTTTTATGGCCATTTTTACAGCAAGAAAAAGGAGCAAACAAAGTATGACTAATTCAGGTAGGCTCAAGGTACTACAGCCAAGCCAAGTAGCAACCCTTCCGACAGCACTGCAGGGAGCAGCCAACCCCAACACCAACCAAGCCCAAGTACCACAGTTCAGTGTCCTCACCGCTGCCACCTAACTGGCTCCTCAGGATTTTGGAATGAGCCTGGAGGCGTTTCTGGATTGGTCAAAAGTGACGTCCGTCTCCTGCAGCGATGGCACCCCTGGAAATACAGGCCACCTGCCCCATCAGCAGGATAGATAGAGCGGAGGGAATTGCCCTATATGGCTAGGCAAAGGGGTGCACCAATCTGAGGCCAGTCGTGTACAACTTGAAGAGGGGTCAGAGGTAGTCTGGATGTGAGCTGGGCACTAGTCTCGACAGAATGATGTGACTTACAATCCTTCGTCCAAAATTCCCCCAGTTAACGGGTCACAAGGCAAGAGCAGGAGAAATGGAAAGAAGAAAGGCAATCTGCTTATATCGTCACATACATATGCCTACTGTGGTTTTCTTGCCTGCTTATGTAATTGTACACTACACCCAGTGTCTTTCAAACAAAAGTTTATACACCAATAAGAGCGGTGAAAACACAGGGTAGTAGACTTTAGAAACCCAAACTGCTGGTTTGTTTTAAGTATTCCGCGTGATATGGAAACTAATGTTTGGAACCAATTCTCAACTTCAAGTAAACAACACAGGATGTACTGTACCTAAGTCGTTTTCCCTTTTCATTGGTTGTTATACTGCTTTTTCTTTCACAAGGAATTGAAAAGCTGTCTGCGAGTACCCAGGAAAGGGAGAAAGTGCCACGGTTCTGCTGGCGAAGCACCTTGGTGATAAGTAGATGCATATTCGTGTGTGGTGAAAAGTTTCCTTAATTGGCATGGTACGTTAAAGGGGTGAGCAGCGTTAATAAATGATTTTTGTTCCTTTTATTTTGTCTGTAAAGTGGCCTTAAAGAGGACAGGAAACAAAATGGCATGTTTACTTGTCCTAATGTACGATATCATCACCATTCATAAGATGGGAGCCCGATTATAGTAAAAATAATATGTTTAATCTTTTGTGATTTTATTATTTAAAAAAGTACTGATTTGTCAGTTATGGCTGACACTGGAGTTGCTGCAGTGATCCTTCCGGCTACCACCGATGTGAAGTGAGCATGCCTTTTTTTAATGACGTTTATGTTTGAGCTTTGGTGCCAGTGTCCTTGTGACTGGCACTGAGCAGCTTCCCAAGTACTTTACAAAGTCTGTCACCAGTGTTGTTGGTGAGTGGAGGGGGAGGCAAGCAAATTAATTAATGTAGCTGTAGTGTATGCGGATAAAGCAATTAAATTAATACCCCCGATTCTGTGTTTTTAAATAGTTTTCTGTATCGCTTTCTGTACTGCTGCTGTCAAGGATCAAGCAGATATCTTGTATGGACCTGGAGCAGCCCAATTGTGCCATGACTCGAGTAGGACAGTTAGTGGTATTTGCTGCTTTTCTTATTGCTACCGTGATTAGTCTTGTATTCCTGAAGCAGTTGAAATTAAGCAAACTGAGCACAACGGTGTGACAGACCAAAGACTAGTGTAGACACCAGAGCTGATACAAAATGAGTAAACTGATTGTGCTGTGACAGGAGTGGGCTGGAATGAGAATATGTCAGCTAATCTTGCCGTAGCTGGATGTGGGACATGGAGGTCAACAAACTGATCAGGGACAGGTAAAATGTAGAACAGCTCCAAATGAGTGTCAAGACAGCAGGAGGGAGTGGTGCTTAACCAAACAGGCAGCTGCCGACTAGTCCAGTCAGTTCACGAGTCAAAGAAAACTGTAGCACTCATGTGAGACAGAAACACGCCAGAAATAAGTTGCAGAATTCAAAATTATATTTATTGATGTGTCAAAAATAGAATCGGACATAGAAATAAAGCAAGAGCACACATAGGCCGCAGCCTAAAGCAGATGTTGCAATGAGAGAGCGCAGCTTGGAACAGCAGATCTTGAACTTGTTTTTTTGATTTTGCACTTTCATTGATTGTTTACATAGTTTGAAGCGTCAGTTCCAGCTTTACGCTGCAGCCTATGTGAGCTCTCGCTATATTTTTTTGTCCGAGTCTATTTTTGACACACTGTTAAATATATTTTTGATTTCTGCAACTTGTTATTGATGTGTATCTGTCTCAGATGTGTGCTACTGTTAGAAATTAATCTGCCAGCTGTAATTTAATATAAATTGGAAGATCACAAATTTTGTCTTCGCATTAGAGACGAATTTGAGGATCAGGGATCGTGTATGTAATTGCAATGGCAACAGTCGTTAAAAGCAAATCAAGAAAGATTGTGAGTTTCAGCTCCACACCATAAAGATGAAATTTTCAGCTCTGCATCGAGTAAGAGGGAAAAAACAGCAGATCTGGAGGCTGTAATCCCGCTACTCTCAGCCGTCACTTAAAGAAAACTGGGATGCATCGAGGTGACAGAGACAACTGGGAGAGAGCAGATGGTGGGGTTTGGCATCTCAAAAGCTCACATGCTGCCTCATAGTGTGGGAGAGAGTGAGTGAAAGAGACAAAAGCAGACTGCTGCAGTGAGACATCTGGTTATTACAGTAACTCCGATTACCTTTCCTACTACTGTACATTACTGTCTGTGCTGCCTGAACAAGGACGTCATCAAGAAGACGCCCACCCAGTCCAGTACACACGTATAAGACAGAACACTAAGGATCGGCAGACCACACTGAAAGCTGGTAAAGCATTATTTACATTAAAATAAAAGACAGGACACAGAAAACTGTTTTAAATATGTTTATTAACCATAAAATACAACTGAAAGACACTAAAACTATCTAAAATGTGTTCATGTTCCCTTTAATCTGACTCTCGTCTTAAAAAAAGAATCAGTTGGTGTTTCATGCATTTTTATGTTTGCTTGCACGCATGTGCAAGAAACATAGTGCCATCATCTGAGGTTTCAGAGGTGTGGCAGCCCTCTTCCCATTCAGTCAGTGTGTTTGCAGGCGTGGCCACAGTTCTCCAATGGCTGCTGGAGCTGTCGAAAATGCAGTGGAGTACAATTGAAAGGGGGAGCTATGCTTCAGTGAGCAGCGATAAGATATCGCCTGCTCATGCGCGCTCCCTACACACACACACACACACACACACACACACACGCATGCATACTGCGTGCTCGCCCCCCCCCACACACACTGTATAGCTGATGGGGGTGCCCAGTCCCCTGTCGGCTGTGCTGCGCTCCCCCCCAAACAGAGTTTCACATGCCACACTGGGTGCCCACCCCAGCATGGCTACACATCCTGTAGCCAACAGGGGTGCCCAATCCCCCGTCGGCTCCACTGTTACCCCCCCAGAGAGTACAGGGTGCCACGCTGGGAGCCCACCCCAGCATGGCAACAGATGCTGTCACCGATGGGGGTGCCCAATACCCCATCTTCTCCACGCCGCCCTAAACAGCCATCCTTGTGCCATGCTGGGAGCCCACCCCAGCATGGCAAACGTCCCGCATCGTTGTCCTTTTAAAAAAAAAAAAAAAATCCCTGAAACACAAAAATGGTCCCTCACTGTCTCTGCCCCCACCCGTGCCACCCACTGCGCACCCTGCCTCCCCACACCCCACTCCCATACTTACCTCCGACCGCGCGACGATCTTCGTAGATCGGAACACGCCTGCACTCTTCAAAGCCGACCGCAAACTGAGAAATGCCAGCAAGCTGTATAATGGATAGATAGGGTTTTTCAACTTTGCTGCATATCTCAGGCATTTTTGTATTTTGCACCAAATTTTCAACATGGGTTTTGGGACCCCTCTCATGAATGCTTCTCACTGTCATGGCGTTAATCGGGCCCGAAGAGTGATTTCTGATCACTGGCGAAAATCACCTTTTGGGACCAAGTAATGAAATGACACTGCCACTGTTCATAAGGTGGGCTCTAAAAGCCTATTTTGAAAATTTGCGGAAAAATTCAAACATGACTGTTTTATTTAGCCGCGCTATGCAGTTCCCACGCATTGTAAGTTCACGAATTTTCAACATTTTCCTCCAGATTTTCAACATTGCCATTTTACCACACCACCTTATGAGCAGTACAGCTGTCATTTTTACATCTTGCCGAAGCGTTTTCCGCATATGTAGCGCAAATGGTGCAGTCGGTGTGCAAATCAATGTATGGGACACATTAAGAAAATCACAGTGTCACTGTTCATGAGCAGAGGTCTTAAAGTGGCTATGTTGAAAATTTGGTGACAAAAGTCCATAAAATGACTGTGTTACGAGTGAGCATTGCGCAGTTTCCACGCACCCTCGTAAGTTCATGAGTTTGTAATATTTTCAGTCCAGATTTTCACCAGTGGCATTTTTCCACACTTCCTTATGAACAGTACAGCTGTCATTTTTCTCAACATGGCCGAAATGTGTTTTCACACTTTCAGCGCAGAGATGCATGGTCGCTGTGGGAAATAAATGTTCGGAACAGATACAGAAAATCACAGTGACACTGTTCATGATCGGAGGTCCCAAAATGCCTGTGTTGACAATCTGCTGTAAAAAATTCCCAAACGAATTATATTAGGGGTGTGCGTTGCACAGTTTCTATGCAAGCTCGTGACTTCACCATTTTTTTAATATTTTTACTGCAGATTTGCAACATTGCCATTTTTTACACCTCCCCATGAACAGTACAGCTGTCGTTTTCACATCCTGTTCAGAATGTGTTTTTGCACCTGTGGTGCTAAATGCCGTAGTCACTGTACATAAGCAGCTTTTGGCTAACAAACTGATATTGCCACTGTTCATGAGGTGGGGGTCACAAAAAAACCATGTTGAAAATTTGGAGTGAAAATACCAACGAATGCCTGAGGTGTTAGGGTTTCCAGCCATAACGCCCCACCCTTTAGAGAATGACAGGCATCAGGGGTGTGACTTGGAATTCTTGCCTGTAATGTTCATACCATTCCACACCCTGCAGCCAGTGAGAGGCATCGAGGTATGCCTTGGACTCTTCCGCCCCAACGTTCACCCCATTCTCCTATACCACACCCATCTCACCATATTTCCTTATGGAATGGGGTGTGCATAAGGGCCAAAGACCCCAAGGCACACCGTGACACTTGTCAGTGTCTGCAGGGTAGAGTGTGGTGAAATGGCATGGCCGTTATGCCTGACGACCCAAAGGCACACCCCAATGCCTGTCACTCTCTGCAGGGTGGTGGCGGGGTTGGCTTCAGTTCAATACTTCACTGCCATTCCTATTATGCAGCTCTGTAACTCATACACTACCAATGCCAATCCCAGCAAGCAAACATTCGCCATTGACAAATGCTTGTTTGTAATTGCAGCAAGTATGAAAAAAAATGTTTTGATTCCCTTTCCAATGGTGCTATGCAATCAATGTTAATTTACTGAACAGCTAGGCCGCTGACAGTTTGTGTATCATGTATACTTTAGGACTTAAAAATAACTGGTTTCCCCTTTTGCGCAGAGGAATAAACTGTGGAATCCTGACAGAAAATAAAAGAGAAACTGTTTTACACGTGCATAAACAAATGCAAAATAGAGAATAAAGTATGGGTCTGGGAATAAAATTCGCCTTGGGTTTATGTGAAGCATCCAAACCCTCGGTGTGTAAATTTCGTACACACCCAGACCCATATTTTATTCTCTATTTTGCATTTGTTTATGGCATGGTGTGTATGGTTGCTATTGTGTCCACCAAGAACCATAAGAACTATACATTAACCAGTAGAAAACAAAAAAACTAATTAATTACAATTGATTGCATAGCACAGTTGGAAAGGTAATTTAGTTATGAACAGATTGTGTGCTGGCATATTGTGTGTAGCATGTATTGTGCATGGGTTTTTTTGCATTTGTTTATGGCATGGTGTGGATGGCTGACATTTTGTCCATCAAGAACCACCTAAGCACTATGAATAAAACTGATTCTGGGTGTGTTAGGCAGCATAACACAAAAAACGAATTGATTAAAATTGATTGCATAGCACCATTGGAAATGTAATTTAGTTATGAACAGATTGTGTGCTGACATATTGTGTGTATCATGTATAGTTCAGGAGTTAGTTGCATTTGTTTATGACATGGTGTGTTATGGCTGTCATTTTGTCCATCAAGAACCATCGAAGCATGTTGAATAAAACACACATTCTGGGTATCTCGGCCAGCATAAAACAAAAACCACATAGAGCACAATTGATTGCATAGCACCACTGGAAAGGAAATTTTGTGATGAACAAGTTTGCGCTGATATGTTGTGTGTACCATGTATACTTTAGGAGTTATACACATTTGTTTATGGTATGGTGTGTATGGTTCTGATTCATGTCTAAAACCTCGCCAAAGCACCTTGAGAAAAATGGTAAAAACATATGTTTTATACTATAGAAATAGCTGTCTTTTTAACAAACAAATTATTAAAACTGCATCTAGTTTCTGCATGCTGAATTTAGTGTTGATATGTCACATGCTTTCAAACAAAAAATGGCTTAAAGTGCATTTTTTTGTGTAAAAATAATTTTTTTTACTCTTCCGACCAGCATGGAAAAAAAATTAAATTGCATACCATCATTGGAAAGGTAATTTTATGCTGAACAAGTTTGCCACTCATACTTTGTGCCTAGCACACACGGTTCTTGAGCTATAAGCATTTGTTTGAGACATGATGATTATGGCTTGATTTTGCTTGCAAAGCCCCAGGATTCACTGTTATCAGTATACAGGACAGAAGTGCTACAACTTCAGAGAGCTCCTGAGGAGACAATGAGTTAAGTCATTAAGGACAGACAAGGCCACAGGTCCAGACAGGATCCACCCCAGTGTCCTAAAGGAACTGGCAGATGTCCCGGCAGCACCTCTGATGGAGTTATTCAACTCCTCCCTCCAAATGGGAAGTGTGCCACTTGACTGGAGAATGGTGCACGTAGTGCCCCTGCATAAGAGTGGACCCGAGGATGAGCCAGGAAACTATAGATTGGTCAGCCTGACATTAATAGTGGGGAAACTATTGGAAAGCATATTGAAGGAAAGGCTGGTAGAGTTCCTGGAGGTGAATGGCCTTCAGGATGTCGGGCAACATGGATTTGTCCAGGGAAGATCTTGTCAAACTAACCTGGTTGAATTTTTTTAACTGGGTGACAAGATCCCTGGAAGGTGGTCGGCTGGTTGATGTCCTGTATCTGCACTTCAGCAAGACATTTGACTCGGTACCGCATGGGAGGCTGCTGGGCAAATTCAGGGACTTGGGAGTGGGGGAGAGGTTGATGAGGTGGATAGGAAATTGGCTGAGCAACAGACAACAGTGGGTGGTAGTGGGGGGGGCTATCAACACCCAGCAGTGTCATTCGTGGGGTCCAGCAGGGATCAGTTCTGAGTCCACTATTATTTAACATTTTCATTTCAGACATTGCGGTGGGAGTTAGGAGCAAAATAACCCTGTTTGTGGATGACTCCAAACTAGGAGCAGTTGAGGACTGTGAGGAGGGAAGGAGGACACTCTAGGAAGACCTAGAAAGACTAGAACAGTGGTCGGTCACATGGTAGGATTTAACACTCTGAAGTGCAGTGTACTTCATTTGGGAGCTAGGAATCCAGGGAACAGCTACCAGCTTTGGGGGGTGGGGGTATGGTTAGCAGTCTTGGAGGAAGAAAAAGATCTGGGAGTAGTGATCACTGGTAAAATGAATCAATCAGGACAATGCAGGAAGCAATGACTAAGGCAAGCAGAATGCTGGGTGCACTGCTAGGGGAGCACTTTGAGAAGGGAAGAGGTAATCCTGCCACTGTACAAATCCTTGGTGAGGCTGCACTTGGAGTACTGTGTGCAGTTCTGGTGCTCTTACTTAAAGAAGGATGCTATGCTCCTGGAGATAGTCCAGAGGAGGGCATCCAAGATTATCCTCAGAATCGGGGGTGAGCTCTATAAGTAGAGACTTAGAGAGCCAAACATGTACACCCTGGAAAACAGAGGGGGCATGATTGAGACCTTTAAATACTTGAAGGGTATTAACAGAGTAAACACTGAGGGTTTGCTCATCCTGAAGGGGAAGGGACCATGAGGGATCATAGCCTAAAACTGGTTGGGGGAGGTGTAGAAGAGTTCTGAGAAAACATTACTTCATAGAGAGGGTGGTGGTGCCTTGGAATGCGCTACCTGAGGAGTTGCTATCAGGTGAATCAGAGAGAGGTTTTAAGAAGGGATGGGATATATACATGGGCAAGGTAGAGGTAGGGCAGACAGAGACTAGGGGGACTCTGAATGAAAATTGGGGGAAGGATAGAAGGGAGAGGAGAGGGGAGAGAGGGCAGCAGCAGTTATCAAACTGTGAGCTGCATCTCAAACAGACATGATAGGCCTCAAGGCCTAATCTGCTGGTATGTTGTATGTTTGCATGTTTGTATTATACAAGATGTCTAACTTACGCAATGCTGTCCCTGTGGCACCCCCATAAATAATATCACCATAATTAATAACAGACAGTATAGAGACCTCAACACTCCTACATCTCACTTCAGTAGGTAGGTCACTTTTTACACAATGTAATGCACCTAGTTTTTTATGCAGGTTCTTAATGATCTGTTCATTGTAAACATCCCACTGAAGCTCCTCGTTGATACATAATCCCAAATATTTATACAATGGAATTTGTTTAAGTGTATCCCCTAAGTAGGTAACTATATTTAGGTTCCCATGTGATAACTGGCTCCTATGATAACTTCCATACAACATCACTTTTGATTTTCTTGAATTAAGAACCAATTTGTAGTGATACAGGAAGTCCAGCAGCACATCAAAAGATAACTGCAGGGCCCCCTGTATCTGAGCATGACCTTGGATTCTTGACTCTCTGCTCCTGCTAAATAGTTCCCCAGAGTTCACCTTATTTATTCCCTTCAGGAATGTGAAGGTCTGTACCCCCCATCTCTCACCAGGTCTCTTGTGCGTACATGTTCAGTGCCTTCAAACGACCTTCATGTGATCTGCCCTGTTGGCCCTGAATCATCGTGGTCACACTGCATTGCACTGCCTCCAGCCTGTCTCTGCCCTTCCTTAAGTGAGGATTCCAGACCTGAGCACAGTATTCCAGGTGCAGCTTCACCAGTGACCTATATAGTGGTACAGTATCTTCTTTTTCCTGCTGTCGATACCCCTTCTGATACACCCCATCATCCTATTAGCCTTGTTGTAGGCCTTACTACACTAGCTTGATTGCTTGAGGGAGTCACTAATATTGACTCCCAGGTCTTTTTCATCTGCTGTAGTGCTCAGTTTAAGCCCGCCTATCCATTACTCTGTCCATTTTGTTTCCCCCCCGGGTGCATAATCTTGCATTTTTCGACACTGAATTTTGGCTTACTGTAATTAATTTGAACTACTGTGTACACAAGCACATTACAGCTACAGCTAAATAAATTACTTGATACATTTCTGCTGTGCTGACAGACAGACTGACTAGTATGGATGAGAGAACCACAAAAGGTTCTTCTGAAGTTCTGAAAAGTTCTTGTAACCCATGAAAAGTTCTGATAGTTCAGCTGGCCCAGTGGTGTGGAGGGCTGAGGCATTGCACCTTACCTCCTGCCACACCAGCGACTTATGTTTGGTGGCGAATGCGGGTTGCTGGGGGTCAGCCAGGGAGGGAGAGGATTGAGCATCTGGACAGCTCTTCTCTTCTGGGAAGGGTGGTTTGGTGTTTCCACTGAATGACTTCCCTCAGGGGGAGGCCTGAGGATAAAATGGGTCTGGGACGCCAATGATGGGAGGGTGCTGTGGGATGCTGCATGGTGCACATGCCTCCACGTGCACAAGTTGATGTGAGCACCCCAGCAATGGGGGGGGGCAGGAGGGAGAAAATGGAAAAGGGGACACTGGCAGGCTACATGAAGGCCTTCCCATGCTCCTGACCCATGTCTCTCTCCTGGAATGTGGATTGTGCACCGGGGGGGGCAGTCCTCCCCTTCCTGGCCCTGCAATGGGGGGAAATCCACGGGGGACTAGTCTGCAGCTTGAGCCAGGATCGGGAGAGATGTGCTCACAGGCGGATATGGAGCCCTTTCACTGATAGAGATGAAGCCATGCCTATTAACCTCCCCGTAGAAGAGAAAAAGCTTGATGAAAAAAAAAGTTCTGATAGTTATCTGAGACTTATCAGAACTTTCAGAACCTTTTCATTTGAAGTACAGAAACTGTTTTCATTTTGTACCCATGAGTTACTGTCAGAAAAGGGAAAGCAATCTATCAACGACTCGCAGTGGTGGTACTACAATAAATATAAGTAATGTCATACAATTAGTTAGTACCCCTTTTGTATGAGAACTTAACACTGATCTGATTCACTGGGTCCTTTCTCCATCTCCAGCCTGTTTTCTGAGTCTTTTCATCACTATCAGACTTCTTGCTAGATAAAGCCCTGCTGATACAGTATATTAAGCTCCAAAACAATGTTTTTTTTCCAATGATCAGAACCTTAGTAGAACTTGAACAAAGTTCTACTAAGGTTCTTTTTCTGAAAATGGCACAGGTTCTGGAAGGTTCTCAATATTGCCAAACTGTTTCTCCCATCCTTACCCACTAGATGGATCACTTGGTCTTTTCCTTTCTCTTGACTTTCAGATTTGTCAGATCAGTTTGGGGGTGTTGAAGAGCAGACAATACCTGAACCCTTCTGCAGCTTCTGCTACATTCACAACAGGCTGACAGGAGGGCCTCCGCTAATGAAATTGTTGCTGAAGTGGTGAATTGTCAGTAATGTATATGTATTCTGTTTTGCAGGGTCCTTCATAGTGTTAAACACCATGTAAAACTGTTCAAACTAGTTATTGGGCTTACCTCAACTGCTGTACTAATTGCACTTACTTCTAGTTTGGATATCCTGGATGCCTTATGCGCCATATATAATTCTAGAGATGTGAACTCTGTGAACATAGTCTTTTTGTGATTATTGCTCTATGTTTCGTACACCCCCATTATCTCTAAAAACTATATGCTGGGCTACCCAGGACCTACTTGTAAATGAGCTTGCTCAACAGGACTTGTTCCTGGTGAAATAAAAAAGTACAAATACATGCTTGCGGGTGTTAGAAGTCCAGAGTTATCCATGTCTTTCTGCCCTATATTGTTTCAAGCCAGCAGTTATTTCATGGAACCTTGAGATAGAAAGTGATGTTCTGCTTTGGGAAGCAGTGCTTAAAAAAAACAGTTATCCAACTAAAATCTCATTTCTCTCTCAAAATTCCATGATTTGGATACTGCCATGATTTAAAGAGCTTGTATATGCCGGTACTGTTTTCCATTTTGCTAATTGTAAGATTTGTTTACCTGACAGCACCAGGTGTGATATGTGAAGCAGTACTTTATCTTGAATCTGGCATATCTAGTTCTAGTCCCTACATACTCTATCAGCACTGTGACGTCACTGACTATGACTTCGCAATTGATCACGAAAAGCCTGTCATCTTCTGTCAGATTGATCACTAGGGATGTCACAATGAGTGAGGGCACAATACTGATGATGCATGAAGCACTAGACACTGTGAGCCCAATTCTCAGATGCAAGGGAGTTTCGCAAAATCAGAGCAAACCAATTTTGTAACAGCCCCTTGGTTGAAAACCCCTCTAGCTTCCTGTTTAGTGACTATCAGTACATCCCCCATCATATACTCGGCACCAGGGTTCCTATGCCCTAGGTGCATGATTTTTCATGCTTTGACATTGAACTCCAACTACCAAGTCTTTGACCACTCCTCAAGTTTTCATAGAAACATAGACAATGATGGCAGAAAAAGGCCAATGGTCCATCCAGTCTGCCCAAGTTCCCTATTTAGTCCAGGCACTTACTGTCCCTCCAGGGTCCTAGTCCTCCCCATTCATCCCCCCATTCTCCTCACAGTGTCTGCCACTGTGAGCCCCCACTATACCTTTCATAGTTTCATATCAATGTGAGAAGGCAGTAAGGAAGGCTGGGGGGGATACTGGAGTGCATAGGGAGAGGCATCACTAGTAGAAAACAGGAACTTGTTATTCCTCTGTACAGACAGTTGGTGAGACCCCATCTGGAGTACTGTGTGCAGTTCTGGAGACCCCATCTCCACAAAGACATAGACAGAGTGGAGGCTGTCCAGAGGAGGGCAACCAAAATGGTGCAGAGTCTGCACCAGCAGACATATGAAGAAAGACTAAAGGAGCTTAATATGTATACCCTTGAGGAAAGGAGGGAGAGAGGGGACATGATAGAAACTTTCAAGTACCTCAAGGGAATCAACAAAGTCCAAGAGGGTGGCATCTTTCAGAAAAAGAGATGTGCAAGAACAAGGGGGCACAATTTGAAGATAGAGGGGGGATGGCTCAGAGGTAATGTGAGGAAGTATTTTTTCACTGAGAGGGTTGTGGATGCATGGAACAGCCTCCCTGAGGAGGTCGTGGAGTCAAGAATAGTGGGGAAATTCAAGAATGCATGGGACAGACATAAGGCAGTCCTAGTGGGGGGTAGGAGGAAGTAAGTTGTTGGTTAATTAGGATCTGCAGCTTATCTGTTAGGTAGGAAAATGGGCAGACTAGGTGGGCCAAGCGGTCCTTATCTGCAGTCACATTCTATGTTTCTATAGTTGGGCTACAAGTCCAGTGAGCGTCAGCCCTTTAATGAACTTGCCACCAGCTCACTGGTGGAATACGTATTTCCTGTCTCCCATATATGTGTCTAAATTTTCTTTAAAAGTTCTAATATTAGAACTTTCTGTAACATATCTTGGTAGTGTATTCCATTTTGTTATTACTCTCTGTGCGTAAAATTTGCTTCTCCTTACAGTATTGTTAAATTCTCCTAGTAATTTCTGCTTACGTGATCTTGTTCCAGCTATTCCAAGATTACTCCTGAAACCTAAGGTTTCTTTCATATATGGATCTTGTAGGGTTTTATAGACAAGACAGAGATCTCCCCTTTCTTGCCTGTACTGGGTAGAAAAAATATTTAATTTTTGAAGCCTGTCTCCATAACTCATATGCTTAGTTAATCGTATGGTTTTAGTCATTTTCCTTTGTATCTTTTCGTGTAGTGTTTGCATCCTTTTTGTTGTAGGGGCACAGAACATAGAAACATAGAAACATAGATTTTGACGGCAGATACGGACCGCTTGGCCCACTCAGTCTGCCCATTTCCCTACCTAATGGATAAGCTGCAGATCCTAGTTAACCAGCAGCCTACTTCTTCCTACCCCCAACCCCTAGAATTGCCTTATGACTGTCCCATGCATGCTTGAATTCAGCCACTGTTTTGACTCACAACTTTCCTCCGGAAGGCCGCTCCATGCATCCACAACCTCTCTGTGAAAAATACTTCCTTAAATTACCTCTGAGCGCCCCTTCTATCTTCAAATTGTGCCCTTGTTCTTGCACACCTTTTTTGAAAGATGCTACCCTCTTGGACTTTGTTGATTCCCTTGAGGTACTTGAAAGTTTCTATCATGTCCCCCCTCTCCCTCCTTTCCTCGAGGCTATACATATTCAGCTCCTTAAGTCTCTCTTCATATGTCTTCCGGTGCAGACCCTGCACCATTATAGTTGCCCTCCTCTGGACAGCCTCCATCCTGTCTATGTCTTTGTGGAGATTTGGTCTCCAGAACGGCACAAAATACTCCAAATGAGGTCTCACCAGTACAGTGTACAGTGGAACTATAACTCTTTCTTCCCTGCTTTTGATGTTTCCCAGTATGCAGCCCATTATTCTTTGGCATTTTTTTGCTGTTACGACTGCGCGGGTATCAAACATCAGTTATTATTATTCCCAGGTCCTTTTCTTCCTTTATAGTTTTCAATGTAGTATTGTTTATTTGGCAAGTATGCATTGTTTTTTTTTTTTACCCATGTACATTACCTTACATTTTTCTAAGCAGAAGTACATTTTGTTTTCATTTGCCCATTTAGTTATGTTATTTAAATTTTCTTGTACTGCCCTGGTGTTTTCTATGTTTTGCATCAATCCACCTATTTTGCACTCGTTGACATATTTGCCTACCCATACACTTTTTGTATTTGTCAGGGAGGAGATCATTATGTTGAATAATGTGAGTCCCAAAACAGGTCCTTGTGGGACACCACTTGTGACTGTGCCCCAGTCTGATGAATGTCCTTTTATAGTCACACATTGTATTCTGTTTCCTAACCAAGAGGTGATCCATCTAATTATGCTGTTATTTAGTCCTATTTTTTTAAGTTCTTTTAGTAAGACTGTATGGGAAACTTTATCGAATGCCTTGAAATAGTCTCGGAAAATATCATCCACAGGTATGTGTTTGTCTAGGGCTACACTAACCAGTTTGAAGAAACTAATTAGGTTTGATAAACATGATCTTGCAGGTGTGAATCCATGTTGGGGTGGATCTATATTTTCTGGGCCAGATATTCAAACTGTGCCCAAAAAGTGTGCAATAGCAGGAGCAAGCGCAAGTCTATTGCGTCCATGTGCAAGAGACGTGATATTCAAAAATGGAGCAGGCCAAATTGCGCCTACAGCCGACGACTGAATATTGCACCACCTGCACCATAACACAACTAGGGAGTGGAAGCTGAGCAGATCTGATGCACCATAGCACAACAAGGGATGTTCAGCTGAGCAGTCCAGAGGCGTCATAGCACAACCAGGGAGCCCCCCAGCTGCAGAGGAATGTAACTGCACAATCAGGGAGGTAGGGGCCCACCACCCATGCCACAGATGGGCACAGGAACACACAGCAGAACAGACATCGTCACCCCACACCCCAAGCACAGCACAACTGGGGGAGGGCTGGAATAACCACTGGTACATGGAGACCAGCAACCAACCCACAGCCTGGCCACATCACACCTACCAGCAAGTTGTGACTGGCACACAAGGAGGGCAGACCACCCCGTGCCACACCATCCCCCCCAGTGCAGAGCACACCCTGCACCATGACCCCGAGACACCCCCCCCATGAGCAGTGACCACCACTGCAGGAAACCCCATGCATGCCACCACCCCACTGTGTCAATGCAACCCTGTGCACCACAGAACCATGCAAGCCAGCCCCACCATGAGCACCTCATCAGTGGGTTGCAGCACACGGAATGCAACAATGGCAGACACGTTGTTAACATGCACAGTCCCCCGAGGTACTGCTGAAAGACTCACCATGCGCTGGCACAAGAGGTACCCCACATGGACAGGGCATGCCCTTGACACCACCACCAGTGGTACAGCGCCCTGCACAGTATTCCAGTGACACACCCTGACCCACCACTGGCCACAACAGCCAGCACAGACACCCACAGTGGTGCTTGGAAGCATGCACCACACCGGATGCCACACAGGGTATGGACAGACACCCACCCATACCCAAGGGCACACCAACAAAGGGATGCAGTGGTGGGGCAACCAAGCCCCCATTGTGGGCCCATGTAAGCTGTGTACACACAACCCGCAGTCCTCCATGGTACTGGAGTGCCAGCCACCCTGTGCAAGCACTGTGGACCTGTACACCACCAGTAGTCACCCGGAGCACAAGCCACAGACAATGGGGCACATCCCCTACAACACACACAAGGCACACCATGGAGGTGGGACAATGACTATGGTGCCCACAGTGCCACCCGAGCCAGGTATGCACCACACCAGCGACAGGGGCAACCCAGCAAAGTGACGGGTACAGTGGCCACCCTGCAGGGACTGCCACCACTGACATGCCAGCAGACCGTGCAGATCACAGGTGTGCATGTGTGTCAGCTGCACAGGCCTATGGACGGGCTGATGGGTGCACCATGGACACAGAGCACGCGCCATGGACCACTGCACACAGTCATCCAGTGTGCAGGGAATAACACACACACCACAGACACTGACTGATAGCTACCTCCACACCATAGTCATTTCCACACGTACACACACACACATACCCATGACTGCACCACCCCTGATGCCATGCACACCACTGCAGCTGAGCGCCTATAGCCAGCTGCAAATCAGATGCCACCACAGTATTCATATCAAAATCAAATGTATTGAAAAAATATAACAGTCAACTATGTACAAGAATAAAAACTATATACAAGCTTGGGGGGGCACAAACAAGGTGGGGGTGGGTAGAGGGAAGGGGTGGACAAATGGGATGAGATAGGAGGGGTGTGAGGGTGGGTCCAGGGGGTAGGGGAAGTCAGGAACTGAGGGATTCCTATTGGGACCGCCATTCAGGACTCCGTGACCTCCGGCCTCTGTGCCTTCCCAGCACCCCCGTCATGTCCAGCCTCCTCAGAATGTCCAGGGACTCGCAGGCCAGCTGTAGGATCTCCCTCAAGGCATCCCATATGTCCCTGAGATGGCAGGTACCTAGGACAAAGGAGCACAGTCAATAGGTGTGAATGCACAACCTCATACAGCCCGCCCACTGTGCATGGCATACGGCCATGGGACATACCACTGTGATGGTGTGTGACCACCCACAGTGATCATGTCCACAGGACCTGCCCACTCAGGCACATACAGCCATGCGGAACACTGCACACATCCACCGGACAAGTCACACACAGCACCACAGTGGCCGTTTAGTGACATGGCTATGTGGTGAAAAGGCAGTGGCACAGCCATGCACCTGGTGCACGCATGGACCACCAGTGACGCACACCCAGACATGCATTGCCACTGGACAGTGTTGACTGTAACAAGTTGCGTGCATGGCAGTGGTGTCGATGAATGGTGGCCGTGCCCCGCTGCCCACCCTGTCACACAGCATGCAGTAGTAATCATGGATGTATGGCACTCACCCTCATCGGGCCAGTCAGGTGGGTGGTGATGGTCCTCACCCCACCTGGCTGCACTGTCCTCCCCCCTCTGCCGCTCTGCCTGCAATCTGCGGAGTTCATCCGGGCCTGTGGGGAAAAAAAGGAGAGAAGAACATCAGTACATTCCTGAAGCAAAGTCCCCCTGCCCCAAGGTGTGTGCCCTCCCACCCAGCCAGACCCACCCACCCCACACCCTGTGAACACCGCCTTGGCCAACCCCATACGGTCCCTCCCCTATGTGCTGGACACATACAACACTGTGACCCATATGGATGATAAAAAGTGTGTTGACGGAACCCCTACCTGGATGTGGCACCATGCCCCTCCTGGCATGTGCCTGCAGTTGGGCCAGTAGCTCCGGCTCCCTCCTCCGCAGGTCACCATAGCGGTGCCTGCACTGCTCTGCACTCCGCCCCCATCCAGTGGCCTATTCCAGGGCAGTGGCCACCTCCTGCCACACCTGGGTCCTGGTCCTGTCCAGGAGAGCCTCCCCGAAGAGAGGCCCATGGTGTGGCTCCACAATTGCCACCAGATTGGCGAGCTCAATTTACTGTCCACTGTGCTGCCCGACTGCGCGCCATCCTAGCAGCTATAGTAGGCAATATGGCGCTCTGCAGCGCGGCTCCCCATGTGCAGATGCTGCAAGGTACAGCGCTGCCATTCCCTATCGCGCTGTTACCAAACAGTGCAATAGAGGTGCACCCATGCCTGACGCATGGCGACTAGGGGGCAAAGGTCGGGCACAGGGTCAAGGGTCCCTGGTGCATGGACATGCACAACACCATTGGAAGACAATGCGTGTAGCACAATTGGCTGCCTGTGTGCCAGCGCCCTTAGCGGACTACCGAGCAGTTGGGCCATTGCGCCTATGATGGCACAGTGCCACACCGCCATGTAGTGACCATCGCTATAGCGTCACTGACACAATGGTGGCTGTGCCCTGCATTGTCTACCATGCACAGCATGTCATCAGTGTGGCAGACGCCTGTGTCAGCAACCCAGGCATGCACAGTGAGGTGTACTACGCATGTCACAGGACTGCGCCATTGGCTCAGCACGTTCAACACAATTGCACAAAGCGCAACAGCGCGATATTCAGACATCATATGCAAATCACCTAATCAGCCATTCAATGGCATAGCACTGCAATTTGCATCTACTTAAAGTTGCCCCTCACCTCATTTGCATGGACTGCTCTATAAGCGTGTGACAATGTGCTGCAGTGGCCATAGTCGGTTACTGCAGTTTATTGGTGAGTTGCATGCTGTTTTGGAGTGTGGACTGTGGATTCAGGGACATGCATGGGACTGCACAGTCACAGGTAACAACTGCCATTCTTACAGGCTACGTAATGACTGAGCAGGTTGTTGGAGAGGAGGAAAACAATGGTGGTAGAAGGAGGCCGAACTTTACAAAGGCAGAAACTGAGGCCCTGTTCGAGGCCTACCTGGATCAGGAGCCACTTCTCAGTGGACGGCGGGGAACCCCGCAAGCCCATGCTGCTGCATGGGAGGAGGTGGCACGTGCCATGAACCTGCATGGCAGCCACCAGCGCTCCGTGCAGGAGTGTAAGAAGAAGATGGGCACGGACAGGAGGAGGGTAAAGGAGAAGGTGGCTGCCATCAGGGCAGCACATGCTGCAACAGGTGGGGGACAACCGGAGGTGGTACAGCTGACCCCAGTGGAGGAGAGGCTTGCTGGAAGCATGCAGCACAGTGCCATTGAGGGTGTTCTGAGTGGTGGCTTCCAGACGGGTGGTGGCCCATCACTGCATGATAAGTCATGGTCTGTCTATGGAGGGGGCAGGGTAGGTCACACACAGTAACGTGACTGCTTTCCCTTACAGATCTTGAGCATCTGCATGGGTCAGCGATGGTGGGCCTGTCCACTGCAGACAGTCAGATGGAGTCGGAGGGTGGGACCATCCACTTCCACAGGTAGATGTGGATCATTGTGACAGTGGGGCCGCCTGGCTGTCCACACTGATGTCGTTGTAACAGGTGTGGAGGAAATCCTGCCTATGTCCCAGTGTGTTGGCATCCACGGATGCCAGCATGCTGTGGCTGTGGCCGGGGCAGAGTCTGGCACCAGTGATGATGACACGACCGTCATAGGCAGTGACACGTGTATGCCATGGGATGGCCACACAGCAGGGCAATTCACGCCTATGGCTATGGGTGGTACCGCCGTGGAGGCCTACGTGTCAGCACAGTCCCAGGCTGTGCCTGTCAGCACCAGTGGGGCAGCACTGGTGTCTGTTCAGGACAGTGGGACTGTTGCAGCCACTGCAGCGGCACCACTGAGCCATGGGGTGTGGCAGCCAGAGGGGCAGCATCAGCAGTCGCCCAATGGGCTTGGGGGTACAGGGTTCAGCGGCGGCGTCTGTGCACCACCTGTAGACATGCCCAGACCTGGTCCTGGTGCGCAGCAACCACCCTCAAGGGGTGCTGAACATCAGGGCCTTGCACACCCTGAGGGACGGGATGCTGAGGAGGCTGATGACCTCTTGGAAGAGCACGCCCACCTACTGCAAGCATCAGTCCAGCAGCAGATGCGGCTTGTGATGTCCGTGGATGCACTGCGTGTGGCTCTGGAGTGGGCAGAGGAGCGTCGCAGCAGGGACACTGCAATGATCCTGGCAGGGATGGACCGTTTGCGGGAGGATATGACCGCTGCCATTGACGGGCATGCACAGGCATTCATTGCTGTCATGGCCACAATGGGCACACAGTCAGGTGCCCATGCATCGTGGACACCATGCAGTGCACTATCCACCCCCCATTCCCGGCATCATGCAACTCCCACCCTGTCAATGCAGGGTTCAGCTGTGGGCATCCCGAGCATTCCTGGTGCAGGCATGTTCAGTGTGCTGCAGACCCCTGCACTAGCATGGTCGCATTCATGCAGTGGAACCCCTTGGGGACCATCGGTGCCACCCCATGAGGCCAGTGGTCAGCCTGCCAGTGCTAGCGGGTCTCGGCAGGGCCGCCCATGCATCTGTGGCAGCCGTGGCACTGTGTCGCATGACTGACCTGTCTCCCAGTGTGGCTACTGTCTGGTGCTGCCCTGTGTGCATTGTGTGTGTCAGTGGGCAATGCACGAGTGGGTATCCGGCCCTGCACACGGACACACAGTCCACCTGCACACCCTCCCGGCTGCTGTCCACAGTTGCGTGTGCATGATGATGCCTGCATTGTGCTGTACACCAATGTGCAGTGGTGCTCAGCATCTGACACACGCACATGGACAGGCAGTGGTTGTGGTGGCCTGTGGACATGTGTGTTGCTAGGGTGTGCATTCTGGGTCGGTGTGCCTTCTGCCCTCTGTGCACGTTTGTTGCATTGTGTGTGAGCGTGTGTGTGTGCCCTTCAGCGTGGCATGTTAATCCTCACCCATCCCTGGTTGTGTGTGTGCCTCTGTGCCCTGCCACTTCCCTTGACGGCATGCACCCCTGGTGTGTGTCCATGCATGTTTGTGGGTTGTGCCTTGGCCACTGGTGGTTGCGCATGGCCCCATGACTTACCTGGGTTGGCCGGGTGTCTCCGATGGTGTCCCGTGCAGCTGTGCCAGCCGGAGCAGTTGGGGGTCCTGTCGGCTAAGGGAGCTGCCCATCACCATTGTCACCGGCATCCCCATCGTCCCCATTGCTGTCCCCCTGTTTGACCTGTACGGCTATCCCACATTCGTTGGTCATGTTGTGCAGGATGCAACAGGCCAGGAATATCCCACAGGCCTTTGAGGGGATGTTCTGTAGGGCACTGCTAGAGGTGTCCAGGCAACGGAACGCGTTTCTCAGCATCCCGAACACCCACCGATGACATCACGTGGTGGCGCAGCCTTATTGTAGTGTTGCTGCGATGGGGTCGCGGGCCGCTGGTAAGGTGTGAGCAGCCAGGGATGGAGTGGGTATCCACTGTCACCTGTGTGTAGAGGGTGGAAGTTAGTTTGGTGATCAGCATCGCCCTGCCCCAGGCCATGTAGGCCACTACCCATGCCACCTCTGGCCATGCCCCCCCAGGCCCTATGACTGTCCATGTCGTTTGCATACTCACCCACTAGGTGTCCAGTGGGGATGTCCTCACTCTTGAATCTGTGGCACAGTGCTGACTGGTGCCAGATGAATGAATCGTGCGCTCCCCCAGGGTATGTGGCACAGACATTGATGATGCACCCCCTGGCATCACACACCACCTGGCAGTTGATGCTGGCACAGCCCTTGCGAATTATGTATGTGGCCCCCTTGGGGCCAGGTGGTGTGCATATAGCCACATGGGTGCAGTCTATTGCCCCTAGCATGCCAGGCATACGTCCTACCCTGTGGAACTTCTGTATGTTTTCTGTGCGCGCCGCCGCTGTGCTGGGGAAATTGATGTACTCCTCAGCATGTGGCAGCAGTGCGCTGAGGAATTGGGTGAGGTGGCGTGACGTGGCCAACTGGGTTATGCCTGTGATGTCCCCAGTTGGTCTCTGGAAGGTACCCGTGGCGAGCAAGCACAAGCAGACTGTTACCTTAGTCTTCACTGACAGGGCATGGCTTTGTCATGTGGGTGCCTGCATCACATCACTGCACAGCCCACAGAGCCGCCTCAGAATTGCCCTATTCAGGCGGTACTGGCCCACAATCTCAGTATCAGTGTACAGCTCAAAGCTGGTGTGGGCTCAGTACTTCCTGTTGGGGGCATACCACTGATGGGCCCTTCCACGGCCACGGTCCCCTGCCGCCTGCCTTCTCACCCCCCCTCATTATGGCCTCCATGTGGAAGGTGGCACTGGCCATGTCCTTGGCTTGTGTTCACCCCCGGGCAGCTGTTGCTGTATTCCCCCCACTGTCCTGGCTGCTACCTCCCCTGCACCGGGTACACCTGCCTGTGCTGTGTGGCTCCCCACACCTTCCCTGTGCCTGGCTGTTCAGAGTGACTGTTCCCTGGCCTGCCCTGTTTGTGCCTCTTGCCCTGTCTGTCTCTGCCTCTGACACATGTGGCTTCCCTGTAGCGTTCTTGCGCCTCTCACTTGCTCCTTTTTATTTTGGCTCATTTCCCCTATGGTGCAACTTCCGCTTGCTCCCCTATTGCGCATGGCGCAAGTCTTTGAATATCACACTGCGCCATTTATGCATGGTTCCTCCCCCTTCAGTTGTGAATGCCTTCATTATCATTGCACTGTTGCTCAGCATGATTTCGGGGGCGCAACTGCCTCCTGCTAAATATCGCAGAATGGCACAATTTTGGACTTGCGCAGGCGCAACCCTATTGCGCATGGCTCAACTCTTTTGAATATCTGGGCCCCTGTGTTTTGCAGATGAGTAATTACGTGTTTTTGTAATAATTTTCCCATGATTTTACCTACCACTGATGTAAGACTTATGGGCCTACAATTACCTACTTCAGTTCTGTTTCCCCCTTTGAAGATAGGTGTAACTGTTGCCATTCTCCATTCCTTCAATGTGTTTCCCTCTTAGATAGATGTATTATATAAGTGGGTCAGTGGCCCTACCAATTGATGCATTAATCTTTTTAGAAAAGTGGGTGTAATACCATAAGGTCCTGGTGAGCTATTTGTTTTAAGGCTTTTTATGCTATTAATTTATCTGTTGTATGAAACTTTAAGCAGTTATTGTCCATTTCGTTCTGTTGTATGCCTTGTTGTTTTTTGGGATTATGCACTCTTAGAAAATAATTATTAAATTCAGTAGCCATTTCATTCTGTCCCAATTGCCCTTGAAACCACCAATATTTAATGCACCCACCACTTCAGCTGGAAGACTGTTCCACGGCTCCACCATCCTTTCTGTAAATTAATACTTGTTCATGTGCCTCCTGAACCTCCCTCCTGTCAGTTTCCGCTCATGTATGTGTAACTGTGAACTAGTATTCAAGCTAAATAGTTCCTCACAGTTCACTTTGGTAATTCCCTTCAGGAACTTGAAGATCACTATCATATCTACCCTCTCCCCTCTCCCTTCTGGTCTCCAGTGAGTCCATGTTCAGTGCCATGAGGTGCTCCTCATAGAACCTGCCTTGTTGGCCCTAAAACATTTTTTTAATCCTGTGCTGCACTGTCTCCAGCCTATCCCTATCCTTCCTGATTTGAGGACTCCAGAACTGGGCACAATACTCCAGGTGTGGTCTCACCAAGGATCTATATGGGGAAGTATTACCTCTTCCCTTCTGCTATCAGTACCCGTTGCAATACTTCCCAATATCCTACTTGCTTTGCTATAGGAAGGGAGTCTGTCAGCACAGTGTTCGTCAACATCTCCAAGGCCTTTGACTTGGTCAACTATAATATCTTGATGAAACGGCTAACACTTGTTCGCATGTCTGATCAAGTGAAGTAATCGATGCTCTCATATTTAACAGAACATACATAGCAGGTCTGTGTAGATGGAACTTGGTCAGATAGGGAGGGAATTTTTAGGGGTGTGTCCCAGGGCTTGATCCTGGGCCCCCTATTGTTCTTCATATATATAAACCCCCTACCACAACTGATAGAAAGAAGTAAGATCTATCTTTATGCTGAAGATATGGCCTTAATAGGTAGGGCCAAAGACAATGTGGAGTTGCAGAGCATCCTGCAGTCTGATTTTGACAACCTGCGGCACTGGCTACAAAACTCAAAAATGGCTCTGAGCAAGATAAAAACACAAGTAATGTTGTTCAACCCCAGATGCAAGCAAAGGTACAACATAATTTAAGAATATATATACCCTAGACAAATACAAATTGGAAGAGGTAACATCTTATAAGTATCTGGGGGTGCATATAGATAACAAACTTACCTTTGAGGAACATGTGACCAGTGTTGTAGAACAAGTCAATGCCAGACTGGGGGTACTTTGATGGAGAGTTTTAATATTACGCCGAGAAACCAGAAATAGGGTAACTGAGCAACTACTACGCCCCGTACTGGAGTATGGGAGTTTAACATATCAACATATCTCCATCCAGGGTTACTCACTCACCTGCCAAGACTGGGGGAACTGCGGAGGAGGGGTGTTCATTGACACTGTTTCTACTCCCCAAGTCATTACTATCCTGTCCTCAGCCATACCACCTACCTATGAGGCACTAGTCCTAAGGCTCTCAATGCCCTTCTCCATCCTTATTTATGTAGGTGGGATCTACTGTTGCCCAGGACTGAATGCAAAACCAGTGTTGAGCTCATTACCTTCATTACAACACTTATCACAAATAGAGAATTATATCTAATAGGTGATGTAAATCATAACTGGATGCCTCCATCCTTGGTAAAACCCAAAATGACATAACTTCCTTCAATCTCACCCAACTAATAAATGAGCCAACATGCTCAAACCACAAAATCCAAAATCACACTCTCATAGATTGGGCCCTCACTACCTACCTTCACCATATAGTACTATCTGGAACGCTCCCCGATGTCCTAAGTGATCACCACACAATCCATCTTGTGCGCAAAGTGCATTGACCTAAACTCCCCCCCCAAAAATACTGATGACATGGTCTTTCAGATCCATTGATCTAGCCCCGCTCCATCTTGAACTTGCCCAAGTCAACTGGTTGTCAATATCCTCTGCTAATTCTATTGACCAAACTCTATTGTACTTTAAGGACAACTTCCTTGCAGTCTGGGATAAGCATGATCCTTTAAAAAGAACTCGAGTTTGTAGTAACCACCTACCATGGGTCACCCCTGAAATCCTGGCATGCCAACAAGCACAAGACTGCACTTGGAAAATACATACAACTTCCAAACTACCTCAAGACCTCGTCAAATACCGAGCCCTATGAAAATCCTGCATCTGAGCTATTAGACTGGCCAAAGCAGAGTATTTCAGCTCCTCGTTCCAGTCAAACATAACTAACCCCTCTAGATTTTGGAAGGTAGTTCACTCCCTTGTATCCCCACCATCTAAACCTCCAACTCCACTCCTAAAAAAAAAAAAATCCCTAATTTCTGACCACCCCTCTGTTGCTGCTGAATTCAATAAATACTTCACGTCTTGTGCTTCCTCCCTTCTGTCATTCCTCCCTCCCAATCCCCCCAACTCTGCCCCTACCTACTGTACTCAAACCACTCACCTAACTGCAGGGAGTTTCTCCTTCCTCCCAGTATCTCCTGCAGAAGTTCAGGAAGCCTGCCTTGCCCTTAACCCAACCAAAGGAGGTTCCCCTGACCACCTGTACCCAAAATTACTCCACCTCTCTGTACCTGCTCTCTCCTTCCCCCATAGCTGCCCTTCTTAACCTCTCTTTCACCCTTGCAGCAATTCCCTCAAAATGGAAACACATGACCATTATCCCCCTACCTAAGGGTGGTGACTTCTCCTCACCAAACAATTACAAGCCTATCTTGCTACCACCAGTGCTCGCCAAACTCCAGGAGCACTTTGTTCTTGCTTAATTCTCTACCTTACTCTCTGAATCCTACTTCTTCACTCCTTTCCAATCTGGCTTCAGGAAAAAATACTCCACTACTATGTCCATCCTTAGACTCACCGACTCTATCCTCACAGGTATGGGAGTGGGCAAATCACCTCGGCCATTTTTGTCGACCTTGCCAAGGCTTTCAACAAGGTCTCTCACTCACTACTCCTCCTGAATCTGACTTCAGCTAGCCTGTCCGTCTCTGCCACTGACTGGTTCAGAGGCTACCTCACAGGTAGAACACAATCGGTCAGGATTGCTGAAGCTCTGCCCCTCCATCTCCAAATCCACATTGGTTTGTTTGTTTGGTTTGTTTAGATTTTGTTGACCCGCTAAGCCCACTGGGCCTAGAAGTCCCTTTTTCAGGGGTGACTTGAGGGGGGAATACAGATGGTAAGCAAGTGAGACTGAACCAGATTAAGCTGTTGATGGTATTCTTAGTGAATGAGGGAAATTTGGCTAGGACATTGGGGAAATTCCCCTACTCTTTCTGAGGGGGCGCTGTTGTGCTGCACAAGGATGGAGGTCCCCATTTTGATGGAGACTGCTGAGGAAGAAGTTCTGTCCCTAGAGCTCGGGAGCTCTTGGTAGAAATGCCTATTGCTAGTACTGATATAATGCTGCCTATAGCCCAAGAAATTGCTCCAAAGTTAGGGGACCAGAAAATGGTGTCGGAGAGATCTGGTAATGAGCTTACTGCAGAAGAATTATTACAAACTGAATTGGAATTGAAAAAGTTACAATTATTGGAACTAATCTCTGTGGCTGAAAGAGATTTTGGACTTTGTCAAAAGTGCCTAGAAAAGGAGAAAAAAATGAAAGCGGTCGCTAGCTAGCCCCTTATCTTCTGGGAATAAGCGGCTGCCCATGAGTGCACCAGAGGATTTACCTGTTATCTCCACAAATCTATTGGAGACTCAGGAGATGTGGCAGGACCATAATGATGCGGTGGCAGATGATTCATGGTTAGCAGGAGATGTCCTGCAAAGAGCAGGTTGGATTAGACAAAATGAGATTTGGATCCCAGATCTGGATATTCCACTTCCAGGATCTTCTTCTAACTCTGGTCAACCTCTGATTGCTGTACCAGAAGACCTTGAGAAAATGTGGATATTTCAAAGACCCAAAATTCCCATACCACACATGCATCGGATGAGGGGGAGGTAGCCAAGAATTTTTTGTTTATTAGCTTTTGATGACTGGGTAAGTGCATTAGGCAATATCCTGCCTATTTTCAAACATGACGTGGGAGAGTACAAGATACAGAGTAGAAAACTTATACATGAACATACAGGCATATAGAACAATTGCATCATATATCCTTGCAGGGATAGACATAAAATCTTTACAATAGACAGGTGAAACTGCAACAGACACTACTGACCGACCTTCTAAAGTTCTTGACCAGGGACACGAGCACCCAGGGGTGAGTTTGGTTTCTGGTGTAGGGGTGAGAACTAATCGTATGCAACAGGAAGACCCTGCTGTTACTCCTGCACAAACGGACAATACTCGTTCAAGATCAGAAGAAAATATGGGACAAAGTAAGACAACTGGAAAAAAAACCTTTGCAGGATTATTTAAACGACCTGCTATGGAAGCTACAGTAAATGCAGGTTTCTAGTCAGGTTACGATACAAGGGCAATGTTCCGGTGGTGCCTGATAGAATATGGGTGGGGAAATCCTTATTAATTGACAGTTTGGGTTTTACACCGTCTGATGTGTATGCTTTTATACATTCATCAGGGGACCATAATTACGATATTAGCTTTTGTTCTATGAAGTTATTGGATAAATTCTGGAAACTGTACTATGATGTGAAAGATTTGGAAATATGGAGGGATTTATTTAGCGATCCCAGTTACTAAACCTACTATAAAAAGTGTAACTGTACTCTTTCGTAATGAAGGGGTTAATGTTGCCAATATTACATATTGGCTGGAGCAAAGATGTACTATCATGGAACATCCAAAACCAATCATAGACGAGAATGGTTTCTGGACTGGGGGTTGGACATTTCGGGTACAACTGTCTCATAATAATACTGGCATACAACATCTGCCAAGTTCATTTTTTTTGGGAAGGGATAGAGGTATTACTTTTTATGCTGTTAACCTAAAAGCTGCTACAAATGTGGATTGCTTACTCACTTGAATAGCGATTGCAACAAGGTCAAATGTTTCATTTGTGGGGTTCTTGGTCATGTAGCTGCTGATTGTGAAGCTTTCCTTGTGTGTAATTTATATGGGGCTATAGAGCACTCTTATGAGGATTCTTCTTGGGCAATGCATGACCGAGATGAGGCTTCCGATCAGGAATACTTTTTGAATAAAGCTAAACTTCCTTATGTAGAACTGATAGAGGTAGAAGAAGTGTCTGGTTTGATAGGTAGACGCAGGGGGAGAGGGGCAAGGGGAGGGATAAGTATGAGACCCTTACCCCCTGAGGCTTGTGGTCCGCCGACATCAGTATGTTGGGAAGTTTCAATGGTAGCTATGGGAAAGGACGCCCCACAGTTTTTGGGTGTGGGTTTAGAGGATAAAGACACTCCCTTTGTTACACCTCAAGGTTCCCCAATTAGGTCCCAGATTGTGTTATCTAGGGAATCACCATGCAGTTTACACTTGAAGGATTCTGATGTTGAGACCTCTTTAGAATCTTTGGGCCTGGGGTGAAAAAAAAGGTGGGAGGTAAGGGCTCTGTTTCTAATTTCCCTCTTTCCCCAGTGCCTATTTCAAATAGATTTGTTCCCCTCACATCTTGGGGAGAACACATGGAGCAGGAACATCCTATCGACATGGAGGGAACAGGGGACATGCAGACACCCTCATTAGGGGCAAAGGAGGAGGGGTTGCCTGTTAGTGTGGCTCGCTTACCCGTTTCTCATAAACGGGTGATTAGATCTAGTGGGAAACCTATCAAACCCTCTCCGTAATAAAATGGCGCTTATAATAGCAAGTCTTAATGTGAACAGGATTAAAATAAGGAAGTATTTTACATGGTATCTTACATTCCTTGCTGTATGATATTATTTTTCTTCAAGATACTAGATTGCATTTGGAAGGGGAAATCGCACAAGCTACATGTGATTGGGGATGGGGAGTTTCATATTGGTCTCCAGGTATGGATCTTTGCAGTGGGATGGGTTTTTGTTTCTTAACCACGGAGGTTTTAGTTTATAAAATGGTTGACATTGAACCTGGAAGGGCATTTTTATTGGACGTAGAGTTTCATGGTATTAACTTTTGTTTATTGAATATTTACAATCCACAAATGAAAGCTCTAAGAATTGAATTATTATAGAAAATACAGCCTTATTTGTACACACATCGACACTGATCATTGGAGGAGATTTTAATATAAATTTTTTGGACAAACATAGCAGTGGGAAACAATACTGTGAAAACATTTTTTTAAAACAGTTGTTATCACAGGCAGGCTTAAGAGATGCTTTTTCTTGTACATCACAAGCACTGAAACTGACATTTTTTAAAGTAGTACTTTCCTCTTGTATATATTTTATATTTGTCCAGAAGTCCTTCCAGGTTGATTCTACACGTATAGTGCTGATTGAAACCTCAGACCATTGTTTACTGGGTATAAAGTTTGAGTCCACCCCCCAACCATGTGGCAGGGAAAGGGATTTGGAGATTGAATGCCTTCTTATTAATGGATGTGACTGTATTACAGTAATTGCCATCTATTATACAGGATAAATTAACTACTGTATTGTTGTATGACAATATTAGTATGTGGTGGGTGGACTTTAAAAACTGTTTGGTTAGCTTTTTTCAAGTCATAAGTTCATACCAGATAAACAATCAGAGGGCAAAATATATGGACTTGAGGGAATTAGGAGTATTATTTACAAGACAAGTGACGGAGGGAACTGATATAAGTGTACGAATAACTCGAGTAAGACAAGAAATGGGGGATTATCAATATTCTCGCATTATGTCCTTGCACAAAGAACAAATGTTTGGTACACGGGAAATCGGAGCATGTAAATCCATTTTTGGCTAGTCATAAGAGACAGGAGAAACGTGGGTTTACTACTCTTTCTGATTCTTCGGGGTAATGCATAGGGACAATTTAGGGATTATGACAGTTGTAGAAGAATACATTGAAACAGCTGTAGGGTCATCGCAGGAACCAGTAAGTCAGATGTCTCAAATTTTGCAAATGGCTGAGCTTCCTCAGTTATCTAGCTTTCATAGCGCCTCGTTTGTGAAGCCGTTTACAGTCCAGGAATTGGATAGGGTAATTTGCTCTTTACACGTAGATGTTTCTGATGGGTTGTCTAGTGAGTTTTATAAAACTGTGTGGACTATGATACCTGATATTTTGCTTCGTTTATATAACTATTTTTTGGAGGAATATATTTTACCCACACAGATGTAAGAAGGATTGTTGTTGTTTTTTTTTTATATAAATCAGGGGACCGTGTGGATATTAAAAATTGAAGGCCTCTGACTTTGCTTAATGCTGATTTTAAAATCTTTGCAAAATTGTTAGGAAATAGATTATTGGAAGTTATGCCCTTGTTAATTAGTCCCATGCAATTCTGTACCATTCCTGGGTGAAGCATTTCTGATGATTTATTGATATTAAGAGAAGTTATGAGACAGTAAGTTGAAGAAACAGAACTTTTAGAGGTAAAAGGATATCTTGTGAGTTTAGATCATGCTAAAGCATTAGATGCAGTCTCACATTCCTTTTTGTGGTCCTGTTTGACAGCATTTGGTTTACCTGCAGAATTTGTTGGATGGCTAAATTTGTGTTATGCTTTGGCCTATGTGGTGCCATATGAGAATGGATGGAAGGGAGGCTCACATTTGCTCTATAGAGGGTTGTGACAGGGGTGCCCTCTAAGTCCCCTTCTATATGTTTTTGTCTTGGATCCATTATTACAAATTTTGCATCGTTCTCCTTTGATTAAAGGGGGTGGATCAGAAACCTGGGACCTGTTGTAAAATAATAGCATATGCAGATGATGTGTGTTTGATTTTGAAAGATGAAACATTCTTTGATATAACTTGTGAATTGATTCAGGAAATAAGGGGAGCTACTGGAGAAGCTTTGAATCTGCATAAAACTAAGATTTTAAGTTTGACTGTTTTTTCTAATATTAAAAATTACATTGGTGATTTTCCTGTGGCACTAGGACCATGTCAAATTTTGGGAATTTATTTGGGAGGTAGGGACATGGCCCTTTTTATTTGGGAATGCGCACTGGATATTGCAGTAGCTAAAGTTGCAGTTTGGACTCGGTGGAAGGTAACGAAACAGTAGAGGG
Organism: Neoceratodus forsteri; assembly: GCA_016271365.2. NCBI lineage: Eukaryota > Metazoa > Chordata > Ceratodontiformes > Ceratodontidae > Neoceratodus > Neoceratodus forsteri. The sequence continues at coordinate 154,574,931 of CM028138.1, forward strand.
TATATTACATAAAAAATTTCACATTACCAGTATTTTTATATCTAAGTGCTATCTTTCCTTTACAAAAGCAGCTAGAAACTAAGGTATTGAGGTTTTATTTAGTTGTCTTTGGGGCAACAGATTGAACCCCATTAAAAGGAATATTTTATATTTGAGTATTAAGGAAGGAGGGGTGGGTATGATTAATCTGGTCTTATTTTTTTTATAGTTTTTCTCTATCATAATGTGGTTCCTCTGATAAGGAAAGAGGCAAAATTATGGACTCTTTGGGGATTCCCGGTACTGGAAGGTGTTTTATGTGAATGGAAAGCTGCTAGTTTCTTACACAAAAATAAAAGACGCCCTAGGTTGATCAAATTTTGGGAAGAAGTATTTGAGAAAATTAAATTATGGAATATTGATTATGTGAGGGTTTTGGGTCAAACGAGGAAGAAATTGTATGAGGAGGTGATGAGTAATTATTTTCTAGAAAATCACTTTTCTGATTTTTCTGTTTCTCAACAGAACCAAATTTTTGCATATATTAGAAATAACAGAATACCTACGCATATGTGGGATACCACTTGGTTGGGAATCCATATTAAGATAAACATTAAAAGCAATCAGAAACATAAAGCATTGCAGGAATGATATTGCCCTAGGGTGGAGTGTACAGCTAAGCTAGAAACAATGAATCATTTATACTTTCAGTGCCCATATGCTGTTCGATTTTGGGACACCTTGAAAAATAGATGGAAGAGTTGGTTTGTGATTCCTCCTTCACCGGAAGCATTGTACTATGGTATTTTTCTTTTGAAGGTGACAGATGATTGTTTGAACACATTATGGATAGTACATTTACATTTCCTGTATTGATTATGGCTCAGTAGAGGTTGCTTGGTGTTACAACAACGGGACATCTCAGAATTGGTTTTAGTTCATATTGTAGTGACTGATTTGCAAACTTTAAAAATGGGCGAACGTAAGAATTTTTCAGTTTCCAAGTGGAAGGCATTATGGAGGAAGTTTGATTTTATTTGACATAGAATTTATGTTAGCACATTGTTTTTTTTCTTAGTACATTTTAGTTCAGGGTTAATAAGGAATTAATTTATGCCTCCTATTTCTATGAGTGGGCACAATATAGGACTTTATGCCTATTTCTAAAACACAAAATTAAACAGGTTAGTTAAGTGTAGGAAGTTTCTATATGGTTATTTCACTTTACTAGTTGTGAGGTGGGTGGTGGAAAAGGGGAGATTTTTTGGGGAAGCAATGTTATTTATTTTATTTTTTGCTTGTATGAGGTGACGTACTTTTGGATGTTCTTGATTTATATGTTTTACATTAACTTATCCATAGAGTTCTGAATGGGGATGGAAGGTCGGGTATAAGTAGAACAAAATGTATGATGACATTTTTGTTCTTATTGTTGAATTTTCTCCTTTTATTGTTTAGTTTTGGTATCTTACTCTAGTGTGATTTAAACACTGGTTTTGTATTTGTTTGATTGTGTAAGATTGTAAAAAAAAATAAAAAAAATTCCCCATCTCTTTTAATGGGGGGGGGGGGTTAGTTGGTTCTGGTACGTCTTTTTTATGTTTGGGATTCTTGTCTGAATACTTCTTTCTGGTTTGCTTTTCATTTCTTATGTTTTTATTGTGATACAATATTGATTTGTATATGATTTGGTTTGATTTATTATACAATTCCTCTACTGGTTTAGTGCGGGGGGGGGTCTTTTCAGTATATGATTTGGGTTTTAAAGAGTTATTTGAATGTAATTTAGACAACGTATGACTGTACTACCTAATTTTTTATGCTTTGTATCTTATTTTGTGTGAATTAACACTGTTTTCTATTATTTGATTTTGAAGTTTATAATAAAAATTCCCCTACTCTTTTTGATAAGTGCCATGGGGTCTTTAACATCCACCTGAACTACCACCAATCCAGGCAGATGGGACCTCAGTTTAACATCTCATCCAAAAGATGACACCTCAGAAGTGCAGCAGCCCCCTCATGCTGCACTACAGTGTTAGTATTGGGACATTAACCCAAGTGCCAGATGTGGGACCTGAACCCACAGCCCTCTGATCTCCCAGCCTCAGAGGCGAGTGTGCTACCTACTGAGCCACTGACACCGATGTGCCACAAGGCTGTGTTCTAGGCCCACTACTTTTCTCCATTTTTCTCAATGACCTTCCTACAGTTTGCTCATCCATGTCCATTCATATGTACTGTATGCTGATGACACAGTCCTGTTTATCTCTGGCTACAGCTCCACTGACGTATAAGCCAGGCTCCAGCAGGACTTTGACAATGTTCAGCTCTGGCTTCACTCACACCAACTCTTCCTTAATGCCAAGAAGACCGTCTTCATGACCTTTGGCACAAGGCAGAGACTCTCTAGGCTTACCTCCTCTCCTTCATATCACACCATTGACAGGACTTTTCTCAAGGACACATCCTCCTTTAGTTATCTTGGGGTCTGTCTTGACCAGTACCTCAATTTTTCTGGTCACATTGATGCCATCCTGTCAAAACTGTGCCCCAAGCTAGGTGCACTGTACAGGAACTGTAATTGTCTTCCACCTATGGCTACGCATGAACTGCTCCAGAAGACGAGCCTACCTATTTTTGACTACTGTGATGTAGTCTACAGTGCTGTCCCCAAGTCCTCCCTAGTAAAACTGGATACCCTCTTCAGCTCTTTCTGTCACTTTGCTCTGGATGCCCACCCTCTCACTCATCACTGCAACCTCTATCACTCGCTTGTCCTCCCTTCTCTGGGCAACCAACGTCCCTCTCACTGCGCTAAGTTCATCTCTAAATTCTGGTTCCAGTCTCTCCCTTCTTACCTTTCTACCTCTTTAACACTACCACCAACATCACACCACTTGCTCCGATCCACTGATGCTCACACCCTATCGATCCCTCACTGATCAACAACCATAGATCAATCAGGGTTCTCGCACCATCTTCCTAAAATCTGGAATGTGCTTCTCCCCCAGATTTGCCATTCCTCATCCCTGGCATCCATTTCATCTGCCCTACTAAACTTCTACTCCACTAACTGCACCTGTACATAACCAATCCTCCCTTACTCTCTATCCCGCCACCACCCAGTCAACAACTCCAAAGCATTTAACAGCTCCTTATGTATTAGCTTTTATGATGGACCGATTGTACAGTTCCTTGCTCTCTTTGACTGTATCTGTGACAAATCTGTTGTATCGACCTACTGTACTCCAATTTTAACTGTATTATGTGTGTGTGATTAACTGTTGCATTGGCTCTGTAACCTATTTTATCAAGATTATGTATCCAGCATCCATGCATGTATTTTGTACCTGTTATGGGAATTGTGTATGTATTCTTTCCCCACATGTACCCCCCTTCCCCAGGACATACCGTGAGATGAGCAATTTCAATTGCTCAGTGTACTTTTCTGGTGAAACTTTTCAATAAATAAATAAATACAAATAAACATGCTACAAAGACCCTGCTAAATAGGTTGGATAAAACATACTACAGGATGGCTCAATTTGTATTAAAATGTGAATATAGTAAACATCACTGTAGCCCTCTGCAACAGCTCAATTGGGACTCCCTTGAAATCCGGAGGAAAAAACGGATAGGATTAAAAGCATGTGTAGAATTTGGAGGTGAAAATTCATATAAACCCAAAAATGAGCAGAATTCAAATAAGTATAATCTGAGAGTTCTAAAATACAGATATTTAACAATTCCCTTTAAGAATAATATATATAGTAAGATGCAAAGAAAGTACTGTCTTTCAAAACTCTGGAATGAGACAGATCCTGAAATTCGTAATGCAAAAAATGTAGAACAGTTTAAAGCAGGCTTAAAGATAAATACCTTTGCCTAGGGTAATATAAAAAGAATCTTTGTAATTTTTGGGATGATTGCAATAAACTATTGATCTTTTTGTAATTTAGATGTAACCTCCTAAATAAATATCTGTATGTCCATGTAGAAATTGTTGAAACTGAAGTTTATCTTGTGCTTGCTCCAAATGTATGGGGGTATGGATTGATTGCAATAAACTATTTGCTCTTTTTGTAACTTAGATGTAATGTCTTAAATAAATATCTGTATGTCCTTTTAGAATCTGTAGAAACTGAGGCTTACCATTGCTATTTAATGTTTGTTCCAACTGTTAATCTGTCAATTTGGAGGCATAATTAATTCAAGCCTGAAACCTTCCCAGTGTAACTGTAATGCTCCACTTGGCTATTTGTCAGTGTAGAACCATGATAAATTTAAGCTTGAAACTTCCTTAATGTAACTGTATGCTTTCAACAGGGCAACTTTGTAAAACAGGGCCTTACAGTCCTAAAAATGACTTCCTGTCAAAAAAAGGTTCTTTCTATCTATCTATCTATCTATCTATCTATCTATCTATCTATCTATCTATCGTGTCTGTCTAGCTATAAGCCTTATTGCACTGACTCGGTTGTCTGAGGGAGTCACTACTGACCGTGTTTACATACAGGTAGATATCTGATTCGAATTGGATTATTGAATAATCCGGTAACTGAATCATATTATTCAGATCCATGTAAACAAGAACATTCTTATTATAATCAGATTATGCAAACCTTTAGAAATCTGATTCAAATACCTGGAGTTTTCCGGTTTGAATCGGGATACTGGCTCATGTAAACAGATCAGGTAGTGTTTTCAGATTATTGGCATTTTTGCTTGTGCCTGGTTGTATAGCATGTCTCAGTCTGTCTGGATTGCAGAAATTCACACTGCATCTAATAGGATATAATAATTAAAAAAAATTAAGACCCTTTATTAGTTAATGTTATCTTTGAAGGTTTTCACAGGTAATGCCTGCAAAAATAAGAAATATTTAGGGTTGGTTGGGGAGTGATGAAATGCTTATTAGGCAATTCCATGTTCAAGATGGAAGTGTGTGTGTGTATGTTTACGAAAGTGTTCTACATGTTGGTTAAACTGCCTGAAAGAGAACCACATTTCAAAAAATCCTTGTCTCTGTCTGCTCCTGAGCCAGTCACATGACAGTGAAGGTTTTTGGACTATTGACTAGTTTCAAACTGAATCTGGGGGGGACATATTTCGAGCCATCCGGATCATGCACAAATCAATGTGCCACACAAAAAAGATGCGCCAGCCAGCTCTGTTGTGATATTCAAACAGAATGTGTGATCAGAACGAACCCTGCATTCTGTTTGAATATTGGACCCTGGATGCACGTCACATAGCAGGCAACTGCCATGTTTGCCGTGGCACATCCAGGGTGCGGGACTGAAGACCACCTATAGGGGAATGCATGGTGCATACCTGGAGGTGTCGAGTCATCCATGGGCAATATTCAGCTCAAACATGCAAATGAGCTCATTGGGTATGCATGGTGCAAAGGGTGGGCCAGCCCCCCCTCTCCAGTCCTGATCCCCATTGTAATGAACAAATAAAGCACCTTTCCCTTAGTTTCCATAGTGTAGTGTCCCCACTTCCCCAGCTACAATCCCCATTATATTAAAATATTTTACTCTGTTCCCTTAGTTTCCATAGTGTAGTGTCCCCCCTCCACAGCCCCATTCTTCATACTAATACCAGTGCCCACCCCTTTGATCTTGGTGGTCTATTGGATCCCACCTCCCTTGTCCAAGCTCCACAGGAATAGAAATACACCCCCCGTCCACCCTGGTAGTCTAGTGGATCCCCCCCGGCCTGATCTCCATATGACTACATACCGATATCCCCGGTATCTCCTGTGGTCTAGTAGCCCCCAACTCCTGTAGGATGTGGCACATCACCCCACTTCCCCCACACCTGACCGAGCCACTGACTGGCACAGCCCTCCTCGCACCATCATGGTCAGCTGCTGACTGAACTGTCAATGGGTATGTACAGTACATAGTACCCGCCCATTCACTGGTCAACCAATGGGCAGGTACTATGTACTGTACACGCTTCATTGACAGTTCAGTTGGTGGCTGGCCATGGTGGTGTGAGGAGGGCTGTGCCAGTCACTGGCTCTGGTAAGGTGGGAGGTGGGGTGGTGTGCCATGTCCTACTGGGATGGAGGGCTGCTGGACCACCAGGGATGCTGGAGATATTGGTATGTAGTCATATGGAGATAGGGTTGGGAGGGTCCACTAGACTACCAGGGTGGACAGGGGGGTGTATTTCCATTCCTATAGACCTTGGGCTCGGGAGGGGGATCCACAAAACCACCAGGATGAAAGGGGGTATTAGTATGGAGAATGGGGCCAGTGAGCGGGGACCTTACACTATGGAAATTGACGGAATGAAGCAGACTTTTCTATTGTAACGGGGATTGGGTCTGTGGAGGGGTGGACACTAAACTATGGAAACTATGGATACAGAGCAAAATAGTTTCATATAACGGTGATCAGGGTTGGGGGGAACACTACACTATGAAAACTAAGGGAACAGAGCAAAATATTTTATTATAACAGGGATTGGGGATGGGGATGGGGAGGGTGGACACTACACTATGGAACAGAAGGAATCAGTGAGACTGTTGTTTAGTTCAATAGTGATTGGGGCCACAGAGGGGGGATCATGTGACAGGCCCTGGACTGTGTGCAGGGCACCACCCTGCCCCGAGCAAAGTTGGGGTAGGGATTTGCAAACTTATCTTTGCACTGGCAAAGCCAGCCAAGTCTTCACCAGGGGATTTTGAATATTGCGATGTGGAGATTATGCATGAGGGACACCTCATTTGCATGCCAGCATCACAATATTCCGCGCAGCAGTGCAGTTGGATTTGTGGGGCACATTGGTGGCTTCTAAATATTGCCATGCCCCCAATGGCCCTCACAAGTCTGGAGATACCCAGGCACTTCTAGGAATGCGCCGTGCATCTCTTTTGAATATGTGAGCCCATAGTTCACTGGACTGGGGAGTAGCCTTTTAGACTGTTGCCCACTCAGTCTGTCATCACTCCTCATGATACCCTCCACCCATCCTTCCTTACAAGTACACCGAGATAGTGCCAGTTCCTTGTGGCTCAGCTCTTGTGGCTGCCATGTGGCTACTTCTATTGCTACTGCTACCCCTTCAAGCTTCAACACATCAACACATTTCCCATTGAGCATTTTTCCCTGATAGTGCAGTGGCCCAACCACTAACTCTTCTCTCCCCCCACACCAACTGCGCTAACTGTAACAACAGTCTCCATTTCTTCTGCTTTGTTTCCCACCATTGCTTCATTGTGCCAGTGGTGGAGAAACGTGGAGATTAAATGGCTCACAGAAAGGGACCAACACCAAGAATTACTGAACATTTTTTAATAATCTACCTGGGAGACCCATCGTGAGTGGTATTGGCTCACGAGCAGAACCGCTATCCAAGTTTGTGGACTCCTTCTTGAAAGCCTTATTTGTGACTTTACCATCTTATTTAAGGGATACCACGGTATTATTGAATCTTTTACCAGAAATACACATGAAGGAGAATTTTTGGTTCATCACTATGGACATTGAAGCACTGTATACGAATGTTCCCCGTGAGGGGGCTCTAGATGCTGTAGCTTTCTTTTTAAACAAAATTGATGGACAGATGTCTCCTCCAGTGACCTTTTACTAAAATTGTTGGAATTTGTTGTAACTCAAAATGTTTTCTTTTTTGATAAAGATCTATTCCTTCAGGTCAAAGGTACAACCATGGGGGCAACTTGTGCCCCCTTGGTAGCTAATTTTTATGTGGGGCACTGGGATTAACGGTTTATTTTTAATGAACAGATAAATAAATTCAAGAAACAATTAAGTGTTTGGAAACAATATATAGACGACATGTTCATCGTCTGGCAGGGGACTCTAACCAGTTTTAAAGAATTTTTGCAGTTCCTTTATGGTACCTCACAACATCTGAGATTTACTTTTCAAAGCAGTCAGACCAAGGTGACTTATTTAGATGTGAGTATTATGAAGGATGATAAGGGACAAGTCCAGAGTGATCTTTACAGAAAAGCCATGGATGGCAATACCCTGCTTCTTGCGGGTAGTTGTCACCCGCCGCTTATTGCTAGCAATATTCCACTGGGTCAGTTTTTGAGAACAAAGAGAAATTGTTCAACAGAAACTTTTTTTAAGATTGGAGCTGATGATTTAATGGAGAGACTTGTAGAAAGAGGGTATAATATACATAGAATATCACAGGCTAGACTTAGGGCAGAACTGACAGAAAGAGAAGAACTGCTAAAAATAAAAGGGAAAAAAGGCCATAGTGAGGAGAATAGTTTTAATTATACCACAACATATTCAGCACAAGCCAGAGAATTAGAGATAATTATAAGGAGACACTGGCAGACATTGTTGGCAGAACCTAAGTTAAGAGAACTATGTAAAACCCCACCAAGGCTGTGCTATAAAAGAGCACCCTCTTTAAGAGACCTGTTGATACAAAGCCACTACATAGAAACATGTCATGAGACCTGGCTAACTAGACCCACTGGTAGTTTTGCATGCAGGAGGTGTGTAGCCTGCAGATTTGTTTTACAAACTAAGCATTTCTCCACTGCCAATGCCCCGCGTATATATGAGATAAGACAATGTATTACATGCGATACAGAAGGCATCATTTATTTAGCCACCTGTAAATGTGGTTCTTTTTATGCTGGAAAAACTAAGCGAAGATTTAAAGAGAGAGTTGGAGAACATGTGAAGGCAATAGGAAGAGGAGAGGTAGCATATGCTACAGTGCTACATATTGTAGAAAATGCAAACAGAAAACAGCATGATTTTAAATTCATTGCTATTGATAAATTTAATAAAAACGCACGGGGAGTTGACTTTGAGAACCTCCTGTCTATTAAAGAGAATTTTTGGATTTTGTCCTTAAAAGCTGCACAACAACCAGGCTTGAATACACAATTGGACATTTGTCCTTACTTAAAACGAAAAAGATAATAATATTTAAGCCTGGTGGTGGTTTAAGTATAGGATGCAATTGACTGTTTGAATATATGCTGCTTTTGACCAAGCCCCATTGTTTGTTAAGATTATTGCTAATATAGGTGTTCTGGTCCAAACACAACACCCCCCCCCCCCCATACAGTAATCTTTTTTGTTTTTGTTTTTTTTTGGTATTCGTTTTATAATTTTTTTATCCCTTTTTTATACACGGTTTTTGTTTTCAAAATACTGAAACTCCTTTCGAGCATTTACCAAGCAATTGTACAATAAAGAAGGAAAATAAGGAGAGTGCAAAATGCAACGGTGTTTTTTAACTTTGTTGTGGAGAGTTTGGTAAATGACACTTGTAGTAACTGGATGTTAATTGTGATGGAATTAAGCTGTTTTTAATTATTTACTGCACATTGGTATAAAGGGTATTTATTCCATTTGAATTTCAGCCTTTGAGAAATGAAGTAACTCTGAAACATGTTATGCTGCTAATCGGCAGTTTTAGCAATAAAGATGCTTTGAAATATAAGCTGCATCCTGCTATATGGCTTGTGTGTGCTAGAAACTTATTTCTGATTTACCCAAGGATTACTGCATCAGCTCTGCCCAGGACAACTTCACACCTATGAGTGCAGCTCTGAAAGCAGAAATTGGACCAGTTCCCAGCTAATTGGAAGCTTGCCATGGTCACCCCTGTGTTAAAAAGTGGAGATTGTACCAGTACAGCCAATTACAGACCGATATCCATCTTCTCCCCCCTATCGAAAGCCCTTGAGAGGATAGTGGCTGATCAGATATCTGAGTACCTTCATAAATACAATTGCCAGCGCCTGCAGCAGCAGGGATTTCATAAGTGCCACAGCATGACTACAGCATTAGTTGAATTCTCTGACTATGTTCACAAGGCTATGGAGTGGTGGCAAATTAGTGGGATCTATTTTTAAAGATCTCACTAAAGCCTTTGACACCATCAACCATCCCATCCTGCTACAGCAACTGGTGAACCTGGAGTTTTCCTCTGAAGCAGTCCTCTGGTTCAAGGACTATCTATCCCAAGATTCCAGTGTGTAAAAATTGGGACTACAACCTCTTCCCCTATGGAAATTGCATTTGGGGTTCCCCAAGGATCCATCCTGGGCCCTCTCCTTTTCAGTTTATTTTTGAAAAATCTTCCGGAGGCATGCATGACTGAAATTATCTTGTATGTTGATGACACGGTCATCCTGAGCAGCAGCGCTCAGCTGGATCACTAGCAGAAGGAGCTGCAATCTCCCTTCTCCCTCATGGAGAACTGGTTCAGCACACAGAAATTACTTCTTAACTATAAGAAGACTAAAACTATGCTGATCTCCAGCCGCCAACTTAAGAAATTGTCCCCGGTCTTGTCCATTACAAACAATAAGGACGTCCCCCTTGAACAGGTACAAACTTTCAAGTACCTTGGGGTCACCATTGATGATACACTCTCCTTTGTACCACACATTGATCAAGTTGTAAAAATGGTTAAGTCTAAACTCGATGTCCTGTATAGACACAGGCAATATCTTACACCTGCTGCTCTGTGATTGACTGTATCTTCCTCCATCTTGTCAGTCATTGATTATGGCTTGATAGTGTATGGGCAGCTTCTGACACTGCACTGAAGTGAGTATTGATGGCCATCAATACAGCCTGTAGACTCACCCTTGGCGCTGACAACCTAGTTCATTCCTGCTCACTTTATGAGAAAACCAGGTGGCTCAGCCTCAGCAATAGAATAAAATATCAAATATGCCTCCTAGGTAAGAAAGCTTTGTTAGAAAAATCCACCCCTAGCCTCAAGGAGATGTTATCAGCATATTGCTCTAGCCACCAGACCCGAGGAATGACAAGGTGCTCGTTGGCGGTCCGTTAAGGAAAATGACATTAGGACAGCGTTCCTTTGTGTACAGAGTTCCCCCTTTGGCTAAATGAAATCCCTGTGCATATATTCCTCAACAACTCCCTCCCCTCCTTCATGGCTGAGGTGAAGGTGCATCTCTCCAAGGCAGGAGCCTGTAATTGCAGGTAGATGGGTTGTCTGTATACAGAAAAGAATACAGCCCCCTCCACCACTTAAATTGCTCTTACACTGTGGTTCAGGATGACATGGGCCCCCAATCCAATTTTGCACTTTGCTCTGCCCCTCTGCACTTTCATTACAATGTGGTTCTATTTGGCCCTAGTTCCTCATCTCCTCTTCCCTGTCACCAGCTCCCATGAGCTTGCCTACATTCCACTAGCTTGGTTAACACCTCCCTCCCCCATACTTTGTACTTAGACTAAGCCTGTCCTCCAGGCAGCTGCTTCCTTCTGCACTGTGCTGCCTGTACCATTGTCCCTTGTAGGATGTAAATAGGTAGCTGTTCATCAGTTTCAGAAAATGAATGCTCCTGTAGTCAATTTTCAACATTGTAAGTACCTGACATGTGTATTATCTTATGTGAGTCTTGTTATTGTCATTGTACCAATTGTGTAACATTTACTGTTATTTCATCAATCCTGTATTTTGTATATTGTTACCTTGACGTGGAACCTTTGGAAAGGAACATCTTGCTCAAAGGTTTTTTCCGAACAATTGAAATAAAAAAAATGAAGTTGCAGAATAAAATTTGATACTCTGTTTTCACACTCCATGGTCCCATTTGGCCACTTTGTAGGGGCCAGGAGAACAAACAAGTTACATTATCATTGCGCCCTTGGTCGCAGACAAAACATGTTAAAAATGTGCTGTTTGTTTTTTGTGCTTCTTGGCCACTTTGTAGGGGACAGGAGAGCAAACACATTAGGATAGCAATGCAGCTCCAGCCACAGAGAAATAAACAAAAACATGCACACTTTGCTGTCATGCTGTCCAGCTCAATTTGACCATTTCATAGGGCTTTTAAAAGCAAATAAGTTTTACCTTTACAGTGGGTCTGACAGAAAGTAGGCACGAGGCTGAGACAATTTTGAAAGAAAACTGGCAACAACTTGGATTCATGATCCATGGTCCCATTTAGCTAGTTTGGGGGGAGCCAGGTAAACAAAACAATCACTGATGTGTAAACAAAAATCATTATGGACTACCCTGGAGGCATGGATTACTTGGCACAAACACAGCAAGTAAGGCTGCACCAGGATTTTATTTTCTCTATATCAAGCCAAAGGTAAGAAATAGCTGGAAAGTGTGGGCCACAATTGGGAGGTTATTGTCAGGCCAAGTGACACCAGCTAGCTCTGCACCATCCCAAGGGAAACACGGGTTCATATACTGAGCTGGACTCCCCTTTCCTGGGTGGGCCAGTGGGGCACAATGCAGAGGCATCATGTCCTAATCCCAGGGAGAGGGTGATATATGCTCCATTGTACTCTCCGTTGGAAAACACAGATTTATATCCTGAGCTCAACTCCCCTGTCCTGGGTCAATGCATTGTGGGTCACAATGCAGAGGCATCTAGTCCTGATCCTGGTGGAAGTGTGATGTGTATTCTGCCGCATCACCCCATGAGAAACATGGGTTTGTATCCTGAACCTGGCTTTGCTGTCCTCGGCTAATAGAATGTGTGGAGGGCACAATGTGGAAGCATCATGTCTTGTTCCTGGGGGGAGGGTGATGTGTGCTGTACTGACCCACCCCATGGGAGCAAAGGTTGGTATTTTGAGCCCCACTCCATTGTCCTGGAACAGTGGGGTGTAGGGCACAATGCAGAAGCATCATATTCTGATCCCAGTTGGGGGGGGATGATGTTTCTCTGATGCATGAGTGCATCCAATGATGGAAAGCTGTTAAGTTACTGATGTCATGGATGACCAAGAAATGTTAGCCACCATCCACCAACTGCAAGACCTTGTCAGTAGCAGTCTTTGTTTGGGGAGATAAGTTAAAAAAATCTGAAAACTACCACGTCCATGAGTATGACAGTACCAGTGTCGACCCACCACCGATGTCATAGAACCACCCCCTTTAATTATTAAGGCTCCTCCTCCTCTGTGACCAACAGCATGCGGGTTGGATGTCAAAACCACACAGCTGGGGGAAGGGGTAGTTATTAAAACTGTGTATTGAATGCACCAGGTTGTGCATTTGAGAACAAATGGGTGTCACTTAGAATCCCAGGTTTTCAGTTGCTTTGGTGGCACTGCTAGTAGAAGAGCAGAATGGTATGCTGAGGGACCTGGCTTCAGATTCCAAATAGGGCATTTCATTTGTTCTCACTTCTGTCTGTCTGGAATTCACATATATGTACATTGCGCCATTCTGAAATAAATGCCTCCATTCTAAAATAAATGCCTCAGTAACCCAATAAATAAGGAAGCAGGCCTTTTTGACCACTGCCAGTCTCTGACTGTTCTGGGTCCAAGCCTCTGAATGTTTGTGGGCTTCCATAGAGAAGTAGGGCCATTGTGGGGCAGGTAGCTGTATGTTAGACAACTGAGGGGCATGTAGGTGTAAGATAGTTCCCACACTCCAATATCTGCCACAAAACTACCTCTCCTCCCAATATTTGCCCAGAGCCACTACAGACCTCCAATTCTGTCCCCAGTCACTATCATAGTTGGTATTTACTGTATAAAAGGTTCTTAACCTAATTTCCAATTTACAGAAATTACACCCAGAACCTACCCATAATCAGCTCACACCCCAGTAGCTAACTCAGTACTTCTCTTCAGTGAAGTGAGGATTTCTTCTGGAATGGATAATGGGCATGAGGTGGTTGTGGAACAAATACTGAGGTGTGGTGGTAGTTGTGGACAGACACTGCTATCTTTACCCAGATAACAGGATGCAATTGTATGGTAGATACAGAGAGGAAGGGTAGTTTCCAGTCAAGTGCAATGGTGTAGGGTTACTATTGGGTAGGAATGATGATGAATGAAGGCTACTGGTGAATACATTGATGGGGTAGTTGTAGGGCAGACACTGGGTGTGGTGTAGTTGTTAGCAGTATATTGTGTAGCTTTGAAAGTGATACTGGAGTGTGGGTATTTGGGTGGCAGATACAGTAATTTGGGGGTAGATACTAGTGGCATGAAAATTGAACAGCAACATTTTGAAATCAAATGATATTACAGCGGCTATTTGATTCAAAAAACAAACAGTTTATCTAATGGCTTTATGCCAACCGCAATTTACGGTCAACATAAAGCTCTTGCTGTAATGTCCTTCAATAACATTTTTATTGAACCGATAACGTAGATCCGATACTAGTATGTGGTATACTAGTCTAAAGCAGATGCTGGGGTACTGTACAGAGCAGTTTCAAGAAAGTTATAGAGGTGAGGGGTAGTCGCTGGGCAGATATCTAGTGTGGCATAGTTATGGGGCAGATACTGTGTTAAGGGATAGATGCAGGACATATACTCAGTTGTGGGTTAGTTGCAGAGCAGAATGCTGAGTAAGCATAAGAGCGCTACTGACTGGGGGTAGTTGGGCAGATATGGTGAGGGGTAGTTGCACGGCAAACATTTGGTAGCTGCAGGAGTGTAACCAAAGAGGGGTAGCAGTGGGGCAAATTGCTGTTTGGGGTAGTTGCAGTGAAGAATATTGGCTAGTTGGGAGTGCTACTAGAATGGGGAGATAGGGACAGATATTATCATGTATGGTAGTTGCAGGAAAGAATACTGGGTAACTGTGAATGTGGTACTAGGGTGGGATAGTTTTAGGGCATACACTGTAATGTGGGGTAGTTGTATGGCAGCATATCTGTAAACTGTGAGAGTGCTACTGCAGTGGTAGGTTTGAGAAATATATCATGGTGCAGGGTAGTTGCAAGGCAGACTGGGGTTACTGTGATTGTGTTACTATAGGTTGTGTAGTTGTGGGGCAGATATTGGGTAGGTTATTTGCAAGGCAGAAAATTGGGTAACTGCAAGAGTGTTACTAGTGTGGGGTCGCTGTGGGGCAAATATTAGAGTGTGGGTAGTTGCAGAGCAGAATATTAGGTAACTACAATGGTGTGAATAGAGTGGGGGTAGCTGTGGGGCAGATCATGTAGTTAGTGGTAGTTGCAGGGCAGTATATTGTTTAGTTTTGACAGTGTTACTACTGTGAGGTAGTTCTGGTGCAGATATTGTAGTGTAGGATAGTTACGGGGCAAAATGTTGGGTACAGAGAATGTGCTACTAGAGCTGGGGTAGTTTTGGAACAGATATTGGGTAGTGGGGTATTGCAGGCACAATATTGGGTAGCTGCAAGAGTGTTACTATAGTGGGGGTTGTTGTAGGTCAAATATTGGGGTGTGGGGTAGTTGCAGGACAGAATATTGGATAGCTGCAAGAGTGAATAGAGTGGGGATAGCTGTACAGCAGACATTGTAGTGGGAGATAAGTGCAGGGCATAATATTGGGTAGTTGTGAGAGTGTTACTACAGTAGGGTAGTAGTGGGGCAGATACTGTGGTGTAGGGTAATTGCATGGCAAATACTGAATTATTGAGGATGTGTTACTAGAGTTGTGGTAGTTGTGGGACAGATACTGGAGAATGGGGTAATTCATGGCAGAATATTAGGTGGCTGCACAAATGTTACTAGAGTGGGAGTAGCTCTGGGGCAGATATTGTGGTATGAGTAGTTGCAGGGCAGAGTATTTGGTAGTTGTGACAATGTTACTACAGTGGGGTAGCTGAAGGGCAGATATTGTGGTGTGTGGTAGTTGCAGGGCAGGATATTGTTGTAGCTGCATTAGTGTTGCAAGAGTAGTTGTGTGGCAGATAGCTGAGTGGGGTAGTTGCAGGAAACAATATTAGGAAGTTGTGAGAATGTCACTGAAGTAAGAGTAGCTGTGGTGAAGATATTTGTGTGGGGTAGTTACAGGGCAGAAGACTGGGTAGTCATGAGAGGGATACTAGAGTGGGGGCCGTTGTGAGACAAATATTAGGGTGGGGTAGTTCCAGGCCAGAATAATGGGTGGCTAGCGGTGAGGCATTACAAAAGTGGGGATACATTTGGGGCAGAAGTTGGGGTGTGAGGTAGCTGAGGGCAAATACTGTACTCTTACTTTATTGTGGACAAAATCTGATGATAACTTCAAGGTCCTGTTCCTCAGCCATAGTGTTAAGTCTCACCCTCCCCCCTCCAGTACCCTGTCCTCAGGTTCTAATTCTCTAGGTGCATTACCTTGCACTTTTTGGCATTGACATTCAACTGCTAAATCTTAGACCACTCCTCTAGCTTTTGTAAGTCACTGTGCATTTCCTTGATTCCCACATCGCTATCCATCCTCCCACAGAGCTTAGTGCCATCTGTGAAGAGACACAACCTGCCCTGGATTCCCTAACCAATGTCATTGATGGACATATTGAACAATTTCATAGATCTCTACTCACGTTCCCCACGCCTCCTGAGTGTCCACCCTACTGCAGATTTTTATGTTTGCTTGCACACATGTGCAAGAAACATAGTGCCATCATCCAAGTTTTCAGAGGTGTGGCAGGCCTCTTCCAATTCAGTCAGTGTGTTTGCAGGTGCGGACGCAGTTCTCCAATGGCTGCTGAAGCTGTGTGTGACAGCAGTCAAAAATGCAGTGGAGTACAGTTGAAATGGGGAGCTACGCTTCAGTGAGCAGCGATAAGATATTGCCTGCTCATGCGCGCTCCCCCTACACACACACACACCCACACACACACACACGCACGCATACTGCGTGCTTGCCCCCCACGCACACACTGTATAGCCGACGGGGTGCTCAATATCCCTTTGGCTGTGCTGCCCCCAAACAAGTTCCACATGCCTCGCTGGGCATCCACTCCAGTGTGGCTACACATTGTATAGCCAACAGGGTCTAATCCCCACGTCATCCTGTCCCCCCAGAGAGTACAGGGTGCCACGCTGGGAGCCCACTCTAGCGAGACAACAGATGCCATCGCCGACAGGGGTGCCCAATCCCCAGTCGGCTCCACGCCCCCCCAAACAGCCATCCTTGTGCCACACTGGGAGCCCACCCCAGCGTGGCAAAGGTCCCGCGTCGTTGTCTTTTTTGTAAAAAAAAAAGACAAAAACCAAAACCCTAAAACACAAAAACGGTCTCTTGCTATCTCTGCCCCCACCTGCGCCCACCACTGCACACCTGCCTCCCCACCCCCCTCACCCCCATACTTACCTCTGGACTCTGATGCAGCGGTCTTGTGTGGACCCGGGAACACGTCTGCACTCTTCAAAGCCGACTGCGAACTGAGAAATGCCCGGTAAGCTGTATAATGGAATAGATAGGGTTTTCAACTTTGCTGCATATCTCAGGCATTTTTTGGAATTTCTGCACCAAATTTTCAACATGGGGTTTTTTGGGACCCCTTTTCGTGAATGCTCTCACTGTCATGGCGTTAATCAGGCCTGAAGGATGATTTCACAGTCACTGTGCGAAATCACCTTTTGGGACTGAGTAACAAAATGACACTGCCACTGTTCATAAGGTGGGCTCTCAAAAAGCCTACGTTGAAAATTTGGTGGAAAAATTCCTATAAATTACTGTTTTACGAGCGTGCGTTGCGCAGTTCCTATGCACACTCGTAAGTTCGCGAATTTTCAATATTTTCACTCCAGATTTTCAACATTGTCATTTTACCATGCCTCCTTATGAGCAGTATAGCTGTCATTTTTCACATCTTGCCCAAAATGTGTTTCTGCCCATGTAGCGCACAATGGCGCAGTCGGTGTGCGATATCAATGTATGGGACACATTAAGAAAATCACAGTGACATGGTTAATGAGCAGAGGTCTTAAAATGGCTATGTTGAAAATTTGGTGAAAAAATTCCTTAAAATGACTGTTTTACGAGCGTGCGGTGCGCAGTTCCTGCGCACGCTTGTAAGTTTGCGAATTTTCAATATTTTCACTCCAGATTTTCAACATTGCCATTTTATTACACTTCCTTATGAACAGTACAGCTGCCATTTTTCACATGTCGCCCAAAATGTGTTTCCGCACATGTAGTGCACAATGGTGCAGTCTGTGTGAGAAAGCAATGTTTGGGACAGATTAGGAAAATCACAGTTACACTGTTCATGAGCAGAGGTCTTAAAATGGCTATGTTGAAAATTTGGTAACAAAAGTCCATAAAATGACTGTGTGACGAGTGAGCATTGCGCAGTTTCCACGCACCCTCGTAAACTCATGACTTTGTAATATTTTCAGTCCAGATTTTCACCAATGGCATTTTTCCACACTTCCTTATGAACAGTAGAGCTGTCATTTTTCACAACATGGCCAAAATGTGTTTTCACACTTTCAGCGCAGAAATGCGTGGTCGCTGTGGGAAATCATTGTTTGGGACAGATAAAGAAAATCACAGTGACACTGTTCATGATCGGAAGTCCCAAAATGCCTGTGTCAACAATGTGTTGTAAAAAATCCCCAAACTAATTACATTACGGGTGTGCGTTGCACAGTTTCTATGCATGCTTGTGACTTCACCAGTTTTTTTTTAATATTTTTACTGCAGATTTGCAACATTGCCATTTTTATACCTCCCCATGAACAGTACAGCTGTCATTTTTACATCCTGTTCAAAATGTGTTTTGCACCTGTGGTGCTAAATGCGATAGTCGCTGTGCATAAGCAGCTTTCGGCTAACAAACTGATATTGCCACTGTTCATGAGGTGGGAGGTCACAAAAAAAACATGTTGAAAATTTGGGGTGAAAATACCAACGAATGCCTGAGGTGTTAGGGTTTCCAGCCATAACGCCCCACCCTGTAGAGAATGACAGGCATCAGGGGTGTGACTTGGGATTCTTGCCTGTAATGCTCATACCATTCCACACCCTGCGGCCAGTGAGAGGCATCGAGGTGTGCCTTGGACTCTTCAGCTCAAAAGTTCACCGCACTCTCCTATACAGGACCCATCTCACCATATTTCCTGATGGAATGGGGTGAGCATAAGGGCCAAAGACCCCAAGGCACACCGTGACACTTGTCAGTGTCTGCAGGGTAGGGTGTGGTGAAATGGCGTGGCCGTTATGCCTGACGACCCAAAGGCACACCCCAATGCCTGTCACTCTCTACAAGGTAGTGGTGGGGTTGGCTTCAGTTCAATACTTCACTGCCATTCCTATTATGCAGCTCTGTAACTTCTACACTACCAATGCCAATGCCAGCAAGCAAACATTCGGCATTGACAAATGCTTGTTTAGTCAGCTGCAAAAAGGGGTACCTTTCCTGCCAGGTCTTCAGCAATGACCCTATGAAGACACTGAAAATAATTTGTCTCAGTATCGAATCCTTCGGTACACCACTAGCCACTCTCCCATCCTTAGAGTGAGTGCCGTTAACCACCACTCTGTATTCAGTCCATTAACTAGTTTTGAACCCAGTTTGTCAGTTTGGATCTCATTCCTAAGCTGACCAACTTCCTGATAAACCTCCTTTGCAGCACAGTGTCGAAGAACTTCCTAAAGTCCCAACAGGCTTTGCCCACTGCCCTCCCCTGGTTTACTTCTCAGGTCACCCAGTCTTAGAAATTTATTAGATTTGTTTGTTATGACCTTCCCCCTCGTGAAACCATACTGCCTGTGGTCCTGCAGCTCATTATATTCCAGATACTTAACCAGCCTTTCGGTAAGGTTTCCATTAATTTCCCCACCACTGAAATTAGGCTTGCTGACCTGTAATTGCTAGCCTCCTCCCTGCTGCCGCTCTTAGGTAGATAGCATTGTCTTGGGCACATTTACCATGCACAACCACATGTTAAACCAATCTGCGGGTTTGAAGCTAAAAAAACAAATACACAGTGAAGGAGATGTAAACACAACATTGACAGAAAGATCAACTCATATACCACATCCGCCAAACAATGGTACAGATCACAAACTCCCTCAGAAATTGCTGCTTGTTTGAGGAAAGCAAGGAGTAACTGCTGCAAATGGTTGTCATTTATGCCTTGTCAGTGTGTAAGTCTTTTCCATTTAGCCCCAGGTGCAGATACTATGTTGATGCCAGCATGCAGGACTGAGTAGCATTACAATCTCTGCACAGCTGGAGGTCCCCACATGGAGCCCCCAGGGTCCATTCTCTGGCAGAGTGACTTCTGTGCTGTTGCCATTTCTGGTGTCCACTACAGGAAGTATACATAAAACCCCCTTTCTGCTGAGAAAACAATGTGCGTGTGCGTGTGTGTGTGCGTGCATGTGTGTGTGTGTGTGTTAGAAGACTGTGGTAAGTGTTCTCTGCCACAAGTGTCCTCTGAGAAATGTAGTGTCAGTGATGAGGAATCGGCATATGTCGAGTATGGCTGTGGTGAAACATAAACAGTTCTGTTTCACAGCAGCAGCCACATTACAGGTCAAACAATGCTGATAGCCAAAGCAAGAACTATTATTTTACTGGCAGCTGCACACTGAACCCTATTGCTATAGGTTGACTAACAAGGACAGGTCAGCTTATATGTACCAAGGCTTAGTTGTTTAATACCTAATAATTCACTGCTTACAAAATAAGACTAGAATTTGATTGCAAACACATTGTTTCTCAAAGGGTTTTATGGTAAATGAGATACTGGTAGTGTAAGGACTGTATGCAGACTGGCATGGCATCAGTTAGTAAGCATTCATCACATTCAGGCATTAACACCTTCACTGAACCAGCAATGTCAACAGAGGGGAGAATGACTTGGTGCTGACCCCAGCATTATGCATGGCTCTTTTTGAAAACTGTAACATGATCCTTAGCTAGATAGAAGAAAGCTCTGGTTTAGCATATCATCTGAATGATGGAACCTCCAATAGGATAACATCCCCTGTACTGCATGGTATGGCAATGGCAGTATAGCCTAGAGGTTAGAGCAATGAGCTGCGAATGAACATGGCACATCCAGCAGACCTGGGTTTGATTCCCACAACCTCCACATGCATACTGTGTGACTCTGAGCAAGTCATTTAACCAGCCCAGTGCTCCTGGGTCGCCCCTGAAAACAGGCACTTGTGCCAAGTGGGCCTTACCCGGTTACCAAAGAACTAAAAAAAAAAAAAAGCCAGCATTGGGTATGAACCCATGTACCCAGCGTGGGGACTTGAGGCTCAGAGCTAAGAATGTTATCTGATCCGCTCCACTGACACAGCTTCACCTCCTCCGATCTGCAGGGGCTAGACCTTCAGATCACCTGATGATCTTAGACAGCAGATTTAGTTTGACTATTTCAGCAACTCCATATTCTGATGCAAAGTAAAAACTAGGCTACAGTTCAGGCTCTTTATTATTCTGGCACCCATAAAGATTTATAGTTATATTCATAGACCTGTTAGATGGTGACTTTTCTACACATACCACCTGTGTCCCATTTGGACAGTGCATTCCTCAGATGGTCATGAAGTGTTTGAAACCAGTACAAATGCAACTGTCACACAGTATGAGATACATCACTCATTTTCTCTCTCAGAGAACCTTTGTCCCACATGAAAAGGTTATATTCCACATTGCTCACAGAGATTTTAAGCAGAACTCCATAGTAATCTATGATGCTCAGTTATCAGCAAATATTATAAATGTTAGTGCACTGATACTTCGCATGTTCTGAGCTTACAAAGCCATATTTTATTGATGTGTCACAAATTTTCCCCATTTATCAAACATCTTGTAACATATTTTGAAGATGACAGGTATGTACAAATGTGGTGACTACTTCTCACTTTTATTCTTTATTTAGTTGCATGTTTGCACAGAATATTTACAGTATTTCATCCCTTCTTATAAAGTGGGTGGGTGATGATGGACGTAAGAGTGCCTTCTGACCTTAATTTAATAAACTGCAATGTGACCTGCAACATTTCATTTTAATTTTTATACTGTACAGCAAGATGAGCTACATAGACTTTTTTCACAAGCTACCGGTTTACATGATAAAAACGGTACAGAACCAACAAAAATACAATGATAGAGTACACAGCAGACTTAGGAACAATTGTACAAGACAAGATAAAGACAATTAGAAACAATCACAGTGCACATTGTCCGTCAAACATCTTCAGAGCCTGGACCCAAAGGTTGAAATGTGACCTCCATCCATTCGGAGAGAGGGTGAGACGTTGTATGGGCCAATAACCCTGTAGCAAAAAATCCTCTGTCTAGCAGAAGCTTTCCTAAAAGGAAGCTTGAATGTAAATTTAGACTGGGAACATGTCCCCATAGAGATGGACAAGCACCATAATAGCTCAGTTATACATGAGGGGACTTTCCCAAATGCCACCTTGTGAAGGAACACCTCTGACCTATGGTCCAAGCAAACTTCGAGGGATGGTCAAGAGGTAGTGGTATACAAATGGCAGGGGTGGGTGTGATATGGCAGGCTAGAAAAGAAATAACAAACACTGTTATATACAGAGTGCACCTTGGAGAAGACCCTGGCAAGAGCAGCAGTATACACAAGAGAACTGTAATCAGTTTTGGGGAACAGGATATTGACATGCAGTCTCTGAGTATCTGGAACGCGGCACCTTTTTAACTCTGTAAAAGAAAGCAAGTCTCTGATGTGCTGTTTTCACCAGATTGTTGACATAGGTCAAAACAAATAGAGATGTCCAAGTACAGACCCAGGTATTTAAACCCTGAGACATGCTTAACCTCTGTATCATCCAAAGCATGCACTTGGAAGAAGGAACTAACTGAGTTGTTGTTAGTCCTCTGAAAACCCTGGATTAATTTTTTTTTGGTATTGAGGACTGTCCTATTCTTCAAGAACCAAGCCTGGAGTAGGTCAAAGGCCCACTGTATAGTTTTATTTAAGGTAGGAAAGTCCCTGCCCATACTGAAAATTGCTGCGTTGTCAGCATGAAGGATGGTTTTGGTTGAAGGGCAGGAGGTGGGCAGTGAATTCAAAAACAGTGAGAAAAGTAGGGGATCACAAATAGATCCCTGGGGAACCCCACAATAGATCTGACTAAAGTCAACGGTCCTGTGGACCCAGTTGGTCAGATAGTTTTGGTTTCAATAGATGACACCAGGGAAAAATTGTCTGAGTCTAATGCTCGGTGAACAAAGTCTGTTAACCTCACCAAGGCAGTCTCTTTGTTGCATTGGGAGCAGAAACCACTGATCAACATAGTAAAATAGTTTTGTATTGTATGGCGGAATGCTGTTCTGGAGTGAATTCCATCCATAGAATAGGCTTGTTGCGCTGCAGTAGCAACATCACAAAGTTGTGCTGCACTAGTGATGTCACTACTGCAGCACAAGTTGGAATGCTGCCGTATGGCCGCTGATTTTTAATTGCACTGGCAATTACGGGTGAGGTCTCCCTTCCCCCAATATTAGCCCTGTCAAGCAGTTTGTAGGCAGTTTCTGACAGTGCTAACAAAAAGGAAGAGATGTCAGCCATAGATGCACACAACGAAAAATGTAACACTGTTTCTTTAAAAAAATTTTTTGTGCTTGGTACAGAGCAAAACTGACATAAAGGGACTGGAAAATGTAAAAACAATGTGTTCTGGGTTATTTCTCTTTTGTCTGGTATGCTTACCCATACACTATAAAAGATTGTGTATGAGCAGTCATACACAGACAAGGCTGAGTTTGAAGTTTGAGATTTCCTTGGTAACAGAAGACCTCTTGAACTGCTCTTCCAAGGTATCCTGCTACCAAGGAAACCTCTCGATTCAAACATAGCCTTATTGTGTATGACTGCTCACACACAATCCTCTATGTGATGATGGTAGGGAAATAAAATCCATTTTGTCTGCGCCTCCATCCACACAGCAGTGACTAAACCCTATTTGAGTATAGGCACACATCCAAACTTACAGGAACTGCTGAAATGTTACCCCTACTCATGCTGTGTAACCCTAAATGTTATTCGTCCTCCGGTATCTGACTAGTCCTGATTTGAAAGCCTGAACTGTGCTTGTTTCCAGAACCTCACTGGATAGGCTAATTTACGTTACTCAACATGTGTGTGATGTAATACAAACATATGAACAAATGAAAAGAGCCAGCGGAAGAAGACCACCTGGTCTATGTTGTCCACTCGTAATGATGCAGGGTCTGGTCTTATACTTATGCCACTGACTCCGCCCCTCCCTCTCACCCTTTCCCTCCTTTCCTTGGTCCCAAGGGTTCCCTTTGTGTTTGTCCCAGGCTCTCCTGAGTACTCCCACCATCTTTGCTGATACCACCTCCTCCTCCTCCGGCAGCTCATTCCAGGTAGTCACCACCCTCTCCATTTAGAAATGTTTCCTTGCACTCCTTCTGAATCCCCCCATCAATTTTAGGTGGTACCCCCTAATGGTGTTGTTTTCACTCATTTTAAAGAGACCTTCCTTTTGCACTCTGTTAATTCCCTTCATGTATTTGAAGGTCTCTATCATACCCCACCTCTGCCTCCTCTACTTCAGGGAGTACATTGCCAGGGCTTTCAGCCTCTCCTCATTGGACCTGTCCTGTAGCCCCTCTATCATTTTGGTTGCTCTCCTCTGGACTCCATCCAGCATGCTGATGTCCTTCTTAAGGTATGGATGCCAGTACCTCACCCCATATTCTAAATATGGTCTCACCAATTACCTGTACAGTGGTAAAATGATCTCATTCAGCCTGCTACTGAATCCCCTTGCACTACACCCCAGCATCCTGTTAGCCTTCAGCACTCCCTTCTTACAGTGGAAAATGTGTTTCAGGTTACTTTTAATCACCACTCCTAGATCCTTTTCCTCTTTGGAAGAATTTACCTGTACCTGTCCTATGTAATACTCTGCCCTAGGGTTCTTGGCTGTTATGTGCATCACTTTGCACTTTTTGGCATTGAAACCAAGTTGTCAGATTCCTGACCATCTCTCTAGTCTGGCAAGGTCCTTCCTCAGGTCTTATATCCCCTCCTTGGTGTCCACCCTCCCACAGAGTTTGGTATCATCCGCAAACTGGCATATTTTGCCTTTAATGCCTTCCCCAGTATCACTCACGAAGACATTGAACAACACTGGCCCCAACACTGATCCCTGCAGGACCCCGCTGGTGACCTCCCTGGTGCTGGAGAACTCGCCCCCAACCACTACACTCTGGGTTCTGCCCCTCAACCAATTTTCAGTCTATCTTACCATATTCTTCCCCACCACTTGGTTCCTTAGTTTCATTGTCAACCTTTTGTGTGGCACCGAATCAAAAGCCTTACTAAAGTCCAAGTATATGATGTCCACCACGTGGCCAATACTTTCTAATGTGATACTGGTACAGTAATACTTTCTAATGTTTCTCTTAATGTTACTCCCCACAGTTTAAGGACATGCCCTTTGGTCCTGCTTGCACTCACCAGTTCACGCATCTGTGTATAATCCTCTTATATCCTCTAGTATTCAGAAAACCATGACCATGTCCACTCTCAGCCTTCTGCTTTCCAGGCTTAATAATTGAGTATGCCTAATCTCTCCTCACAGTTCATGCTTTGTAAGTCACTAATCAGTTAAGCTGGTCCACCGGCACAGCAGTAGTACTATCACTTGTGACGCCAGTGACCCAGGTTCTGAAGCAAGCCCAAGGTGTCAGAGGGTCAGCTGGGGGGAGGAGGGTCAAGCATCTGTGGGACCCCTCTTCTCCCCTGGTGGAGGGTGGGGGGTGGAGAAGACCTTAGTGCTCAACTGGACCACCAGGGAGAAGCAGCCCAAGCTGAAGAGGTGGAGGAGATGTGGCAGATGTCAGCACTTGTGCCTTGACATCAGCACACACCATGTCTCCCAATGGTGAGAAAACAGAAAATCCCAGTCAAGCAGGATGACTGCCAGCCTCTATAGACCCCGCACCTAGAGACACAGGCACCTCCTGGAATCCAGATCCAGTCTGGACAGTCAAGGGACTCCCTGCCACTCAGGGCACATCATGGGGACTATGGGAGAGATAAGCCCTGGGGGATGTCAATGTGACAGGGCTGGGAGGACCGGTTGGAAGGAGGGCTGGCTGGGACGAGGCAGTTAAATAAAAGTCACTACTTAGTTTGGTGGCCATGTCCTGAACCATCTAGGTTTCTTCATTGTCCTTTCTGTACTGATGTGGCCAAAGCTGGACACAGCACTTCTGGTGTGGTCTAACCAAGGCCTTGTATAGAGGAAGTATCACTCTCCTTGACCTTCTTTTTAACCCCCCTGCAATACATACCAGACTGTGCATTTGCTTTCTTGACTGTGGCAATACACTGCCTGCCTGCCTGGCTACAGATTAGTGTCCACAGTTATCCCTAGATCCTTTTCCTCAGTGATGCTGTCCACTGTTGCCCCACACACGGGGCACATGCAACCAAGATTATTTGCCACTATGTGTAGTACCTTGCACTACTCCCCAGTAAGCCTAAATTCCTAATTCCCATCCCACACCCCTAATATTTGTAGGTCCCCCTGTACTGGAGCCTCTTCCTCTGCTTTGCCCACAGTTCTTGCCAATTTAGTGTTATCAGCAAACATCAGCAGCCTGCTGCTGAACCTCTCTCCTGGTCATTAATAAATATGTTTAACAGCAACAGACCCAGTACTGACACCTGATATACTTTACTCAGCGCATCCCTTCACTCTGAACTGTGGCCATCTACCACTACTCTCTGCTTTCTTCTTGTCAGAAAATTTGATATCTGCCTCCTGAACACTTTGTACATGCCATACTGTGTTAGTTTCTTCATGAGTTTTCCATGTGGTACAGTATCAAAGGCCTTGCTGAAGTCCAGATAGACTTCATCCACTGCCTTATCATAATCCAGCTCCACAGTTGACTGGTTTAGCAAGTGACTAAGTATGGGTAGGTATGCTGTTCTTGTAAGATACTTGTAACTGATGATATTTGTATGACAAAAAATTGTTTGAATGCTTATGCAGTGTGGTCACGGGTGTTCATGCTCTCTGTCCCATACTGGGACTCCCCCCCCCTTGGGGACCAGGAAGGCACAGGAGATCTCTTAAATAAGGTTCCTCCTCTACAGGTGTTGGAGCGGGATACATTTATTTTTGGCTAAAGGTACCTTAGAAATGGAACTCATAAGAGAGGTGAGTTACCAGAGGTAGCCATAGGAGGAGGTGTGGATGGTGGGAGCAAAGAAAATTAGTTCCCATTGGAAGCTTCAAATGTACTCTTAAATAACCCTGGGGGTGTAATGAGTGTCACTCACTGCCCTATTAAACCCCAGTCTATAGCCTTGCAATTATCTCCTTGGAGGAGGCAATCAGGTTGGTTTGGTAGGATCTACTTTTTGTGAATCCATGCTATTTTCTAGAGAACAGTCCATTTTTATCCACATGTTGAACCACCACATCTGTTATGATTGGTTCAGACAGTTTGTCAAGCACTGAGGTAAGGCTCATGGCTCTATAGATGCATGGCTCTGGTGTTACCTCCTTCTTGAATAGGGGATGACATCAACTGACTGTGGAGTCCTACAAGACATAATCACAATATCAGATATCAGCAAGAGCCCCAGCTTGACTCTTTTTAACTCCACTATTACCTTTGGATGGGATTTTCTATGACTCACACCCTACAGATACTTGCCAACAAATTCTGGTGTGATTAGCATAGCCTTTCTGTGACAGGATTGTGACCATGTTAATGTAATCTCCTTTTGTACTGAAGTTATTTTCTTCACTACTTATTTTCATATATGTTCTTTCTGTTGTTGGAACGACATGGGGTGAACAACATGGAGTTCAGGTCACATGTCTTAGCAGCTATGTTGGGAAGCCTACAAGGGAAACAGCTTGCCAGATGTAATAGTGTTACTTTCACCACAGAGTCAGCCAAGCAGCTAGGGAGTAAACAAGGGACTAAAAACTGAGTGAACTTTTCTAGTACTGGGACCTTCCAAGTTCCTGAGCAGGACAGAGGTGCGTTCCTGGGGTAACCAGGTGGTGGCAGCAGAAGAAAATCAGATAAACTCTCTAGAAACTGGTACAGCCCAAAGGAGTTTTGTCACAAACTGGTGGCAGAGCATTGGAATAAGTGCATAAATTTAAAGCCAGAATTTGGGGGCAGAGTGCTTTTTTGGTGCAACTAGGAACTCTGAAAGAGAGGTAAAAATCATAGCTGGCACATAGAGAAACAGAGATTGCCAGTAGAAAAGTTACATTAACAGTCACAAAACAGGATATACAAGAAGATTACATCTTTTACTACTGTTCTTTTATTTATAGAAAAACAGCGTAGTGCAGTGTGGTTAGCAAGTGTGATCTCCTTAACATATGGCAAATTTCTTGTGCCACAGCTCTGTGAGCTGTGCAATGGAAGAGGGATAATCTATGAGGACCTGACAAGAAATAGACTCATAGAAGCCCTGGAGGAACATAACCAAATTCATGGGAGGCAGACGGTTACTGAGGAGTATGATCAAATGAAGCTGGAGCAGGCAGTCACTGATGAAGATGATAGTAGCGAGATTGAGGTCACAGAGGCTGGGTTAGAGTTGGATCTTGAGCCACAAACTGGTGAAGCAGTGCAGTCCAAGCTTGAACCAAGAACTGGTGACACACAATCTCAAAATCAGCTTCAGCTCATGAAAGTGGACGTCGTGCTGAAAGAGGCAGAACTGCGGAGGGCAAGGCTTGAGACTGAGAGGGAGAGAGTACTGCAGGAGGCTGAGTACAGAGAGATGGCACACCAGAACAAGATCCTGATGCAGCAGGGGAGCGAGCATCAGCATCATACAAGAAGCAAGAGAGAAGGAACAAGCAGAAAGAGAGAAGGAATGAGTGAAATGAGAGAAGGAATGCCAGAATGAGAAATAGACAGTGACCCTGCACCAGAAAGCACCTCAGCAAACTGTAAGTAATGATGTAGGGGGGGTCAAACCCATGAAGCCACATTGAATTCTAAAATGTTTCCTTAATACCAGGAGTAGGATGATCTTGATTTATTTTTAAAATCATTTGAGAAGGTATGTGTGCAGTTCAAATTGGACAAGGCTATGTGGATGACTCGCCTTACACCTCTGCTTACTGGCTATGCCTCGTATACATGTGCTAGAATGGATAATAAGGACTATATGGACTATGATAAAGTCAAGAGGGTGTTATTGAAATGTGTTGAGCTAACTCCTGAGGTTTATTGGTAAAAATTCAGGAAGTTACTGTAAGAAAGGGCACAGGAGACAGCTATGTAGGATTGTATTTTCAAATGTGCATCTATCTAGAGAGCTAGGTGAATGGGGCTAAAGCTAGAACTGTGGAGCAAATGAAAGATTTATGTAAGGGAACAATTTCTTAAAGTTGTACCTAATCATCTGTGGGTGTGGTTGCTGTACTGGGCATGCAGCTCCACAAAGGAGGCAGCAGAAAGTGTTGATCTGTATGTGGCCAGCAGAACACTCATGCTATGTAGGAACAGTGTATGGGGAGGGCAGCACACGGTTTCAAGGGGACCCAGGGAGGGTAGCATAAAGTGAACCAGCCTACACCTGAGCCCAAAACACAATCCACCAGCCCTAAGGCTAACAAGGAGCTGGGGGGGTAAATAAATGTTATATTTGTCAGAAAGTGGGGCACCTGTCATATGACTGCCCTAAAAATCTGAACAAAGGGCAAAGGCCTTAGAAAGGGGGTGATTGTGACAGGGGACAGCAACTAGTAGCCTGCTTACAGGCTGCAGTACCACCTAACTCCTCCATACATATGCATGCAGTCCTAGTTAATGGGACTGTAACACAGGGATTGAGGGACACTGGTGCTCCTATCTCCATGGTGAGGATCTAATCCAGCTGGAGCAGATTTTGCCTGGTCAATTTTCCAAGATTCAGGGAGTCATGGGTCCAGTGGTCCAAGAACCAATGGCTCAGGTCAACCTGAGCTGGGAAGGTAGCCATGGGATACAGTAAGTGGAGTCATACCTAATCTCCCTGTAGATGTGATACTGGGGAATGATTTTGACCACAGGAAAACTCTAATATGTGTTACTACTGACAGTTGGGCAAAACAGCAAGCTCCTGAGGATGAGGGGGGCAATGTAGCCTGTACTAACCCCTTGCTCAGCTGCTGAGGAAGCAGCTAATGTGGTTGAGGAGCTAGCTAGGAGTAGCAGCCCAGAGCCCCAGCTGCAAACCTAGAAGATCTCAGTCGTGGTAAGATTTCATCCAGAAGGGGAGTTGTGGAGGGTGAGATGGGTGGAGCTGGGCAGAGCTCAGATGAATGATCCTTCCCTACAGAAACTGAGGAAAATAGCTGATAGAGCTGATGACTCTCAAGGGCATAATGGGAGAATTGCCTGCTGTACAGGGAGTGTATACCACAGAGAAAGTTAGAGAGATAATTACTCTGGCAGCTGATGGTCTCTTGGGCTTACTGCAAGCAGTTTTTTGGCCCTGGCCCATGACATCCCTTTTTAAGACCACCTGGGTATTAGCTGCACAAAAAGGCGGCTTGTCAACAATTTATTTTGGCCCAGTATGTACATAGATGTAGCAAATTAATGTCAGACTTGTCCACAGTGCCAGAGAGTGGGAAAGTTGAGGGTCAAGGCTAAGGCAGCTTTGATGCCCCTGCCTACTACAGAAGAACCCTTTAAGAGAGAGTAGCCATAGACACAGTGGGGCCCCTAAGCACCCTGAGTCACTCGGGCAAAAGCTACATACTGATTTTTGTGGACTACGCAACCAGGTACCCTGGGGCAGTGGCTATAACCTCCATTGAGGCAGAGAAAGTGGCTGATGAACTCCTGGAACTCTTTAGTGAAGTGGGATTTCCCTGGAGATTTTGTCAGTTAGACTGAGTTCACAGATGACACCAGGATTGGCACAGTCATAGAGAATTGGGGGGATAGTGTAAAGCTGCAAATAGGATTAACTGAACTGGAAGGGTGGGCTCATAGGAATAAGTTAGAATTCAATATAAATAAGTGTGCGGTTATGCATCTAGGAAGAACAAAAAGTACTGCAGAATACAAATTTATGGGTAAAACCATGAGGGAGGTAACTAAGGAATGGGATCTGGGTATAATGGTTTCAAATGACCTTTCTTTCAAAAACCATTGCCTAGTGATCTCAAACTGAGCTAATGGAATACTGACTAGCATAATTAGACACATATCAAGTAGAGAAAGAGATGTTATAGTGCTGTTGTATGCCTTGCTTGTCAGGCCTCACCTGGAGTACTGTGCTCAGTTCTGGGCACCGTGCACAACGGCAGAGACAAGAGTATTGGAGGGGGTGCAGAGAAGGGTGACTAGGATAATCAGGAAACTAAGAGGACTAGCATATGAGGAGAGGCTAGGCAAACTAGGGATGTTTACACTTAAATACCAGAGACTACAGGTTGATATGTGTCTCTTGTTTAGTTACATAATTTACAAATCACAATTTGTGGGAATGTTTGGGACTAGAGATGAAAAATATAACACACAATACCAGATCACATATCCTGCAGATAAGAGCAGAAGTGTGCCATTCCAGAAAATGTTTTTTTTGGTATAATCAGAGGGTGGCTGCATTATGGAATTCACTCCCAGCGGCGGTGGTTGAATGTGAGAACATGAATGATTTTAAGGTAAAACTTGATTATTGTGCTAACAATAATATCAGGGGATATTTTAATAAGACGAGGCAAGCATAATGGACTCCTGTCTACTCTGCTCTGAATGCACCTGTGATGCCTATGACACCTAGGAGATGAATTTCATGTCATCACTCATGACTAGTCTGTGGGGGGAGTTCAGTGTGAAACAGCTCTGTGCCTCACCCTATCACCCTGAGACTAATGGCCTGGTTAAGCCATTCAATGGGTCCCTGAAAACTATGCTCAGGACATCTGCTGACAAGCACAAGAAGGAGTGACTGGCCAGCACAAGAGGGAGTGAAACAAATATCTGCCCCACCTCCTGTTTGCTTACAGGTAAGTCCCATGATAGGGAGGAAATGGTCCTCACTGTGTGCAGAGCCTCAGAAGAGAAAATGGGGCTGATCCACTGGAGGAACTCCTCGGGGAGACATGGGAGGAATGCTCAGTGGATACCACCAGCCTAGGCAGAGGAGATGTGAGGGGTGCTACGAACATTTGTGGAAATATTCACAGGAAAATGGGTACACCACAATGCCTGAACACCACATGGACACTGAGACCCAAGTGAAAAAGAGGCAGTCCCCCTACAGCATGACACAGGGGGCTAAGCAGACCATGCAGGAGAAGCTCAGAGTGATGCTGGCTCTTGGGGTAATCCAGAAGACCAGTAGCCGCTGGGCATTGCCTGTGGTCCTGATCCCCAAGAAGGATGGCACCACAATGTTCTGCATCAACTACTGGAGGCTCAACAGCTGCATGGATTCAGATGCCTACCCCATGCCCAGACGGATGAGAATTTAGAACAGCTGGGGGAAGCCCAGTACCTGACCACTACAGACTTGCAAAAGATTACTGCGAGGTACCTCTAACCCCTGCAACCAGGGAGATGCTGGCCTTCATCACCCCATTTGACTTTTTTGAGTTCCAAGTAATGCCATTTGGGGTAAAGAATGTGCTGGCAACTTTCTAGCAGCTTGTGGATTTAATTCTGTCTGGGGTAGGTGACTTTGTTCTGGCATACATAGATGATATAGCCATTTACAGTCAGACATGGGAGAACCACATCAGGTATGTGAGGGAGGTGTTCTGCTGAATGACAGCTGCAGGGCTGACAGTTAAGGTGGAAAAATGCCAGAAAGGTATAGCAGAGGTGTCCAACATTGGGCATTGGGTGAGCAGAGGTTGCATCCGCCCAGAGCCTGTGAAGGTTGGTGCCATCCAGGACTGGCCCATCACTTCCACAAGGTCATGGAATTTCTGGGGACAGCCAGGTACTACAGAAGGTTTGTTCCTCACTATAGTGATGTGGCCAAGCCCTTGATAGAACTGACAAAAAGGAAACTGCTGGAGAAAGTTCTCTGGATGAAGGACTGTGAATCCATTTTCTGGAAGCTGAAGAAGGCATTATGTTGGTCGACCATGCTCACTAGCCCCAATTACACCTTAAAGTTCATTGTGCATGTGGATGCCTCAGGCCATGAGCTGGGCACTTTTCTGAGACAGGTTTCATTGAAGGGGGAGGAGCATCCCCTAGTGTATCTGAGCCGGAAGCTGCTGCCTAGGGGAGGAGGCATATGCAACAATTGAGAAGGAGTGTCTCGGGATGGTGTGGGCACTTCAGAAGCTCCAGCCTTTTTTTGATAGGTGAAAGTTCATTGTGGTCATGAATCATAATCTCCTGATCTGGCTCCATAGGAGTCTTGGGCAAAATATAAAATTACTGCACTGGAGTTTGGTACTGTAGTCATATAATATGATCATCCATCACTGCAGTGGTTCACAAAGTGCCAGTGTGGATGGGTTGTGTAGGCAGGGCTAAGTGCATGGCAGGATAACTTAGGCACTTGCCAGTCCCTTCATGAATGGCAGTGTCTCTTAGGGGTCACTCAAAAGAGACATTGTATTCATTTTCTGGGGAGCAGAGATGTGACAGGAATGTGACCATGATAACGTAATCTCCTTTTGCTACAGTAGTAATTTTCTTCTCTACTTATTTTCGTATAAGTTCTTTCAGTTATTGGAATGGCATGGGATGAACAAAATGGAGTTCAGGTCACATGTCCCAGTAGCTATCTTGGGAAAACTACAAGGGAAACAGTTTGCCACATGTAATAGTGTTACTTTTACCACAGAGGCAATCAGCCAGCTAAGCAGCAAACAGGATAATAAAAACTGTGAGTGAGCTTTTTGATACTAGGTTCTTGCACTCAAACAATAGGACAAGAGGATGTTGCTAGGCGGGAAAGGGCAATTCAGCCTGTCAGCTGTAATCACACACACACACACACACGCATACACACACACACACCCACCGCCCTACCTAAGCACTCACATGGGTGGAGAATACTGGAAGGGGCTAATACATTCCTACTGCCCTGAGTTCATAAACAGAAGAGTTTAACCACAGCTCTCTCTCTTGCTCTGTCTCTCTCTCTGACTTACTCTAACTTTCGAAGATAACTTGGGGTTCTGTCTCTTGGTGAGTATCTCCTAGTAGGGTGGATACCCTGCTTCCACAGCTACCTTATCTGGGTGAGGACAGAGCAGATTTAATGAATGTTTCTTTTAAGTCAGCTGGCATGTGAATATAGATCCTAGTGTGAGACTGGATTGTAAGTTTATTCTATAAGTCATCTATCTGTTTAAATGTTTTATTTTCCTTTTCTGCAAATGTGTATATCTATTTTGTTTGCAAGAGACTAATTTTGTGCCCTCCACCTCAGAAAAGGGCTGGGGGTCCGGGGGCCACAAGGCCCCCAGAAGCTCTGGGTTGTTTACATGCTCCGTGATGAGTTTTGGAGCTTTTCTTGAAGGAAAAACATACTTCTGTTATATGTTCCCTACCCTTGATTTCAGGGAAAATTTTGCTCCCATAGAATCTGAGATGTGGGAGTTGAAAACTCTGGCTGGCTGTGCAATGCAGCTGCAATTGTTGTGGACAACTGGCTGACCAACAGTTCCATCAAGAGTGGCTCATGGGGACATATACAGGCACCTCTGTGGCATAGATGCAGTCCTCGAGTCCTGGACACACGTACCTCTGAGATACCCCACCTGCAACCATCCATCCTCACATAGGGGATGTACCCCCCCAAGCCCACTCACTCAGCCACAATGGCAGGCTCCACTACACCTGTAGTGGAATAGCCACCACCTAAAAGAAGGAAAAGCCTCCACCACCGACCATCATCCCTTCAGCTAGACTATCTCCAACATACAACGCTGCTTGACCACCCTTCTAGACCATAACCAGACTCCACCCCCCAACCATCCTACATGTAGTTTGGACACCTCCACAACACCACATTCCTCACCTTAGCCACCTACCTTCCCTATGGATGAACCACCACTCGACACCAAGACCAGCCCTCATGCTCCTGAACAATCCCTGCAACTGAACCAACCCCACATACCTCTGGACTGTCCCTGATTTTGCATCAAAATTTGCATTTGTCCCTTGTAAAGTTTGTGTTTTTATGGCAGAGAACAGTGTGGGTTAAAATCATCAAATAATGTCAAACATTAAAGTCACAGAAAATGCAGATTAACACAAATCCCCTTTTTCTGTCAGCTTTCTGAGTGAATAGTGCCAATTTATAACGTGTCCATGATTTTGGGTCTTTGTCCCTGATTATTTTAAGTCTTGTCCCTGATTCATGAGGCAAGAGGTTGAGAGGTATGCAGCCCCAAGACTAGCATCCCTCCAGAGGACCACTCTCTCTGTAGTAGAATCCCCCCTGCCAAACAATATTCTGACTGTATCCAATCCCCCCACTGCAGGAACCCCCCATAGAAAAGCCCCCCCCCAGCTGGGAGAGGGCCAAGGAACGGAATCTTCACATCATGAAACTGCTGCTACTGTGCTGTCCAGGGTTTCACAGTATAACTTCTGGCATTCAAAAAAAGCACAGCTTGTCTGGTCCACTTCCTCCTTCTCTCTTTCCCCAGCTCAGACTCATATGCTCTGTTGGCAACCATGAACATGGCAGGTATTTTTTATGTAATTTATAAGTGCTGCAAAAACTGTCAGATGACAAGACCCCAGAAGTGTCCAACAGACATCCACGGTTTAGGTGACATGCTCAGTCTACACGGTGTTATAAATTATTAATAAAACTGTCATGTTCATGAATGCAAGTCAGACAGACCTAGTGAGTTGGGGACACAGATAAAGGGAGGGGAGGGGGGGAACTTTCCTTTTCTGCCAGAAGTTTTACTGTAGAACCCTGGACAGCACTGTAGCAGCAGTTCTCTGCTGTAGATCTTCTGCTTTCTGGCCCTCTCCTGACTTGTAGGGGGGGCAGCTGCAGGGGGTAGCTTGTCTGGGTGGGTCCTGTTGTAGGGTTGGGATGGGATACATTATGTAGTAGTGTCCCCAAGTAGCAGTGTCTAGATGGGGCCTTGCAAAAAAAAAAGAAGGCCCGACAGGGCATCATAGGGTGCTTGAGCTTGAGGACACCCCCGAGGTCCCAGTTAGTTAGCCCTGGTGAGAGACAGTGTAGGGGCCCCATGGTGCAATGAGAAGTGTCATTAGGGAAAAACATTCTGCCTAACTTACATCAGTTTTCAGTATGCCTTAGCAGTGCAGTCCCTTTTCTCTGCCCATTAAATAACCCCTGCATCCAGCACAGCACCATCCACAGTACAGCTAAGCCAGCCCAACTGCTGCAGTCAGCATCTCTGTGGCCAGAAGGAGCCCCACTCCAAATCCCCTCATTCCCCTGATTCCCATCAGTTCCCTTCCACAGCCCAAGCCAATGTAGATACATGTAACTGTTATTATGTTATGATCCAAACTGTACAGATCCCCTCACATGGCATCCAAGGCAAACAGGTCAGGCACTGGCATGCAAGACCTCATTTTATAAGCAAGACAGGTGTGGGTGGTGGGGTGAGAATGGAACGAGGACTCGGCTGAGGAGAATCAGAAGGTGAGGACACACAAAAAAAAGGCAATGGAATGGGAGTGCAGGTGGGAAGTGGGTCAAGAGGAAAGAAAAGAAAACGTAATAATGTGGTGGATGGGAGGGATGGTGTGCCGTAGCTCCCCACGGCAGTCAGGCCAAGGCTGAGAAAACTGCTTCAAAATCTTCACTCCCATCCCAGTCCCGTGCACGAAGTTCAAGTGAACTACACAGTCGCCACCTGCCAGCAGAGCCAATTCCGAGACAGGCCCGACTGGGCCCAAAAATTCAATGGCAAGGAAAGCA
Source organism: Neoceratodus forsteri (assembly GCA_016271365.2). Taxonomy (NCBI): domain Eukaryota; kingdom Metazoa; phylum Chordata; order Ceratodontiformes; family Ceratodontidae; genus Neoceratodus; species Neoceratodus forsteri. Next base: position 154,611,475 of record CM028138.1, read on the forward strand.
GATCTCTCTCTCTTTTTCTCTCTCCCAACTTCCTGAGTGAGACTATTGACCCCTCTGCCCCCACCCCCACCATGCTGCCACCACATAGACACCACATAGTGTTTTCTGGGATTCTGCGGTTGCAGCAGTGGCCACAGAAATCAGTGCTTGCCGCAGAAATCAGGAAAACCAGCCACACAGCCACAGAAATGCTAGTTATACTATGCGATCACACAAGGCACAGGCATAGCTATTGATATGTTAAATATGCCATGGCATACATGCTCATTAGAAGGGGCAGCAAACTGATGCCATCCGCTACAAAGTCAAAAAGCTAGTGGCTGCTTGGGATCCTGAAACGTGCTGGCTTCTGTTACATAACTCCATCTGGCCAGTATTGTGGGGAGCGGAACTGACACAAGAGTAGCAGAGCTTGATTTGGTCCACAGCAGTTATGATTTGTTGCTGTGTAGGTGTCGGTAGCTCAGCCATGTTAATTTTTCATTGTCAGGCTGCTCGTGGTGCATGCTGAATCCTTGTAAGATGAATTTTGAAGGAAGAACTGGAAGGTGAGTTGTAGTCATGAAGTGAAAAGATTCAGTCATGCCCATGGAGATGGAATTGATCTCTGTGTGGTGACAGGTACTGGAGGAGGAGATGATTGCAGAAACATAGAGCTGGCAGCAGACTGAGCAAAGGACTCAGTCCCCATTGGTGGACATCAATCGCAGTTTTGATTTGTGGGCTACAGTTCTGTACCTGCAAGCATGAGAGTAATTTCTTGGCAGATTGGAACTTGCACCTAAGTGGTGGCATCAAGCTCAATTCTTAAGGAGGGTCAAGTTACCCAACTGCAGCAGAGTTGGGGACCAGGGTATACTAGAACTGGAGCAAGCAGGTATGGAAACAAATTGGAATGGAGAATTTGATTGCAGCTATAAATAAATGAAATGAGGGTCACTGCTTGAAGAACACCACAACCCCCTGAGTTGCAAGAAGAGGGCCAAGGTTACTACTGCTTAATAAGAATGATTTGCTTGCATTTTTAAGTGTGCACCAAAAGAAAAATCAGGAGTCAACAAATCCTACAGACACTGCAAGTTACACTGTCTTTCACTGTTATAGGAAGACAATTCCCACCCACCCCAACACACAGACTTGCACACTGCACTCAGCATGTTTGTTGTAAGGCTGTTGGGGTAATCCTAGTTTAAACAAGCATTTGTCAATGCCGAATGTTGATTGCGTTGGTGTGTTGAGCTCGCTCACTGCCCCTCTGTCATTCACTCAGTCTGTGTCTCCTGGTGCTGCAGGCTACTCTTTTGTACGGGGCTCCTGCCTGCGTTGGCACCTTGTTCTGCCCACTAAGAAATCCGCAGCTGTTCCGACAGAGCTCCGTTGAGGTGTCTCACTCCCCCTCTCTCACTAGCTCATTCTGGTTCTCCTGGCACTGCAGGCTGCCCTTTTGTACCGGGCCCTGCCTCTGTTGGTGGCTTTTTCTGCCCACAAAGAAATCTGCAGCAGTCCCAACACAGGTCTGTTGAGCCTGCTGACTCCTACTCCCTCACTCACTCATTCCGTTTCTGCCGGCGCTGCCCTTTTCTATTGGGCTCCTGCCTGTGTTGCCGCCTTCATCTGCCCACAGAGAAATTTGCAGCAGTTACAATAGAGCTCCTTTGAGCTTGCTCACTCCCCCACTCTCACTCACTCATTCTGGTTTTCCCGCCACTGCTGGCGGCCCTTTTGTACAGGGCCCCTGCGTGCATTGCTTCCTTTTTCTGCCCACAAACAAATCTGCAGGAGTCCCAACAGAGCTCCGTTGAGCTCACTCACTCACTCCCACTCCCTCACTCGCTCATTCTGTGTCTCCTGCTGCTGCAGGCTGCCCTTTTGTACTGGGCTCCTGCCTGCATTGGTGGCTTGTTCTGGCCAGAAAGAAATCTGAAGCAGTCCTGACACAGCTCCATTGAGCTCACTCACTCCCCCTCTCTCACTCACTCATTCCGTTTCTGCCGGTGCTGCAAGCTGGCCTTTTGTACTGGGCTCCTGCTTGCGTTGTCACATTTTCTGCTCACAAAGAAATCCACAGCAGTCACAATACAGCTCAGTTGAGCTCGCTCACTACTGCTCTGTCACTCACTCGTTCTGTTTCTCTTGGCGCAGCAGGCTGTGCTTGTGTAGGGGGCTCCTGGCTGCATTGGCACCTTTGTTTATCCACAAAGAAATCCGCAGCTGTCCTGACAAAGCTCCATTAAGGTCGTTCAGTCTCCCTCTGTCTTGCGCTCATTCTGTTTGTCCTGGCACTGTAAGTGGCCCTTTTGTACGGGGCTCCTGCCTGCATTGGCGCCTTTTTCTGCCCACAAAGAAATACGCAGCAGTCCTGATAGAGCTCCGTTGAGCTCACGCAGACCCCCTGTCTCACTCACTCATACTGTTTCTCCCACTGCTGCAGGATGGCCATTTCTACTGGGCCCCTGCTTGCTTTGATGCCTTTTTCTGCCCACAAAAAAAATCTGCAGTAGTTCTGACAGCGCTCCGGTGAGTTTGCTCACTCCCCCTCCCTCACTTGCTCTCTCGTTCTGGTTCTCACAGTGCTGCAGGCTGCCCTTTTGTACAGGGCTCTTGCGTTGCGGCCTTTTTCTGCCCACAAACAAATCTGCAGCAGTACCGACAGAGCTCAGTTGAGCTCAGTCACTCCCTCCTCTCACTCATTCGATCTTTATCTGTCCCAAACACTGATTTCCCACAGTGACCGTGCTATTCTCTGGCAGGAGTACAAATATATATTTTAGCCAGGATGTGAAAAATATACTGTTCATAAGGAGGTGTGAAAAACTGCCACTGTTGAAAATGTGGCATGAAAATATAAATTTGCAAAGTTACAAGAGTGCGTGGAAACAGTTCAATGCATGCTTGTAACACAGACGTGTTATGGAGTTTCGTCACCACATTTTCAACATAGGGATTTTAGGACCTCTGCTCATGAACCGTCCCACTGTCATTTTCTTAATCTGTCCCAAATGTTGATTTTCCACAGCGACCGCGTTATTCTGTGCCACAACTGTGAAACCACATTTCAGTCAGGATGTGAAAAATGACAGCTGTACTGCTCATAAGGAGGTGTGACAAAATACTACTGTTGAAAATCTGGCATGACAATATTACAAATCTGCTATGTTACAAGGGTGTGTGGAAAGTGTGCAATGCACACTTGTAGCACAGTCATTTTATGGGCTATCATCACCGAATTTTCAACATAGCCATTTCAGGACCTCTACTCATGAACAGTGTCACTGTCATTTTCTTAATCTGTCCCGAACAATGATTTCTGACAGCTATCACGCTATTCTGTGCCGGGAAGTGCAAAACCACATTTCCACCAGGATGTGAAGAATGACAGCTGTACTGTTCACAAGGAGGTGTGACATAATGCCAATGTTGAAAATCTGGCGTGAAAATATTGCAAATTCACGAAGTTACGAGCATGCATAGCAACTGCGCAGTGCACACCCGTAAAACAGTCATTTTTGGATTTTTTTCCACCAAATTTGCAACATAGGCTTTTTGAGAGCCCAACTCATGAACACTGGCACTGTCGTTTTGTTAATCAGCCCCAAAAGGTGATTCCGGGCAGCTTTCAAGGCCGATTAACACCATGACAGTTCAAGAATTCATGAGGAGGGGTTCCAAAACCCCATGTTGAAAATTTAGTGAAAAATTCCCAAATGCCCGAGATATGTACTAAAGTTGGAAAACCCTATTTATTACATTATACAGCTTACCAACATTTCTCAGTTCACGGTCAGCTTTGAAGAGGGCAGGCGTGTTCCTGGTCCACCAAAATCATCACGCCGAGCTCCGGAGGTAAGTATGGGGGGGGTGGGGAGGCAAGGTGCGCAGTGGGTGGGTGTGGGTTGCAGGTGAGGGGGCCGGGACACTACGAGGGACCATTTCCTTTTTTACAGGGGTAAAAAAAAAAGACTTTGCAGGACCGTTTTTTATTTACAGGGGCATGTGGCATGCTGGGGTGGGCTGCCAGCATGGCACTGGATCTTGCTTTTGGGGAGGTTGTAGCCGACAGGGATTGGGCACCATCGGCAAACAACAAATGGGATTTTTTCTGCCGACGGGATTGGGCACCTGTCGGCAGACAATGAAATGGGGGGGGGTTACATTATGACGATGGGGAGTGGGCTCCCCCTTCAGCAGATAATCATGGTGGAGGCAGGGTAATATTGTTTGTAAACATGGTGGTAAGCCACCACCATGTTCACAAGCAATATCAGGGTTCCTACATCCTGCCCCGCAATGATGGGTCACTCTCTCATTGCAGCAGATGGCTGACGCTGCAATGACGAGGTGGCCCCTGATTGCAGCGGTGAAATTGTCAGAAGTTGGTGGCAACGTTTCAAACTACTGTCACCAGCAGCCTGTAACACACTGGGGGAAGCAGGACAAGCCTTTGCAGGCTGTGGGGGCATTGACCACAACAGTGCCGTGCCTCCACAACCTGCTTCTGAGAAAGCTGCTACAATATGTTTCTTGCGCTGTGCGCAATCAACATAATAATTAATAATCTAAAAGAACATTGATCAAAATCAGAAAAAAAATGGCTTTCAAGTTGGAGTCTCTCTTTATAGCTGCTAACTGTAAATATAAACCAGAAGAAATCTAAGCAAGTTGTGCCTTCTGTGTAGTTTTAACTAAGTATGTATGTTCTCCTCTGATTATAACCTAGGAGAACAGCAAAGGCCACCAATTTCCAGAAGGAGAACAGACGCGCCTTCAAATTCAGGGTGGGAAGGAAAAATCATTAAAAGATAACATTGATGAATGTGGCAGTGCCAGATTTGGGTTATTGCAGTTTAATATTTGTGATAAGAAGACTGCATACTGTTAAATGGCCTGCTGTTCTACTTTCAGTGTAGCTGAGTGGTTGCATGACAGCAGTCAAAGGGTTAACTAAGATTTAATCTCTTTGAAGGTATGCTGTTTAGCCACAATTTATCTGTCGCAGAATGACCACAGAATCAGCAGTTGTTCTGCTACAGAAAATATGAGGTCCTGCCACAGAATGTAGGTCCACTTTGCCGCAGTAAACACGGGGCCCTTCACATAGATCCCATCTCATAGTTTGGATTCAGAAATTAATTTGGAATTATGCATTGCTTCCTGGGTGTGCTCTTCTGCTGGACTGCAGTGCTATCACTTTTTACCATAGACACTCTGTCACTGATGAGTGACGACTGCTGGTCGTGTCTACATAGACAGCAACAGACAGAGTACTTAGTGTGGTGTGCATTCTGCTTATGCTTACATTACACGAGTGATGAAAAAAATATAAGACAAGGATCTTATCTGTGTCAATGTTCACTATTCATCACCTTAGGGTAATGTGGCCGGAGGTCACGACCCTGGAGGAGCTCTTTTTTTTTTTTTTTTGGATAGGCAGAGTCGACGCACCATCGGTGCCGCCCTTGAGGCTGACGCACTGTGTGGAGCTTGCTGGTTGACTGTTAGGCATCGCCAACCCTGCCCTCCTGCCAGTTCTTCGTCTCCCGCCATAGAAGTCACACCTCGTGGGAAGCTCTGCTGCGCAAGAGGCCTACTGACTAGAAAGAAGCCTTCAACACCGATTTTCTTGACACCGAGTTCCGTCGACGCTGAAATATTTAGACGCCGCATTTATCTATCCTGCCAGTTCCGTGTTTTGCCACCACTCGATGCTGCTGGTAAGACTGTTCCTTTTCTTTATTTGTTAGCAACGTCGCATCTTTGTTTAGCTTATTTTTCTGTAGGTCATGTCTCAGTAAGGGGGACAAGAAATCTTTGAAGACGGGATGGCCCCCTATGTGACGGTGCCCGTGTGCCCGTAAATGCTCCATCACCAACCAACATGACAGTTTCCTCGTTTGTCTTGGCCTGTTTCATGACATGGATTTGTGTGATGCCTGCTTCTCCATGGACTGTATTCATCAAACAACGCACATACAAAGTTGGACGAGCTGTGCCAACTTTCGGGGATGGGTGGACACTCGTCAGGCCAAGCCTCGGTTTCTCGGCCTTTGCTCCGGGTCTTCTCCCAGTTCTATTCAGACTGTGGAGGAGGGGGCTTCTGCTCCTAGTAGATTCACCATTGCAGAAGCCTCTTCCATGGTGCAGGAGGCCCAGTCCATCCCCCCAAGGGGCAGGTGGGAGGCTCTGCATTGGCAATCGCCCCTTCAGGGGAGAAGGCTCCCCCAGTGTTGTCTCCTCGGGCTGAGAAGCCTAGGTTAGCACCATCCTTGACACCATCCGTCAGTGCCATCTTGGGCCTTGGCACCATTTGCAGGGCCGTGGGCTCTGATGGTGCCGTGGTCAGTGTCAGTCCATCGCTCAATGCCATCTCTCTTGTTGGTGCTGTTCGTAGCACTGATGGTGCTGACAGCTCCTTGGGAGGCTCTATGGTGCCGTTCTCGACTGTTTCTCACCTTGGCACCATTTGTGGCACTGAGGCTGAGCACGGTGCCATGTCCAGCTCTGGTGCTGCTTGTGGTGCCGAGTGAGGATACGGTGCCATGGGGGTTACCACTCTCGGTGCTGAGAGAACTGTCGTAGCCATTGTAGGCGCCATCTCTGACTTCGATGCCGCTTGTTGCGCTGTGGGTTGGGGCAACGCCATGACAGATTCCGGTTCCGATACTGCTGCCACCCTCAGCACCATGTCTTCTTCTTGCACCATTCGCGGTAAGGTTGGGGGCTTCAGTGCTGACTCTGGTGCAGTCCCCCGGACTGGTACCCCATTCAGTCGGGATGGCAGTGGGCATCTGCATACTGTCTGGCACCAGACTTCAGTCTGCACCTCCTCGGAGGCAGAGTCGGTCTGACTCTTTGGAGTTGGCCGGTCATGTGGACACCCTGGTAGTGTCCTCGACAGACTGGAACTAGCCCCCCTCTGCAGAGCGGACAGTTGCTCCCGGGTCTAGGGTCAGGGTTACTGACCAGCAGGCAGTGGTGCAGGCCACTATTGCTCTACAGCCTGGCCTCGGAGGGTTTTCTGACCCCCTCAGTGGTGGTACCCCCTCAGGTGGTGTGCCTGGATCACCCAACTTTGGGCCCAATTGGAGCTCCCACATAAGAGGAGGGTGCTGCTCCCTGGATAGTCCCTTCTGGGACTAATCAGAGTTGTCAGCTGTCTAGGCTGGTGTTTGTGAGGAGAAGGGCTCTATCAGACTCTGAGGGGTCAGGGGGTAGGGGTTTGACATTTCAAGCCTTTTCTGGGACCCAACCGGGTTCGGGAAGAAGTCGTAGTGCGGACCTCTGCCCTTCCTTTTCGGTCTCCTCGAGAGGGCCTTGTTCTTTGGAGGGAAGGGACCACCCTTTTAGAGTTCCACGGTCCCGGTCACCTCACAGGGGGGAATCTTCAGGGCACAGCCTAGGCATTTCTAATATGGTTGACCAGCTGTCAGCTGTTGAGTTTTACGGAGCTCCCTCTTCCCTTGGGGCTCCAGGTGCGCTCCCTTGCCCAGGCAGAGGATAGTCGATTCCTGTTGTCGGCTCTGCCCCCACTCCTCTGCCACCTTCTCCTGCTCTCCTAGACATTCTTTATCCTAGTGGACCTCTCTTCTGGGAGCAATTCAGGGCTGTGGCTGCTCATTTTCCCTCTTATGTTAGGGCCATGGACAGGAAGGTGTTCCAACTTCCACCTGAGCAACCAGCCACTGAATCTTTGAGGTCCCCCGCTTCCTCATCCTCCTCTTCAGGAGGAGAGGAACCATCTGTCCACATCTTCCCTGCTGCTGATCTCACGGAGTATCAGCATTTCCTCATGAGGATGTTGGAGGACCTGCATATCACCCCACCCATGCAGCACAATCCAGAGCACTTGAGGCGTGCCTTCTTAGGTGATTTCAGTGTGGACACCTTTGTAGTGCTCCCCTGGTCTGCTCCCTTTCAGCAGGTGTCATTGCATTTCTGGTAGAGACCCTTTTCCAGAGTCCTAGCCCCTAGGGATCTCCACCAGAGGTATTGTGCCCCCCTGGAGTCTCCAGGTAGCTTGCTGCATCCTCAGTCAGGACTGATGCAACTGGACATTCCCAATGGGCTTCACACCCCTCACCGTGACTGGCCCCCAGATGCAGACTTCATGGGTTTTGACTTCATGGGGAAGGAGGGCTTTCTAGTCGGCATGGTTGCCCCTTTCTATATCTGCACATCAGGCCCACTACACTACCCATGCTAGATTCCTGTGGTCCAGGCTAGGTCTTAGCCGCCTAGCCTTGATGCCTGACATGGAGGTAACCAGACAAACCATTGCACTATCTGCACATAGCTTGGAGCTAGCAATGCACCAAGTGAGGGCATCTTATGATGACAACGAGGTAGCTTCCTGGGTCATAGGGACAGCGATCTGCACTAGGTGGACAGCATGGCTGCATCTCTCCTGGTTGTCACCCTTGGCCCAGTGTAGGGTGATTTCCTTCGCTTACCAGAGAACCCATCTTTTCTCCCATAGGGTGAGGCGGCGTCTGTCGGGGCAACCTCCTACCCCCTCCTGGTGGTCCCCGTCTCACTCTTCCGAGTCTCGGGCCTCTTCAGACCCGTGAAGGTTCTCTCTCTTGGTGTGCCACCCACTGAGAGCTAAGGGATGTAGTCCTTTAGGGTCCAGGGCCACCTTCGGGGGGGGGGGCTCGGCACTCACCCAAAGGTGATGAATGGTGAAGACTGACACAGATAAGATATGAAAATGACATACCTACCATAATTCTGATCTTTCTATGTGTCTTCACCATTCATAACAATCCCACCCTCCATCCTCCTGGGGCCTCAGTTTCTGGGTCCCCCTCCCTTTTTGTGCCCCCCCCATCCTTTCCATTGGTCAGGAGCCGGGTGACCTTGGGCACATAGGGGGATGTTTTACATTCCCAAGGGGGAGAGTGATCAGGATGGAGGGCACTTCTTCCTCAGTGCCTCGGCTCCACCCCGTGGGGTGGTGTTTGGTGGTTGCTCTCTCTGTTCTGTTCTCTCTCTCTCTTGCGCTCTCTCCTTCAGCTATTCTCCCTTGTTTTGGTCCTTAAGGACTCAACCCTCAAATTAATTTACAAAACTATTTTTCTAAACACCAAAACTTGATTGGGGGGGGGGTTACTGCAATGTATCCTGTCTTTTCTTCCAGAATAGCCACTTCTGCTTATGTTGGAGTGTATTGCCAGTGATTCTGTGCCTTGAATTCTGGCAGATTAGCCTTCTGGCTGCTCCTTCGCAGTTCCTATACAATCTGGAGACAGGTCAAGGCTTCAGAGTATGTTTCCTTACCCCCTCCTCACATCCTTACTTCTAATTCTTCCCTCCCTCCCTCCTTCCTCTTCTACTTCCAGAGATTGGGGCCCCTTCCCAATCCCCTTAGATTTCCATCTCTCTTTCTGTCTTCTCAATTGTTTATTTCTCCTTTTAGTTTGTATAGCTTTTCCTTTATTTGTCCTTTGGACTCCCTTGTCCCTCCCTGCCAACTTTTCTTACTTTACGGTGACTAAGAGATGACGGGAGGGCAAGGTCGACAATGCCTAACGGCCAACCTGCGAGTGCCACGCAGTGCGTTTGCCTCAAGAATGGCGCCGATGGTGTGTCGACTCTGCCCACCCCCCCAAAAAAAAGTGCTCCCACGGGGTCATGACCTCCGGCCACATTACCCAAAGGTGATGAATGGTAAAGATACACTGAAAGATCAGAATTACGGTATGTACGTAATTTTCATATCTCTTCTGTCTTCTCTGTCTCTCGTGACTCGTCTCCCCTCTCAGACTCTCTCTCATTTTGTTTAGTCTCTGTGACTGTCTACTACGCTACACTAATATGCACAACAACTTGCTCCACAGTCTCGCTCTGTCTCCAACATAAACCACCTCTCACTCAGTGCCACGTGCTCCACCCGTACTTTTTATATTAATGGGTGGCACGCTGGCCTGCCAACAGTTCCTCTTTCTCAGCACCACCACTGCACCACACCACATGATTATTTTCTGCAGTACACTGTGCAACCATGTGACCTCCCCTCCACATGCTGGTCCTTGGTCCACAGATGCGCCCCTGCTGACAGTCATTTGTAATTATAGAACCAAAATTAAAAAAGAAAAGATTTAAAGTGGCAGTGCAAGTGAATTATAACATAAGCTTCAGTGGAAAAATGCACCTCTTGGAGGCTTGCACCCAGGGCTGGAGCACCACCCGCCCCACCCTTCCTATGGTACTGCCTGTTACTATCGCTTCCCCACCTCCCTGCTATGTCACTTAACTGTGCACACAGCAACCTGTCCATTTCTTCCCCCTGGCTAGGCGGTCTATAAACCACCCCAACTGAATTTTCTTACCCCGGTTGCTCTGTAATTGTATCACAATGCTTCACTGCCCCCTTTCTATCTCCTCTTCCCTCATGCACACTATTCCTTCCCTGATATATGCTGCACCCCCCTTTTCCTTTTTCCGTGTCCCATCTGTAAAGCTTGTACCCTTGGTTCGAGAGGTCCCAATCATGATATACTGTGGCCCAGGTTTCAGTAATGGCTGCAATGTCCACATTGCCCTCAGTCAAGAGGGCCTGTAGGTCTTCCATCTTGTTCCTTATGCTGCATGCATTGAGTGACACCACCATCCACCTTGTTCCTTCTGCCCCCACTTTTAATTGCTTCCCTGGTTTTACCTTGTCCATCCCTCCATCCCTCCCTTCCTTCCCCCACCTCCCTAAAAAAGAAAATAAAGAGTCTGCTTATTTTTGGACAATCAGTTTTAATGTTTTATGATAACATCCTCGAGTGGTGGGAAGACACACACAAAAAAAGATACAAAACAACATTTTCAGAATTTGACAAACAAAAATGAGCAAATGAAATATAGTTCTTACCTGTCTCTAAGCCTCAGGAAATGGGTGCTTTATAAATAAAGTATCTATCTAAAGTATCTAAGACACCAGCAACAAAAGCTGATGGAACACAGTACCTAGGCTGGGGGTTCCTGAGCCACACAGATCAAAAATATAAAAGCAGAGATGCAAACACTGTAATACGACAGGATTACTTCACTCTTAAAGGAGCAGAAATTTGGGATGTCAGCTAAAACTGTGTCAGGATATCATTGAGTGCTGTAAGGAATGAGACAAAAGGGAAAATATGACTGTACTGCTGAATGAGTGGGGTGTGGTCCTAACTGAACCTCAAGATGTAAATACCTTCTTGAAATGCCATGTAACTGTACATTTGGAGAGAAATTGACGAGTGAAAATTCACTGGCATATATAAACTTCATAGACACACCTTATCTATGCGCAAATTTGCAAGACCCCGGAATTTGACCAGTCTCTACAGAAGAAGTTAAATCTGCTATACAGTCACAAAGCAACAGCAGTGTACCAGAGGCAGACAGCCTGGGTTATGAATTTTATAAAATGTTTTTGGATAGACTCTTGCCTATATTACAAATAGTATTTAATGATATGCTGGGTTCTGGAAAAATCATTGCATCCTTTAGTGCAGCCCTTCAGGTGTGGCTTTTTAAGAAAGGTGATCCTCCAGACATTGCAAATTGGTGGCATATTAGTATGTTAAATTCCAATTATAAAATCTTGACTAAAATATTAACCATCTGATTGGCTACTGTGGCACATCATCTTATCATCCCAGTGCAGAACTGTTCCATCCCAGGTAGGACTACACAAGAAATTTTAATTTTATTAAGAGAACCTTTCACTGCTAAACATCAGCATGGTACATCTGAATATGTGTTAGCTCTTGATCAGAAAAAGACCTTTGACAAAATGGAACATGATTATTTAATTTGCTATATTAAATAATCATTCCACACCCTTGACGGGACCACACTAGAGGATACCACCTCTTTTAGATAATCAGGTGTTTGGTTAGACCAACACCTCAGCTTTTCAGGACATGTCTATGCCATCCTCAAACAAGCATTTGTCAATGCCAAATGTTGTCTTGTTGGCATTGGCATTAGTAGTGCAGAAGTTAGAGAGATGCATAATAGGAATGGCAGTGAAGTACTGAATTGATGCCAACCTCACCCCCACCCTGCAGAGACTGACAGGCACTGGGATGTGCCTTTGGATCTTCGCCATAGCGCTCACGCCATTTCACTTCACCCTACCCTGCAGGCACCGACAAGTGTTGTGGTGTGCCTTGGAGTCTTCTGGCCTTACTGTGCAGGACCAGTGAGAGACACCAGGGGTGAGGGTCCACAGGATATGGCAGCCCATGCCAGTCCACCACTGGCTGCCATTCCCCCTTCAAAACAAGCCAGAAATGTGCCATAATATGAGACCAGTGCCAGTGACACCCCCAGCCCATACCTCTTCACCCAGGACTGGGGGCCAGTGGAGAATGGGCTGTACTTGTATGTACTGGACAACCAGTCAGAGAGGAGCACATAGGTGGTACGACAGCCCCAAAGTAGATGCTCTCTGTGCCACCTGCACTTGCTTCCGTGGCAATGTGCAGGATCATGCAGTTGTCTGTCCCCTTGCCTGCCCCCAGCCCACCACAGAGATGGGTCCTGTGACCATGATTTGGGCATGGAGTAAGCATACAACAATGGCTCTAGATGCTGTGGGGTACCCCAAAGGTGCACATCCTGTGCATGGGGGGCCTCTGCAGCTGTCCACCCCCTTTGCAAGAGTGGAGCAGCTGCAAGCATTGTGTGGAGAATGTCCTTATTTCAAAGCATATTACATATAGAATAATGCATGGGTTGGCGTGTGTAATGAGAATTTTACATACACCTGAGGTGTGGGATGCTACATTAACCCCGAGGGCAAAGCATCCCACACTGATTATTGCGAATGCATTAAGTTATGAGTGTGCATTGCGCATTTGCTATGCACCTTGTAAAACAGTCATTTTATGGAGCATTGTCACCACATTTTCAACACAGGCATTTTATGACCTCTGCTCGTGAACAGTATCACTGTCATTTTTGTAATGTGTCCCAAACACTGATTTTGCACAGCAACCGTGCTATTTTGCGCCGGAAGTGCGAAAACACATTTTGGCCAGGATATGAATAATGACAGCTGCACAGTTCATAGGAAGGTGTGGTAAAATGCCAATGTTGAGAATCTGGCATGCAAATAGTGCAAATGCGCCAACATATGAGCGTGCGTTGCGCAGTTGCTGCGCACACTAGTCAAACAGTCATTTTATGGAGTAATGTCACCAAATTGTCCATACAGGCATTTTAGGATCTCTGCTCATGAACAGTGTCACTGACATTTTCGTAATGTGTCCCAAACACTGATTTCGCACCACGACTGCGCTATTCTGCGCTGGAAGTGCGAAAACACATTTTGTCCAGGATGTGAAAAATGACAGCTGCACGGTTCACAAGAAGGTGTGGAAAAAGGCCAAGGTTGAGAATCTGGCGTGAAAATATTGCGAATTCGCTAACTTACGAGTGTGCGTTGCGCAGTTGCTACCCACGCTCGTAAAACAGTCATGTGTTGGATTTTTCCTACCAAATTGGCAACATAGGGTTTTTGAGAGCCCTCCTCATGAACAGTGTCACTGTCATTTCCTTACGCAGTCCTGAAAGGTGATTCCACGCAGAGACTGCAAAATCACTTTTTGGGACAGAATAACACCAAGAGAGTGCAAGAATTCATGAGAAGGGGTCACAAAATCCTCATGTTAAAAATTTGGGGCCAAAATTCGCAAAAATACCTGAGATATGTACTAAAGTTGAAAAAACCCTATCTATCCTATTATACAGCTTACCAGCATTTCCTCAGATCGCGGTAAGCTTTGAAGAGTGCAGACGTGTTCCTGATCCACCGATAATTGTCGCGCCGAGCTCCAGAGGTAAGTATGGGGTATGGGGGTGGGGAGGCAGGGTGTGCAGTGGGTGGGTGGTGGGGGCAGGGGGCAAGGAGACTACGAGGGGCCATTTCCTTTACAGGTAGTAAAAGGAAAGAAAACATTATGGGTCAGTTTTTTCCAGGGATTTGGCATGCTGGGGTGAGCTCCCAGAGTGCCACCTAACTGTTTTGGGGGTCTGTATGACGGGGATTGAGCACCCTCATCGACAAACAGCATGGGGGGCTAATTATGCCGACTGGGATTGGTCACCCCGCCGGCACACAAAGAAAGGAGGAGGGAAGCAGAGTCAAGGGGAGATTGGGCACCCCCCTCGGCATTAAACAATGGGGGGATTATTTCTGCTGACAGGGAGTGGGCTCCCCCATCGGCACACAAGGAAAGAGGGGGCGGGGTAACAGACGAGGGGGGATTGGGCACCCCCTCGGCATTACACAACTGCGGGGTGCTTTATGCCAACGGGGAGTGGGCTCCCCCATCGGCACATTGACAGGGGGCAGGGGCAGCCAACAGGGGTATTGGACACCCCCGAAGTTGGCAGTTCTACGGCTGTGTCTCGCCATGCACATAATGGTGGCGAGCACAGCAAGAAAAGGACCGCTGCCTCTGATGAGCTTTGCTCGGATTGCAGCGGACCTTTCCTTAGATGTGCTCACCACATTAGTATGCATGGTGTGGCACCAGCATGCAGGCTGATTGGGGAATGAGGGATACATCTACTGATGCATGCCCTGCATTCACCCAACAGTGACCGTGCCTCCAAATCTGCACTACCGCAAGATATTGGCTTGTACAGGCGCAGCAAGCCAACATAAACAAGCATTTCTCAATGCCGAAAGTTCACTTGCAGGTATTTGCAGTGGTGTTTGGCATGTATGGTGCTTTACCCTAATGCCCTGTACGATTGCTGGTATTTGCACAGTAAATTGTCAGCATGATCTTTTTGCTACCCCCATTGTGCGCTACATAGGCGGAAACACGTTTTGGGCAGGATGTGAAAAATGACAGCTGTACTACTCATAAGGAAGTGTGGTAAAATGCCAATATTGAAAATCTGGAGTGGAAATATTGAAAATTCGCAAACCTACGAGCGTGCGTGGGAACTGTGCAACGCACTCTCGTAAAACAGTCATTTTTAGGAATTTTTTCACCAAATTTTCAACATTGCCATTTTAAAACCTCTGCTAATGAACAGTGTCACTATGATTTTCTTACTGTGTCCCATACATTGATTTTGCACACCGACTGCGCCATTGTGCGCTACATGGGGAAACACGTTTTGGGCAGGATGTGAAAAATGACAGCTGTACTGCTCATGAGGAGGTGTGGTAAAATGGCAATGTTGAAAATCTGGAGTGCAAATATTGAAAATTCGCAAACGTATGAGCGTGCGTAGGAACTGCACAATGCACGCTCATAAAACAGTCATTTTTAGTAATTTTTTCACCAAATTTTCAGCATAGCCATTTTAAGACCTCTGATCATGAACAGTGTCACTGTGATTTTCTTAATGTGTTCCATACATTGATTTCGCACACCGACTGAGCCATTGTGCGCTACATGGGCGGAAACATGTTTTGGGTGAGATGTGAAAAATGACAGCTATGCAACTCATAAGTAGGTGTGATAAAATGGCAATGTTGAAAATCTGGAGTGAAAATATTGAAAATTCGTGAACTTACAAGCCTGCGTAGGAACTGCATAACGGACGCTCATAAAACAGTCATTTTTTGGAATTTTGCACCAAATTTTCAACATGGGGTTTTTGGAACCCCTTCTCATGAATGATGTCACTGTCATGGTGTTATTCAAGGCCGAAGGGTGATTTTGCACAGTGACTGCGCAGTGCCTGCGAAATCACCCTTTGGGCCCAATAACACCATGACAGTGGCATCATTCATGAGAAGAGGTCCCAAAAACCCATGTTGAAAATTTGTCAAAATTCCAAAATGACTGAGATATGCAATAAAGTTGAAACCCCACTATGTAGCCCATTATACAGCTTACCGCATTTCCTCAGTTCGCGGTTGGCTTTGAAGAGTGCAGAGCGTGTTCCGTCCACGAGAAGATCGTCGGCGCGAGTCCGGAGGTAAGTATAGGGTGGGGGGGTAGAGGGAGGCTGGAGTGCGCAGTGGGTGGGTGCAGGTTGTGGGGTTGGGGAGGCTGGCGCGGCGATACTTTTGTTTACAGGGAAAAAAAAAAAACGACGTGGGACGTTTGCCATGCTGGGGTGGGCTCCCAGTGTGGCAGAAGATGTGGAGGGGGCCGAGAGCTGACGGGGATTGGGCACCCCGCCAGCAAAACAACAACGCTTGCCACGCTGGGGTGGGCTCCTCAGCGTGGCAGGAAAGCTTTGGGGGGGGCGGATGCGCCGCTGGGGAGCGTGGATGGAGAGGACGGTGGTGGCGCTCAGTATGGCAACTGTGTTTTCCTTTGAAGCAGAGGAACACTGCTGTCATACTGAGCTCCTGCACCCATTCGTGCAGGACCGCCACGCCTGCTCAAGGGAGCAGTGCATTGGATGGGAGAGGCACACCTCCAAGTGTGCTACTCTCCCAAAACTTTCCTTGCGTATGCGCGCAAGTGAACGTAAAAATGAGCCCCAAGCTTGGTGCCCTCTACAGGAACTGTAGTTGTTTACCTCTATTGGCTAGGCGTGACTTAGTCTAGAAAATGATACTCCCTATTTTCTACTATTGTGACATAGTTTATAGTGTTGCTCCCAAGTCTTCCCTAACCAGATTGGATACTCTCTTCATTGCCTTCTGTCACTTTGCTCTTGACTCCCTCCCCACCCACCCCTGCACCTTATACTGCCTCCCTTGTCTTCCCCTCCCTGGACAACAGATACCTCTTTCACTGTGCTAAATTTATTTCTAAATTCTGGTGTGGCATGCTCCTCTCTTACCTTTCTGCCTCTCTAACTGTTCCTCACTCCCCATCCCACTCCCTCAGATCTTTGGACTCTTGCACTTTGGCAATCCCTCATCGTTCCACCACTATAGACCAGAACACTTTCTCTTACCGCTTTCCTAAACTCTGGAACTTATTACCCTATCCCATTAGACACTCCTTTTCCTCGTCATCTATCGTCTTGTCCCTGCATAATTTCATCTCTCCTAACTGCACTTGTCCCTAGCCTACATCCCCAAGTCCATGTGTTATCTAACTCCCTATCCCTGCACAATCTCTATTTCACCTTACTCCATGCTTTGCCTAGATCATCCCCTTCTCCCTTTTTTAATTCCTAATAATTTCTTACTCTTCACAATCCCACTTGGCTACTTCTCCTTTCAGCCCAACCCCTCCTTATTACCCTAAACCCTGGTCCCTTTCCACTAGCTCTTCAACCACTATGATTACTCTCCTCTTCCCCAGGCTCAACTGCGCCTTACATATGTACGAACATACTTATGCGCCTTTTCTCCACTTCCTCATCCCCCCCTCTAATCACTATCTCCCTATCCACTGTTGTCACACTTGTATAGTTCTCCTTCCTTTTATATAATGCTTAGCACTTACCTCATTTCTAAATTATCAAATCTTTATATCCTAGTATTTTGCTAACTCTGTATATATAAATTGTATGGTCTGACTATGTAATCCTCTCCCCTCTCCCCCAGGATGCACCGGGAGATGAGCAGCTTGTTGTTTAGTGTGCTTTTCTGGTAAATCTCTTCAACAAATAAATAAAATATTATTGCACTGTGGCATTCCTCCTACGTTCATACACTGGATTGTGTGTCTATATGCCAGTGCCACAGCAGTGACTCTGGAAATTAAAAAACATTTGCCCCCCCCGGTCCTCATTGTTAGAAGGGTCAGGCAAGAGTGTCCCCTAAGCCTACTCCTATATGTTTTTATGTTGATTGCGCACATGCGCATGAAACATATTGTGGCAGCTTGCCAGAAGCAGGTTGTGGAGGCATGGCACTGTTGTGGCCAATGCCCCCACAGCCTTTAAAGGCTTGGCCCGCTTTCCCCAATGGGGTGGCATGCTGCTGCTGACTCTAGTTCAGCCAGCATGCCACCACCTTGAAACATTTCAGCCGCTGCAATCAGGGCCCGCCTCGTCATTGCAGCGTCAGCCATTTGCTGCAATGAGGGAGCAACCCATCATTGCAGGGTGGAACGTTGGTACTGTAATATCATATGTGAACACGGCGGTGGCTTGCCGTCACGTTCACAAACAATATTCGTGGAGCCCCTAGTGCTGAGGTGTCGCACCCTGTCGGCAAAATGTGCCCCCACAACAGTGTTTTTGCTGACGGGGGCCCCAATCCCCATCAGCTTCAGTCCCTTTCCTAGTGAAAGTTGCCAACGGGGGAGCCCAGTCCATGTCGGCATTATGTTCCCCCTCCCAGTTTGTTTTTGCTGCTGGGGGAGCCCACTCCCCGTTGGTATAATGCCTCCCTCCCACAAAAAATCCAGTAGATTTGTACCAAGGAGGTGCCTAATCCCCCATCGGCTACAGCTGCTCCCCAATAAAAACCATTCCATTGGCATGCTGGGAGCCCACCCCAGCATGCCACATGCCCCTTTAAAAAAAAGAAAGTCCTGCAATTTTTTTTTGTTTTTTTTTTGTAACCTGTGAAAAAAGGAAACGGTCCCTCTCGGTCTCCTGCCACCTCCCACAACCCGCACCCACCCACTGCACACCCTGCTTCCCCACCCCTTCTCACCCCATACTTACCTCCAGAGTCCAGCGCGATGATCTTCAGTGGACTGGGAACACATCTGCACTCTTCAAAGCTGACCGCGAACTAAGGAAATGCCGGTAAGCTGTATAGTGGTTTAAATAGGGTTTTTTCAACTTTGATGCATATCTTGGGCATTTTTTGGAATTTTGGTACTACATTTTTTACATGGGGTTTTTGGGACCCCTCCTCATGAATTCAGGCACTATCATGGTGTTATTCAGTCCCAAAAGGTGATTTTGCAGTCACTGTGCGGAATCACCTTTTGGGACTGATTAATGAAACGACAGTGCCAGTGTTCATGAGGTTGGGTCTCAAAAAGTGTATGTTGCAAATGTAGTGGGAAAATCAAAAAAATGACTGTTTTATGAGCGTGAGTTGCACAGTTGCTACGCACGCTCGTAACTTTGCCAATTTACAATATTTTCACTCCAGATTTTCAACATTGCCATTTTTACACACCTCCTTATGAACAGTACAGCTGTCATTTTTACATTTGCTTGCGTGCATGCGCAAGGAACGTCTTGGGAGAATAGCACACTTTGGAGGTGTGACTCTCCTGTGCAATGCACTGCTCCGTTGAGCAGGCGTGGCGGTCCTGCACCAATGGATGCAGGTGCTGTGTATGACAGCGGTCGTCTTCTTCAAGAAACCACCGCTGTCTGCTTGCAGCGCCTCCGCCCAAAGCTTTGGTGCCACGCTGGGAGCCCACCCAGCGTGGAAAATCTGTTTTGGCCGACGGGGTGCCCAATCCCCATCGGCTCCACGTCCCCTAAACTGCTTTCCTGCTGCCACGCTGGGAGCCCACCCCAGTAGGCAAACGTACCAGATTGCACTGCCTCACGCCCCCAAAGCTTTGTGCCACGCTGGGAGCCCACCCCAGCGTGGCAAACATTGTTTTGGCCGATGGGGGTGCCTAATCGCTTCCGTCAGCTCCACGCCCCCCCAGCCATCCTTCTGCCATGCTGGGAGCCCACCCCAGCGTGGCAAACATCCCGCCTTCCTTTTTTTTTTTACAACCTGTAAATTAAAACGGTCCCACGGCACTTCTCCCTGGCCCCTCCCACAACCCGCACCCACCCACTGCGCACCCAGCTCTCCCACACCCCTCACCCCATACTTACCTCCAGACCTTGGCTTGATGATCTTCGGTGGACCGGGAACACGTCTGCACTCTTCAAAGTCGACCACGAACTGAGGAAATGCCGGTAAGCTGTATAATGGGCTAGATAGGGGTTTTTCAACTTTATTGCATATATCAGGCATTTTTTGGAATTTTTGCACCAAATTTTCAACATGGGGTTTTTGGGACTCCTTCTCATGAATGATGTCACTGTCATGGCGTTATGGTGATTTCGCAGTCACTGCGCAAAATCACCTTTTGGGCCTGATTAATGAAACGACACTGCCAGCATTCATAAGGTGGGCTCTAAAAAAGCCTATTTTGAAAATTTGGTGGAAAAATTCCTAAAAATGACCGTTTTACGAGCGTGCGTTGCGCTGTTCCTATGCAGGCTCGTAAGTTCGCGAATTTTCAATATTTCCACTCCAGATTTTCAACATTACCATTTTACCACACCTCCTTATGAGCAGTACAGCTGTCATTTTTCACATCCTGCCCAAAATGTGTTTCCACCATGTAGCGCACAATGGCGCAGTCGGTGTGCGAACTCAATGTATGGGACACATTAAGAAAATCACAGTGACACTGTTCATGAGCAGAGGTCTTAAAATGGCTAGTTGAAAATTTGGTGAAAAATTCCTAAAATGACTGTTTTACGAGCGTGTGTTGCACAGTTCCTACGCATGCTCGTAAGTTCGCGAATTTTCAGTATTTGCACTCCAATGACTTCCAAATACCTAAACAGCACATAGAAGCAAGCAACATTTGGCATTGGCAAATGCTTGGACTTCTTTGTCACTGATTTTTTTAAGCCATGTCCAAGTGCCAAATACCACTGCAAATACCTGCAAGTGAACTTTCGGCATTAACAAATGCTTGTTGATATTCTGGCAGAAATGTGTCTTTGCTCTTCCGTCACAGAATAGCGCAGTCGCTGTGGGAAATCAGTGTTCGGGACACATTAAGAAAATGACAGTGACAATGTTCATGAGCAGAGGCCCTAAAATGCCTATGTTGTGATGAAACTCCATAAAATGACTGTGGTACAAGCATGCGTTGTGCAGTTCCCACGCACCCTTGTAACTTTGCAAATCAGTAATATTTTCACGCCACATTTTCAACAGTGACATTTTTTCACACCTCCTTATGAACAGCACAGCTGCCATTTTTCACATCCTGGCCAAAATGTGTTTTCGCTCTTCCGGTTCAGAATACCGCAGTCGCTGTTGGAAATCAGTGTTTGGGACAGTTTAGGAACGAGTGAATGAGAGAGGGGGCATGACCAAGCTCAACTGAACTCTGTTGGGACTGCTGCAGATTTTTTTGTGGGCAGGAAAAGGCACCAGTGCAGGCAGGAGCCCAGTACAGAATGGCAGCCTGCAGCGCTGGGAGATACAGAACAAGTGAGTGAGGGAGGGGGAGTGAGTGAGCTCAGCGGAGCTCTGTTGGGACTGCTGCAGATTTGTTTGTGGGCAGAAAAAGGCAGCAATGCACATAGGGGCCCAGTACAAAAGGGTAGCCTGCAGCAGTGGGAGAAAAAGAATGAGAGAGTGAGACAGGGGGAGTGAGGAAGCTCAACGAAGCTCTATCGTGACTGCTGCAGATTTCTTTGTGGGCAGAAAAAGGTGGCAATGCAGGCAGGAACCCAGTACAAGAGGTCAGCCTGCAGCGCTGGCAGAAATGGAATGAGCGTATGAGAGAGGGGCAGTGAGCGAGCTCAATGGAGTTGTGTCAGGGCTGCTGCAGATTTCCTTGTGGGCAGAAAAAGGTGACAATGCAGGCAGGAGCCCAGTACAAAAGGGCAGCCTGCAGCACCAGGAGAAACAGAATGAGTGAGTTAGACAGTGGGAGTGAACGACCTCAATGGAGCTCTGTCGGGACAGCTGTGGATTTCTTTGTGGCCAGAAAAAGGTGCCAACGCAGGCTGGAGCCCAGTCCAAAAGGGCAGCCTGCAGCACCGGGACAAACATGGATTAGTGAGCGAGCTCAACGCAGCTCTATCATGACTGCTGCAGATTTCTGTGTGGGCAGAAAATGGCAGCAACACAAGCAGGAGCCCAATACAAAAGGCCAGCCTGCAGCACCGGCAGAAACGTAATGAGCGAGTGAGAGAGGGGGAGTGAGTAAGCTCAATGGAGCTGTGTTGGGACTGCTGCAGATTTCTTTGTGGGCAGAAAAAGCCACCAGCAGAGGCAGAAGTCCAGTACAAAAGGGCAGCCTGCAGCGCCAGGAGAAACAGAATGAGCTAGTGAGAGAGGGGGGGACAGTGAGCCACCTAATGGAGCTCTGTCGGGACAGCTGTGGATTTCTTTGTGGGCAGTTAAAGGTGCCAATGCAGACAGGAGCCCAGTACAAAAGGACAGCCTGCAGCACTGGGAGAAACAGAAAGAATGAGTGACAGAGGGCCAGTGAGCGACCTCAATGGACCAAAGCAATCAACATTTAGCAATGACAAATGCTTGTTGCTATTGATCCTGCTAGTCACTGTTTGGAAACAAACCCAGACATTAAAGCGATTACTGATAGGTCTGGACTGGTGACACTTAAATGCCTTGCTTATGCCCATGATCTACATCTCTGCTTAGCAGATAGTCTGTTTGGTGACATATCTCTTTATTTACTACAACATTACTAGAAGGTGTCAGGTGGCACTTTGAATCTGAATAAAAGCATTAACAAGGCCACATTTTCTGAAACAGGCACAGTATGCATTACACATGATCCAATTAAGATACTTGGTATTTACTATGGAAAAGGTGATCTGGTTGAAAAAAAAAACTGTGAGGATAAATACCTTAGTTATATCTATCCACCAATGAAATCTATGCAAATAAAGCTGTTTAAAGTTGTTTTTAGGATGTTATGTGGTGGTTGGCTGAACCCCTTAAAAAGAAGTATTACTTTCCTGTACTTAGACATTGCTGATGAGAGATTAAGGATGGTCAACCCCTTCCCTTTGTTTTGTGGAAATATCTTTTTTATTCCAGAACTTTTTTGTAAGGAACTGATCTTCTGTAACATATGTATTTCCTCTTTTAAAGTAGAATGGGTGCAGCAGAAATTTACATTGAGAAAATACAAGTAATATCCACAATTTTGGAAATTGACTTTTTCAAAAATCAAAGTATGATCCCTTTCAGAAAACTGTAAGAGCAGAAAGCAACTTTATGTCAGTATATGGTCACAATTTTTAGCAGACCATGGGCTACAGGAGTGCCCTCCCTCATCTTTCCCCAAAGTGATAAAGCAGCTAACTGACAGAAGTGTCCTTTCACGCATGTGGAATCTGACATGGCGGAGTTGTCACAGTAGGTTAGGGGTCAGGAACAATCACAAGCATAAACAATCAAATGAATGTTATTATCTGGGGGAAAGCTGCAGCATGGAGCTTGAGACAGAAAAACATTTATTTACTGATTGCCTGTATGTGCAGCAATTTTGGAACTTTACAATCATTAGATGGAATGACCCACAGTTTTCAATTCTATCTTTCGAAGAGGAGATTACTCCTGTTTTTTCAGACAGATTTATGGGTTACCATGAACATGCACTTTGAGTACTTTTTTATTGGAAATAATTTTCTGTTTGTGACATGCACAATGTAAAACAATATTCCAGCAGGAACATGCTCCTCTGCTTCCTGGTTGGAACACTATTTGCAAGACATTTGTATGAAAGAATTTAAAAAGTTGAACTGTAGGGCATTTGCTAAACTATGGAAGTTCATGGACAGGTTGCCTCCCTAAGATACTCTTTAGGATGATGGAACAGGTCTGCTGCTTTCAAACAGTGTATTTTCTTTCCCTAGTCTACTTATGAAATACTGTATAACAGTTTAAATTCACATCCATTATATTTAACACTCCAAGCACACCTGACATGTTCCCTTCATCTTATTTTCACTGGTGGAACACTAGTACTACTATTGTATAGTGGTTCACTTAATATTTGCTGTCTTTTTATTTTTACGCAAATATGAAAGCAGTGAAAATAGTGAAAATAAAAAGACAGTGAATATTTCCTGTTATATAGTAATATGACTGTTTATCTCACAATGGAAACTAAAACATTGTGTGCTTATCTCCCCCCACTTCCTTTTTTGTCTCATACCCCTTCCTACATTAGCTTAATGTGGCTACTTGACTTTATTTTGCAATATTTGGTGTAATTTGTTTTGTCATATGCATTTGTTGTATGTTTCTGTTTGTATGCACTTTATGTACATTTGTTTTAAATGAATTGTTTTAAATGAAACATTTCCCTAATATTCATCCACAAGTGCCATCTTTTACTTCCATATGTACAGCGACCAGAGATGGGCGGAAGGGACCTCGGTTTAACATCCTATCTGAATGATGGTACCTCAGTTGTGCAGTACCCCCCTCATAATGCACTGAAGTATCAGTTATGGGAACTACCCAAAATACCTGGTGTGGGACTAGAACCCACAACCACTTGATTTTCTGGCCATTGAGGTGAGCAAGCTACCTACTAAGCTACTGAAAAAAATACCCTTGATATCTATTTATAATGAAATCATACTTCTGTAGTCTTTTAGTTTTGGTGTTGGCCTTTCCATTAGATAAAATGTATTCACCATACCCCACTACTCCTTGGTGGAATTTTTAACTGTTTGCTGTGCTCACCAATGAGTTGGTTTATCATTGTTTTTTACAATTGGAAATGTATCGGCACCTCGTACTGCATTATTTTATAACACTTGATCTGCTCAAGAGCAAAGTTTATGGAATGTTTTTGCTACTCAGTTGGCATGCACCTGAAGCCCAATCACAATGCCATGCAAAACTGAGTTATAACTCTTAAGAAACAATTTGTGCAAGATTTTGTACTGAATCCTGCAACACTTATGCAACTCAAACAGAAATGCTAAAGCAACTCATTGGCAGAACAGTTTATTGTGATTTGTACTGTAGTTACAGAAGAAACTTAGGGTTCATTTCATTTGCTTTTTCTACTGCATAGCAGTGATTATATCCAGTTTGACTATACAGGCGACACACACATCCAAATGTATAATCTGGAGTTTACAGTAAGTTATAATTTCTTGTTCTGGGTTGTTCTGTGATGTCACTGGATATTCATTTACTGCAGGAATTTAAAAAGCAGTACCTATCAAATGTACATTGAATGGAGAGAATAATTATTCCAGATTTAGCTGCCTATTGCCTTATTGTCCTTTGAAGCACCTTTTGCCCAAAGGCAGCATCAGCAGAGGCCTGAGTGTCTCATATATAATGCTTTGGAAATGTGTGCAAAGAAGACCAAGTTTCTGCCTAGTAAATGTCAGACCCTGAGGTCTCTACCCTTTCTGCCCAACAGGCTGCCATAGTCCTGGTTGAATGTGTTTTGATCAAGGCATAAGCCTTTGCTATACATGGTCTGACCCATCTGGCCAAGGTCACCTTGGAAGCCTTCTGTCCCTTTGTAGCTGCTCCAAACTAATAGAAAGAGGTTATGAGACTTCCAAAAGGACATTGTTCATATTGTGTTAATCACTCTGCAAACATTTATGTTATGCAATTGCTACTCCTTAGCTTTGATGGGTTTTGGACAAAATGAAAGGAAACTTACATCTTTGTCAGCATGAAACTTCATAGGAACTGAAGGGAGGAAGGAAGGAAGGAAGGAGGGAGGGAGGGAAGGAGGGAGGAAGGGAAGGAAAGGAATTGTACCTCATGTAATACTGCCTTATCCTGATGAAAAATCAGATACAGTTCTTTGCACAAGAGAGCCTGCAGCTCTCCTATTCATCTAGCAGAGCAAACTGTAACTAGAAAAAATGTCTTACTGGACAGGATGTCCTCTGAAATGTGTGACAACAGATCAAATGGAGGATCACAAAGTGCATGAAGGACCCCATTAAGTTCCCACTCAGGGGCCACTCAGATGAAAGAATCATGAATGCAGTGGATTTTTTTGAGAACGACTGGAAGCAAGGGAATGGCTGGAACAGATATACCTTGCTCAAAATTCATGGTTGGGACACAGCATCCATCTCCACTTCTTCGCTACTGATCATCTGTACCGACCATAAAATCTCACCACTTGAGCATAGCTTCAGGAGGCACAGAGGACTGTTTTTGGGTACCTGAGTCTGCAACAAAGACTCTGAAATATCTCCTGATTTAGAAACCATTTTCCCTGATACCTACATTGGTGGCTCAGTCAGTCCTCTTGAGCCTTTATTTTTATTAATTTATTTGTTTGTTTTACCAGGAAGTTGAACTGGATCTGAAGACTCATTTTCAGCCATACCTGGGGATAATGGTAGTACAGGAGGGAAGACATAGAAAGTTATTTATAGTTTACGTTAACAACAGTTAGTACACTTTTGCACAACAACACACAAATGACAATTAAAAACAAGAATTAACAATAGAGCTGAGATATCTTACTGGATGAATCACTGTCAAAGAATCCAGAATGGCTTCCACCTAATGAAGAAATTTGTAGGCATCTGTCAGCATAATTTTGCTTCTCATGCCACATCCTTTGTTGATGTAAGTGATGGTCATCATGTTGTCGGACCCGATCACTACCAATTTATGATGAACTCTGTCCTTGCAATGCCTCAATACTAAGAAGACAACTCTAGTCTCTAGAACATTTGCTTGAAGGGTTTTCTCCTCCATGGCTTATACCTGCTGGACTGGAACCTGTTTGAACTTTGCACACCAGCCCATCAGGCTGGCATTAGTTGTCAAAAAGAACTACTCCGATGAAGTTGATGGAGGCCCCTTCTATGCAAGCAATAATACCCAACAGGGTGGGAGGTATTGGGTAATACTGAACTGCCCAGGGGTGTGATGAGGCCTGACACTGCAGGCGGAGGGCTTACAGCCTCCGGAAGTTCCGGTTTTGCCCTTACCACCCACCTCGGATGATATTATTGTGCTTAGAAAATGGTCTTTCATTTTTTTTTTTTTTAACAAAAATGATTTCATAAGAAAAAAAAAGAGGATAAAAATATTAATAAACGTATTAGAAACAGGAGTACTGTAAATTAGTTCCTCAGCTAAAATGCCACTGGAGGGTGCTGCTGGTTATGATAACCCTTGTTTTCCACACTGCAGTGTCTGCCTCTACTTTGTATCAGTTAGTTGTCCGTCACTCCCTGCCCACCCACGAGTTTAGTTTACTCATGGTAGTGCTAGACATTTTTTTATGTACATAAAAAAATTGGTTTTGTTCATCTGTATCCATGGGGAGTACGCAACTGAAAGGTACAGCAAGGATGACAGTGTGTGATGAGAGCAGGACTTGGATGTACATTGGTGGTCGAGGGATCTGCTGCCAAAAAGAAAAGGTTAACCTATAAAAACAGGTACATTTCTGTATTGTGGACTGCCTCTGCTGTGCAGTTTTGTACTGGAGAACTCAGCAGGGCTATGACCTGATCAGGGGGAAGCGCAGTGACCAGTGTTTTCCAAGTTCATTTACTGTGTGTGAGCAGTGCTGAGCACGTGCCTTGGGGTGCTCACGCTACTGATTTAAAAAGGAAACTTTTTTTTCAGTAGGAGAAATGTTATGAAAGGCACTTTTGTGGCAGAAGGCAGTTTAGCAGCAGACAGTTTAGCTTTTTCCTATGTGGCAGAGTGTCCTTGTTTCTTCAAGGCAAGGTTGTTGGCAAAGGTGGCATTCTGTGTATGGGGTTGGGGGTTGCGGTCACAGTGTCACTGTGTGTGGAGATGGCAAAGCAGGGATTTAAAATCCATTGGGTAGTAATGTAGAAATAGAAACTGTATTGTAGAACCTGAGACTATTGTATTGGGAGAATCCTGCTGGGAGTGGGTCTCTTCTGAACATTCAGGGAGCAGTGTGTCTCGCTAAGCAAGAGAAAAATATGGAGGTGATTTTAAAATGAAAGGAGGAGCTTTAGTCAATGACATGGGAGGTTAGGCACCATGATACTTCACTGAGTTGGCATTGCTGGGACTTTTAACTTACAGGGCTCTCACTGTTAGTTAATATACCCCTGCCAGCCAGTCAAATTTCTTACATTCTTAAGCCCATTTTCTAAAGGTTTTGAGAGTTCTTCTGCTATTGCAATGACTGGTGCGCTGACTGTGGGAACCAGACTGGAGTTTGTTCTGATGCTGTTGACCAATGAGGATGCAGGAAGACCTAAAGAGATATCTTGTGTAGATTGGCCAGAGGAACCACCTCTGTGTTAGCTTTTATTAAACTTAAAATCTGAAGACACCTGTAGATAATACAACCTTGTGCATCTTGACTTGCTGAATCTGTTCAATAAGGTTGTTCTTTTGTTCTGACCCTCCCCAAAAAAACACTCTCACCAGCTCTGTCCAAAGGCCAAAAGCAAGCTCTGAGGTGCTTCTGAGATGAAAAAGGTAGAAGGAGTTCTTCTCTTGTTTCACTATCCAAGTGCATTTCTCCAGAATCTGTAAAGTCTAAAGTCCTGTCAATTAAATGGGGAGCTGATTGCTCTGAATCTGCCTGGGTCAGGAAATCATCCATTAGGGATAAATATGGTGTCCCCCCACTGAAGTAGTGCCACCTCAACTATTAGGACTAGGAATGGGCAGACTAGTCCATCAAGAATCAGACCCCCCCCTCCCCATATCTTGCAATGTCTGTCAGACTCAGACAGATACGAACTCTGGCTGACAGTGTACCAGGTCCACCCAGAGTGCTTTAATATACTATTTAGTAACAAAAACATCAGTACCCTATTCCATCTGCCAACCTTGTCCCCCACCTGGATTGCACAATGAAAAAAATATATATATATATTTTTTGCCATTTTTATGTTGACTCATGCTTGCGCAGTCAACATCTTGTGGTAATAGCAGAGTTGGAAGTGCGGTCACTGTTGGGCGAATGCAGGGCACGCATCAGAAGGTGTGTCCCTCATTCCCCAATCAGACAACAGCAGGTGGAGAGCTCACGCATCCTTAATGAGGCTACCAGATCTAAGAAAAGGTCCGCGGACCACAACATGCCTCCCTACATGCAAGCAACATGGCGGCAGTGACTGCTGCCACCGCCTTTCACAATGTCAATGGGGGAGCCCAATCCCCGTCAGCATAAGTACCCCCCTCCCATGTACAAGCGTATTCCGAGGGGTGTCCAATCCTTTGGCATCATGCACCCCCAACAGTTTTTCTTGTTAACGGGGGCCCAACTCTATCGGGTGTTTAGGCCCCATCCTCTTTGTATTTTGCTGATGGGGAGCCACTCCCTGTTGGCATAATGTGTCCCATCCCTTTGTTGCTTGCCGAGGGGTGCCCAATCCCCTCGGCTCATGTCCCTCCCTGCTATATATGTGCCAATGGGGGTGCCCAATCCCTGTCAGCTACAGAATCCCCCAAAAACACTTAGGTGGCATGCTGGAGCCCACCCAGTGTGCCACATGCCCTGTAAAAAAAGTCCTGTGATTTTGTTTTTAAAAACCTGTGAAAAAGAACGGTCCCTCGCCGTCTCTTTTTAAAACCTGTGAAAAAGAAAACAGTCCCTCACCGTCTCCCTGCCCTCCCAACCTGCACCCACCCTCTGCTCACCCTGCCTCCCCTCACCCCCCTCACCCCATACTCACCTCCAGAGTCCGACACGATGATCTTTGGTGGACCGGGAACACATCTGCGCTCTTCAAAGCCGACCGCGAACTGTAGAAACGCTGGTAAGCTGTATAATGGCATAAATAGGGTTTTTTCAACTTTGGTGCATTTCTCGGGCATTTTTTGGAATTTTTGCACCAAATTTTCAACAAGGGGTTACTGGGATCCCTCCTCATGAGTTCAGTTATTGTCATGGTGTTATTATGTCCCAAAAGGTGATTTCGTGGTCACTGTGTGGAATCACTTTTCAGGACTGAATAACAAAATGCCAGTGCCACTGTTCATGAGGGGGGCTCTCAAAAAGCCTATGTTGCTAATTTGGTGACAAAACTCCCAAAAATGGCTGTTTTAAGAGCGTGCGTTGCGCTGTTTTCACGCACACTCGTAACTTTGTGAATTTATAATATTTTCACTCTAGATTTTCAAAATTGCCATTTTTCTGCACATCCTGATGAACAATACAGCTGTCATTTTACATATCTTGTCCAAAATGTGTTTTTGCATGTCCAACGCAGAATAGCGTGGTCACTGTGCAAAATTAGTTTTTGGGACAGTTTGAGGAAATGACGGTGACACTGTACATGAGCAGAGGTCCTAAAATGCCTATGTTAAAAATTTGGTGCCGAACGGCATAAAATGACTGTGTTACAAGCGTGCGTTGCGCAGTTTCCACGCACCCTTGCAAATTTGCAATATTTCCATGCCTGATTTTCAACACTTTTTACACCTCCTTATGAACAGCACAGCTGTCATTTTTGACATCCTGCCCAAAATGTTTTCCACACCTGTGGCGCACAACAGCATGGTGGTCGCAGGGAAATCAACTTTTGGGACAGATTAGCAAAATCACAGTGCCACTGTTCATGAGGGGAGGTCCCAAAATGCCTATGTTAAAAATGTGACTAACAAACTCCCCAAAATAATTGGGATATGGACTCGAGTTGTGCAATTTCTATGCATGTTCATGACTTCACCAATTTTTATGTTTGCTTGCACGCATGTGCAAGAAACATAGTGCCATCATCTGAGATTTCAGAGGTGTGTCAATCCCTCTTCCAATTCAGAGTGTTGGCAGGCACGGCCCTTGTAAGCCAATGCATGCTGGAGCTGTCTATGACAAGCTCCAAAATGGAGTGGCATACAGTTGAAAGGGGGAGCTACGCTTCAGTGAGCAGCGATAAGATATCGCCTGCTCATGCGCAGCTCCCCTAAACACACACACACAGAAACGCCTACGCATACTGCGTGCTTCCCCTTCCATTACCGTGATAGCCGATGGGGTGCCTAATCCCATCGGCTGTGCTGCACTTCTATAGTTTTCGAATGCCACGCTGCGCTCCACCCCAGCGTGGCAAGTCGATAGCAGCCGACGGGGTGCCCAATCCCCCCCGGCTTCACTCTCTCCTCCCGAGTATAAGGTGCTACGCTTGGAGCCTACCTAAAGGCAGGCAACAATGCCATGGCCGACGGGGTACCTAACCCCATCGGCTCCACTCTTCAGCTGCCCTTCTGCTACGCTGGGAGCTCACCCCAGTGTGGCAAACGTCCCACATCGTTTTTTTTTTTTTTTTTACCTGTAAAGCAAAAATGGTCCCATGCAGTCTTCCTGCCCTCCCCAACAACCCGCACCCACCCACTGTGCACCCTGCCTCCCCACAACCCCCTCACCCCATACTTACCTCCGGAGCTCAGCGCGACAATCTGCGGTGGACCGGGAACACTTCTGCACTCTTCAAAGCCGACCGCGAACTGAGGAAATGCCGGTAAGCTGTATAATGGGCTAGATAGGGTTTTTTCAACTTTGTTGCATATCTCAGGCATTTTTTGGAATTTTTGCACCAAATTTTCAACATGGGGTTTTTGGGACCCCTTCTCATGTATGATGTCACTGTCATGGCGTTATTCAGGTCCAAGGTGATTTATCGAGTCACTGCGTGAAATCACCTTTCAGGACTGATTAACAAAATGACACTGCCAGTGTTCATAAGGTGGGCTCTCAAAGCCTATTTTGAAAACTTGGTGGAAAAATCAAAACGACTGTTTTACAAGTGTGCGCTTAGGTTCCTACTCATGATCAAGTTGTGAATTTTCAATATTTTCACTCCAGATTTTCAACATTGCCATTTTACCACACCTTCTTATGAGTAGTACAGCTGTCATTTTTCACATCTCACCCAAAATATGTTTCCGCCCATGTAGCGCACAATGGCGCAGTTGGTGTGCTAAACCAATGTACGGGACAAATTAAGAAAACCACAGTGACACCATTCATGAGCAGAGGTCTTAAAATGGCTATTTTAAAAATTTGGTGAAAAAATTCTAAAATGACTGTTTTCTGAGTGTGCGTTACGCACGTTCCTCACGTGGCACTCAGAATTTCTCAATTTTCACATACCTAAATTTTCAACATTACCATTTTACCACACCTTCTTATGAGTAGTACAGCTGTCATTTTCACATCTCACTCCAAAATGTGTTTCCGCCCATGTAGCGCATAGTGCGCAGTCGTATAAGTAAACCAATGTACAGGACAAATTAAGAAAACCACAGTGACACTGTTCATGAGCAGAGGTCTTAAAATGGCTATGTTGAAAATTTGGTGAAAAAATTCTAACGACTGTTTTATTAGTGTGTCGTTGTGCGTTCCTACGCACGCTCATAAGTTCGCTAATTTTCAATATTTTCACTCAGATTTTCAACATTGCCATTTTACCACACCTTCTTATGAGTAGTAAGCTGTCATTTTTCACATCTCACCAAACGTGTTTCCGCCATGAAGCATAAATGGTGCAGTGAGAAAAATCAATGTACAGGACAAATTAAGAAAATCACAGTGACACTGTTCATGAGCAGAGGTCTTAGAATGGCTATGTTGAAATTTGGTGAAAGGATTCCTAAAATGACTGTTTCATAGCGTCGCGCTATGCGCAGTTCCTACGCATGCTCTGTAAGTTCGTGAATTTTAATATTTTCTACCCAGATTTTCAACATTGCCATTTTATCACACCTTCTTATGAGGTAGTACAGCTGTCATTTTCACATCTCACCCAAAACGTGTTTTCACCCATGTAGCATACAATGGCACAGCAGTGTAAGAAATCAATGTACAGGACAAATTAAGAAAATCACAGTGACACTGTTCATGGGCAGAGGTCTTAGAATGGCTATGTTGAAAATTTGGTGAAAATTCTAACAATGACTGTTTTATGAAGGCGTTGCATTAATAGTCTCACTCACCCTCAGTAGTTTGAAGTTTTCAATATTTTCATTCCAGATTTTCAACATTGCCATTTTACCACACCTTCTTATGAGTAGTACTACAGCTGTCATTTTCACATCTTGCCCAAAATGTGTTTTACCATGAAGCACGCCGTGAATGGCGCAGTCGATGTGGAAATCAATGAAGGGACATATTAAGAAAATCACAGTGACACTGTTCATGAGCAGAGGTCTTGAAATGGCTATGTTGAAAATTTGGTGAAAAATTCCTAAAATGACTGTTTTACTGAGTGTGCTATGCAGTTCCTATGCATGCTCATAAGTTTGCTGAATTTAATGTTTTCACTCCAGATTTTCAACATTGCCATTTTATTACACTTCCTTATGAACAGCACAGCTGCCATTTTTCATATGCCACCTAAATGTGTTTTCAAGACATGTAGCGCATAATGGTGCTGTTAGTGTGCAAAAGCAATGTTTGGGACAGATTAAGAAAATTACAGTTACACTGTTCATGAGCAGAGGTCTTAAAATGGCTATGTTGAAAATTTGGTGAAAATTCCAAAAATGACTGTTTTATGAGTGTGCGCTATAATAGTTCCTACGCGACGCCATAAGTTCGCTAATTTTCATTATTTTCACTCCAGATTTTCAACATTGCCATTTTACCACACCTTCTTATGAGTAGTACAGCTGTCATTTTTCACATCTCACCAAAACGTGTTTCCGCCCATGTAGCGCACAATGGTGCAGTCGGTGTGCAAAATCAATGTACAGGACAAATTAATAAAATCACAGTGACACTGTTCATGAGCAGAGGTCTTAGAATGGCTATGTTGAAAATTTGGTGAAAGGATTCCTAAAAATGACTGTTTTACGAGTGTGCGTTGCACAGTTCCAACGCATGCTCGTAAGTTCGCGAATTTTTAATATTTTCACTCCAGATTTTCAACATTACCATTTTATCACACCTTCTTATGAGTAGTACAGCTGTCATTTTTCACATCTCACCCATAACGTGTTTCCACCCATGTAGCGCACAATGGCACAGCCGGTGTGCGAAATCAATGTACAGGACAAATTAAGAAAATCACAGTGACACTGTTCATGGGCAGAGGTCTTAGAATGGCTATGTTGAAAATTTGGTGAAAAAATTCCTAACAATGACTGTTTTACGAGCGTGCGTTGCGCAGTTCCTACGCACACTCGTAAGTTCGCGAATTTTCAATATTTTCATTCCATATTTTCAACATTGCCATTTTACCACACCTTCTTATGAGTACTACAGCTTTCACTTTTCACATCTTGCCCAAAATGTGTTTCCGCCCATGTAGCGCGCAATGGCACAGTCGATGTGTGAAATCAATGTATGGGACACATTAAGAAAATCACAGTGACACTGTTCATGAGCAGAGGTCTTGAAATGGCTATGTTGAAAATTTGGTGAAAAATTCCTAAAATGACTGTTTTACGAATTATTAGTTGTAAGTTCCTATGCATGCTCATAAGTCTGCAATTTAATATTTTCCTCCAGATTTTCAACATTGCCATTTTATTACACTTCCTTATGAACAGCACAGCTGCCTATTTTCATATAGCCACTCAAAATGTGTTTCGCAGCATGAAGCGACAATGGTGCTGTTAGTAAAGCAAACAATGTTTGGGACAGATTAAGAAAATCACAGTTACACTGTTCATGAGCAGAGGTCTTAAAATGGCTATGTTGAAAATTTGGTGACAAAAGTCCATAAAATGACTGTGTTACGAGTGAGCATTGCGCAGTTTCCACACACCCTCGTAAGTTCATGACTTTGTAATATTTTAAGTCCAGATTTTCACCAGTGGCATTTTTCCACACTTCCTTATTTACAGTACAGCTGTCATTTTTCACAACATGGTCGAAGTGTGTTTTCACACTTTCAGCGCAGAGATGCGTGGTCGCTGTGGGAAATCATTGTTCGGGACAGATAAAGAAAATCACAGTGACACTGTTCATGATCGGAGGCACCAAAATGCCTGAGTTGACAATCTGCTGTAAAAAAAATTCCCAACCTAATTATATTACGGGTGTGCGTTGCATAGTTTCTATGTACCGTGACTTCACCATTTTTTAAATATTTTTACTGCAGATTTGCAACATTGCCATTTTTACACCTCCCATGAACAGTACAGCTGTCATTTTTACATCCTGTTCAGAATGTTTTGCACCTGTGGTGCTAAATGCCGTAGTCACTGTGCATAAGCAGCTTCGGCTAAGAAACTGATATTCCCTTGTTCATGAGGTGGGGTCACAAAAAAACCATGTTGAACATTTGGAGTGAAAATACCAACGAATGCCTGAGGTATTAGGGTTTCCAACCATAACACCCAACCCTGTAGAGAATGACAGGCATCAGGGGTGTGACTTGGGATTCTTGCCTGTAATGCTCATACCATTCCACACCCTGCAGCCAGTGAGAGGCATCGAGGTATGCCTTGGACTCTTCAGCCCCAATGTTCACCCCATTCTCCTATAT
This sequence comes from Neoceratodus forsteri, assembly GCA_016271365.2. Classification (NCBI taxonomy): domain Eukaryota; kingdom Metazoa; phylum Chordata; order Ceratodontiformes; family Ceratodontidae; genus Neoceratodus; species Neoceratodus forsteri. The sequence goes on from CM028138.1 coordinate 154,646,461, forward strand.
CGCACCCATCTCACCATATTTCCTAATGGAATGGGGTGCGCATAAGGGCCAAAGACCCCAAGCAACACCGTGACACTTGTCAGTGTCTGCAGGGTGGGGTGTGGTGAAATGGCGTTGCCGTTATGCCTGACAACCCAAAGGCACACCCCAATGCCTGTCACTCTCTGCAGGGTGGTGGTGGGGTTGGCTTCAGTTCAATACTTCACTGCCATTCCTATTACACAGCTCTGTAACTTCTACACTACCACTGCCAATGCCAGCAAGCAAACATTCGGCATTGACAAATGATTGTTCATATTTTCACTCCAGAGTTTCAACGTTGCCATTTTTTATGCCTCCTCATGAACAATAGAGTTGTCATTCTCTACAGCTTGCCCAAAATGTTTTTTCGGCCCTGTGTCGCCAAATGGCATAGCTGCTGTGCAAAACCACCTTTCAGCTAACAAACTGATTATGCTGCTTTTAATGAGGTGGGCTCAGAAACAGCCCACGTTGAAAATTTGGACTGAAAATACCACCACACGCCTACAGTGTTTGGGTTTCCAACTTTAGCACCCCACCTGGTACGGACTGACAGGTGCCAGGGGTGTGACTTGGGATCATCGGATGTAATGCTAGAGCCATTCCATCCCCACTCCCACCCTGCAGCCACTGACAGGCATTGTGGCGTGCCTTGCACTGTTCAGCCACAAATTCACCCAGTTCTCCTATACTGCACCCATGTCAGTGTATTTCCTTATGGAATGAGGTAAGTATAATACCCAAAGACCCCAAAGCATACCACGACACTTGTCAGTGTCTACAGGGTAGGGTGAGGTACAATGGCATAAGCATTATAGCTGATGACCCAAAGGCACACCCCAATGCCTGTTGCTCTCTACAGGGTGGTGGAGGGGTGGGCGTCACTTCAATACTTCACTGCCATTCCTATTATGCATCTCTACCTCTGGCACTACCAATGCCAATGCCAGCGAGACAACATTCATCATTGACAAATGCTTGTTAAATCCCCTTTAGCCTGGTGCTCACTGTTGCATGCTGTCTTATGCAGATAGTCAAGTGCACGTGTTGAAGCATGAGAGAGCAAGTGCAGTAGCAGTCATCCTCATTAAGCTGTGAGGAACAGCATGCAAGCAGTGTGCAAAAAGAATGATGTCTCCTCTTGGGTGCGTGCTGGCTGGTATTTTGAGTTATTGTTGCAGTACAGTGGTAGCAGTGTTGATACAGGCAATGGTGGGTGTTATTTTGTGTGTGTGAGAGGGTGGGTATCAGCAGATGGGGAAAGGGTATTCATTTACTGATTTATAAACTGGTGGTATTAGCAGATGGAAGAGGTAGAGGGAGAGGATATTCATTCATTTATTTATTTATGGGCTGGTGTATCAGCAGATGGGAGGGGTAGAGGGAGGGGATATTTATTTATGTATTTCTGGGACTGGATGGGTATCAGTCACAGATGGGAAGGGGAGGGGTGTGATTTTATTTTTCTTTGACAGGGCTTGTGAGAATCAGCAAATGGGAGGGGTATTCATTTTATTCTGGGGTAAGACGGGTGGGTATCAGTAGATGGCAAGAGGCAATTCTGGGACAAGATGGGCTTCCGCAGATGGAAGGTGGGGGTAGGGGTATCAGTCTGGAAAAGGGTGAGTACCACAGTTAGGTGGAGGGGGCAGTGCTAGTATTATTGGAACAGGGTGGTAGAGTATTCATTCTGGGGCATGGTGGATAGAAGGCAGTGGAAGGAAGGGTAAGGGTATTCTTTAGGGCTTGGTGGGTAGCAGCAGATGAAGGAGCAGGGGTTCACATACTGGGACTGGGTGGTTGGTGGCAGAGGGGACAGGGGTGTACATACTTTGGAAGTGCTGATGGTAGCAAATAGGTTGAGAATTCAGGTGTGTGCTGCATATTGCAGAGAGGTTGTCATCGGATGGGACAGTTTGAGGATATATGAATAGTTACTGGGGCAGAATGGGGGAGTGATACCATATCCTAGCCACACACAGAGGGTAAAGAATGTAAGTGGTTGATCTATTGCCAGCAGATGGGCACACAGAATGGAGTCAGAAACAGACCAACACACTTGGGTAACAAAAAATATGTTGTTTTCTATTTTTTAATGCTTTTGTGTTTATTGTCTAGTATTACCATTAAGGTTCTGTTTTGAGTCAGGACTAATCAGAACTTATCAGGACTCTGACTTGGATCCTGGTCCTGATAATGAGAGTCAGGGCTTTTTTGGATCTGCCATCCCTAATTAGGACTTTTTTTTTAAATACTGTCAGGTCGGAGGTTAACACCAATGGAAATGCCTGGTACTGAAAGTATTGATCTCAGATGGCAAACTTAAGAAATTACTGGTGTGACTGCTTAAGCGGAATGTGTATCTAAGCACCTAACAGGTCCACTGAGGCCTGAAAATTGCTCTGCCAAACTGCAACAATGATTGATTTCAGGGACTCCATGTTAAACTAGACAGGTCTCGCAAACAGTTTCAGACTGGAGGAATCCAGGATCTGATCAAATCCTTCTAATTTTGTGGGGACTATGAAGTAAATGAAGTAGAACTCTGTTCTTGTTCTTTGGGAGGATACAGGATCGCTACCCCTATGATCTAAGGCCTGGGCTACTGCTTGACAGTTTTTAGGATCTGTATTAACAGGGGTTAGGGAAAAAGTCCACAGACTCAAATGAACAGAAGAAAAATTCTCACATAGCCCAGTGAAATGATCTCCAGTATTCAGTGAGCTAATTTAATCTTCTGGACTCATCTGTCAATAAATCTCTATAGCCAACTGCTCAGTGCTAGTGGGTAGTGATGGACCCTTAACTCCTCATGTAGAGTACCAGCCTCCACGGTTGGCTTCCCTAAAGCATTTACTGACAAAATTGCCTTTTCATACAGGAACTTTAAGTTTGAGAATGTGCCTCTGTTTTGCTGATTTTCATAACCTCAAAATGCATGAAATTCACTATGGGAGTTGCAAACATGGCTAAAACCCTGCCTCTAAAACCACTATTTCAGGATCATGAACTCGGCAAAAACACTTTCTTTTTCTTATGTCTCTTCACATTCTCTTTCAAACGTGGTCTGAAAAAATGCCACCTGTGAGAGGCCCACTGAGTGAGACTTGGACATATAGTCTACTGATCTGTACCCCAGTCAAAGCAACCTAAGTGCTGCCACAGCTGCAGGGCAACCTGCCAGTGAGGCATATAGGAAATCCACCATGGAATCCCCTAATAAAGCTGGCTGTCATACTGTATGTAGTACTCTACAGAACATCCTGTCTGCCCATGTTCTATGACAGATGTCCTGATAACCCTGGCCACATCTGTACCAATCCCCCAGAGGAAGTGGTCTGCTGTTAATAGGGTATAAGAGGAGGAATGCTGTTCCATGCCCTAGTCATTAAGTCTTTCCTGTAGAATTGTTCATTGAGATAATAAAGGAGGGATCTAGATAACTCTATTGCCACTGTTAAACATGAAACTATATGACATAGTACCTTCGTGCAAAAACACTGAAGCAAGGGTTGCCCCAAAAATCATTGACGATAAAGCCAAATTTCAAAGAAATACAAAATCACACATGCTGCCATTATGCAAAGCATAATGGGCTGTATATGCAAATCACCATGCCATTTTAGACTGGTTCAGTTTAAGCAGGAATGCATGGTGCCAAAAGGCCTCTCACAAAATCTGCAAAGGGTGCAAACTGAAGATACAGGCATGTGTTTTGTCCTACCTAGGACTCATCAGTGTGCCTCTACTGTATGACAACCAGTGGAAATGAACCAGCTATCCTAAGTTGGTCTTATGGGTTTGGGTCATAGTGAGCCCCCCCCCAAAAAAAACAAGCTAAAAGACAAAGAACCTCAGTGCTAAAGCACTGAGGCAAGGGTTACCCCCAAAGGGCACTGGCCATAAAGCCAAGTTGCAAAGAAATACAAAATCATGCACACACCCATAATGCAAAGCATCATTGGCTGCATATGCAAATTATTATTAAATTTTAGGCTGGTTCAGCTTTAAGCAGGAATGCATGGTGCCAAGCCATAAGTACCTTTACCAGAACCAACAGCTGTTTGGGGGTCAGTGTTGAGAAATTAGCATTGGTCTTGCTAGTACAGAACAGACAGAAATTCCCATACAGAGACTATCTCGAAGTCTATGGCATGCTTTACATTTCTTCTTACCAGAAAAGAATCTCTGGAATGCCATGGTGTCTTTTGTCTTTCTCATCCATGAACAACAGTAAAAAGGAAGTTTATGTTAAAAGCTTTAGACACTTGGATCATTTTTCTTGTGTACTTGCATCAATGTCTGTTTACTTGCATCAATTATTTGCACTTGCAGCAAATATTTGTGCAGCTTTATTTATTTATTTATTTTTCTTGCATTATCTGTTTTTAACCTCCACTTCCTCCGCCATGGCCATCCCCATCAACGTCTCCTTCGGGTGGCCAGTCTCCTTACTGCCAGCATGATACTCTGTTCTTGTCATCCACTGCCCTGTTGTCATGCTGCTCTGGTTGTCCAGCCATATCCCTTTGTTGGGGGGGCCCTACCCATGGGGGCAATGGGAAAGTGAGCCTTCAGTGCCCAAAGGCACCTTTCGCCATCTGGGCCTGAGCAGCTTAGGGGTACAGCATTGGGGGCTATCCCAGCTATGTTGGCAACAGGATGATAGGGGCTGCCATCATCTGATGATGAAGTGTCCATTTTCCTGTTTTCAGCCCCATCCCCTATTGGGTGCATGCTGTGGCATCCTGGGTTGTCAGCACATGCACCATTTGGTCACCCTTGACGTATTGCATGATGCCAAGCTTGGCCACTAGGAGCAGCTCCAGAGCGGCATGTTTCCATCCCTTCCTCCCTTGGAGGAGAGCATCCAAGAGATGCTGTGAGCCCTCCCAGCTGGCCTCTGTTCCTGCCACCCCAGGTTTGGGATGCAAAGCTGTGGTGCCAGCATGCCAGGTGAACCCCTATTGCCTGGCACCATGGAGCCAGCAGTTTTATTTATTTTTATGCACTTGTGGCAGTTTTTTTTTCCTCTTGTGTTACTTATGCACCCTTGTATCAGTTTTCTGCACACTTGCATCACAATCAAGAATGCACGGGACAGACATAAGGCAATTCTGGTGGGGGGGTGTAAGAAGAAGTTGGCTATTGGTTAACTAGGATCTACAGCTTATCCAACAGATAGGGAAATGGGCAGACTGGGTGGGGCAAGCGGTCCTTATCTGCCATCAAAGTCTATGTTTCTATGTTCATTTTATGCAATTGCATCAGTTCTGACCAAAATGATGCAAATAACCCCTCCACTGAAGCAACTGGGTAGGGGAGAAATGCTGCAATTGTGTCAAAACACTGCAGCCACCATTGAAAAGAAAACTACAAAAATATCAAAGAACAACAGAAAGGTACCATAAGTTCATAAGAAATGAAAAGGAAAAGGAAGCCAAACTGAGTTAGCCTACACTGAAGGAAAAAAAAAATTCAAGCAGATGCTACAGAGGTGGAAAGGAAATTGTTCTGAAAAGAATAACCGCAAACAAATGCACACATAAGCACCAGGCTAAATGCAGACCACGATGGTGAGTCCTTTAACATTTATCTTACACATTTTTTTAATAATTATTTTTATTATGTTGTATCCCTGGACTCTATCCAGATGGCCACTCTGCCTGGTCACCTACCATTCCCGGGGCTAACCCCCAGATTCTCCTGTCACTTTCCCCTCATGGTGGGATTGGAAGGCTTACACTTCCCGCTGACTGGAAGGATCCAGTTGGGATTCCCTGTTGGCTGTGCCAGGTCTACAAGCAGCTGTCCTACATCCTGCCCATTGAGGATGGTTTCCCATCAGTTTTTCCTCCCTTGGGACAGCGGATGTGCAATGATGTGATGCACTATTGGTGTCTCACGTCCTTCCGGGTCTTCCAACTTCTGTAACACTTTGCCTATACTAAGTGACAAGTGCACTGTGGGAGATGAGACTCACCCCATGAGAGGAAAGTAGTCCTTTGAACACTCAATCATCCCAGCCGCCCCGCCAGCCCCCCCCCCACCACTGACTCCAGCTTGCTCCCAAACTCGGTTTGCTGACAAAGCGACTAGTGGCCCTATTGTGTACCTCTGGGCTGGCTTTATCTTACAAACTTTGAAACATTCTTTAAAAATTCTCACAGAATGGCAAGACACCCAGTCCCCAGCAGCAGTGGTGGTAGTAGTCTTTATTTATGGCGCCCTTCCCCGGAGGCTCAGGGTGCCACTACACTACACCAGGGCAAAACATAAAACCAGAAATATACATAGCCTATTTATTTTAAAAACTGTCTAAAACAAACAAATAAATAAATTAATAAGTGTAAATTAAAGAATGTGGATGTGCTCAAAATGGGAAAGAAATTGCTAATACTCCCCAAATGCCTGCTGAAATAAGCATGTCTTCAAGCTCCTCTTAAAGGACTCCACTGAGGGGACCTCCCTCAAGGGTCCAGGCAGGGAATACCAAAGGACCAGTAATGTGGGGCTAATGCAGGAGCCACTTTAGCAAATGAAGAGCAGGGAATGGTAGGACTGGGGGAATCACCTGGAGGAATGGAGGCTTATTCAAGGCTGACGGACTGCATCCATCCATGAAGGGTACCGAGCTCCTGAATGAAAAGTTTAAATGCTACATTGGTAGGCATTTAAACTAGCCAAGGCAGGGGTGGGGCAGAGTAGGAAGCAAGGGAAATGGCTGTCCACCCCCAAAGACTAGCAGAGACAACAGGGAGCAGGAGGGGGAGAAATTACATGAAATCCAAATACAAGTGGAACAGATCAAAAATGAGGGAGGGGAAGTAGGTAATGGGCACAGAGTAAGAAACAGGGATGATGAGAATCATAATACCAATAAAAGGGACAGTAAGATCTGGAAGGCCATGTCCACAAATGCCTAGAGCCTAGGCAACAAAGTTACAGATCTTGAGGCCACCATACTGGAGGAAGATCTGGACATTGTGGCAATCACAGAGACCTGGTTCATTGAGAACATAGACTGGGAAGTAGCTATACCAGGATATGAGTTATTCAGGAGGGACAGGGTGGGCAAAAAGGGAGCCAGGGTGGCACTTTATGTGAGGGAAATGATTAAAGCCACTAAAATACCAGGGGAAGGTGGGGACAATAAGCTGCTATGGGTGGCACTGGAGGTGAAGAGAGGAGCCATAATACAGACGGGGTGATCTATAGACCACCTACACAGAGAGAGGAAGTGGATAGAGTGATGATGAATGTAGTCAGAGAGTTGTCCAGCAAGGGGGAGGTGATACTGATGGGGGATTTCAATATGCCCGATGTGGACTGGAACTTCCCAGTGGCAACAACCAATAGGAGTAAGGAAGCCCTGGAGGAACTACAAGGGGCATTTCTAAAGCAGCTCATAAATGAACCCACACGGGAAAGGGTCATACTTGACCTGGTACTGTCTAACAGAGATGGTGTCACTAACATTACAGTGGGAAGTCACCTAGGAACAAATGATCATAACACAGTGAGGTTTGAGGTTAGAACTGAACAAGAAGCATTCAATACCAAAATGAGAGTCCTGAATTTCAGGAGGGTGGACTTTGGGAGAATGGAGGAGGGGGTCAGGAGGGCACTGTCACAGATAGGTAATGAAGAGGGGGTTGAGGAAAGGTGGACAAAAATTAAGAAGGCATTAGAGGAAGCAACAAGCCTATGTATAAGAAAGGTAACAAAGAACAAGAGAAAGAGGGAGACCACTATGGTTCTCCAAGGAAATAGCATCAAAAGTTAGGGTGAAAAGGCTGGGCTTCAAGAAGTTCAAAGCAACACAGGGGCACAGGGCAGGAAGGAGCATCAGAAGATACTGAGAGAGGCTGAAAAAACGGTTAGAGAAGCAAAACCACATACAGAGGAAAACTCTACAGATACATTAGTGAAAGGAGAAAACACAAAACAGGAGTAGTCAGAATTAAGGAGGAGGGGTGAGAGTGTGGATAGGACCAGAAGGAGGCGGGCATACTGAACAGGTATTTTTGTCCAGTATTCACAGAGAAAGGAGTAGGAAATGGTCCACAGAGGGCGGACAAAGGAAAGACCGGGGGGGGGGGTACACACAAGTCCCTTTATAGAAGGGAGGATACTAACAGAACTTGAGCAATTAAGAGTAGATAAAGCAATGGAACCTGACGGGGCACACCTAAGGATACTAAAAGAACTAAGGGCGGAACTAGCTGCTCCCCTGAAAAACCTGTTCAATTTATCCTTGAAGACAGGAGTGGTTCCAGGGGATTGGAAGAAGGCAGATGTGCCAATTCATAAGAGTGGGAATAGGGAAGAGGCATGGAACTATAGACTGGTAAGCCTAACATCGGTAGTGGGGAAGGTTATGGAGACATTAATAAAGGAAAGGATGGTTGAGTACCTGTCCGAAAATGGGTTGCAGGATCCAAGAAGCATGGTTTCACAGGAGGGAGATCATGCAAACAAATCTAACAGAGTTCTTCGACTGGGTGACAAGAGTTGTATATTGTGTGTGTGTGGGGGGGGGGCAGTGGATGTGGCCTACCTGGATTTTAGGAAGGCCTTTGACACCATCCCACACAGGAGACTAGTAAACAAGCTGAGCAGTCAAGGGGTTGGGGCAAAAGTGGTAAGGTGGGTGCAAAATTGGCTGAGCAACAGGAGCCAGAGGGTAGTAGTAAATGGGACAAGATCAGAGGAGGGGGAGGTGACAAGTGGGGGTACTACAGGGATCAGTGTTGGAGCCATTACTATTCAATGTATTCACTAGTGATATAGCAGAGGGTCTAGAAGGGAAGGTATGCCTGAAAGATCTGCACCAGGGTCGACACACCCGAGGGGGTTGAAAAAATCAGAAGGGACTTAAAAAGACTAGAGGAATGGTCAAGGGTATGGCAGCTGGGATTTAATGCTAAAAAGTACAAAAATATGCATATGGGACATAAAAACCCAAGAGCAATGTACCAACTGGGGGGAGAGGAGGTTACATCAACTAACCAGGAAAGGGACCTGGAAGTCATCATAACGGATGACCTCAAAGTGGCAAGTCAGTGTGGAAGGGCAGTGGGAAAGGTGAATAAGATGCTGGGATGCATAGGGAGGGGAATAACAAGTAGGAAGAGAGAGATAATATTGCCCCAGTACAGGCCACTGATGAGGCCTCATCTGGAGTACTATGTCCAGTTTTGGAGGCTCCATCTCAGAAAGGACATTGAACTGGTGAAGGCAGTGTAGAGAAGGGTAGAGACATTCAAATACATCAAAGGGATAAATTAAGTGTGGGAGGGCAGATTTCTGCTGAAAAGGAGATGCACAAGGAGAAGGGGGCATGATATGAGGCTGAAATGGGGGAGACTCATAGGTAATGTGAGTAAGTACTTCTTCACAGAAAGGGTGGTGGAACCCTGGAATAGGCTACCAGCAGAAATGGTTGGTGTAAGTACCGTAGAGGCATTCAAACACACATGGGATAGGCACAGAGGACTCGTAAAGTCAGGAAAGTGGGGAAGTGAGGTCACAGGTCCGACAGGATCTGTAGTAAGGAAGTAAACTAGTCTAGAACCAGAGCAGACTAGATGGACCATGGGGTCTTTTTCTGCTGAAAACTACTATATATCTATGAATGATTTAAACTGAGAAATTCTGTCTGCAAAACAAATAGAATTATCTGCTGAGAGTGGCTACAATGGGAAAAAACAACAAAGGTTTTGATGAAGGTCTTGAAGCAGAAAAGCTTCTAGTTATGCTGCTTGTCCCATCAGCCAACACCCTAAGACTGAGGATTCTAAACTAACTGACTTGGAAGTGGGTAGAGACAGGGGTTCTGAAATTACGTCACAGCTTTGGAGTGTGTTGGTCTGTAGTAGGTCAGTACATGTAACCCAACAGTAAATGAATGCCAAGGGACAACGCAGAATGACACTAGAATAAAGTTTGCATGTCCTGAAAATACTGGGACTGTGTGGTCCCAATTTAATAAATGTCCATGTTTACAATTGTTTTTGTGCACTCCATTGTTTAGAAAGGCAACCTCCATAGCAATTGTTGCTTAAAAGGGGTCATCCCCTGCTGTTGAGGTTAACATGCACTTATACTGAATGCTTGACAAAGTGTTTACTGAATTTTCCCTACTGTAAAGGTTGGAACAGCCTCTCTGCAGTGCAAAATTGGTTAGAGCTGTGCAGTGTCTGGTTAAGTGGGCAGTGGACAAGGAGCATGCAGTTGATTTAATTTTCTTTGACTTCAGCAAGGCATTTGAAGAAATTGGGTCGGAGATTTGAGCGTTTCTGGAGGAAATCCCGTCTGGGGCTGGACAACTGTCCTAAAGTGCATTATCGCAGTATATCAGAGAGGCAATTAACCAAAAGAAGACATTATTTTGTCCCGGAGATTGCTGCTGGGAGAAGCCGACCAGCCTCACTCTTCCGGACTGTTGACAGACTTCTCCATCCTTCCTGTCTTCAGCCCGGGAGAGTTTCCTCGAATGAGGATTGTGAGGAATTTGCTCGGTTTTTCTCAGACAGGGTGTCTGCAATCCGGCGGGAGGTTTCCTCAGCCAGTAATATCATTGCTGTCAGTGGTCGTCAGTCGTGTTCAAAGAGCACTCATTCTGAGTGGGGGGAGTTTAAGCCAGTGGAAGTTCGTGAGGTCATTGAGATAGCGGCCAACTTGAGGTATACCTTCTGTGAACTGGACCCTGTGCCAACGCGCTTCTTGATGAGGTGCATTGACACTGTTGGCCCGGTGTTTGCTCTGATTGTCCGGTGTTCCTTGAGTCAGGGTGTCTTTCCGGATGCCTTGAAGGAGGCTCTGGTGAGACCCCTTTTAAAGAAAGCTTCTCTGGACCCGGAGATTAGGGCAAATTATCGTCCTGTCTCCAATCTTCCATTTCTGGGAAAGGTTGTTGAGAAGGTGGTATCACTTCAGTTGGGAGAGCATCTCATGACCCACGAGTTGTACGATCCCTTCCAATCAGCTTTTCGGGCCAGGCATAGCACTGAAACTGCATTAGTTCGGGTGCAAAATGATCTCCTTAGGGCTAGAGATCAGGGGGAAAAGACAATTCTTGTCCTCCTTGATCTCTCCTCAGCATTTGACACTGTGGACCATTGTGTGTTGCTTCTCCGCCTGAGGGAGTTGTGTGGACTCACCGGTATTGTCATCAAATGGTTTGAGTCATTTCTTTCCAACAGGAGGCAGCGGGTTGTGATGGGTAATTTCTCATCCACGACCTGCATCCTTTCATGTGGAGTCCCTCAGGGTTCGGTATTGGCCCCAATGTTGTTCGTGAGGTACATGCTGCCCCTGGGGAGATCATTAGGAGGTATGGTCTGAGTTTCATTGCTATGCTGATGATACTCAGCTATACCTATCCTTTGCACCAGGAACATCAAATGCAGTGGATGTGATGAATATCTGTCTGGCTGAGATAAATGACTGGATGTCTTCCAGCTGGCTGCTACTAACCTTAATAAGACTGAGGTACTGGTGGTGGAGTAACAGAGCTCGTGATGGGATGGCCTCTGATTCAGCGACTGGCATTATGCTAGAGCTGTGTCATTGATGGCATCCCCCAAGGTGCGTAATCTTGGTGTGATCTTTGACAGGAACTTGTCCATGGAGGCTCAAATATCCTCCGTGGTACGCTCTCGTTTCTTTCATCTTAGGAATATCGCCAGGATTAAACCGCTTGTCCGTGCTCTGGACCTCCCTACTTTGGTACATGCCTTGGTCACTTCGAGACTTGACTACTGTAATGCGCCTATCTCGGGTCTCTGGAACTTCTTCGCAGACTGCAGCTGGTGAAAACGCTGCTGCCAGGCTTTTGACCGACAAAGCAAGTTTTGTCATATAACTCCGTATTCGCGACGGTGCACTGGCTGCCTGTCAGGTGGAGAGTTTTGTTCAAGGTGGGGTTTTCACCTATAAGACCCTACATGGACAGGGCCCTGGTTACCTTTCTGATCTACTGGTACCGCCCACCTCTGTCCGGGATCTCGCTCTCTGGTGGTGGCCTCCTCACAGTTCCGAGAGCTAGGTTGAAATCAGCAGGGGATCGCTCCTTTGGAGTTGCTGCTCCAGCTCTCTGGAACTCGTTGCCGATTGAAGTGAGAGAGGCCCCCACTGTAGAGGCTTTTAAGAGTAGTCTAAAGACCTTTTTATTTGTGCAGGCTTTTGGGGTCTAAGTTATATGTTTGTGATTTTAACTTGAATGTATACAGTATGATAAACTGTAAAGGTTTTGTACGGCGCCCAGAGCCTTCGGGATTGGGCGTCTTTTTAAATAAAATAAAGTTGACATTTGTCTCAGTGCCACCCAGAAGGCTGCTGAAGAAGCTAGAGGATCTAGATGCAGTGAAGGACATAGTTAGATGGGTGGGGAAGATGGTTGGCTGGGTGACACTGTCGTAGAGGCACAGGTCAGGAATCATAGGAAAACCAGGAGCAGTTTCAAAATTTGCAAATAGCATTTTATTATTAATAACAGCAAAATAAAAAAGAATTATGCTGCATGCAAGAAATCACGCTGTATTGGCAGCACGATTTTTGTGTGTGGCATAATGTCTTGCGACATTATGATCCCATGCTGTCCAAAGCTGTGGGAGGCAGCCTGCCACATATGGGACTGCTGAAATGGGTCATTCAGAGGGTGAGGAGGGGTGCACAGAGGGTACCGGTCAATCCAGTGAACCTCGCAGAACTGGGCATACCGGATGAGTACCGTGTGACCCAATCCGGTGGGCCCTTCCTGCTTTACAATTCTGGTGGCTCAGACACCCGCTTCCTACTGTTCAGCACCTCCAACAATCTAGGATACCTCTCCTGGAGCACCACCTGGTTCAGGGATGGGATGTTTAAAAGCTGTCCGCAGCTATTCCAGCAACTCTACACTCTACATGGTGTGGAGGTGTCCGCTGTGCTGCCAGCAGTATATGTATTGATGACCAAGAGAACAGTGGCCACATACACGGCAGTATTCCAGAAGATCATGGAACTGTGCCCTGTCAGTGAGCCATGGTGCATGATGATCGACTTTGAGATGGCAGCCTACAAGGCACTGCGGGCCGTGTTCCCACAGCTGGACATCCATGGCTGTTTTTTCCACCTTTGCCAGTGTGTGTGGCACCAGATACAACAAAATGGTTATGTCATGTGGTTGTATGTAATGGATGAGCAGTTTGCCATGCATATGCCCATGATACTGGCATTGGCATTTGACCCACCCCAGAGGATGTGTGTGCTGCCTGTGAAGAGATGCAGAGCTGGGAGTTCTTCATCCAACATGAGGAGGTGCTGGCACCGGTCCTTGATTATTTCGAGGATACCAAGCTCGGGCATCTGGTCCGGAGTGGGCATCGCCATAAGGCTCTGTTCCCGATGGACATGTGGAATTGCTTTGCTGCCATTAAGGAAGGGATGCCACATACAAACAATGCGATGCAATGCATAGGGCCTTCAGTTCTCTGCTGGGTGCCACGCATCCGACATTGTGGAAGTTCATCGACGTGTTGAAGGGGGAACAGCACCTTACAGAGGTGAAGATGCAGCAGATGATGTCCAGCAAGGCTGTCAGCAGCTCCTGCAGAAGGTGAAAGGACAGTGCACAACACCTAGTGGACATTGTTGGACAGTACAGGGTAAGGTGCCAGAGGGATTACCTGATGGGTGTTGTGTTCAATGTCAAGCTACAGGTGTGATGGCCTTGGAGGGGGGGCTAATTGTTCTGGTACAGGTGTACTGGCCTTGGGGGAGCTAACTGTTCTGGTACTACTGCAGTATTCTGTGCACTATATGGTGGTGGGATGGTACTGCTTTGGGGTCTGTATAGTGTGTGCTGTACCTTACAGTGATTAAAGGTACTTCAGCAACGCATGTATGTCCTTCGTCCTTAGTGTGCTCTGCTTATTGTGTTCTCTGCATGACTGCCTGTTCCCCCACCGTCTATGCGCCATAGGATGGGTTATTTTACACACAGGGAGTGCGGGGTCTGGGGCAGTGTGCAGTGTCAGTAGTGGCCTCGCTGTGTCATGCTATGTGTCGATGTGCTAGTCATTGTTGTGGTGCCTGTCGGGTTTCTGATCACTGCGGTGTTGCTGTACTGGATGTCAGCAGCAATGTTGTCGCATCGCTGTGATGGAACCATTACTCAGTGGGGGGGGGGCCGTAAGGCAGGAAACATAAGGCTATGTAGAGCAGACAAAACCCCCATATAGACAAAAGGTCTCTGGGTAAGACAGGGTATTACAGACAGACTAGATGGACATATGGGACTAGATTTTCAAAGCACTTTGGTTTTGGCAGTATGCCAACCCCATCGCCACAACTGCACCTGATTTTGCATTCTTGGGTGCAGCTATGATAGTTTTCACAAGTTACAACAACTTGCGCCACATATCTGGTGCAAGCTCCATAACACAGGCCCCCGTGAGTGTTGCAAGGTAGACCAGGAAAAGTTGGTCTAACTTGTGACAATTGCTGCACTAGATGGAAAATCCTATTAGATCACCACAAACCCATGCACTGTATCATCAGTGCACCAGGGCTTGCGGTAATCTAAGAGGCTTGAAAATCCAGCCCATGGTATTTTTCTGCCATCACTGGCAAGGCAAGGTAAATTTTATTTTTCAGGCGCCCGATCCCAGAGGCTCTGGGTGCCGTACAATCAAAATACATCAAAAACAGTTAAAACACAATAATTAAAATACGAAACATATCAATTAAGAATACTTAAAAACAGACCACCCAAAATGGGAGACTTGACCTAGCAGCAGATTCCTAAAGGGGCACTGTCTATATCTCTATGTGTGCTAGAGAATTCCAGCTCAGTTCAGCAGAGAGCAGCTCAGAGTGCAGATAGGTTCTCAAAACTGCAGGCCTTGGTACCCAGGCCTAACTTTTCCCCGAGTTGGAGGATGAACTATCGTAGAATGGTTGCAGAAATGGCAGAGACCATAAACTGTAGCACTCTGAAGTTTAGAGGTGGGTCACCCAGCCATCTGCATTTGGATCCAGCATCTCTTCTGAGGGAGCAAGTACACAAGAACTATGCATCTAGTGGCTGTGATGGTTATGATGAGAGATGTTGAGAAACTCCCAGGGAAATGAAGTACAGAGGGTAGAGTGGGTCCCCCATGGTCATAGCAAGTCTGGGATTAAGAAAGAAGGAAGCATATGAAGAATTAAAACCAAAAATGAACTGTGACTTAACTACATTAGGAGTCCTCCCAAATTAATAGAAGTTAAAAGATTTGAGACTCTTGCAGGTTTAACCATGATCTCAGAGGTCTGTGCCCTATGAGAGCAGTCTCACTGAGCTGAGGGAGCGTAAGAAGAAACCTGCCATCATTAGGCACAATGGATGTGTTACTAGTATACAGTGTATGCATTTCACTGGAAGTGCATATGTTTTACTGTATGATGTATGTCACCAGAATATTAAATGCTCTCCTCAGTGGCACCTTGTACTAAATGTACACTGCAGCATGTTGTACCCAAGTCCTTAACACTGCACCACAGTGTGTGATGTGTTTCATCACTTCAACTGACTTTCCTCATCAACTGATTGCACCTCTCATAATATGCTGCAAGCACCCATTGTTGAAGTTGCCTTTTCTTCTATCTTCTCCAAGTAACTATTTTAGCTCATACTGCAGTATTTGTAGCATGTAGTAATATGAGTAATATATTTTATTCATAAAGAGCCCTATTCTCAAAGGCGAGGGTTATGGGCCCTATTCATGAACGTGGGAGTGGGTACATGTGAAAGGTACGTATCCCCCCCATGCAGCTCCGCACCCACTGAAGATCCATGCAGGGACCAAATTGATGAACACTGGTCCTCGCCTGGCTCCCTTATGCGGCCCCGCCCTCCCAGCGCATAGGTTCATGGGGGCAGGCAGGCACGGAGCTGCGGACCCGGGTAGGCAGACAGTCTGCTGCCCATTCTGGGACTCTTGCTGGATTCCTTGCGCCCACTGGGAGCTATGAGGTGTACCGTCACGAAAGCACCCACAGCACCGAGGAGTGGGGGAACCCCAAATGACAGTTCCCCAGCCCTCCCAATGTGCCCCAATGGCAGGGACAGCCACAGTGAGGGGTCCGTTAACCCCCTCCATCCCTGCCACAACCAGCGGCAGCATCCGGGGGGGGGTGCATACCACTTATGTCTGCCTTCCGAAAAGTGTAGCCATTGCCCCCCATGCAAGGCACCGCGCCTTTATGAATGGCGTGGAGGCGGACAAACACCTCGCATCGGTCCCCAGCCTGTCTCCACAAGGTGCCGCATGTTCAGTCGGGTGTGCCAGCCATGTGGAGGCGAAGCTAGACATTAATAGCTTGTGGGGTGCAAATGTGCAGGCTAGATGTGGTGGCTATGCACTGGAGTAGTGTGGTACGTATCCCATCTACACCACTTGTGAATAGGGCCCATAATGCACAGAATGGGAATATAATGCCCGCAGAGCTATGCAGCCCCTGACAGGTGCAGGGTGCACGGTATTCATGACTATGAACAATCGCAGGGCACCTATCTGCTGCCCCACCCCCCAGAGCGCAGCTGCATGGGGGAAGGTCGCTGCTGTGCTAGGGGATGGATCACAGAGCACAGGCAGCCATCCAATGGGATGCCTGGCTAGGTCCATTAGTGGATCCTGTGCAGCACACATGCAGTGGATCGTGGGAAGGTGCAGACCCCTGGAATTGGGCAGATGAGTGACTACCCGAATGGCTGCCCCCAGACCTTCCCAGCAGCCCAGTGGGCTGGGGCAGCAGTGTGACATGGGTCCCTGTACCGACACCTCAGACAGGTGTCTGTTGGTGGGGTACATAACAGTTACAGCTGGTCCCCCGTTGCGTAACTTGTGCCCCCTGGCCTGGCACTCTGCTCCTTCATGAATGGCGTGAAGTGCAGGCATGCCCCTGGCACGCCCAGAGACCACCCATACAGTAGCTGTGTGGTTGGCCAGGGGATCTGGTGGGCATGCTGCTAGTGCACCTGTCGTGAATGCTGTGGTGGGTCTGCTGGACCCCACTGTGAGGCATTCAGTCGGGGGCATGCCTATGCACCACACATATGTGGCTCATAGGCATTCGTGAATAGTGCCCATATTACATATGAAGAGGGATTGCCCAGTTGAGTCAAGACTTACTTTCAGTCATGTCCTCTAGGCAAAGAGGTAAATATTGCCAAGTACATAACATATACATTAACTATACATTTTATTATACAAAGTACAAATATTAATCAGACATGCATAAGCATAAACAGAGGATATTGCACATTATATACTATATAATTAATAATAATATTAATAATGATCATAATTATAATATATAAGGCCTATTTAATAGTTGACTGGAGTCAGGCGTGGTTCCACAGGACTGGAGAACAGCACATGTGCTGCTCCTCCTCAGACGCGGTCCCAAGTATGACCCAGGGAATTACAGACCAGGCAGTCTGACCTCAATCATGTGCAAGCTCATGGAGACCATACTTAAGGAAAGGTTGGTAGAATATCTAAAGAAGCATAGTCTCCATTATGCGTAGTACGATGGGTTCATGGGTTGGAGATCATGTCAGACGAATCTGATTGACTTCTTTGACTGGGTCACTAATACAGTAGTCAAGGGCCAAGTGGTAGACATTCTCTATCTGGATTTAAGCAAGGCTTTGACTCTGTGCCCCACAAAAGGTTGATCAGGAAGTTGGTGGATCATGGAGTTGGGGAGAAGATGATCAGATGGGTGGAAAACTGGCTGAGTGACAGAACCCAGAGAGTGGTTGTGGGGGGAGAGTTATCTGGCACCAGAGAGGTCACCAGTGGGATACCACAGGGCTCGGTGATGGGGCCGGTGTTGTTCAATGTCTACATCAATGACATTGGGGATAGCATTAAGGGTAGAATGTGCCTATTCGTGGACAACACCAAGTTCTGAGGGAGAGTGGACACAGCTGAAGGGATACAAGACTTACAGGACGATCTGGAAAAGCTGGGGAGATGGTATGGGATCTGGCAACTTGACTTCAATGCCAAGAAATGCAAAGTTATGCACACTGGAGCCAAGAATCCCAGGATGGAGGAGCAGAAGTAGCTATTCCACTTAAGATGGTGGCCACGCTGGGTCGTACATCGGGCTGGGAGCAATGAGCATTGATAATTTTAACGTTATTTTAGTCCGTTTTAACTTTTATTTAAACTTTCCTTTAGTATTTTAGTTTTGTTTATTAAGCTTATTCTCCGAGGGGATAGAGGAACCTCAAAATTGGTCCAGGTCTGTGCAATTGTTTCTTTGTTTGGACTGTGACCGGGATGTCTAGGCTTAGCAGCATTCGTATATTTGAACTTGCGACTCCTGCAAGGAATGAGGAGGAGTGAAATGTGAAGCCCCAGTTCAAATTAAAATAAAACTGTTGCCACCAGCATTTTTAAAAACTGCCAAATTACCTGGAGGAGTGAAGTGCCGGTGTTGAACAGAGGCTGTCAGCAGGAGTTAGCTGGAGTCAGCTGGATTCATGGCAGTGGAATGGCAATGGAACGGAGGGATTGAGGTGGAGGGACTGGAGGAGCACTGTTGCAGTGGAACGGCATGGTGATTGATCTGGAGCTGAATACGAGGAGGACCCCAGGAGTGCAGTCAGTGGGGTTCACTTTCTGGGTTGC
Organism: Neoceratodus forsteri; assembly: GCA_016271365.2. Lineage (NCBI taxonomy): Eukaryota > Metazoa > Chordata > Ceratodontiformes > Ceratodontidae > Neoceratodus > Neoceratodus forsteri. The sequence goes on from CM028138.1 coordinate 154,665,156, forward strand.
AAGTGTTGTCCAGGGGATGTCCTAAGGGGTAGCCACCGGAAGGTGGCTGCATCCAAGGGAAGGATCTGGCAGGGCGGCTGCTGGATGGTGACTATCGACACAGGGGAGTCCTTCGGCCACTGTGTAGCTCAGGGTGTATCAAACTGTGCTGAGAACTGAGGAGCTGTTGTACAGAAGACCTTCTGGTATTGGGGGCAGCTTTCATTAGGTCGAGTTTGTGACCCAGACGCTTTCTGCAGGTTGGCTGCTGGAAGATGGCTGGTCTATGGGGGTAGCTGGGAGGTTTGCTGGTGCCTGGTGGAGGGTTGCCTCTGAAGAAGATTCTTTGGTCCGATGAGCTGTTCCTCCAGGACTGCAAGTTAGACTGTGACAATCTGGAACCTGTGATTTCCCAGCTTTAAATTCCTCTTAAAAACATAGAAACATAGACTTTGACGGCAGATAAGGACTGCTTGATCCAGTTAGTCTGCCCATTTACCTACCTACAGGATAGGCTGCAGATCCTAGTTAACCAACAGCCTATTTCTTCCTGCCCCCCGCAAGAACTGTCTTATGTCTGTCCCATGCATTCTTGAATTCTCCCACAGTTTTAGACCCCACAACCTCATCAGGAAGGCTGTTCCATGCATCCACTACCCTCTCTGTGAAAAAATACTTCCTCACATTGCCCCTGAACCGCCCCCCCACCTTTAAATTGTGACCACTTGTTCTGACGCTCTTTTTCTGAAAGATGCTACCTCTTGGACTTTGTTGATTCCACTGAGGTACTTAACAGTTTCTGTCATGTCTCCTCTCCTTCTTTCCTCAAGGGTATACATATTAAGCTCCTTTAGTCTCTCCCGCACGTGCTCTTGCAGACTCTACACCATTTTGCTAACCTCCTGACTGCCTCTATCCTGTCTATGTCCTTGGAGATGGGGTCTCCAGAACTGGACGAGTACTCCAGATGGGGTCTCACCAACTGTCTGTACAGAGGATAACAACTTCTGTTTTCTGCTGGTGATGCCTCCTATGCATCCCAGTATACTCCCAGCCCTCCCTACTGCCTTCTCACATTGCTTGCTAACCTTAAGGTCATCTGATATGATTACACCCCAGGCCCCTTTTCTTTTTTGTTGTCGTTGTTACTACCTCCCCCCATTGTGTAATCTTCCCCTGGGTTCTTGTTTCCCAGGTGCATTATTTGCACTTCTTTGCATTGAATCTAGCTGCCATACTTCTGACCATTCCTCCAACCTTGCCATGTCCCTTCTCATCCTTTCCATGCCTCCTGTGTATCAACCCCGTCATCTGCAAAGAGGCATACTTTCCTTCCAGTCCCTCTGCAATGTCACTTATAAAGACATTAAAAGGACTAGACCCAGTACTGAACCCCTGCACCCCACTGGTAGCCCCTCTTCTTCAGAGGGACTCATTTACAATTACTTTTTGTGTCCTGTTGTCCAGCCAATGTTTTATTAGGCTACCACCCTGGGACCCACTCCCAGGCTGGTTAATTTGACTATTAATCTTTTGTGTGGGACTGTGTCAAATGCCTTGCTAAAGTCTAGGTAGGCCATGTCCACAGCCCCTCCCTGGTCTACTACTTTGGTCACTTAATCAAAGAAATCTATTAGATTCATCTGATATGACCTTCCCACTGTGAACCCATGCTGCCTTGGGTCCTGTGCCCCACTGGCCTCTAGGTACTCAACAATTATTTCCTTCAGAAGTGACTCCATCACTTTCCCTACCACAGAGGTCAAACTGACAGGTCTGTAGTTTCCTGCCTCTGTCTTGGTCCCACTTTTGTGAAGGGGAATCACATCTGCCTTCCTCCAGTTCTCAGGTGCCACACCAACCGCCCATGATTTGTTAAAAAGTGTAGTCAGTGGTTTCACTAGTTCCCCCCTTAATTCTTTTAGAATTCTGTGGTGAATTCCGTCAGGCTCCTTTACTTTGTCCACTTTCAGTTTTAGGAGTTTTTGCAGAACCCTTTCTTCTATGAAAGGACTGGGATTGACCCGCCTATCAAGAGTGCTTCTGTTAATTGGATTAGGCACTTCTCCCTCCTCTTTTGTGAATACTGAGCAGAAATATTCGTTCAGTATCCTCGCTTTTTCACTGTCCCCCTTTGCCCACTCACCGTTCATTCTATTCAGCCTCACTATCCCTCGCTTTGTCTTGCTACGCTCTCTGATGCACCTATAAAAGGTTTTATCCCCCTTCTTAACCAAGCTGGCTATCTTTTCCTCAGTTTGGGCCTTTGCTATTCTGACTTCCCTCCCTGCTTCCTTCTGCCTTAACTGGTAATGCTCTCTGTCCTGCTCCTTCTGTGTTTCCTTATACTTCCTGAATGCTGTCTTTTTCTCCCTGACTTTCCCAGTCACAACTTTTGAGAACCATAGTGGCTTTTTCTTTCATTTTGATTTATTTATTTGCTTCACACAAAGGCTTGTTGCCTCTGTGATGGCAGTTTTGATGATTCCCCATTGTTGCTCCACCCCTCCTTCTAGCCTGTTTGCTAGTGCTTTCCTGAGGCACTCTCCCATCTTACCAAAGTCAGCCCTCCTGAAGTCCACTACCCTCACTTTTGTATGGCTTGACTCTGTAGCTGAGTTTAACGTGAACCACACTGTTTGATGGTCACTTGTTCCCAGATGGCAACCCACTTCTAGATCTGAGATCCTCTCACTGCCCCCATTTGAGAGTACGAGGTCTAAGATTGCTCCTTCATGAGTGGATGTTGGCTGGTTGGTGGCTTTTCTGTTATTAAATTGGGCAAGTGTGCTATAAAATAAAAAATTACATTGCAAGAAATTATCAGTACCAGGAGGGTGAGAGCCTCTTGGTACTTGCACTGACTGGGCTATGGAGGTGAGAGCACTTCAGCCTTTACTTATACATATGGCTGGTTATTTATGGGTAACTGGACTTGGAAAGGAACTGCCGTTAACAAGTCTTCAAGCATAGAACTATATAAATTTGGACTAAACAGTTACTAAGAACTCTGATTTGCTGGACTGATGTTTCTTCTTTCCCTTTTCGGAGGATTGTGTATTTATTAGTATTATTGGGTTTATTTGTGAGACTGAGTGAGTGGGTTGAGGGTTTGAATTGTGAAATTATTATTTGTTGTTAGTGGGTGGTTGAGGGTGGGTTATTTTGTGTTTTTTTCGTAGTTTTAAGTTTTTGTGGAGTGTAAATTTGGGTGGGTTTTTGGGTGGCTGTTTGTGTAATTGGAAGGTTGGTTTATTTTGTTATGGGGGATTTTATTTTGCGATTATGTGTTTGGGACAGAGGCCCTTAAGGTGCAGCTACTCGGGGGGGGGGTTCTCGGGGACCTTCATCCCTTCAAGCTCTCAGCACTTCCTGTGGAGGTTTATAGCAGGTGTAAGGCATTGGGAATAGCTTTGGGGGGGTCCAGGGAGGTTGTCCCCAAGTGGCTGCTGGAGTGTCTGGGATTTGGGTGGTGAGGCCAAGGAGATACCCTGGAGTGAAATGGGAACTGGAGAGGGGCCAGCCCTACTTAGTTCCCATACCCAAGGGCTCCACATTAGATGGTGGGCAGATGGATGGTCCAGCTGCCTCCCCTCATCCTACTCGGGTTGTGTTATGCAATGCCAGGTCAATGAGAAACAAGACTGCCCTAATAGCGGACTTGATATCCTTGGTCGACCTGGCTTGCATCAGGGAGACCTGGCTGGATGAGAATGCTGCTCCACTTCTGGAGCTGGCAGTTCTGGCTGGATACTCCATGATACACACCCCGAGGGAGGATCACAAGGGCATGGGTGGGAATGGCCATTTGTTTTAAATCTAGACTGAACCTCATGGTGCTACGTGTTAGTCCTATAGGGTACTTTGAGTGTGTGGCCACCTCAGGGGGTCTTGGTGCGAGCTTTAGAGTTCTCCTGCTCTATCATTTTATGGGAGATTGATGAGCTCATTGCTGGCATGGTGTTGGAGTCCCCCAGATGGTCGATTCTGAGGGACTTCAATGCTTGGGTCAGTGGCAGGCTCTTGGGGCTTGTAAGTGTTCTCCTTGAGTATGAAGGCTCTTGGCCTGATACAAAATGTTATACCAATGACGCACTCGGGCAGCCATACACTGGACCTTGTTTTTTCTTTAGGTTTAGATATTTTAACCTCCGAAAGAATCCAGTAGATTGATCGGATCACAGCACCATGGGGTTCACATTTAGGGCCCCCCAGATGGCCCTACCCCTGTGGAGATGGTCCAGCACTGCCTTTTAAGAAGGGTTTCCTTGGTAGGACTTCAGGCCGTATTGGACCTATTGAGTGTGGAGGTGGCATGTGCCATTGGAACAGAGGAGGCAGTGGCAACCTACAGTGGGGCTGTCACTGTGACCTTTGACTCAATCACACCAATTTGTGTCTGGCCCCTGTCTACTTGTCAGAGACCTCCACGGTATGATGAGGATCTCCAGAGTTTAAAGATTAGGGGCCAGAGGTTACAGAGGTGCTGGAGGAGATCTGGCCTGATGGAGGTCAAATTGTCCCTGAAGTTACATTATGCTGACTATTAGGGGGCAATCTCCTGAAAAAAGGTTGCATTTTTCTCTAGGGAGATTGCTGCAGCAAGGAGCAGACCAACTCAGCTCTTCTGCACAGTAGACGGACTTTTACATCTTGCCTGTCTCCATGTTGGTGGGGCAGGTTCTAGCACTAGGTGTGAAGAGCTTGCTCTTTTCTTTGCCGAAAAAGTGTCCTCTATCAGGGCCAAGGTCTCATCATCGAGTATCTCTCAAAAGGGATGTAGGGTCTGTTCTGAGCTGTGTCAAAATACTCCTCCTGTCTGGGATGAGTTTGAGTTAGTTGGGGTGGAGGAAGTGGTGGAGATAGTCTTGAAGCTGTGATCAACACAATGTAATCTGGACCCAGGTACGACCTGCCTTCTGGTTGGATGTTTTAACCTAATTGGACGAGTGGTTGTGGAGGTTGTCTGAAGTTCTTTAAGGAATGGGGTCTTTCCATTGGCCTTGAAAGAGGCCTTGGTCAGACCCCTCTTGAAGAAGCCCTCTTTGGACCCAGACAGCCTCGGCAACTATAGACAGTCTCTAACCTCCCATTTTTAGGGAAGGTTATAGAAAAGGTGGTGGCTGTTCAGCTCAAGAGGCATCTTACCTCTTCTTCCACCTATGAGTCTTTTCAGTCTAGGTTCCAGGTGGGGCATAGTATGGAGACTGCCCTGGTGAGGGTGCTAAATGATCTTCTGATGGCAAGGGACAGGAGAGACCATACCATCTTGGTGCTCCTGGACCTCTCTGCGGCATTTTACACTGTGGATCATAAAGTGTTGCTTGATCACTTGCAGTTCTGGTGTGGTCTGTCCAGTGATGTCATGAACTGGTTCAGGTCATACTTGACAGACAGAGTGCAAAGGGGAGATGATGGGGTTAGCCTCATCTAACCCAAAGCCTCTGTGCTGTGGGGTTCCGCAGGGTCTGGTCTTGTCACCCTTGTTGTTCATGGTGTATATGCTGCCATTGGAAGACATTATCAGGTGGTATGGGCTGCATTTTCGCTGTTATGCAGATGATACCAAGCTATACCTGTACTGTGCACCTGATACCCAGATGGTGGCCTCTGTATTTAATGGCTGCCTCAAGGAAATCCAGGCTTGGATGGCTCAAATTTGGCTTAAGCGCAACCCAGACAAGACTGAGGTACTGGTGGTGAATCCGGGTTGTCGGGGTGGGGGTGTGAGGGGATACCCCTTAGCTCAGTGTTGGGGGGATTCCCCTTTATCTGTCCAGATAGGTAAAGGATTTGGGTGTGATCCTAGATGACGGCCTGAAACTTGATGCTCAGATGTTGGTCGTGGTCAAAAGTGGATTTTACCATCTTATTAACATTGCCCGGATCTGAGCCCTGATCCCCCTGAGGACCTGACCATGCTGGTGCATGCTTTCATCACATCCAGGTTGGACTACTGTAATGCCCTGTACCTAGGGTTATCTGGAGGCAACCTCTGCAGGCTGTAGCTGGTACAGAACATGGCAGCAAGATTGTTGACGGGTGTGAAAAGGTGTGATCATATCACCCCAGTCCTCCTCGAACTGCACTGGCTGCTAGTCAGGTGGACGATTGTCTTCAAGATAGGGCTCCTGAATCAGTTGCGTGGTCTGATCCCTACACCATGGGGTTTAATTTTTGCATCCCCCATAGGCCTTCCCCTGTGGAGATGGTCAGGTACTGCCCTTTATGAGCTATAAGTTCTCAGACCCTATCTGCGGTGCTTGACCTATCGTCCCTCTTTGTGGCAAGCAATGATCCAGCGACCCTTGTGATGGCCTATAATATGGCTGTCTTGAGGGCTCTGGACATTATTGCTCCAGTCTGAGTTCGTCCTCTTTCTCTTCACCCTCGATCCCTATGGTTTGACGGGGTTTTGAGGGAGATGCGGCGACTAGGACGAAGGCTAGAGCGCTGCTTGTGGAAATCTGCCCTTGATGCTGACCGCCTTAGATTGATGGATCACTATCAAGTCTATCAATCCACAATCACCCATAAGAAGGCAGAATTCCTGTCCAGGGAGATTGTGGCAGCTCAGAATCGATCAGCTCAGCTGTTCCGAACTGTGGACAGACTGTGCAACCCAGCCTGTCTTCAAGTCCAGAAAGCGTTTTTCGCAAATAGAGTGCGATGACCTTGCTCGATTCTTTGCTGATAAGGTGGCCAATATTAGGGCGGAGCTCCAACCAGCACACTCTTTGGGTATTGCTGGTGATCAGCATGAGGTCACTGTCCCGCGGTTTTCCTGGAGTACCTTTAGCCATCCCGACTTCATGGATGTCATGCGGATCATCCAGGGTGTACACCCTACATCCTGTAGTTTGGACCCTGGACCAACGTCCCTTATTTTGGGTTGTCTTGATGTTATTGGTCCGGTCCTAGCACAGATAGTTTGGTGCTCCTTAGAATCTGGAGAGTTTCCTAATTCTCTGAAAGAGGCGGTAGTGATACCACTTTTGAAGAAAGCTACTTTGGATCCAAACTGCCACGCTAACTACAGGCTAATCTCTAACCTCTCTTTTTTAAGGAAGGTGATCAAGAAAGTAGTGGCAGCATAACTGGAAGACCATTTGACCATCCATGACATCTATGAGCCCCTCCAGTCCAGGTTCCGAATAAGACATAGTACCAAGACAGCGCTGGTTTGGGTGCTCAATGATCTCCTGATGGCTAGAGATCAGAAGAGCCGCTCCATCCTGGTTCTTCTGGATCTGTCATCAGCATTTAACACCGTGGACCATGGGTTGTTACTTAGCCGTCTGAGGTGCATCTGTGGAATGACAGGAACTGTCCTCAGATGGTTTACATCGTTCCTCACTGGAAGAACTCAGAGAGTAGCATCTGGAGTGTTTTCATCAGACCCAGTTTCTCTGTCTTGTGGGGTCCCTCAGGGTTCGGTTTTGCTGCCCATATTGTTCGTGGTATACATGCTGCCCCTCTGAGACATTGTAAGAAGGTATGGGCTGAGGTTTCATTGCTATGCTGATGATACCCAACTCTACCTTTCTTTTGCGCCCAACCAGGATAGAGCTCTCTTGGTCTTTAATAGCTGTCTCAAAGAAATTCAGGAGTGGATGGATTTGAGCTGGCTGAAGTTGAACTCTGGTAAAACTGAGGTGGATGGTTGTGGAACCTGGTCGCTGGACAGGGGGTTCGGGAGGTGGGTCGCCCTCTGGACTTGTTCTCGGGGGTGTCTCTCTCCCAACTTCTAACCAGGTGCGAAACCTGGGGGTAAGTTTTGATGAAGGGTTGACCCTGCATTTGCAGGTGTCTGCTGTCGTCAAAGCTTCCTTTTACCATCTAAGGAATATCTCCAGGATTAAACATCTGGTTCTGTCCAGCGACCTTCCTGTTCTGGTCCACGCCTTTGTGTCCTCACGCTTAGATTACTGCAATTCCCTATACCTAGGGCTTTCTGGGGTGGAAATCCGCCGCTTGCAGTTGGTGTAGAACGCAGCGGCCTGGCTTCTGACAGGATCTCCTCAGTCCTGTTATATTACACCGGTGCTGCGTGAACTGCACTGGCTACCAGTTCAGTAGCAGATCACCTTTAAAGTTGGCTTGCTGACTTTCAAAGCCCTACATGGACTTGGCCCGGACTACCTGAAAGAGCTCCTGGTTTCCTATTGCACAGGGCGATCGCTCTGCTCAGCCAGCGAGAGGTTGCTAGAGATTCCTAAGGTACGCTTGAAATCTTTGGGGGTCAGATCATTTATGTTCATGGCTTCCACACTCTGGAATTTTCTACCTTGTTGGTTATGGGAGTGCATGACAGTGGAGGGTTTTAAATCAGCCCTAAAGACTTTTCTGTGGCACCAGGCATATGGTGAATAGTTAGTCTGTGTAATGTTATTTTATGATGTTTGTTTCTGATTTTAAGACTGTTTTTATTCTGATCTGTTTCTGATTTTAATTTGTACGGTGCTTTAACATTTGAAAGGCACTATAAAAATAAAAATATTATTATTATTATCATTATTATTATAAGACCCTGCATGAAAGGAGACCGGTCTATCTGCAAGATCTCCTTGTCTACTACTGGCCACTCTGGGCACACCGTTCTGCTGGGGGAGGCCTCCTTGGAGTACCCAGGGTTAGGTTGTGGCACTCAGGGGACCAGGCATTCTTGGCGGCCACACCTACCTTGTGGAACTCATTACCTGGTTGTTTGAAGGAGGCTTCCTCGGTAGAAGCCTTTAAAAAGGGTCTGAAGACCTATCTGTTCCAACAGGCATTTAATGATTAAAATATGTACTGTAATGTTTTAAAGTGGGATAGATAGATGATCTGCTTACTCCCAGTCAATTTATTTATTTTATGACTTTAAGAATTATACTGTTTTATATTGTACAGCTCCCCGAGTGCTTGGAAAGAAGCACTTTAGAAATAAAGAATCTATCTACCTTCCTATCTATCTATCTATCTATCTATCTATCTATCTATCTATCTATCTCTCTCTCCATCTAGCTATCTATCTATCTATTTATTGTATCTGTCTGCCTATCTGTCTGCCTGCCTGTCAGTCAGTCTGTCTGCCTGTCTGTCTGTCTGTCTGTCTGTCTGTCTATCTATCTATCTATCTATCTATCTATCTATCTATCTATCTATTTCAGCGGAGTCCAGGTATCTGCATCAGAGGAGGGAAAGGACCTGGGAGTGATGCTTACTAGTGGCCTGAAACACTCCACACAGTGCAAGAAAGCAGTGGCAAGGGCAAACAAGATGCTGGGATGCATAGCTACGGGGAGCATTAGAAGGAGAGAGGATATTATACAGCCTTTGTACAAGTTATTGGTGAGGCCACATCTAGAGTGTGGAGTTCAGTACTGATGACAACACCTTAAAAAGACATTAACCTGCTGGAGAAGGTCCAGAAGAAGGCTACAAAGATGATAGTGGGTTAGCAGTGTAAGGCATACGAAGAGAGGATGAGTGCACTGAACATGTACTCTGTGGAGGACAGGAGAGAGGGAGGGACATGACTGAGACCTTCAGGTACTTGAAAGGGATAAATAAGGTGGATAAAGAGGGTCAATAAGCTACCCTATAAGCTGTACCCTACCCTGTAAGCTAAGTGGCAACCATAACATAAGGGGGCACAGTCTTAAGCTGGAGAGGGGAGATTTAGGAGGGAGGTCAGGAAGCACTTCTTCACAGAGAGGGTGGTGGATACCTAGAATGCGCTGCTGGAAGAGGTGATCTTGTTGAAGATGGTGGGCAGTTTCAAGAGAGAGACTGGGCTAGGCATAGAGGAAGGTAAAGATCATGGGTATGACGATGGAAAGTTTGGGAGGAGTTGGGAGGGGGCAGGATCAGTAGGTCAAGCTGTGGACCCTGCAATAAAAGCAGAATAGATAGACCAAATGGCCTTCTGCTGGCTTCTTCATATGTTCATACATTCGTATATACAAAATAATCTAAACTTGTGATATACAAGTAGTAAAAGTTTAGGAGTCTAAACAAGAAGAGGTAGATAAACCTTCCACAGGGTCTGGGGAAAAACAAAACAAAAAAAAAATAGGTGTGTTCTGGGTAATCAATAATTCATAAATTACAAATAACGGTGCAGGGGATTGGGAATAAAACATGTGCAGTCACTCAGCTTGCATCGTAGCTAGGGTAACACAGTAAATATTTAATTGCAGAATCCATTATCTATTTTTTAAGCCTGTTTAAGAACACTGGACCATTTACTGGTCTCAGAGTATGAGGAACTGAATTCCAGATCTGGGGGCCTTGATTAAAAAAAAAAAGAAGGAGATCCCAAATGGTTACCTATAGCTGGAGTATCACTAAATGGGCTGTCTGAGATGTCTCTTGGCTAATCAACAGCATCATCTCAAGACTTCTTTGCACGCCAGAACTGTTCAGCTTTGTTTCTCAGTTCTTGAATGCAAAGATGTCTCTAGCTGACACTCTTGATTAATCATTTCATTTTTATCATGCATTTCTTTTTTTCGCGTAATGTTTCACCTTTCCTTTGTGTCCAACAAGTCTGTAAACATTTATATGAGTGGTTCTCCTTTCCCCCCACTGACCACACACATACACATATTTCAAGGGTTCAATAAATATTTTTTATTAAATGGTTATAGCTACTTGTGTAGTCTGTTCCTGAAAAGTGTCAATGGTAGCTGTGAGTAGTGGTATAGGAGCAGGCATGTGACTGTGCATATGATCACGCTCAGTTCTGATTTTATTTAGTGACTGTCCTCTGGAGCTTTGTAAATGAAGTTCATGGCTGGATTGTGGCTTGATACTGAGTAGCACTTCATTGCTGTGTACCAGTGATACTACCACTTTTGCTCAGCTATGCATGTGATTGTTAGTTACAGGAAGCTGATTCCAAGTTAGAAAAAAAAAAACCAGCACAGAACGTTCTGGTTGCAGTCTAACTTCACAGGATGCAAAGTCGTCTTGGTGGTATACGAGGTCTGCATGAGCTACCACCATTGCAATACATTGTTATGACGTAGAAAATAAATACATTATAATATGCAGTTATAGGCTGAAGCATGGGGGTTTGACATGCCTTGCCGAAGGTTGCAGTGAGTCACTGACTGTGGTGGGCATCAAACCCCACAACTTCTGTTTCACAGTTAAGTGCTCTAACCACTAGATCACACAGTCTTATCTATAAATAACACTTGCATTCCTTTCCATGTAGTGTTTACATTATACATATGTCTACCTGTTCTTAGAAAAGCATTCAGGTTTAAAGGCATATACTTTGCCCTCTATTTCTTTTTCAGATGGGGCTGCATTCAACATCAGCCTTGCAGCAGGGAAGCCTTTGTCTTCAAGCACTTCCTGTTATTCAATGAAAACTATCTTGACTGGGCTCAACTAAAGCCATTCATGTGGTACTGAACTTAATTTTTATGTTTGCTTGTACCATGTGCAAGAAACATAGTGCCATCATCCGAGTTTTCGGAGGTGTGTCACACGTCTTCCAATTCAGTCAGTGTGTTTGCAGGCGTGGTAGCAGTTCTCCAATCAATACTGCAGCTGTCTATGATAGCAATTGAAAATGCAGTGCTGTACAGTTGAAAGAGAGAGCTCTGCTTCAGTGAGCAGAGCTCCCCCCCCACACGCACACACGCACGCATAATGTGTGCTCATGCGCTTCCCCCCTCCACGCACACACTGTATGGCCGACCGTGCCCAACTCTGTCGACTCCAGGCCCCCCAAACAGCCTCCAGCTGCTAAGCTGGGAGCTCACACCAGCGTGGCAAACATCCCGCGTTGTCAGCTTTCCAGGTGCCACGCTGGGAGCCCACCCCAGCGTGGCAAAAATGGTTATGGACGACGGGGGTACCCAATCCCCTGTCGGCTCCAGACCCCCCCAAACAGTCTTCCAGCTGTCATGCTGGGAGCCCACTCCAGCGTGGCAAACATCCTGCATTGTCCAATAAAAATAAAAAAACCTGTAAAGAAAAAAACGTTCCCTCGGCGGTCACCCTGCCCACCCTCTGCGCACCCTACTACCCCACCCACACCTCACCACCTATAGTTACCCCGGCTCAGCACGATGTTTTCGGTGGACCGGGAACACGTCTACACTCTTCAAAGCCGACCGCGAACTGAGGAAATGCCGGTAAGCTGTATAATGCAATAAATAGGGTTTTTCAAACTTTGATGCATATCTCAGGCATTTGTTGGAATTTTTGTACCAAATTTACAACATGGGGTTTTTTGGACCCCTCCTCATGAATTCTCTCACTGTCATGGCGTTAATTGGGCCCGAAGGGTGATTTCGCAGTCACCATGCAAAATCACCTTTTGGGACCGATTTATGAAACGACAGTGCCAGTGTTCATAAGGTGGGCTCTCAAAAAGCCTATGTTGCAAATTTGGTGAAAAAATTCCTTAAAATGACTGTTTTACGAGCGTGCGTTGCACAGTTCCTACGCACCCTCGTAAGTTTGCATATTTTTTATATTTGCACTCTAATTTCAACATTGCCATTTTACCACACATCCTTATGAGCGTTGCAAGCTGTCATTTTTCACATCTCGCCCAAAATGTGCTTCTGCGCATGTAGCGCACAATGGCGCAATTGGTGTGCGAAATCAATGTATGGAACACATTAAGAAAATCACAGTGACACTGTTCATGAGCAGAGGTCTTAAAATGGCTATATTGAAAATGTGGTGAAAAATTCAAAATGACTGTATTAATGAGTGATGCAGTCAGTTCTTTGCACGCTCATAAGTTCGCTGAATGTTTAATATTTGTATTCCAGATTTTCAACATTGCCATTTTACCACACCTCCATATGAATCAGTACAGCTGTCATTTTTCACGTCACCCAAAATGTGTTTCCCTGCATGTAGCGCACAAAGGCGCAGTTGGTGTGCGCAATCAATGTTTGGGACTGATTAAGAAAATCACAGTGACACTGTTAATGAGCAGAGGTCTTAAAATGGCTATGTCGAAAATTTGGTGAAACAATTCCCAAAAATTACTGTTTTAGGAGCATATGTTGCACAGTGCCTACGCACGCTTGCAAGTTTGCGAATTTTTAATATTTGCATGCCAGATTTTCAACATTGCCATTTTATTACACTTCCTTATGAGCAGTACAGCTGCCATTTTTCACATCTCGCCCCAAAATGTGTTTCCACACATGTAGCGCAAAATGGTGCAGTCGGTGTGCAAAAGCAATGTTTGGGACAGAATAAGAAAATCACAGTGACACTGTTCATGAGCAGCAGTTTTAAAATGGCAATGTTGAAAATTTGGTGACAAAAGTCCATAAAATGACTGTGTTACGAGTGAGCATTGCGCAGTTTCCATGCACCCTCGTAAGTTCATAAATTTGTGATATTTTCAGTCCAGATTTTCACCAGTGGCAGTTTTCCACACTTCCTTATGAACAGTACAGCTGTCATTTTTCACAACATGGCAGAAATGTGTTTTCACATTTTCAGCACAGAAATGTGTGGTCGCTGTGGCAAATCATTGTTCATGACAGATAAAGAAAATCACAGTGACACTGTTCATGATCAGAGGTCACAAAATGCCTGTGTTGACAATCTGCTGTAAAAATTCCCCAAACTAATTACATTACAGGTTTGCTTTGCACAATTTCTACGCACGCTCATGACTTCACCAGTTTTTTTAATATTTTCACTGCAGATTTTCAAAATTGCCATTTTTTACACCTCCCCATGAACAGTACAGCTGTCATTTTTCACATCCTGTTCGGAATGTGTTTTTGCACGTGTGGTGCTAAATGCCGTAGTCACTGTGCAAAAGCAGCTTTCGGCTAACAAACTAATATTACCACTGTTCATGAGGTGGGGGTCACAAAAAACATGTTGAAAATTTGGAGTGACAATCCAACGAATGCCTGAGGTGTTAGGGTTTCCGACCATAACACCCCACCCTGTAAAGAATGACAGGCATCAGGGGTGTGACTTGGGATTCTCGCCTGTAATGCTCATACAGTTCCACACCCTGCAGCCAGTGAAAGACATCGAGGTGTGCCTTGGACTCTCCGGCCCCAAAGTTCACCCCATTCTCCTATACTGCACCCATCTCACAGTATTTCCTGATGGAATGGGGTGCTCATAAGGGCCAAAGACCCCAAGGCACACCGTGATACTTGTCGGTGTCTGCAGGGTAGGGTGTGGTGAAATGGTGTGGCCATTATGCCTGATGACCCAAAGGCACACCCCAATGCCTGTCAGTCTCTGCAGGGTGGTGGTGGGGTTGGCTTCAGTTCAATACTTCACTGCCATTCCTATTATGCAGCTCTGTAACTCCTACACTACCAATGCCAATGCCAGCAAGCAAACATTCAGCATTAACAAATGCTTGTCAGAGTTAGAAAACCACCTTGAGACATGAAAGAGGCCAAGTTGATTTAAATAAGACCACTAGTTACCCTTATAGTGTGATTGTTATTTAAATCAATGACATCTCTCTCACTTCTTACTGTGGTTTCCTCTTTTTCATTCCTCTGTGATATCCACATTGTAACTTGTCTGAATGTACGGAAGCATACTCTAGTTAACAAGCAACAAGTAAACTGTTTTTATGTTTGCTTGCATGCATGTGCAAGAAACATAGTGCCATCATCCGAGTTTTCGGAGGTGTGGCACCCGTCTTCCAATTCAGTCAGTGTGTTTGCAGGTGCGGCCGCAGTTCTCCAGTGAACACTGCAGCTGTCTATGACAGTAGGTTAAAATACAGTGGCCATACAGTTGAAAGGGAGAGCTACGCTTTAGTGAGCAGCGATAAGATATTGCGTGCTCATGCGCGCGCCCCCCACACACACACGCATGCATACTGCGTGCTCGTGCTCCCCCCCACACACTGTATGGCTGACGAAGGTGCCCAATCCCCTGTCGGCTGTGCTGTGCTCCCCCCCAACAGAGTTCCAGATACCATGCTGGGAGCCCACCCCAGCATGGCAACATATTGTATGACCAACGGGGGTACTCAATCCCCCATCGGCTCCACTGTCCCTGCCCCAAGAGACTACAGGGTGCCACGCTGGGAGCCCACTCCAGCGTGGCAACAGATCGTATGGCTGACTGGGGTGCCCAATCCCCTGTCAGCTCCACGGACCCCCCAAACAGCTTTCCAGCTGCCACGCTGGGAGCCCAATCCAGCGTGGTACAAGTCCCGCATTGTCTAAGTTAAACAAAAAAAAACCTTCCCTCGCTGACTGTCCTGACCCAATCTTCCCCCACTGGTGCCCACCCTCTGTGCACCGTGCCTCCCCACACCCCCTCCTCACCCCATACTTACCTCCGGAGCTCGATGTGACTATCTTCGGTGGACTGGGAACACGTCTGCACTCTTCAAAGTCGACCGCGAACTGAGGAAATGCCGGTAAGCTGTATAATGTAATAAATAGGGTTTTTCAACTTTAGTGCATATCTCGGCATTTTGGGGAATTGTTTCACAATTTTATATGGGTTTTAGACCCACCTCGCGAATTCTGTCACCGTCATGACGTTAATCAGCCCCGAAAGGTGATTTCGCGGTCACTGCGCGGAAGCACCTTTTGGGTCCAATTTATGAAATGATAGTGTCACAGTTCATGAGGTAGGCCCCCAAAAACCTTATGTTGAAAAATTTGGTGAAACAATTCCCAAAAATGACTGTTTTACGAGCATGCGTTGTGCTGTTCCTACGCACGCTCGTAAGTTTGCAAATTTTCAATATGTTCATTCCAAATTTTCACCATTGCCATTTTACCATATCTCCTTATGAGCAGTACAGCTGTAATTTCTCACATCTGACCCAAACTGTGTTTCCGCGCATGTAAAGCGCACAATGGTGCAGTCAGTGTGCACAATCAATGTTCGGGACAGATTAACACTGACACTGTTCATGATCAGAGGTGTTAAATTGGCTATGTTAAAAATTTTTGTGAAATACATCCATAAAATGACTGTGTTACGAGCGACCATTGCGCAGTTTCCACACACCCTCGTAACTTCATGGATTTCTAATATTTTCAGTCCAGATTTTCACCACTGCCATTTTTCCACACTTCCTTATGAACAACACAGCTGTCATTTTTCACACCATGGCCGAAATGTGTTTTTACACTTCCAGCGCAGAAATACGTGGTCACTGTGGGAAATCACTGTTCGGGACAGATTAAGAAAATCACAGTGACACTGTTCATGAGCGGAGGTTACAAAATCCCTGTGTTGACAATCTTCTGTAAAAAATTCCCAAACTAATTGCATTACGGGTGTGCATTGCGCATTTTCTACGCACGCTCGTGACTTCACCAGTTTTTTAAATATTTGCACTGCAGAATTTCAACATTGCCATCTTTTGCATCTCCCCATGAACAGTACAGCTGTCATTTTTCACATCCTGTTTGAAATGTGTTTTCGCACCTTTGGTGCCAAATGGTGTAGTCTCTGTGTGAAATCAGCTTTCGGCTAACAAACTGATATTGCCACTGTTCATGAGGGTCACAAAAAACATGTTGAAAATTTGGAGTGAAAATGCCAATGAACACCTGAGGCGTTAGGGTTTCCAACCATTACGCCCCAGCCTGTAGAGCTTGAGAGGCATCAGGGGTGTGACTTGACATTCTCGCCTGTAATGCTCATACCATTCCACACCCCGCAGCCAGTGAGAGGCATCGAGGTGTGCCTTGGACTCTTCAGCCCAAAAGTTCAGCTCACTCTCCTATACAGGACCCATCTCACCGTATTTCCTGATGGAATGGGGTGAGCATAAGGGCCAAAGACCCTAAGGAACACTGTGACACTTGTCAGTGTCTGCAGGGTAGGGTGTGGTGAAATGGCGTGGCCGTTGTGCCTGACAACCCAAAGGCACACCCCAATGCCTGTCAGTCTCTGCAGGGTGGTAGTGGGGTTGGCTTCTGTTCAATACTTCACTGCCATTCCTATTATGCAGCTCTGTAACTCCCACACTACCAATGCCAATGCCAGCAAGCAAACATTCGGCATTGACAAACGCTTGTTTCTAAAATGTGATTGTTTGTTGTATCTATCTATCTATCTATCT
Source organism: Neoceratodus forsteri (assembly GCA_016271365.2). Classification (NCBI taxonomy): domain Eukaryota; kingdom Metazoa; phylum Chordata; order Ceratodontiformes; family Ceratodontidae; genus Neoceratodus; species Neoceratodus forsteri. The sequence goes on from CM028138.1 coordinate 154,682,185, forward strand.
ATCTATCTATCTATCTATCTATCTATTGGAAGCATATTCTAGTTAACAAACAACAGGTAAACTTTTTTTTCTAAAATGTGATTGTCTGTTGTATCTATCTGTCTATCTGTCTGCTGTCTGTCTATCTGCCTACCTACTATCTATTTATCTATCTGTCTGTCTGTCTATCTATCTATCTATAATTTTTGTCCAACAGCACTGACCTAGAGCCTGTTTACAGGCATGACCCAAGGCAAGGGCTACACAGGGAAGAATACAGCAAACAGTCTGAATAGCAAGGTACAGTACATGTACCAAAGCAGTACAAGAACAATAATAAACTGAACTTATTTAGAAATTTATGAAGATACATTTTATGAAATACAAAAGAAAGAAAAAAGAAAATACAAAATGTGCAGGGGCAAACTGAGTAAGGTCTGTAAGAGTAGAGATAACAGGGTGCAGCATACCAGAGTGCACCATGGTATGGCTAGCTATACATGTAGGCCCAGATATTCAAAAGGGTTGCTCCATGCGCAACAGGGTTGCGCATGCACAAGTCCTACATTGCGCCATTCTGCGATATTCAGCAGGAGGCAGTTGCTCCACTGGCAACAGGTTGCGCAAAAGAGCAATGCAAATGAATGCATGCTCAACAGGAGGGGGAGGAACCATGCATAACCTGCGCAACCTGATATTCAGTCGGGTTGTGCAGAGTTGTGCATGCGCAACCCCAACCTGCGCCTGCACAACCTTGAGCCAAAAGGATCAAGTTGAGGGCCACCACGGGTGAGCTGCTGCTGTATTGCAGGGTGCAACACAGCAGCTGCCACCCCTGGCTGGCCCCCAACTCGGTCCCTGTGCCCCTCCACCAGCCCGATCGCTGGCATCACAGTTCATGAACCCCCACATTCTCTCACAGCCCGATCGCGGCAGTACATGGCTCGCCTCACAGCCCATCGCTGGCAGTACAAGCACAGCAACCCTCACACACAGCCAGCCCGGTCGCGGGCAGAACCTGTATGTCTCGATCAAGGCAGAATGGGTTCTCCTCATCTGGCTTTGAGACCAGTGACCGCAGCTGGATCGGGTACGAAACACAGCAGCACTGCTTTCTGGTGTCTAGTGTCCTTCCCCACCGCCCACGGCTCCTCCACCCGCCTCCCCCAGCCGGCGGAAGGACAGCATCCCACCTCAGCGCTCGGCCGAGCCGATCAGCCCGCTGCACGCCATTGCGGAAGCAGCCAATGGGCGTAGCCCATGTCGGGAGCATGACAGTCCAGACGGTGGAACATCATTCACAAAATCTGACTGTCATAATGCATGGGCTGCACGCCCATTGGCTGTAGCTCTGCACCACTGGGCGGCAGCCCTACCGACAGTCAGTCGGCGGGCGGGCGGGCGCAGGCGGTGGATGCTGTCGCCCGGCCGCGGGGGAGCGGGTGAGGGCTTCGTGGGTGGGTGGGGGGACACTAGACACCAGGGAGATGTTTGGGGGGTTGTGCGACATTCTGCCCACGATTGGCTTTACGGTCCACTGGACCACCAGGGAGTTATTCGGGCTGTGGGGAGGGTTACTCCCTGCCCGCCATCGGGCACTGGGGGCCATAGGTTCTGCCCGCGATCGGGCACTGGGGGCCATACAGGTTCCACCTCGATCGGGCTGTGGGAGATGTGTGGGGGTGACATGTACGGGTTCTGCCTGCAGATCGGGCTGTGGGAGATGTGGGGTGTCATGTAACTGTGATGCCCACGATCGGAGCTTGCATTAGGCGCCGGTCCTCACGGCCGCTGCCTGGCAGGTGGCCAGGAGCAAGTCCTCGGGATCGGCGCACCTACATGCAAATGGCATGCAAATGAGGCCATAAATAGATGCAAATGGCCCTCCCGCGCCTTGCATAAATTATGGCCCATTTGCATGTCACCTTTGAATATCGGAAATTTGGCGATGGCGCAATGGTACTTTGGCGCCACCGCAAGTTTCACTGCTCAACTTGGCAACTGCAGGCTAGTCCACTGCTGCTTACGCGCAAGTGTTGTTTCAAAGAGATTCAGCGATACTCAACAGCTAACCTTTGAATATCACCTCGCCACACCGCGCAACTATTTTGAGCAGCGCAGGGGCTTGCGCCTCAGACTGGCGCAGTTTGAATATCTGGGCCGTAATGTTTTATGGAACGAACGCAGCAAGAATGGTTTAAGAGAATGCAGTGATGGTGAGCATTGGCTAGGAAGAGGGGGGCTTATTCAACAGGGTAGGAAGGGGGATAGAGATGACGGATTCATGAATGTAGATTTGAAGCAAGAGATATGGAAGTAGTGAGCATCAAAAGAGTGAAGATGTGTGGAGAGGGTAAAAAGGGGAGAGATAAGTAGAACAGAGGTGAACCAGTATTAATTATCAAAAGCAGAGTATTGCAAGAGGTGGTGGGCATAAGGGAGGGGAGAGAGGTTGGCATACAGAGAGCAATGCAAGGTGATGCATTGAGAGTGAAATGACAGGAAAGAAATGGGTTCAGTCTGATAATGATGGACTTGGGGGAAGCAGTGTAAACCACATCCATGAAGGCAAAAACCAGCATAATCATCGTAAGTATTATCTGTTAGTGGATTGGGAGTGGGAGCCATGATTTGATGCAGTACTTTGCCAAGCTTAAGGTGGTATTTGTTGTGCATGGTGTCAATGTGGGTGGTAAAACTGAGGTTTTGGTCCAGTCACACACTAAGATACTTGACATGGTGTAATACTTTAAGTGGGTCACCATCCAGAGTCGTGTTGACTGGGATATAATGGAGCTTGGCTAGTCTCTGCCTAGTACCAAATGTCATGGTGAAGGCCTTCTTGGGATTGAGTGAGAGCTGGTTTGACCAGAACCAGCATTGTATGTTGTCATTGTCCCACTGGAGCAACAGCTTAAGCTCACAGTTTGAGGCACCAGATGCAAAGGGCACTTCATTGCCCACATTTATGTGAGTTTACGAAAAAACACAGGTAAAGGAAAGGTCATTTAAGAGGCTGGAGAAGAGTATGGAGCCAAGGATGAAGTGCTTGGGGATGCTAGACCTAATGGATAGATGGGTGGATAGGTTGTTCCACATTTGGACTGACTTGTGATGGTCTGAGACGTAGGAGTGGAACTAACTAAATGCAAGTTCAGACAGTCCTGCCCCCCAACAACCAAAAGGTGGGGGTGGGCAACAGTATCAAAAATCTTAGTCAAGTCTATAGAAATGGCTGTGATGATCTGACCCTGGTCTATGTTTCCCAGCAAGAGTCAGTGACCCAGAGGAGAGAGAAGATGGTGGAGTGATGTTAGTGGAAACCAGACTGAAAGAGAAAGAGTGGAAGGAGGACAGCTGAACGAGTGCTAATTTTTCCTGTACCTAGGCCAGTACAGGGAGGAGAGATTTGGGACAGCAGTTCCCTTGTGAGAAGGAGTCAACCCCTTTGTGGGGGAGGAATTTATCCTGCTGACAGATCCAGGGGAAGGTCCCAAGCATAGAATGATTTAAGAGAGTGGATAGAGGGGCAGTGATGCCTTGGGCATAGAGGAAAAGGAGATTCGTTTCTAGGCCATCAGTGCTATGCCACCTAGAGGGATCAAGAAAGAGCAAAGAAGTAAGGGTAGTCCCTGAAGTGATGGAGGAAAAGAAAAAAGAGGAAGAAGTAGGGCATGAGGGCAGAAAGGATGGGAGAGGTAGGATGGACATGGTGGGGAAGAGGAGAGGGATTAAAAGCTAGAGGTGAAGAGCTGGTTAAAGGCATTTGCAACCTCAGGGGTGTCACAGATGACTGAGTTTCCTGGATTGAGGACATGGGTGTTTGACTGAGTGGGAAGATCAAAAAGATAGTGAATAACTTTGCAGAACTTTTACAAAGTTCTTACAGAATGATTTTAGAGGATACATTCGAGGTGGTAGAAAACTTCAAATATCAAGGGTTCTTACCTGACTCTCACTTATCCTTTCCCTCACATATTGATGCACTTATTAAAAAAACTAAAAAAATGAGATTTGTCTTTTTTACAGAAATAAATCCTTATTTTCTCAGAACTCCAGAACCAGGCTCATACAGGCCACTTTCTTGCCCTTGCTGGACTACGCTGACATTATATACAATAACTGCACAATCACAAATCTTCACAAATTGGGCATTCTGTTCCACCGTGTCATCCGTTTTATAACCAACACTCCAGCCAGAACTCACCATTGTGTCTTGTATAAGGAGGTGAACTGGATCTCACTGACAACCAGGAGAATTATTCATACTTACATTTGGATATACAAAGCACTCCTAAACAAGCTACCCCATTACATTACCTCTGTCTTCCATCATTTACACAGCTCTTGCACTCTGAAAATGTGCATATATCTCCTTAGAAGTGCCCAATTTTCGCACCCATTATGGCAGGGCAGCCATGAGCTATGTCCTCCCTACCATCTGGAATAAGCTTCAAACCACATTAAAACTTCAGACACTAATTCCATTAAGGGCATTCAAAAGTATCATTGACAAAATCACTCCTGAATCCTGCCATTGTATTTAATCCTTCTCCAGCCCTTTATACTACCTCTTCTGTCCTATTCGATCTCGCCTGTACTGGTTCAGCTTATCACTTTTGCACTTATATTATGCATTTGATACTCTTCAGACCTGCGCCAGTTTTTACCTTACTTGTTGTAGTTACTTTATTTTGTGTATAACACTGGTCCTAAATGTAAATTGTTATACTCGTATGATAACATTTTCAACCTTGAGCTATTTTGTATTCTATCATGTACTGTGTGTTATCTTGTTTTTTTTTGTTAAATATGTTCATGCAAGGGACCTCCTTGCAAATGACCTTGCTCACCGGATCTTATCCCTTCACAATAAACTGAAACTAACTTATCAGGGGAGTTAAAGTTGCTCTGAAGTTTGGAGTTAAAATAATTAGATTTGGCCTTCCTGGTAAGGATGAGAGAAGTGGTCCAGAGACATCTTTGGTTCAGCTTTGAGCTGGTGCCCGAAAACTCAGTTTGGCTTCATCAGTTCAGTCAAACTACTTTCAGCTTCCAGTGCAGTAAGTGACATAATAAAAGAGACTACAAATGGGGGTGGTGGGAGGGGGGAGCCTTGAGGTCAGCAATGGATATTAACTTTGGTGCTTACATTCCACTGCTGGGTTGGAGTGTTTGTGGCAGTGTTACACAGTCCCCAGTGAGTAAAACTGCTGTGTCCCACTTCTGAGTTGTAGTAATTGTTAGCATTCATTGTTGAGCATAAGGCTTACTCCTGTGTATTCTCAGTTTTACATCCAAGCCAGTTACTAATATTTTACTGGCTCCATATATTTCACAATTTATAATACCCCCCCCCAAAAATAACCCCACAAGTTATGCATCCTTAAATGTAGGGCATTACATTTACCTTCCCAATGTTTCACCATGCATAGATGTAGAGTTTTTAAAATATTTTATTTTGTTTTTTTACTTTGTTGTATTGATTGAACTGAAGTAACAATTAAGACAGCTGCTAGCTTGCTTGTAATTGACAGACTACATGAGACCGAGGAAGTTACTCATTAAAGCAAGGCAATCACTGATGACACATTTGATGCTGGGGTTGCTGTCCCTTGATGGTGGTCGAGTGAAATGATGGGTCTTATTTAACCAATAATCACTTGGTGTGAGCTGCACATCATATCTGATTCCATACAGCTTGCCGATGATGATATTGTAAAAGTACTGCCTTTAGGAGAACTTGAGTTGGAGGTGTGTGCCATAGTACTTGTGCTGCTGCCACTGCTGGAAGTAGTTAGCTGGACTGTCCTGCTCCCAGTGCCAGTGGGAGTCTGAGGAGATGTGCCAGCAGGGGGTATAGGAGTAGGAGTAGCAGAAGATATGACTTGCTGATCATGGGAACAATCAAACGGATAGCTAAAGTCAATCCATGGTACGTGCAGTTAAGGAAAGGTTAAGAAATCAGTATTGTCAGGATCTAGTCTGGCTCAATGTGGTGAGGCAATATCATCAGTTATGCTGAAACATCTTTCTGAAGTGACCGATGTTGTAGGGCATCCAAGGAAATACAAAGCCAGTTTAGCCAGTGCAGGGTAAATGACTTCCAAGCCATGGCCAAATTTGATACTAGATGAGTTTCCATTATGTACTCTGGTGAAACTTCTAAACCTGCCTTCAAAATGTCTGTGTGGTGCAGGTAGTCAGTGTCAAAAAAGATCCCAAATGTCCTTACTTTTGCTCAGATGATGACGATCCAAATGGTCTTCCATGTCTTCATGCTGATGCCTGGCATGGGAAACATGCAAAGTCAAATGAGGTGCAGGAAAAGTACGAGCAGGAGGAGGCTTGTTCTTGGTTCCCTTCACATTGTGCTGCTGCTGGTCCATTTGAAGTGTATGCAGCAGTTTCTACTTGAATATAGTTGATCTGTCCAGAGGAAATGCACATATCATTATATCTGTGACCAAGTAGTGTTGCCATGCTAAACTGTGTGCCTAATCTAATGTTTTCATACCTAGCTACAGTTTGTGCCAGCAATGTGTCTACCACTTCCATACTGAATATTGCATCCTGCTTGTACCGCTACTGAAATAACTTGGATAAGCTAGTGGTGTCATTACCTCTTCCTCCCCCACCACCATCATCATCATCATCATTGCCACCAGTGCTGCCACCTCACTGACCACAACCACTAGCTTTGCTTTGTTGGGTTGCTGTAGAAGATCTCATATAACAGGGTGTGTCACTCGCATAGACTCCCCAAGGGAACGACCATGCCAAGGGTTGCTGATTCAGCACAGACATCTTTGGTTGCTGGTTCATAAGATCTCAGAAGTGGAATAAGCTGCTGCCCTTCACTGAGGGAGATCAAAAATAGCCAGCTAAGCCCCTGTACAGACTACAAGACTTCTTTCTTTATTTATTTATTTAGTTTTCGCTTACTAGGTAGGTGCACTGGGCAATACAAAGCTTATTAACAGGCAAAACCCAGGATAAGTACAACATCAACCAACATCAGCACAGTGGCAAAATGGTAAAATAAGCACAGTTTTATAGACATCAACAACGTCAAACAGTTCAGTCATGTGAAAAAGATAAGCAGAATACATCATGGGTACAACTGAAAATGCAACAGAAACTGCAACTTATAATAATAATAATGCAGTGCATCAAGTACATGAACATTTACTAGAGGATCACAGGAACTTGTGAAGCTCACTGTGGAAAACTGAATGTGACAGAGAGACCCTAAGGTGCAAGTGAGTACCAAAGTTTAGGGACAAAGAAGAAAAAAGCCTGCTTATTCATATTTGTAAAGCACTTGGGCACAGACAGAAGTGATAGGTAACTAGATCTCAGAATGCAAGTCTGATCAGATTTCGTGAACATGTCGCCATGGGTAGCAGGTTGGGCTAATCTGATAATCTTGCCTATGGTACATTGTAAAGTACAGTATATAACTGACATGAAGTTGGGGATAGTCACCATACGCTCAAGTAAAAACAGCAGTGGTGAGTCAGCCTGGGAACTGATAAGGCAAAGCAACAAATGTTATATGTGGTGGTTAACTTATCTGAGTTACACTTACTCGCCTGAGAATAATGTATAAGACCATAAATAAGGATATGCAACAAGGCACCCTGAGCATTAGCTAGTCTAGCAGTAGGAGTCAGGGCTTATCTGACCCTATAAGCAAGCCTTAGTCTCAGATTGACAGACTTGCAGGTATTAGATATGTGCAGCGTAAATTCAAGGGCAGTATGCAGAGTAAGGCCAGGGTATTTGCAGGAGTGTACAGTGATAAGGGGGAAGCCATCAGAGCAGAAAATAATTAAATCAGGGGAAAAGCCCTCAACTTAGGTGCTGACTTAGGCCCTCTACACACTGGGGTGTTTAAACTGTTTTAACATGATTAAAACGTTTTAAAACTGTCAAGCACGCTTTGCAGTCACTCTTACCATTGATTTAAAACGTTTTTAAAAACTGTGCTTAAACCCCACTAAATACCTAGTCTGGATCACGGTTTTAAAAATTTTTTATTGTTAGCACTGTTTACTAATTAGTGTGGATGCAGTGCAGTCTCTAGCCCTGAAGTCCAATGTCCATCAATATCCCATCACGCCTGGTGTCCATCTCATGGCCAATCTGGAAGTAAAATGCGTGGGATTTGAAGAGCTGTCAAAAGTCTGAGGCAATTGTCACTGGGCAGCTAAAGAATATTAAAATGACAGATTGTGCAGCAAGTTGGTCGGAAGATGCAACCAAGATTTTAATTGATTATCGGTTAATGGAAGCTGTTCAGGAAGAACAGAATAGTTTCCATAAAAACAGTAAGATATATGAGCAAATTTCTGCTCATTTGCTGGCTAAAGGTCAGGATCGGTCTGCAAAGCAGTGCTGCGAAAAATAAAACAGCTTAAGGTTCTATACCACAAAGTCAAGGACAACAACAGAAAGTCCGGTTGTAGTCGAGTAACCTGTGCATTTTACAGTGATCTTGACTGTATATTGGGGAGCCGTCCGACATCTGTCCCTCCAGTCATGATCCAGAGTTGTCGTGGTGTGGAGGATGAAGATTACAATGATCCCCTGAGGATGTTACATTCGAGGTCCTCTATAGTGATGGTATGTTTCCACTATTGTATTAATAAAGTCAATTCCCATCGTATTTCATCTCAGTGCAATTAATTGCAGTGCTAAGCTGTTTCAAGCCTACTCATTTATTTTTTTGTTGTTGTTATCAGCACCACTTCCCTGTCCCAACCTGGTTATGTATTTTGATCTTAATTAAATAATGGATCACCACCTGATTTTTTTCCAGCGGCACTCTCCCCTTTTCCGAACTCCAATGTGACCCAGGTTGTTTGTGAAAAAAAAATTCCACACACACACATTGCAATACAGTGGTCCCCCTTTTTAGAACCTCGACATGAAGGGGTCAGATTGGCCAGTGACAGCTCACAACTCTCTTCTCAATGCAGCCATGCATGAGCCGTGGCCTCGTCAAACACTGCAGAATGGGGGAGGGGGGGCGCTGGGAGTAGCAGCCCAGCATGCAACCTGCTTTTCAATGCAGCTCCATAATACAGGACTGCTGAATTCAATACTAAACTATATTGGCAAAGCTGTTGTCTTTAAAGTGGATACTTCACTGGAGTTAAGCTGTCTGCTTGAAATGGACTTTTTATCTGTCAGAATGTGTCATTCAGAATCTACAGAATCAGATTGCAATGCTCCAGGTCCATTGAAATGTGGAGATCAACATGCGGCACAATCTATGCCTAGTATTGAACACCCAGTTACTAGTGACTTACACAAGTTAAAAAAAATTGGAAAAGGGTGCAGTTTTGTTCTGCTAATTTTTGAGGTTTATTTTTCTTTCTTCTGGTGTTTTGGGCTTGGCAATTTCAGAAAAGCAATTCAGGTGACTTGTCAAGGTCACACAATTAGTAAGTTACCATGATGGGAATCGAATCCTAGTCCTAGAAGTGTAAAAACCTTTTGTTTTAAATTGCTGTACATCCACATTTCAAGAAGTAGATTTGCTCAGATAATGTCTCAGCTGGCCCTGATTACTAGGGATGTCCCTCATTTTACCCCTCAAAATTGCCTTGTACCCAACACATCCCTCATGGAAAAGGTACTACTCATACAGTGAAGGTTCTGTATATTCAGGGTGTACAGCAGAACTTCATAATATTCTAAATAAAACATAAACTTTGTTCATGTACAGGCAATGGTTCCCATTGTGTTCTGAGCTTTTGTCTCACTATTTGAGGATGTGCCCCTCATTATGAAAGTAATAGTGTCCCTCATTGCCCCTCATTTTGATTGCCCAGGTCTCTCATTTCAGTAACAAAAAGGTTGAGAGGTATGAGAAGAGGAGACACCATAGCTCATAAGATGTTCTTAAGGACCACTTGGCTCAGGCATCCCAGTGCCAAAACAAAAGATTGGGGGTGGGGGGGGGCTCTGTGTTACAAGGCACAGAAATGACTGTTTCTAGTCTTTAACTTCTGAAAATAACTTTCCCATTCGGGATTCAATGGACTCCAAATTTTTAGTCTTGACATATTGGCACCCCACCTCATGGACACGAGTCTAATATTGTTAATGCACCCAAAAAATGGGTTTTGGTGTGTTCACCCCCAAAATCACATTTGGGGCGCATTAATAAAATTACAAGTGTGTGTGTCCCCGCATTTATACGAACATACGAATGCGCCAGCAGAAACAGATCATCCGATCTATCTAAGTCTGCTCGAGTGTGCAGCTAGCACCCCTAGTTTGCAGCTGCCCCACCCCCTCCCATTTGTCATCCCACTGCCATCCCCCACCTCCCCCTTAGCAACATCTCACACTTGTTCCCACCCACCTTTCTAATAAAAAAATATCTGACCATATAGAGGGCGTGTACTTATGTGCATAGTACAGCAAAGGACGCAAACTTCTTGGGCAAACAGCCCGAACATAGCAATTCTGTGGTGGCAGCCGGGGCCACAGACTGTATCATGCCAGTGATGCCACTCCCTTATCAGCCTCTCCACATAGTTTCTGTTTAGCTCACTCATTGATCTTTTCTGTGGACCACATAGTATGAATGTGTCTCCCTCTATCTAGGTGATTTGGTCTATATGCTGTTCGCCAGCAAAACTGGACCGACTTCTAAATTTTTACCCACTGATTTTTTATTCTTCTACAAACAGCAACCTGCACCTGTTGTACAATATGCTTCAGAAGGTTTTATTAAAGGGGAATTTTTTGATGTTGTTTCTTCACTGAGTAAAAACATGGAATTCCATAGCCAGGCTATACTTCCGTCTTATTCATGTACTTGTCGCTGAAAACTGAACAATTAAATATAAATCAGCATTTCTTTCAGATCATTATCCCAATCATAACGTAGGTACGTGTGTGTGTTGTCTATAATACAAAATTACATAAACTACTATTGATTAACTTCCTCTGTGTCATTATCCTTTCCGTGACGATATCCCATGATATACCACACCCTGTCGTGCATTATTGCTTAATTATGAACTGGTTAGCGAAAATGTAGGAAGCTTTGAAGCTGTGATGATATCTAGCTACATTATCAAGGCTTCAAACAGCCTCCAGCCACCAGCCTCCTCACTGACAACAGCAACAAATACATCCATACTGAAGCTGCACTCAGTAAGACCAGCTTCTCACTCATTATCACGTGCAAATTCAAAAGCACTGGCCTTCGGCAACAGCATGCGAGCGGCAGTAACAGACAAGTGATTTATTTTTTTTCTTATAAAAAAAGAGAAACCAGAGACCCTCATTCGCACACAAACCACTGCTCAAACTACAAACTCTTGCCCCACCAAAAGAAAACCACAAGCCTACCATGTACAAAAACTGCCAGTCTTCTCTCAGAGCTTGGTCAGAGCTCTGCTACTAACTCTAACAGTAACACCCCCAACGAATCGCATCAAGATCCAACTTTTTCCTTTTTTTTTTGACAGTTTTAAACAAAAAGCCGTACCGAGCATCATCTTCACAAAAGGCGCATGGCGGTGCACAGATTATCGGCTCCCCAACTTCTCTGTCAGCTTTACTTACCAGTCCTCCCCACTGCCATTCTCAGCATCTAATTCAGAGCAGTTTCTTGCAGTACCAAAAATAAAATAACGAATAAGGTGCAGTGTCCACAGAGACTAATATAAAAAAACGACAATGAGAACAAGGGGTCACCCAGTCACTGAAGCTCCACTTCCTCCTTCATGGCCAATAACTGCCACATGCTGTCCACAGCCCTCCAGGAACAATTTTTTTTTAAGATATTCCTCCAACACCCCAAAAACACATTTTAAAAATGTTTTAACATTTGTTCTTTTATTTTTTTTTACCTAAAAGATGTTAAAACCAGTTCATAATAGCAATAAGTCACTCCAGGATGTGGTATATCATGGGATATTGTCACTTCTTGGACGGTTGGACACACTTGGCCTGTGGCCTCGTGCCCAACCACCCGAGGCGTGATGATATCCCATGATATACCACACCCTGTCATGCCTTATTGCTTAATTAGGCACTCCAGGGTGTGCGTCATCACTGAATAACATCGTTGGCCCATTGCTTCCATCCACACTAGGTGTGACGTTATTCAGCAATGAAACACACCCTGACATGCCTTATTGCTTAAAGGCAATATGAAAAAAAAAAAATGAAGAATCAAATATAAGTTTAGTATGCAATGCACATGTTTGACTGAACAGGCCCATTTACGTGTGTGACATGTTTGCTTTATTTATACTTACCACAATTATAACAAGCATTTGTCAATGCCGAATGTTGATTGCGTTGGTCCACTGAGCTCACTCACTGCCCTGTGTCACTCACTCGTTCTGTTTCTCCCGGTGCTGCAGGCTGCTCTTTTGTACTGGGCTCCTGCCTGCATTGACATGTTTTTCTGCCCACAAACAAATCTGCAGCTGTCCCGACAGGGCTCTGTTGAGATGGGTCACTCCCCCTCTCTCACTCGCTCATTCTGTTTCTCCTGGTGCTGCAGGCTGCCCCCATGTACTGGGCTCCCACCTCTGTTGGCAGCCTTTTCTGCCCACAAAGAAATCTGCAGCAGTCCTGACACAGGTCTGGTGAGCTAGCTCACTCCCCCTTTCCCACTCACTCGTTCCGTTTCTGCCGGCGCAACAGGCTAACCTTTTGTACTGGGCTCCTGCCTGCGTTGCCGCCTTTTTCTGTCCACAAAGCAATCTGCAGCAGTTACGATAGAGGTCTGTTGAGCTCACTCACTCCCCCCCTCTCTCACTCATTCGTTGTGTTTCTCCTGGTGCTGCAGGCTGCCCTTTTATACTTGGCTTCTGCCTGCATTGGCACCTTTTTCTGCCCACAAAGAAATTTGCAGCTGTCCTGACAGAGTTCTGTTGAAGTTGCTCTCTCCGTCTGTCTCACTCGCTCATTCTGTTTCTCCTGGTGCTGCAGGCTGCTCTTTTGTACTGGGCTTCTGCCTCTGTTGGCAGCTTTTTCTGCCCACAAAGAAATCTGCAGCAGTCCTGACACAGGTCCGTTGAGGTAGCTCACTCCCCTTCTCTCACTCGCTCGTTCCATTTCTGCCGACGCTGCAGGCTGGCCTTTTGTGCTTGGCTCCTGCCTGCGTTTCCACCTTTTTCTGCCCACAAAGAAATCTGCAGCAGTCACAATAGAGCTCCACTGAGCTCGTTCTCTCCCCCTCTCTCACTCGCTCACTCTGTTTCTCCTGGCGCTGCAGGCTGCCCTTTTGTACTGGGCTTCTGCCTGCGTTGGCATCTTTTTCTGCCCACAAAGAAATCCTCAGCCGTCCCGACAGAGCTCTGTTGAGATTGCTCACTCCACCTGTCTCACTCGCTCATTCTGTTTCTTCTGGTGCTGCAGACTGCCATTTTGTAGTGGTCTCCTGCCTCTGCTGGCGCCTTTTTCTGCCCACAAAGTAATCTGCAGCAGTCCCGACAGAGCTCCATTGAGCTCGCTCACTCCCCCTCTCTCACTTGCTCGTTCCATTTCTGTCGGTGCTGCGGGCTGCCCTTTTGTACTGGGCTCCTGCCTGCATTGCTGCCTTCTTCTGGCCACAAAGAAATCTGCAGCAGTCACAATAGAGCTCCACTGAGCTCGCTCACTCACTCCCCCCTCTCACTCATTCGTTCTGTTTCTCCTGCCGCTGCAGGCTGCCCTTTTGTACTGGACCACTGCATGCATTGCTGCCTTTTTCTGCCCAGAAATAAATCCGCAGCAGTCCCGACAGAGCTCCGTTGAGCTCACTCACTCCCCCTCCCTCACTCGCTCATTCTGTGTCTCCTGCTGCTGCAGGCTGCCCTTTTGTACTGGGTTCCTGTCTGTGCTGGTGGCTTTTTCTGCCCACAAAGACATCTGCAGCAGTCCTGACACAGCTCTGTTGAGCTTGCTCACTCCACCTCTCTCACTCACTCGTTCCATTTCTGCCAGCGCTGCAGGCTGGCCTTTTGTACTTGGCTCCCACCTGCATTGTTGCCTTTTACTGCCCACAAACAAATCTGCAGCAGTCATGATACACCTCTGTTGAGTTCGCTCACTCCCCCTCTCTCACTCGCTTGTTCTGTTTCTTCTGGCACTGCAGGCTGCCCTTTTGTACTATGCTCCTGTCTGCCTTGGCACCTTTTCCTGCCCACAAAGAAATCCACAGCTGTCCCGACAGAGCTCTGTTGAGGTCGCTCACTCCCCCGTCTCACTCGCTCATTCTGTTTCTCCAGGCACTGCAGGCTGCCCTTTTGTACTGGGCTCCTGCCTCTGTTGGAATCTTTTTCTGCCCACAAGAAATCTGAAGCAGTCCCGACAGAGCTCCGTTGGCCTCACTCACTCCCCCGCCTCACTCGCTCATTCCGTTTCTGCCGGCGCTGCAGGCTGCCCTTCTGTACTGGGCTTCTGCCTGCATTGCCACCCTTTTCTGACCACAAAGAAATCTACAGCAGTCACGATAGAGCTCCACTGAGCTCGTTCACGCCCCCTCTCTCACTCGCTTATTCTTTTTTTCCCATCGCTGCAGGCTGCCCTTTTGTACAAAGCCCCTGCATGCATTGCTGCCTTTTCCTGCCCACAAAGAAATCCACAGCAGTCCCAAAAGAGCTCCGTTGAGCTCACTCACTCCCTCTCCCTCATTTTCTCATTCTGTGTCTCCTGGAGCTGCAGGCTGCCCTTTTGTACTGGGCTCCTGCCTGAGTTGTCGCCTTTTTCTGCCCACAAAGAAATCTGCAGCAGTCCCAGCACAGCTCAGTTAAGCTCGGTCACTCCCCCACCATTCGCTCGATCCTAATCTGTCCCAAACACTGATTTCAGACAGTGACTGTGGTATTCTGCACTGGAAGCGTGGAAACACATTTCGGCCAGGATGTGAAAAATGACAGCTGTACTGTTCATAAGGAGGTGTGAATAAATGCCAGTGTTGAAAATCTGGCGTGAAAAATTACTAATTTGCAAACTTACAAGGGTGCATGGAAACTAACATACTAACATACTAACATACTAAAAAGCCAGCAGAATAGGCTAAATGGTCTGTCTTGTCTGCTCAAAAGCCAGCAACCTAATGGCTACCCACCTCACCAGCCCCTCTAGCCCTCGAGAGTGTCTTCTCTAGCTTGTTTCCCCTTGAACCTATCCCACCCTCCCTTGAAGCCCTCCACTGTGCCCTCTGCCACCAGCATCCCAGGAAGTGCATTCCATGGCTCCACCATCCTCTCAGTGAAAAAATGTCTCCTACGTTCTCCCCCTGTAATTTCCCCACTCCAAGTTCCACCCATGGCCCCTGGTCACTCCCCCCTTCTTTAGCCTAAACAGCTCCTTGGTTCTACTCCTGATTATTCCCTTTACATACCTGAGAACCCCTATCATGTCTCCCCTATCCCTCTCCCCTGTCCCTCCTCTCCTCCAGTGAGTAAAGCCCAAGCTCCTCCAGTCCCTTCTCATAAGGCCTCCCCTCCATGCCCCGAATCATCCTGGTTGCTCTCCGCTGGACCCTCTCCAGCAGTGCTATGTCCTTCTTCAGATGAGGTCTCCAGAACTGTACACAGTACTCAAGCTGCAGCCTGACCAAGGCATTATACAGAGGGAGGCTCACTTCCCTGCTTCTGGACGTAATTCCCCTGGCTATGCAGCCCAATATCCTGTTTGCCTTTGTTGCAATTTTTCTACAATTTTCAGAATTATTCATTTTAACGTCAACCACCCACCCCTAAATCCCTTTCTCCCAATGTTGCTTGCAGTGTGACCCCCCCCCCAGGGTGTATACATGGCCCGGGTTATTGACCCCCAAATGAAGTACCTTACATTTCCTGGCATTAAATTTCAATCCCCATCTCCTTGACCACCCCTCCAGGGTATCCAGATCCCCCTGGACTGTCTCCCTTGCTTCCTCACTATCCACCAGTGCTCCCAATTTTGAATAATCTTCAAAGAGACTCAACCTATTCCTAACCCCCCTTCCTATATCTGAGACATAGGCATTGAACAAAAGTGGCCCGATACTGAACCTTGAGGGACTCCACTGATTACCTTCCTGGGGGAGGATATTATCCCACCCACCCACCATTACCCTCTGTAGACACCCCAAAAGCCAATTTTCAACCCAGTTTAGCTCCTGTCCACCCACCCCCATCTCCCCCATTTTTGCTATCAGTCCATTATAAGGTACTGAATCAAACGCCTTGCTGAAATCTAGGTATAGGATATCCACCAGCCTATGTCTATCCAAGGCCCCTGTCACCCAATCATAAAACTCTACAAGGTTGGTCTGACATGATCTCCCCGGGACAAAGCCATACTGTTTATCATCCTGGTGCCCTAACCTTTCCAACTGCCTCCCAAGCCTCTCCTTGATAAAGCCCTCCATTACTTTGCCCACTGCAGACGTTAGACTGACTGGCCTATAGTTCCCCATCTCCTCCCTAGACCACCCCTTATGTACAGGCACTACATAAGCCACCCTCCAGTCCTGTGGCACCCATCCTGTCTGCAGAGAGATGTTAAAGAGTGCAGCCAGTGAGGTTGCCAGCATATCTGCCAGTTCCTGCATAACCCTCAGATGTATTCCATCTGCCCCAGCACCCACAACACACGCTCGTAACACAGTCATTTTAGGAAGTTTCCTCACAAAATTTTCAACATAGGCATTTTAAGACCTCAGCTCATGAACAGTGTCAATGTGATTTTCTTAATATAGCCTGAACACTGATTTCCCACAGCGACCGGGCTATTGTGCTCCGGGAGAGTGAAAAGACATTTCAGCCAGGATGTGAAAAATGACAGCTGCACTGTTCACAAGGAGGTGTGGCAAAATGGCAATGCTGAAAATCTGAAGTGAAAACATTGCAAAGTTGAGAAGGTAGGAGTGTGCATGGAAACTGTGCAATGCACATTCGTAACACACTCATTTTATGGACTTCATCACCAAATTTTCAACATAGGCATTTTAGACTCTGCTAATGAACAGTGCCACTGTCATTTTCATAATGTGTCCTGAACATAGATTTCCACAGCGTACCACGCTTATTCTGCGCTGGAACTGCGAAAACACACTTCAGCCACGATGTGAAAAATGACAGCTATACTGTTCATAAGGAGGTGCAGAAGAATGGCAAAATTGAAAATCTGGAGTGAAAATATTATTAATTCATGAAGTTATGAGGGTGCATGCAAACTACGCAATGCACACTCGTAACACAGTCATTTTAAGGAGTATCGTCACCAAATTTGCAATATAGGCATTTTACTACCTCTGCTAATGAACAGTGCCACTGTCATTTTCTTAATCTGTCCTGAACACTGATTTCCCACAGTGACCACTCTATTCTGCACCAGAAGTGCGAAAACACATTTTAGCCGAGATGTGGAAAATGACAGCTGTACTGTTCACAAGGAGGTCTAAAAAAATGCCAATTTTGAAAATCTGGTATGAAAATATTGCAAATTTGCAAAGTTACGAGTGTGTGTAGCAACTGTGCAACGCACACTCATAAAACAGTCATTATTTGGATTTTTCCCACCAAATTTGCAGTATAGGGTTTTTGAGAGCCCACCTCATGAACTCTGGCACTGTCGTTTCATTAATCAGTCCTGAAAGGGGATTCCATGCAGTGACTGCAATATCACCTTTTGGGCCCGAATAACACAATGACAGTGCCAGAATTCAAGAGGAGGTGTCCCAAAAACCCCATGTTGAAAATTTGGTGCCAAAATTCCCAAAAATGCCTGAGATATGCACCAAAGTTGAAAAAACCCTATTTATTCCATTATACAGCTTACCAGCATTTCCTCAGTTCGCAATCGGCTTTGAAGAGCGCAGATGTGTTCCCGTCCACCAAGATCGCTGCGCCGGACTCTGGAGGTAAGTATGGGGTGAGGGGGTGTGGGAGGTAGGTGTGCAGTGGGTGGGTGCGGGTTGTGGGAGGGGCAGGGAGACCACTGAGGACCTTTCCTTTTTACAGGTTAAAAAAAGACATCACGGACCATTTTTGATTTTGGTAGGCATGTGCACGCTGGGTGGGCCCTCAGAGTGCCAATGGAGTCTTTTTGGGGTAGCTGTAGCCGATGGTGGATTGGGCACCACCGCCTGCACACAACAAAGGGGTGGGACATTATGCCAATGAGGATTAGGCACCCCATCGGCAGACAACAAAAAGTGGGGAGGTTACATAATGTCGATGGGGAGTGGGCTCCTCGTCAGCAACATAAACCTTGGGGCACTGAAGCCAATGGATTGGGGCCCCCATCGGCAAACAAACACGGTGGGGGCACATGCTGCTGAGGGGATTGGACATCCCTCGGCGGTGGGGTTAATATTGTTTGAGAACATGGTGGCAAGCCACCGCAATGTTCACAAACAATATCAGTGTTTCAAGGTTCCGCCCTGCAATGATGGGTCGCTCCCTCATTGCAGCGAATGGTTGACGCTGGAAATATGAGGTGGCCTCTGATTGCAGCGGCTAAAATTTTACAAGTTGGTGGCACGCTGGCTGAACTAGTGTCAGCTGCAGCATGCCACGGCATTGGGGGAAGCGGGCCAAACCTTTAAAGGCTGTGGAGGCATTGGCCACAACAGTGCTGTACCTCCACAACCTGCTCCTGGAGAAAGCTACCACAATATGTTTCTTGCGCATGCACGCAATCAACATAAAAAGGGTTTGAGACATACAGCTTTCTGATTGGTTGCAAACATTCTATCAGCCCTATGTCAATCTTTGATTAACATACATGTACATCATATGCTGAACAAGGTTTAACACTATTAAAAAAAACACTTTTGTTATAATATCAATAAGGCACTCCCAGGGGTCATGTTAATGGTCAGTTAATCACCCTCTAGGGGCATGTAGCACTCAGCTATGCCTTGTGCCACATTACACCCCTAGAGGGTGATTAACAGACTATTAACATAACCCCTGGTCATGCCTTATTGCTTAATTCTCGCTTAATGGTAACATTTTTTTTTTTTACTTAACATAAAAATTAACATAAGCATAATTATTTTATAATTAATGGGCTTCCCTTTTTCCCATTGGGAAACCGTGGCGTAATTTGCCATTATAAAGGAGCATTTATAACGGCAAACACGTGCACGGTTTTCCCCACACTGTGCATGCTCAAACTTCTCGCTCGCTGTGTCCTTCCTGAACAGGAAACCATTCCCCTACGCAAACCCACCATGGAGAAAAACTGCCATGGACACGCGGCAGTAAGTAATTTTTAAAATTAATTCAGATGTTCTACATGGCTATCGGATTGACCCCCACGACAATATTTTAAATAAAGTGAAAGTGGACCTCGCGCGCTGAGGTAATCTGACTGCGCCGGCACAGCAGTCTTTTTTTTTTTATTTTTTATAATTGCTGAAATGAAAAGAAAGCCTTAATTATATAAAATAAAATATAGATCCTAGTGTGTGCAATTTACACACACATCCTCGGGTTTGATGTTACGATAAACCCCTCGAGCTTCGCTCTTGGGGTTTATGTAGCATCAAACCCCTCGGGTGTGTGTAAATTCTCATTACACACCGAGACCCATACTTTATCCTATATGTTACACTTTTTTGATCTGTTACAGACAATGACACTGCACAAAACAGCGACAGTACGGAAGTCCAGCTAAATGATGAACCTGCTGGTTTTCCAACTGAAGAGAGCATGGGTGATGAAGAAGCAGGACCGTCAAGTCATCAGCATCTGAGATGGAACGACCCAAAAAGAGATCAGCGCCTGAGCCATTAACAAAATCTATGTAGGAAGAAAAGGCAAGGATGCAAGAATTAACAGACTGTGGTTTTGAGCCTACAATGAAATAACTTGTTGAGCAACATAATAAAATTCTTGAAGTAGTAAGAAAAAGAGCAGAAGCAGAGAGGGAAGTGGAGGAGAAATTTAGGAAGCACAAGGCAGAGCAAACCTCAGAGTTTTTCAAATCATTGCTTGCAATACTGGCACCCAATAGTCAGGGGTGTTCAAACCCCACTGCTCCCAGTCAGGGACAAGTAAATGTATGTGAAGGGCAAGTACGAAAAGATAGCCACAGTCATGGAAGGACATGTCATAAAAGCTTTGATTTGAGCACAACAGCTCATTGTAGTATAGAGCAATCAGCTCCACCATTTTCCTCTCCTGTTACTGTTACTGGTGCTCAGTCAGGCATGGGCATTCAGCAGCAAGTGTTAATATGTGACCAACAGCATGTGGGTATGCAACAGCAGCATACTTTACAACAGTCAGGTTCGAGTACTGTTCAGTATATGGGTCACATTTCTTCTGGTCAGTCATGGAATCTGACAGAAGAGTTAATGTCAGACAAAATGACTTGGACAACACTATAATGAATGAAGTCTGAATCATTATTGTGAACTAGACTTCACATACTTTGTTCATTTGCAATGTTCACAAGTCTGATATAACTGTTTTCAAAATACTGTTATTTTTACTGATTTGTTTCTGTTGGGTTATGCTTCTTGTCTTGTCAAAAGGAAAAATAAAGAAAAGAAGACACAAAAATAGTTTTTGGATCAATAATTTATCTGACAACATTACATAAAGTATAACAGTTAAGTATTTTATCTATAAGTTACAATACTATATAATAATAACTGGCCAGCAATTTTTTCGATAGGCTTAGCCAGTTACAAAACACGTGCCACGTCAGTCCCACAGGAGCCATTCCTGGTTGGCTCTCCACTGTTAATGGGCGGGCTCAACACTGTGAAAAACATGGCGGCTCCTCATCACGCTTACCGAGGAGCCGCCACACCAGGAGTTGTCATGTTGCTTTTTTATTTAAAAAAAACGTATCTGGTTGATCCTGCTGTCCACAACCTGCACTGCAGAACAATTCCCCAGAAATGAAATGGCTCAGATGTGCTTCACGACCCAGGAACAGCTTCAAAGCACTTCTCAAAGGTAAGCGCCATCCCAATAGTCTGAAACCCCAAAGTAAAAAGAAACAGCTATTAACAAAAAAAAAGACTCCTCATGATGAAACTCTCTTTTCTCACTAACACGGAGAGAGAGAGAGAGAGTGTGAGAGTGTGGAGTGTGTGTGTGTGTGTGTGTGTGTGTGTGTGTGTGTGTGTGTCTGTGTGTGAGTGTGTGTGTCTGTAACAGCAGCACAATCCCCTTAGGCAAAACACTGCTGACATGCTATTATAATTAATAAAAAATTGGAAAGTGTGCTTAAATTCGAAATTAAGCACACTTCCCCATCCATTATTGTATATTTTATATTATCTTACAAGTGATAAACAATGTAACTGTTATTAAACATTCATTTATGCATATAATAAACATATTAATATACTAGAGAGTAAGTTAACTTTCAGTTGTTTTTAATTCAACCATGAATGTATTTATCTGAACAGAAGAAAAATTGTTATTGTTCTTAGCATATCTATATAATTTAAGCAAAGTAGATGAAAAACAATCCGTGATATATAAATAAACTGCTTCTAAATTAATCATTTTATTGTCACTCATGGTTATTAATGTTGTCCCTGCTCTAATTTGAAAATTGCAGTACAAGGGCATCTTTGATAACTATAGCTTGCCTGTTCATTGCTATAACAGAGGTGTTCTCTGTAATGGCAACATCTGACTCCATAGACAGCATGTGGACATGGTCCTCCATTGTCATCCAATCTGAGATGAATTGCTCCCCCTTGTTCTTGCAGATGTTGTGGAGAATACAGCAAGCTGATATTACCACAGGTACATTGTTGATGCTGAAATCACTATGTTTCAGCAGACAGCGCCATCTTCCCTTCAGGCATCCAAAGGTACATTCCATCACCATTCTTGCTTTACTAAATCTGTAATTAAACTATCTTTTGACATGGTTGCCATAGTCTGAGTATGGCTTCATGACCCATGGTAGGAGTGGGTATGCTGGGTCACCAAGGATCATGACTAGGACATTGACATGATGGATAACACATGTTGTGGGAGGGAACAGAGATCCATTCAGGCCCTTTTCAAAAAGAGCACTGTTCTTGAATACACATGCATTATGCACATTGCCAGGCCAGCCTACATTGATGCCCATAAATTTGTACTTGTGGTCTACCAAGGCTTGCATTGTGATTGAATAAAAACATTTACGGTTATAGTACTCGGTGGCATTGAAAGGTGGGCAGATTATTAGGAAGTGTGTTCCATCTATGGTGCCTCCACAATTTGGAAATCCCCATTCGTTTTCAAAACCAGCAATCACCTCTTCTATGTTGTTAACTGATATAAATCTTGGCATCAAAACCTTCACTATTGCCTTGCATACATCAACCACAATCTGTCCCACGGTTGAACGACCAACCCCAAATAGGTGACTGAGCATGCGATACTCGATATTTGTGGCTAATCAACACAGAGCTATTGTCACCCTCTTCTCCACCTTAATAGCTTTCTAAGTCGTGTGTCTCATCTCCGTATAATTGGTCCAGTTTCAGCACACAGCAATTGAAACATCTCTTTCGACATTCTGAAATTTTCCAACCATTCTTCATTATTCCAAATAGGCAAAACGATGTCTTCCCACCATGAGTCAGTCTGAGTAACAGCCCACACAGTACGATTAACTGTACCACCAACATTGGTGCATTTTATCACATTCTGAATGTACATTAATGCTTTAAGCATATTGTACGTTACTTGTGCCACATCTCTCTGTCTGTGTCTATGGTTATCCTTGAGCAAGCTCAACTTTTTCTGCAGATACCGTTTTCTTGCAATAAAATGTATGCATGACACGATGACCGCTGTTCTAATACCTGCATTCAGCATTACACAGATATCACTCATCCGCAAGAAAGTATTCCAATCAGTTCTGATCTTTAAAGGTAGTTCAGTTTTCCCTGCTGAGTTCTATGGAAAAGGCGCAGAAGATGAATAGTAGTATATCAACCTACCATTTATCATTACTGAAATTCACTGACTTTAATTAAATTATGTATCTTTTGAGTTGGTAATCTTTTTAGTTTTTTAAATTTCTTATTTCAGCAGCAAGGATATAACAGGAGTTACATTAATGTGCAGTTGTCCCCACCACCATAGACAATATAATGTGCCTCGCTTAGCATTACACAGAGATTCGGAGATTAACGCAATTTATAAAAAGAGTTTCATAATTGATGTAATCTGCGTGTCTGTTAGGATTCCACTAGTACTACCTTAATCCATGTTATATTGTCATATACAGTCTTATCACCATGGCACTTGGTTTCTTCCTGTCAACATTATATCCTATAGCACAGCTGAATGTGTGGAATGATGCATTCTGATTTTCAACCACCATTCTTAACATGTTAGTGGAATAAGTATTTAGTTAAAAATATCAATCTAAATAAAGAAAACATTCAAAAAGTATATTTTTAACATTTTTGTTTTGAAAACATTATTTCTAATACCATTAAGGCATTCCCATGAGTTAGATTAACAGTCATTTAATCACCCCCCGCCCTGGCAATATGGAACTCGGCTGCACCTCTTGCCACATTGCAATCATAGGGTGTGATTAACAGACTGATGGTCTAACCAGTGGTCGTGCCTTATTGCTTAAATATGCAATGTGTTTACTCAAAGAATGCTGTTTATATAAAATATTAAGGATGCAGGACAATTACTCACAAGTTGCAAATCCAACTGTGGTTCATTACATTCCTGCCTAGGCACAAGTCATGATAAATAACCTATTTAAATATTCACTGATGATCTACTGAGTAGTAGTCTGGGGGAATGGTTAGGGTCACAAAACTGTGTGAAAAGGGGGGCTGATGTACTACTTGTTGTACACAATGTTCTGGAGGTGGTGACTTTGGTGGTTCTTTGTGAAACGGGGCAATGAACAAAAAAAATAGTAAAATGAAAAGCAATCAAGATTGTGAGTGTTCATGTTTTAAATAATTTATTTTCAATGTTAACGCCTCCTTTAATGATGAAATTATCACCCCACGCACTGAGTAGTTTCCATAGAGTGTCATCATGTCACTTCATTACACAATTAAAGTACAACTGGATTTATTCACACAGGAAGGTGTGACTCAAATTTCAAGAGTACAGAACATACGTTTTATAAATGAAGTTCCATTTCTAACATTTCCAAAAAAATAAAAAAAAGCTCTACCTGATTTAGAACCCCATTATATCCAACTCCTAAAATAACTGCCATGATGCCATGTAAGCTGCACTATGACATTATTAACTGCACTATTGTCAAGTTAAAGAGAGATATCAGGAAATAGTTGTGCACTCTGGGGGGGCATAGGCTTCCGGAGAAGGTGGATTGCTCAAATTCTGTGTGTGTGTGTGTATGTGGGGTGGGGGGGGGGATTAAAAGGAGGAAGGGACAGATGAAATAGATTGGTTACAAACAGATCAGAAGGTGGGAGAAGGGGAAAGTGAGGAGATTTGAGGCTCTTCCATTTAACATTAATTAGGTGGGAATGGGTAGACAGGATGGACTAACAGGTGTATGTTGCTGACAGACTCAATGACAGATTCTATGTTTCTTTTAGGGGACAGCCTTCAGGGATATATATTATTAAAGTTGAGTCCATGTGGTTAAATCTCTCTTACTCTACTCCCCTCTCACTCCAGTCAATATGTACTACTACTAATATATTAAATTATTGAATAGGACAACTTTCATTTATGAAATCAGACAATGTTTGCCTACAAAACAATCTAATAAAATATGCAGCTTTATCACACCATATCTGAAATGTTTTCCATGATGTATGTTACTTGCTACAGAGTGTAAGGGTGGGGTTGGAGTGGTTGTTAATAATGACATCAACGTTTAATAAATAAAAAGTCACTAGATCGGTACTACTTATTTCGATATATTTTGTTGTTGGCTAACGAAATCTTAATTCAAAAATCTATTACACTTCCTTTCTCAAATTAAGCAACAAGATAAATACTGCATGTTCCTAGAGACAGTAAGAGCAAGAAAGACTTGTGCCCGCATTGACCCAACTTTCAGATAAAGCCTTGACAGCTGTCCCTGTATATCATCATTGTAAAACACGCAATTGTTGTTAAATACTAAGTATTTGTGAATAAAATTAAAAAAGAAAAAAGGAAGTAATGCTTTATTATTTACACATATTTCTTGGATCTTATTTGAGCAATTGCTCATATTGTCTATAGAAAGTGGCCACACTGCATGCCTTTAGGTTTTTCACATAACTATTTAATTATGTTTGTTACTGTACTGTATGTTTAATTGTTGAGCCCCATTTCCAGTTTACAGCTTATATCATTGGGGTTTATTGGCTCATACAGTGGTAACCACTCGTCTGCCTTAAATGTAGAGATATCTTGCCATCTTCCAGTAGCAGACTGAGGCAGACTACACAAAAATCTATACAAGTTGCCTGTTTTTGGCTAACCCTGGCTAACCCCAGCTCCATCAAGGATAACCCCCTCTCACTTTTCAGCTCAATAGACTATACAGAACACTTGTCACGTAACAAAAAAAAAACTGCAACAACGCAGAGTTGGACGATGGCTATGTTCCCCTGGAATGATGAGGCTGATGTTCACGGTTGCTGACCATAATTATGTGAGTGAGTAAGGACAGTTATGGCATGGAGGAACTACTAGGGGCAATTGAGCTACTGTTCCTCATACGGTTCATGGTGGCAATCACGCTTCTAGACCAGACCCAGGACTCGAGACAGGCTAGGGGAGGGAGTCAGTGTGGTAGGGCAATTATGGCTAACTAAAATGAAAAATAATATAAGGTCACTGCAAATGAACATCAGTTTTTTTTATAACTGACCGTTCAATGGCTTAGTGGCACCAATCCCTCAGGATGATCAGTGCAAAGCTGTGTTCTGTGCTGTCACATCATGGACTGTAACATGTTGCAATGTGCAATGAAGGATGAAATAATAAGAAGTTTTTTTTTGTATAGCATGATGAATAATCACACAAACTGGAGTAGTGACTAAGTACTTCACATGCTTTGCATCACAGGGACATGTAAGCATTAATCACCGACAGAGGGGGCTCTGCTGGTGGATTAATGCCCGCTGGGGGTTGGTGCCCGGGGGTCCAACCGCAGCGGGCGTCAATCACCGGCAGAGCCTGACACTGGAGGTGATTAATGCGCTTGTAACATAGGCTCGTTGTGGCGGCAATGAGCCTATGCTATCGGTGTGTGTCCCTCAGTGCCGGAGACCCTAGGGACAGACAGAGACAGTTTGCAGAGTGGCAAGGGTTTTGCAGTGCCATGTTACAAGCAGCAATAAAGTCTTGCTCTAACAAAAATATATAAAAATGGTAGCGGAGGGGTACTTGGAAATAAATGGCTTTCCGCATGAATACCGCGCCGTCGCCGCTAATTGAAACCTTGTTTCCCACCTGCGCATGAGCGTATCCACAGCCAACACAGAGCACTCACCTAGATGGACGCCCAGAGCACTGACCTCAGCATTTTTCCATTGGCTAAACCACCTGCCGTTCACAAAGCAACCACCATCCGATTGCTCCTTCTCGGTTGTCAGTCACCAGAATGACATCGCCTTTGTCTTGCACATTTGTTTTATGATTGGTTGCTTTCCTTGTCAGTCTCCCACCTTCCAGCCTGCATCTTGCTTTTTATTGGTTGTGGACGCCGTAAGAGAAATCTCCGCGCTAGGCTTTAATCATATTTAATCTACAAAGGTTCCATGACTTTGTGCACAGTTGTGTGTGACATACACAAATAGATCTGCCCAGAAGGCGGAGTATTGCACTCATTCTGTTTGGGTTGTGGCGCTTGGTGTGCTGTTCCGATATGTGTGATGATTCTGCTTTTTGTAACTGACTTTCTCGCCCTGCTCCGGCTACTACATTCCTCTGCTATCCCCGCCTACAGAGACAGCCAGTGGCATGCACTGACACACATGACAGCACCTTCCACTTGTTTGTCTTCTGCTTGTGTGCGATTCGACCCTTGGCTGTGGCTCAGGATTGCATATGTGTCCTATTCCTTATCGTCCCAGTGCTGCACCCTCTGCCTCATGGGCAGTCTGGGTACTACCCCAGCGGGCTCTAATGAGTGCTGCTTCTGTGGACACTTGAGGTACTAACCTAGCAGGCGTTACTGCTGGGTTAATCACCGCTGAGACTCGATCATCTGACCCGTTTCCACCAATCGGTTACCTCCATTTCCCTGCTCTGTCCAGAGCCATGTTACAAGCAAGATTAACTGTGTGAGCATTCTCCCCTACTGTCTCGCGGACAACAGTTCAAACATCATTCTCATGATGACTACATTCAGAAAGGCATAGAAACAAAATGGAGGGATGCCAGTCTTAGCTCTTGGGATAAAAAAAATTTGAAAATAAGCTACTCTGTTGGATGAATTTAAGGACAGTATTTTTTTTCCATCAATGTCACAGGCTCAACATGTTTCCCATCTTGGCAATATAGCAACACGTTAAAGAGCGCTTGTGCAGCTACGGCAAGGGAAAGTATAGAAGATCATTGTCAAATCTGATCACAACTGAAAGTGCAAAATGTCCAACCTAACAAAAAATGGATAGAAAGTATATAACTATACACATCATTGCGCTGTTTTTTTTGGGTGGGGGGGGAATAAATTGCAGACATGGTAATACAGTACATTAGTGTACAGAGAGCTGTTGGAAATGAGGGACAGAGGCAGAAGGCGACCTGGAGCTGGCGCACTTTCATTTCCTGCAAAGATAAGAACAATTTCCCCCATTCTGTTAATACATTTAAAAAAAATACTGATATGTCCTGCAGGTTATGTTTTGGAAATGCTTATCAAAATTAATGGCAACACTGTTTTCGGTCTAGTTTCATTTTTAATGCTTATAATTTTAAACTGAAATAAACTATTAGCGGACCTTTCACACCTGGCATAGGTGAAGCTAGGAGGGTTTCCTGGGTGTGCAGAAACCACATCCCATAATGTTTTCTTACAAAACTGTATTTTTGTACACTGCAACATAACGGGATTTCTTTTGTGTTAAGTTTCTGTTTCCAAACCCTGGCTATGCCTCTGTAAACAACACTCTTACCATAAATATGAGGAGCCAGTGCTAAAAAGGCTTTAAAAACAGTCCTGTGTCAGAATCCTACAAGTACCAGGCAGTTTAATGTCGTGAACAACCATAATCTTGATTACTTTTTATTTTACAATTTTTTTGCACATTGCTCCATTTCACAAAGAACCTCCAAATTCACCACCTCCAGAACACATCCTGAACGCCTGTCTGAATGTAATCATCAGCAGAGTAGTAATGGGGAATTTTTAGTCTGTCAGTGGTCAGAGCGGAACATGGCACACTCCACCATTTCCAAGATGGCTGCCAAACTGTATTGCACAGGCACAACTGCTAGCGCATGCGCAGTAGGGATTGGTGGCAGACTGGCCACGGCGAACTGTGCTGTGTTCCACCATGACAGCCAATTACCTTTTTTTTATTATACATATCCCCCTACCTGACCCTCCCTCTCAGCATCCACAGCCCCCCTCCAGAAACATAACAATGACACTGGAGGTGCCCAGTCCCACAGTGTCACGACCGTGTTCCGGGTTACCTTTTTTTATATATATTTTATGTCCTGCTTTTTGTCCCATTTTTTGTCCATCCCCTTACCTCAGCATGCACACACATGTGGAGGCATGCACACGCCACAATCCGAGGTGCCCTCGTGTGACTTGATGACCCCTCCCACCTACACTATCCACCGGACCTCCACCCAGTGGCAGCAGAACTATGGGGGGTGGGTGACAATCCTCTGAGAGAGGAGAGCTGCCTTCTGGATGCTCAATTCTGCTCTCACCCCCCCCGTGCCAGCTCCCCGACGACCCTGAGACTGTTCCTAAACCTAGGTCACTGGCTTGACGTGAGGTAAGGCAACCAATGCCTCAGCCCTCTGCACCACAGGGCTGGCTCTGGGTGACCTTTGTTTCATATTTTTGCCCTCCTCCCCACCTGAACCTCCCTCTCTGCACCCACCACCCCATCCCTCACCCCAGAAACACAGCAGTGACACTGGGGGTGCCTAGTCCCCCTGTGTCATGATCATGTTCCCTGTGACCTTTTTTTTTAAATATATATTTTTTCTCCCCCCACCTGACCTTCCCCCTCAGCATCCCCCCCCAAGAAATATAGCAATGACACTAGGGTGCCCAATCCCCCCAGTGTTGTGATTAGGGATCCTTGGTCCTGAATTTATTTTGTGTCACCTGTAAAAAAAAAATTGTCCATCGATATCTTTTGTGGCCGTTCCTTCCCCCCTACCTGACCCTCCAAATCAGCACCCACCACCCCACACCCCCCCAAGCCCTTACTTACCCACAGGGGGTCCAACACTGTAATGCTCTCTGGATTGCAGGCACATCTTCACTCTTCAAAGCCAGATGGCAAACTGAAGAAACAGGTATGTGGTTCAATGTATTTCAAAGCAGTTTTGAACTTAGTGTCATAACTTGAGCAGTTTTGCATATTTTTGGTCCAAAATGTCAACATGCCTTCTTTGGAACCCCAGCTCACGAACAATTGTACTATCATTAAACAGATCTGTACTGAAAGGTGATTTTGCAGTCCCTGTGCAAAATCACCTTTTGGACAGGAGAGGAACATTTTCTCTGCCCTTGTTCATGAGTTGGGGTCATAAGAAGGCTATAATGAAAATTTGGTTTAAAAATATTGAAAAAAAAAAAAGTTATGAGCCTACACTGAATTTTGTGAATGCAGGCTCGTAACTTTGGTAATTTTCAATATCTTTCTCCCAAATTCAAAACATAGCCATATCTTTACAGTACCTCATGAGCAAGACAGCTGTTATTCTTCCATCAAAATGTTTTTTACATCCTGAAAGTTGATTTCACAGTCCCTGCAGAAAATCACCTTTCAGGCAGGAGTTAAACATTTTCTCTGCCCTTGTTCATGAGGCAGGATCATAAGAAGGCTATGTTTAAAATGTGGTGCAAAAATATTAAAAAACAACCAAGTTAGCCGGCCCTGTGGCACTGAGGGTTGAGGCGCTGGTCGCCACACCTCGTGTCACACCAATGACCCGGGTTTGGGAACGAGCCCAGGAGCTGGGGGTTGGCAGGGAGGGCGTAGGATCGAGCATCCAGAGGACAGCTCTCCTCTCCCTTGGGTGGGATCCAGGGGCATCCTGGAGTAGTGGTGACCTCCAGTGAAAGCCAGAAGCATTGCTGCTGTGGGGAGCACAGTGGGGGACGCACGCAGCTGACGTCTACGGTGTTCCGTGTTGGTGTCATTGCACGGTCGCGTGCGTAGGGGCAAGGAAAGAAGGGAAAAATTCCTCGGCGTGCCACTTGATGGCCAGCCTCACGGCACCACTCGGCTTCAGCCTTGGATGCTCCTCCTGATCGAAACCCCCCTGGATCCCACGGTGGTGGTTGTTTGCCAGCCGCGGTGGATCACTGTGCAGGACCGAGGAAGGGGTAAGAGCTTGGGGTGTGGGGTAGAGCAAGGGCTTAGAGGTCAGGCTGGACTTGGGGGGAACCATAGGTAACACCCCCCCAGCCACAGGAGGATCTATAAATAAAATAACTAAAAAAAAAACAACCAAAAAAAAAAACTATCAAGTTATGAGCCTACATTGAATTTTGAGAATGCAGGCTCATAACTTTGGTACTTTTCAATATTTTTACCCCAAATTTACAACATAGCGTGTCTCTTGAGCACCTCATGAGTGTGACAGTTGTCATTTTTCAAATCCTGGCCAAAATGTTTATTTTTTACATCCGAAAGGTGATTTTTGTGATCTGCACAAAATCACCTTTCAGACAGGAGTTGAACATTTTCTCTGCCCTTGTTCATGAGGTAGGGTCATAAGAAGGCTATGTTGAAAATTTGGTATAAAAACATTAAATAACAATAAAGTTATGAGCTTATATTGAATATTGCGAATGCAGGCTCGTATCTTTGGCCATGTTCAATAGTTTTACCCCAAATTTACAACACAGTAATATCTCAGCACCTCATGAATGTGACAGCTGTCGTTTTTCAACTCCAGCCCAAAATGTGTTTTTGTGACCTGAAAGTTTATTTTGCAGTCTGTGCAAAATCACCTTTCGTGCAGGAGTTGAACATTTGCTCTGCTCTTCCACCTTAAGCAGGGTTATAACAAGGCTATGTTGACAATTTGGTGTACAGATATTACAAAACAGCAAATTTATGAGCTGATGTTACATGTTGCTAAAGCAGGCTCATACCTTTGGTAATGTTCAATATTTTTACTCCAAACTCCTCCCATGCAGCCCTATCGGCTCTGGCCAGAGTTTATTTCATCTGACTATCTCATCCTTTATATTCCTTTTCTCTCTCTTATATATTGGAAAAAAGACTTCTCTTGCTGTTTTACCCTCTGTGTTATTTGCACTTGCCTTGTAGCCTTTGCTGCCCTGACTGCTCTGAGTGCCTCCCTTGATTTAGCAGATTAATCCACCCTATCCTCCTCCTCCTTCTGAGTATGTTTTTTACTTCTGGAAAGCTGCCCTTTGTCCCGTACACACTTTTTCAATTTCCTGCTGATCCAGTTGGGCTTTTTGGCCTTAGTTTTCTTATTTTGATTTTGGCACACTCACTAGTGGCATCCATCAGTCCCTCCTTAATTATTGCCCATTTACGTTCCACGTCCATCTTCCTTCTGATCCCAGCAAGTTGTCCTACTAGAATGTGTCCCATTCTACCAAAGTCAGCCCCCTTAATGTCCAAAACCCTTGTCCTAATCCTGATCATTCCCTTGCCAGTGTCCAGGTGGAACCACTGTGATGGTCACTACCTGTAAGTGATGCTTCCACTTTTACATCCTGAGCATGCTAACAGTTGGACAGAACCAGGTCCAGTGCAGCCCTTTCTCTAGTGGGTTCCATGACACTCTGGGCAAGGAAACCTCCCTGAAATGCATCCAGCAGTACTTGCTCTCTAGTGTAGGTGGTAGCTGGGATTTTCAAATCCACCTTAGGGAGATTGAAATCCCCCATTATGAGTACCTTTATGTTATGTGCCATTTCTGTGATTTCAGACTCTAGTATCCTGTCCAACTTCTCTTCCTGGGATGTTGGCCTGTAGACCACCCCATCCTTAGTTTCCTCCCCCTTTTGGAGTGTACCTGTGCCCATAATGCTTCAGACTTCCCCCACCTCTTCCTGTTTGGAACTAGTTATCCCCACTTTCACAAACAGGACCATCCCCCCACTTCCTGTCCCCTTGTCCTTTCTATACAGTTTATACCTGGAAACTGTGAGGTCCCAGTCCTGGTTTTGTGTGGCCCACATCTCTGTGATGACTACTATGTCCACCTCTCCCTCAGCCATCAATGACTGCAATTCTGCCATCTTCTTTCCCAGGCTTTTGGCGTTGAGAGACACCACTCTCAAACGTGATTTGGGACTTCCCTGACTCCTGACCTGCCCACCACCACTCCCTTTCTCACTCAGCTGCCCTCACTAACTCCACTTTTCTCATCTTGCTCCTCCCCTGGCTGTCCTGATTTGGGGGGGGTGTCTATCAGCCTCCTCCACTGCATGTCTAAGGTTACTGTGCACTCTGCTGTGTCCCTCCATCAGTTTAAATTGAAGTTTCCCCCCATGAATTCCTCAAGCTTGTCTTTCAGGATCATTCTACCTTTCCTACTCAGATGCAATCTGCAAGTGCATACAGATCCTTGTTATCCCACGTCCCTCTCCAGCCATCAATGAGCCCATACCCCTCCTTTTTGCACCACCCACTGAACCATTCATTACATTCCTCTACCTTCCTTGCTGTACTAGCCCTCGGGATTGGAAACACCTCTGAGAAGGCTATCATCCTCCCTGCCTAGCTGCAAATCCTCCCCACCTCAATGAACCTCTCTTGCACTTCCCTCACGTCACATTCTGCAAGGTCTCTGTCTGCTGTAGTTAAGACAGAGAGCAGCCACCAGCTTTCTTAAAGCAAGGAGGTGATTTAATAGAGTACACTGAATTGAATATTTAATTTTGAGACCTGTGTAAGTAAGTAGAAGTCAGTGTTTTGGTTCTCTGCTTTTGGGGTTGACTTTAATTAGTGTAACTTTTATCAGCCATTGAGGAAATCTAGCTGGTAGAATATTTGCAGTCATTTGTGACTAGACCTGTTCCTTAAACTCTGTGAAATAGGTGTCTGAAAGAAAAGAAGGCACTCAGTGGGGTGGTGGGTCAGAGTTGTAGTTGATTGTTTCTGGAGGGCACGGGCTTAGTCCCACCCACAGTGCCACTCATCCCACCCGCCCCAAGTGCATTATTTCCTTTATATCAGGGGTGCAGACATCACTTCCCCAAAAGTGCAAAAGACATACACCTGTTCATATCCTTAACAGAATAGCACACTGAATAGAGGGGTAAACATACTCACACACACTAAAACAACAAAACAAAACAAAAATCTTAAACAGGAAGTGAGACAGACATGTGGGGAGTGGTGCAATGCACTGGCGGTGCAGCGGCAGTCTTCTGGGAGATGTTTTGGAGGCTGCCTTGCTGCCCTATTTGTAGACACCTCTCTGGTCTGAGGGAGGAGGTTGTCCATCTCCATGCTGACCTGGCGAGGATTCGATAAACCTCCTCCCCCACCCAGAAACCACCCAGGCCACCACCACTGCCTCAGAGGTTGACAAGAAAGAGGAGCGGTTGGACCACGGTGGGCTCAGAGATGGTGAGGGTGGTGGAACGGAGGCACATCTTTCCAGTTGTGCCTCTACACAGTTCATTCACCATTCTGGTGGAGTGTGGTTCCTCTATGGAGGCACCCACAGTGGAGACCAAGGATGATGCTGGGAATCTCCACAAAGGAGACCCACAGGAGGGTGGCACAGGACCACACAGGGGAAGGAAACAACTCCTGGTGGGGGACTTAATTGTTAAGAGGGTAGAACTGGGGGAGGGGAGAGTAAAGTAAGGTGCCTGCCTGGTGCCATGGCTTAGAGGGACAGAAAGCCAATCCTCAGGATTGTGGGAGCAGCTGCATGGGGGGGGAGCTGGATGTCATTGTCCATCTAGGGATAAATGACCTGGCTGGGAATAGGATCAGAGCAATGCAACAAGAGTTTGTGGAGTTGGGGTGGGGCCTTAGACAAATATCACTTAGGGTAACTGTCTCGGAAGTAATGCCTGTTTATGGCATGGATGAGGCTAGGGTACACCACACCATGGGATTCAATGACTGGTTGGAAAACTGGTGCAGAGCTCTGGGATGCACTCTGTTGGAACGTGACAGGACACACCATTTTTTCTGAAATTTCTTGTCATTGCCACATTCCAGAATTGTACACACCCACCATATTTCAAAATTGTGCATCACATCACCACCACATTTCAACATTATGCATCCCAGCCACATTCTAAAATTATGCATCCCTGCTGCTTTCCGAAATTGTATATCCCTTCCCCATTCCCAAATTGTGCATCCCTGCCACATTCTGAAAAGGCGCATCCCCCACCAAATTGCATAATTGCACATCCCTGCCTGTTGTGTTTCAATACCACATTCCAAAATTGTCACTGCCACGTTCCCAAATTGTGCATCACACCACATTCCGAAATTATGCCTTACCACCACATTTTGAAATTGAACATCACTGCTACGTCACCGCCACATTCTGAAACTGTATGTCACCCCCACATTCCAAATCTGTGTGTCACAGCAGCATTCCAAAACTGTGCTTTACTGCTGCATTCTGAAATTGTGCATCACTACTGCATTCTAAAATTGTGCATCACTGCACATTCCGAAATTGTTCATCACCACCACATTCCAAAATTATGCATCACTGCCGCATTCGAACCCTTGCGTCACGGCCGCATTCCGAAATTATGTGTCACCACCACATTCTGAAACTGTGTGTCACCACCGCATTCCAAAACTGTGCGTTACTGCTGCATTCCTAAATTGTGCATTATGCCACATTCCAAACCTGTGTGTCACCACCACATTCTGAAATTGTGCATCACCGCCACATTCTGAAATTGTGCGCCACCTCTGCATTTCCAAAATTGTGCATCACCAGAGTAGTCCAAAATTGTGCATCACTGCTGCATTCCAAACCTGTACATCACCACTACATTCTGAACCTGTGCATCACTGCCACATTCCAAAATTGTGCATCACCACTACATTCCGAAATTGTTCATCACCACTGCATTCTGAAATTGTGCATCACTGCTACATTTGGAAATTATGCATCACCACTACATTCTGAAATTGTGCATCACTGCCACATTCCAAAATTGTGCGTCACTGCTACATTCCGAAACTGAGTGTCACTGCCACATTCTGAAATTGTGCATCACTGCCACATTCTGAAATTATGTGTTCCAGCAACTTTCTGAGACTGTGTCATTGCTGCATTCCACAATTGCATCCTGGTGACATTTCAAAATCTCATACCTGCAGTATTTGAAAAATTGCACACAACTTTGTCATTCTAAAGCCGTGTTTGCCACTGCATTCCATTCCCCATCACATTCTGAAGTACTGTAGAAACATAGAAACATAGAAGTTGACTGCAGATAAGGACCGCAAGGCCCATCCAGTCTGCCCATTTCTTTTTCTACCTTATAAATGTGCCATCGGCCTTTGCTCTGTCAGTGGCCTATCTATTCATTGTCATTTGTATTGCTCCCTTATGCCTATCCCATGCCTGTTTGAAGCCCTGCACTGTATTCATAGCCACCACTTCTTGTGGTAAGCCATTCCATGCATCCACCACCCTTTCTGTGAAAAAGAATTTCCTCACATTCCCCTTAATCGGCCTCCTCTAATCTCATGCTGTGTCCTCTTGTCCTGCTATTTTTCTTATATTTAAACATGTTAGACTCTTTCACCTTGTTTATGCCCTTAAGGTGTTTGAATGCCTCGATCATATCACCTCTCCCTCCTTTTGCTCAAGGGTATACATATTGAGCTCCATTAATCTGTCCTCATATGTCTTCTGATGCAGTCCCTGCACCATTTTGGTTGCCCTTCTCTGGACTGCCTCAATTTGGTTAATGTCCTTGTGAAGGTGTGGCCTCCAATACTGCACGCAGTACTCAGATGGGGCCTAACTAGTGTCTTCTACAGAGGATTATTACCTCCTCTTACGACTTGTGATACCCCTACTAATACACCCTAACACCCCCTAGCCTTACCTACTGCTTTAGAGGTCTGCTTGATGATTTTAGGTCATCAGTGATGATGATGCCCAAGTCTCTTTCTTCCTTTGTGACTGCTAGCAACTCCCTCCCAGCCTATAGGTGGCTTCAGGGTTTCTGTTCCCTATGTGCATGATTTTGCACTTTTGCATTAAACCAGTTGCCACTCTTCTGACCATTCTGCTAGTTTATCCAGATCTCTTCTTATTCTGCCCACCCATCTGGATCATCTACTCTGTTGCAGATCTTGGTGTCATCTGCAAACAGACAAGCCTTACCTCTAGTCCATCTGCAAGGTCACTAATGAAGATGTTGAAGAGGACTGGCCCCAGAACTGATCCCTGAGGTACCCACTTGTGACTTGCATCTCTTCTGACTGTATACAATTTACCACCACTCTCTGTTTTCTGCCCCAACCAGTTTGCCACCCAGTTGACCAACTTCTGACCCACCCCGAGCCTACCCAGCTTATTTATCAATCTTCTATGGGAACAGTGTCAAAAGCTTTGCTGAAGTCAAGGTAGGCGACATCAACTGCTCCCTTGGTCCACCACTTGGTTACCCAGTCAAAGAAATCTATGAGATTAGTTTGACAGGACCTTCCTTTTGTAAACCCATGCTGTCTTGGATCATGTGCCCCTATGGATTCCAGGAGTTGCACTATCCTTTCCTTAAGGAGTGCCCATAATCTTGCCCACTACTGAGGTAAGACTGACCGGTCTGTAGTTCCCCGCCTCCTCCCTGCTACCACTCTAGGAGCAGGATCACATGAGCCCTTCTCCAGTCTTCTGGGACCTCTCATGTGCTCAGAGACTCACTACAATTCTGCTAATGGCTCTGCTAGTTCCTCCTTTAGCTCCTTAAGTACCCTGGGATGTATGCCATCAGGTCCCATTGCCTTATCCACCTGAGCTTAGCAAGCTCTTGTAGGACCCTTTCTTTTGTGAAGGAGTAGTGCTCACCTCCCTCCCCTGTGTCCATGATGCTGAGCTGTGGGCCCTGCCCTACCTTCTCTTCAGTAAATACTGAGCAAAAGTATCTATTTAGGATAGATGCCTTTACAGGGTCCTCCTCCTCACATGCTCCTTTTCTCCATTGCTTAGCAATACCCTCTCTGGACTTTCTCCTTTCACTAATGTATCTA
This sequence comes from Neoceratodus forsteri, assembly GCA_016271365.2. Taxonomy (NCBI): domain Eukaryota; kingdom Metazoa; phylum Chordata; order Ceratodontiformes; family Ceratodontidae; genus Neoceratodus; species Neoceratodus forsteri. Next base: position 154,719,482 of record CM028138.1, read on the forward strand.
TAGAAAGTCTTGTCACCTTCTTTACTGTTCGTGCTAGTGTTTCCTCAGTTTGGGACTTGCCTGCCTTACTGCCTTACCTGCTTCCCTTAGGGCAGTTTGGTATGCCTCTCTATCTTCATCCCGCTGTGTTCCCTTTATATTTCCTGAAGGCCAGCTCTTTGGCTCTGACCTTTTCTGCTACTGTATTTGAGAATGAAAGTGGTTTCCTTCTTCTTTGCACTTCCATTTCTATCTAACACAATGGATGTTGTTTCAAGTATTGCATCCTTAATGCTTGCCCACTTTGCCTGTACCCCTCACCTGTGTTTCTTTTGCCAGGGCTAGCTTAACTCTGTTGGCCATCTTATCAAAGTCAGCTCCTCTGAAGTCCCATATTTTTGCCTTGGAATGGGATGATTTAGATGTAATAGCCAAATTGAACCATACCATGTGATGGTCACTGGCCCCAGGTGACCTTCTACCTGGAGATCTGTGATCCCTTCTTTGTTAGTCAGTACTAGATCTAGGATAGCCCTGTCTCTGTGGGTTGCTGTACCAGTTGTTTGAGGCCCTCTCTGCAGGGAGTCCACTATGAGTCTAGTTCTGGCAGATGTTCCTGCTGGTATTGACCAATCTGTATCTGGCATGTTGAAGTCTCCCATTATCAGAACCTCCCTTTAGCTGTCATGTTTTGTATATCTTCTAACAGTAATGTGTCTATGTCCTCCTCTGGTCTGGGGCCTGTAGACAACCCCAGTTCTTATGGCTGTCCCATTTCCTGTTTCCAGGTGACCCACAGTTCTTCTGGCTCCTTATGTGTATTCTGAATTTCTGTAGCTTTGATATTTTCATTAACATACAGGGCCACTCCTCCCCTTTTGCACCTCGGTCTCTTCTGAACAATACATAGCCAGGTACTGAAGTCTCCCAAGTGTGGTTACTGGTAAACCACGCCTCACTAATTGCTACTATGTCCAGTTTAGCCTCTGACATTATTGCCTGCAGGTCTGGGATCTTATTTCCCAGGCTGTGAGCATTTGTGTACATGATTTTCCATTGGCCAGATTTTGGTGTGTTAGTTGTTGGGTGAAGGTTGGCATTACCCCTGTGCGTTGTATGGGGAGACAAACCTGTATCTTGCATCTACTCATTATGGAAGTGCATGTGCTGACCCCCCCTCCCCATGTCAGTTTTCCTATTTCAGATTGTTCACTTGGGAACATAAGCAGGAGGCTGGTTAGGACAGAGCTCTGGGTTTATATTCTGTTTTAACTGAAATATTTGAATAGTTTTGTACGTGAAATTAGTTCTGTGTGTTAAAAATTACTACTTTGAGTTAGAACTGTTACTTGGGCTGTGATATTGTAACTTTTGGGGCTTGGGAACACTTATTTGGCAGTGATAATTAGAGTGAAATTTAAATGTGATGTTTGCCTGGTGTTGGTAAGAGCCCTCCCACCCATCCTGTTTTGTAGGCTTTTTGAAATACTGAAAAGCCACTGGGGGTTGGGATTGAAGGGCTGTGTATTTCTGTTTGGGACTGAAATTTGAAGCAACAGGAACTGGTGGGACTGTGACATCATACGGTACCTGATGTCTGCATATACACACACTGTTAGTGGGACTGGACACACACTGGACTGTATGTGTTTGTGAGACTTTGGAACTTTATCGGTGGGGTTGAAATTGGGTTTGTAAATAACTGCAGTCAGTATAGAGAGAGAAAAACTGTATTCCAGGGGGAAGAGACTGACAAAAGGGGTGTGTGCCATTATAAACAGAGGGGACAAACGGTTGTACATATTCCACCATGGCGGGCATCTTGGAAGGGTTGTAGGCTGCACAGGCTGTGGGATGCAATAATTATCAGTGGAGGCCTGGAGAGAGGGAGGAGGCTCCCACTCTGTAGACAGCTATCTTGTATCAGGAGTGAAGTATATTGGTTGGGAGTAAGCTGGGGCAGTTGGGGGTGTCCAGGATATGGGGTGGATATGGGCAGCAGAAGGGTGGGGGCTGAGGGAGGCTGGGGCAACGCCTGAAATTACAGGACGTTATGTTACAGCAAGCAGGAGGGGGGATATTAGGGACAGAGGACCCTTAGATAGGGATGTTGACGCTAAGGGGAAAGCGACGGGGTGAACATTCCGAATACAAAGAGAGTGGGGGAGAGTCAGGAGGGGCTGTTTTGGGGAAGCCTAGTAGAGCAGACATTGAGAAGGGGGAGCTGTTGCTGGGAAGCCTAAAACAGCAGACTGTGGGAAGGGAGCTCCTAAGGAGAACAGAGCAAGAGGGGAGGAAGAGGGGCAGTTTAGAATTGCAATCAGGGTAAACTCGGGTTACTTGATGGAGGCTGACATAGAGTGCCACAATAAATTTGAGCTACCAAGCAACCTAGAGGGGGAAGAAAGGGTTGGTGTAAATGAGGAAACTGATACAGAGGCCGGGGGGAGGGAGTTGGATACCCATAGGGCATCACAGACCAGCAATGGAGAGGATAGAAATAGTCCCAGAGGGAGAAGGGGAAACATAAATGTTAAGCAGATGGGGGAGATGCAACATATTGCAGACATGAGGGAGGAGAGCATGACTGGAGAGAAACTGGGAGACAAGGAGGTGGGGGAGGAGCCCCCCTTCAGCAGGGGGGTCAGTACCAAGGATGGGGCCTTAGCTAAAGGGGACCCACAGAGAGTCTCTGGAGGTAGGGGTACTATTACAAGGGGGAAGGGGAAACCAGCAGGGCCAGGATAAATGGTTCGGATAAGAGAGGGTTAAAGGGTACACCTATTCAGAAGGGGTCTGAGTTAAGTTGGCAAAATAACGAGGCAGGCAGAAAGGGGAGGGTGACAAGGGGGTCTCTAATAAGGCAGGAAGACTCCCATGGAATTGAGATCACGAATAAAGGGGGGGATGGGGGTTGAGTGTGCATAGTGGAGGTAACCATAAGGATGATGGCGGTGTTAAGGTTCTGTTATTGGGAGACTCGTTGATTAGGGTATCCAGTGGGAGGGACAGGGGGGTGGATACCATAGCCAGGTGAAGGTAGTGAGTATCTCGGACTGACAGTGCACAGAGCAAAGTTCATGGTGTACGAACTGGTTAGGGATTGTGGAGGGAAACCGGATTTCCTGGTGGATTTGGGAACTAACGATCTAGAGGGAAATAGCGTTATGGAAATCCAAGCAAGGTTCCAAGAACTTGCCAGAGTCTGTCGGGATAATGGATGAAACATTTTCTTTTCGGAGATATTGCCAGTACCAAAGGCCTCAGTGGAGAAAAAAATGAAGATCACAGAGGTTAATGACTGGCTTAGGAAGTGGGGTGAACAGAGTGGGTTGGGGGTGTTAGGGAACTGGAAAGGAGTTTGGGAGGATAAGGGACTGTATGCCAAAGACAGGCTTCATCTTGCCCCATTAGGGAAGGAAGTCCTTAAACAGGGGATGGCTGACTACATTCAAGAAAGGTGGGGTTTAAACTTGTGAGGGGGGGAAGGGATAAGGGAGGGGCTGACCAGAAGCCCTCTCCTCCAGATGAGGGGAGTAGCCTTCAAACCCAAGGGGGAGGGGGAACAGACTGGGGTGGAGGTTCAGGAGGGAGCAGAGGGAGGATGGAAGTATAAGGAACCTGGGTGGGGTTCAGACAAAGGGATCAGGGATAAGGGTGGGGTTGGTGTTAGTAAATGCCAGGAGCTTGGGAAACAAGTTGCCAGAGATCCAGGCCATGCTGTTCGGGTGGGGGGTGGATGTGGCAGCGGTCACGGAGACGTGGGACAACAAAAACCATGACTGGGACCTAAACGTGTGGGGGTACACTATGCTTAGGAAGGATAGAAAGGAGGGCAGAGGGGGTTGAGTGGCTATGTTCATTAGAGATGACATAGAAATTGCTAGGGTAGAAGAGGCAGAGGGAAACGTGGAGGCCTTATGGGTCACCTTACGATCCCCAGCAGGAGATAAGGTCAAGCTGGGTGTAGTACATAGGCCTCCGGGATGGGTGTATGTTCTGAGGATGGTTTGCTGACAACATCATTGCCCAGTGTGGACCAAAAAGGGAAGGAGGTGTTGATGGGGACCTTAATATGCCAGGTACAAACTGGGGAACCATGTCCCTAAGGTGGCCAAGGAGCAGAGGCTGCTGGACGGCTTCCAGGATGTGTTCTTAACACAGCATGTGATGGAGCCCACAAGAGAGGGGCATGTCCTGGATGTGGTTCTGGCAGATGGGGATCTGGTAAGGGACCTGGTTGTAGAGGATCCCCTGACTGGGAGTGACCACAATACTGTCCGGTTTCAAATAAGCATGGGGGGAGGGGGGAGCTCTTAGACACTGGCAGTGGACTTCAGGGAGGCAAACTTTGTGGGCATGGGAAATATTCTCAAGGATCACTTGAAGGGGATTACATCAATGACAAAAGTGGAAAGGAGATGGGAGGTCATAAAACGGGGACTTCATGAGGCAGTCAGGACCTGCGCTAAGGTGAAACGTAAGGGAGCAAGGTCACATAAACCATGCTGGTGGTCCAGTGAGGTCCAGGTAGTGGTCAGAGAAAAGAAGGCGGCCTACAAAAAATATAAAACAACAAGAGGGGATAGGGATAAGGAAATGTACCATCTTGCATCTAGAAAAGTCACCCGGATGGTGAGGGGGCAAAGTCCAGTAAAGAGCAGTGGCTGGCACAGGGATACATGGAGAGAAAAGGGTTCTTCGGTACATTGGGGTGGAAAAACTAAGGCCATCTCAGCAGATTGAGATCAGAAGGAGGGTGGGTGGAAGACGAGGTACCAGGCAGAGGTATTTAACGAGTACTTTGCCTCTGTGTTCACTAGGGAGGGGATGGATATCTACAAAGCAAGGCATGATGGGGATAGAAGCGGCAGTGAGTGGGATCAGGGAGCAACAGAAATGGAGCAAGAGGGAGAGGACCCAGGGTGTCAGCATCAGGATAAGGATAAAAGGCAGTAAGGTGGAGGGGACGGATGATGCTATCTCCGCCAAAAGGGTGTGGTTAGCCCTCAAGGTCCTAAAGAAAGACAGATCTCCTGGGCTGGATGGCATTCATCCGAGAGTACTATGGGAATTGGAGGACATACTGGCTGCACCCCTGGTGGAGCTCTTCAACAGGTCACTTGAGACAGGGAGGGTACCTAGGGATTGGCGAGAGGCACATGTGGTGCCAATCCATAAAGGGGGGTCGAGGAAAGTACCAGGTAACTATAGACCCATCAGTTTGACCTCGGTGGTGGGAAAATTAATGGAGAGTATGCTAAAGGAATGATTGGGGGTGTACTTGGAGGAGGTGGGAGGTCTTGATAGTCGGCAACATGGGTTTGTGCCAGGTAGATCATATCAAACCAATCTTGTGGAGTTCTACAAATGGGTAACATCAGAACTGGACAGGGGAAAGCCTGTGGATGTATTATTCTTGGACTTCAGCAAGGCGTTTGACTCTGCCCCCCACAATGGTCTGGTGGAGAAACTGATGGGGTTGGGAGTAGGCCCTTTGATGGTCAGATGGATTGAAAACTGGCTAGCTGGATGCACCCAGAGAGTAATAGTCAGTGGGGAGCTCTTGAACCCTAGAGAGGTTGGTAGTGGGGTACTGCAGGGCTCTGTCCTGGGTCCAATCCTGTTTAATGCATACATATCGGACATCAGGGAGGGTATAGAGTGTGAAATGAGTCTCTTCACTGATGACTCCAAGATGGGAGCAGTAGTTGAGGGAGAAGAGGGGAGGTTGGCCCTGCAAGGGGACCTGGACACCCTGGAAAGCTGGGCTCACACATGGAAATTAAATTTCAATATCACCAAGTGCAAGGTGTTACATCTTGGGTGGGAAACCCTAAACACAGGTACACCCTGGGAGGGGAGGCGCTGGAGGCCTCAATGGGAAAAAGACCTAGGGGTCTTGGTGGATGCATGTATGAATAACTCTGAGCAGTGCAGGAGAGCGTACAGCAAGGCAAACAGGATGTTGGGATGCATCGTATGGGATCACCTCTAGGAGCAAGGAAGTGATTCTGCCACTGTACAATGGACTGGTTAGACCACACCTTGAGTACTGTGTACAGTACTGGAGACCACACTTGAAGAGGGACATACAGCTCCTGGAGGGTCAGAGGAGGGCAAACTAAGATGATACGAGGGCTAGGGGATTTGACGATGAGGACAGACTTGAGGAGCTCTGCCTGTTTTCATTGGAGGAGAGGAGAGACAGGGGACATGATTGAGGTCTTCAAGTACCTCAAGGGAATAAATTGAGTAAACATGGAGGGATCTTTAGACTAAAGCAGGAGGTATCACCAGAGGCATGGTTTGAAGTTGGAAGGTGGAAGGGTGAGGGGGGGAAGAGGAGAAGGTTTTTCACTGAGAGGGTGGTGGACCCTTGGAATGCACTGCCTGGCGAGCTGGTTCAGAGATCCACAGTGGAGGGCTTCAAGAGAGGGTGGGACAGACACAGAAAGTGGACGTATCAGATGATGGCCTGTCCCAGGGGGGGTGGGGATGGATGATAGGGATTTCTGGAACACAAGGGGGAGAGGGCCTTGGCACCCAACTAGGGATCTGAGGTTCGAGCAGACTCGATAGACCGTAAGGCCTAATCTGCTGGCAAATAGTATGTTAGTATGTTAGATGTTTACTAAACCTGCAGTTTTAAGTAACATAGGAGAAATAAGTCATATAAGGTAGCTTGCAAGGAGGACTAGATTGTGAGTTCAGGAGATAACATCAGCAGCAGCTCTTCACTGAAACTGACTTTTTTGAACTGGCCATGAATTAAGGGTTACAAAATAACTTGTAACTTTTAAACAAAGTAACTTACAGATCAGATTTTTGGCATGAAACTAATTGAGGATATGGTGATCAAAATTCTGAAAATTGATGCCAGAAATGTCCTCAGTGCCTCTTTAAATCAGCAAAACAGCAGTTTCAGACCCTCCCCAACCTTCACTTATCTGGCTATCTTTCTCCGTCTCTGTACCACCCTTGCTTGGTAGTGAGAATACAAGGGAGAAAACAACAACAACAATAAAACAGACAAATAAATGTGTTTCAAGGTTAAGGGATATGGTAGCATACAAGGAGGAGATATAATTTCAGATTACCAGTTCACTCTCCCTGCAATATATTGATTGAACAGTTCTCAAATCCTCTTAAATACATCTATGTATTTATTAAAACAGTAGTGTATTTTTTTTTTCCAGTTTATAGTTGTTCACCATAAAATTAATCCATGTTTCAGTCTATGGTGGGTCCTTGACTTTTCATTTCAATAATATACATTGTTTTGCAATAAATGAGAGCAATTAATATCAGTTGAATTTTTGGTTGTTGAATCCTGAATGGGGATTTAATCTTAACATAATGAATTCTGAGGAGTTTGACAACTGAAAACCTGTTATAACAGATAAGAAACTGAGACTACTACTTCAAAAGTCTGAAAGTTATGCAGTAAATGTATAAGTGTTCTGGCAATGGTAGAACATCTTGGGCAGGCAGTAGGAATAATTGGGTTCATTTTTATGTTGATTGCGCGCATGCGCAAGAAACATGTTGCGTCAGCTTTCTCTACAGGCCGGTTGTGGAGGCATAGTACTGTTGTGCCCAATGCCCCCACAGCGTGCAAAGACTTGTCCCCTGTCCCCCAATGCCATGGCACACTGCTGCTGACACCAGTTCAGCCAGCGTGCCACAACTTTATAAAAGAATAGCCGCTGCAATCAGGGGGCCACCTCGTCATTACAGCGTGATTAATCCGCTGCAATGAGGAGTGCGACCCGTCATTGCAGGCGGATGTAAGACCCTGATATTGTTTGTGAACATGGCGGCGCTTGCCGCCATGTTCACAAACAATATAACCCCCATTTTGTTCCTGCTGATGGGGTGCCCAACCTCGTCCGGCATAATGAACCCCGCTTTGTTCCTGCTGACGGGTGCCCAATCCCCATTGGCATAATGAAACAGCCCCCGTTTTGTTCTTGCCGACAGGGTGCCCAATCCCGTTAGCATAATGAACCCCGTTTTGTTTCTGCCAGGTGGTGCCCAATCCCGTCAGCATAATAAAACACCCCATTTTGTTCCTGCCGTTAGAGGTGCCCAATTCCGCTGGCATAACTGGCCCCCATTTTGTTTCTACCTACAGGGTGCCCAATCCCGTCGGCATAATGAAACACCCTTTCATTCCTGCCGAGGGGGGTGCCCCATCCCCTGTTGGCTACTGCTGCCCCCAAAGGAAGCCTCTGCTGACATGTTGGGAGCCCACCCCAGCATGCCAGATGACCCTGTGAAGGGAAAAACTGTCCCGCGATGTCTTTTGTTTTTCTCCTGAAAAGAAGGAAACAGTTCCTTGGTGCTCGCCCTGCCCCCCACCTGCAACCCACACCCACCCACTGTGCACCCTGCCTCCCAACACTCCCCCTCACCCCATACTTACCTCCGGAGCTTGGCGAGATGATCTTCTGTGGACTGGGAACACGTTTGCACTCTTCAAAGCCAACCGCAAACTGAGGAAATTCCGATAAGCTGTATAATGTAATAAATAGGGTTTTTTCAACTTTAGTGCATATCTCAGGCATTTCTGTGAATTTTTCCACCAAATTTTCAACATGGGGTTTTTGGGACCCCTCCTCATGAATTCTTGAACTGTCATGGCGTTAATCAGCCCTGAAAGGTGGTTGCACGGTCACTGTGCGGAATCACCCTTCGAGGCCGATTAACAAAACGACAGTGGCAGTGTTCATGAGGCGGGCTCTCAAAAAGACTATTTTGCAAATTTGGTGGAAAAAATCCAAAAAATTACTGTTTTACGAGTGTGCGTTAGCAGTTGCTATGTGTAGAATTCGCTGAATGTACAATATTTTCACGCCCAGATTTTCAACATTGACATTTTGTCACACCTCCTTGTGAGCAGTACAGCTGTCATTGTTCACATCTTGGCAAAATGTGTTTTGCACTTCCGGGCGAGAATTGCCCACTGTGCAAAATCAGTGTTCAGGACAGATTAAGAAAATGACAGTGACACTGTTCATGAGTAGAGGTCTAAAATGCCTATGTTGAAAATTTAGTAATAATCTCCATAAAATGACTGTGTTACGGCGTGCATTAACGCAGTTAGCGCGTAATGCTGCGTAACTTCGTGAATTTATATTTTCACTCCAGATTTTCAACATTGCCATTTTCTCAGACCTACTTATGAACAGTACAGCTGTCATTTTTTCCATCCTGGCCAAAATGTGTTTTCGCACTTCTGGCGCAGAATAGAGCGGTCGCTGTGGGAAATCACTGTTCAGGACAGATTAAGAAAATGACAATGATACTGTTGATGAGCACAGGTCCTAAAATGCCTATGTTGAAAATTTGGTGATGACAGCCCATCAATTGACTGTGTTACAAGTGTGCGTTGCACATTTTCCACGCACCCTTGTAACTTTGTAGATTTGTAATATTGTCACACCAGATTTTCAACAGTGCCATTTTTTCACACCTCCTTATAAGCAGTACAGCTGTCTTTTTTTCACAGTCTGACCGAAACGTGTTTTCACAGTTCTGGCGCAGAATAACGTGGTCACTGTGGGAAATCAGTGTTCAGGACAGATTAAGAAAATGACAGTGGCACTGTTCATGAGCAGAGATCCTAAAATCCCTATGTTGAAAATTTGGTGACGAAACTCCATAACATGACTGTGTTACAAGCATGCGTTGAACTGTTTCCACGCACCCTTGTAACTTCGCAAATTTGTAATACTGTCACGCCACATTTTCAACAGTGGCATTTTTTCACAACTCCTTATGAACACTACAGCTGTCATTTTTCACATCCTGGTTAAAATATGTTTTTGCACTCCTGCTGGACAATAACACGGTCACTCTGGGAAATCAGTGTTTGGGACAGATTAAGATCGACTGAGTGAGAGGGGAGAGTGACCGAGCTCAACTGAGCTCTTTCGGGACTGCTGTGGATTTGTTTGTGTTCAGACAAAGGCCCCAACACAAAAGCCCAGTACAAAAGGGCAGCCTGCAGCACTGGGAGGAACAAACGAGAGAGGCGAGTGAGGGAGGGGAGTGGCTGAACTCACAAAGCTGTGCAGGAGTGCTGCGGATTTCTTTGTGGGCAGAAAAAGGCATCAATACAGGCAGGGGCCCAGTACAAAAGGCCATCCTGCAGCGGTGGGAGAAACAGTATGAGTGAGTGAGACAAGGGGACTTAGTGAGCTCAACGGAGCTCTATCAGGACTGCTGGGATTGCTTTGTGGGTAGAAAAAGGCACCAATGCAGGCAGGATCCCTGTACAAAAGGGCAGCTTGCATCGCCAGGACAAACAGAATGAGCGATGAGAGAGGGAGACTGAGTGACCTCAATGGAACTCTGTCGGGACAGCTGCGGATTTCTTTGTGGACAGACAAAGGTGCCAACGCAGCCAGGAGCCCCATACAAAAGCGCAGTGTGCGGCGCCAAGAGAAACGGAATGAGCAAGTGACAGAGCGATAGTGAGCATGCTCAACAGAGCTCTAGTGTGACTGCTGCAGATTTCTTTGTGGGCAGAAAAAGGCAGCAATGCATGCAGGGACCCAGTACAAAACTGCAGCCTGCAGCGGCAGAAAAACCAGAATGAGCGAGTGAGTGAGCTGAACAGAGCTGTATTGTAACTGCTGCAAATTTCTTTGTGGGAATAAGAAAGCAGCAACGCAGGCAGGAGCCCAGTAGAAAAGGGCAACCTTCAGCACCGGCAGAACAGAATGAGCGAGTGAGAGAAGGGGAGTGAGCAAGCTCGACGGAGCTTTGTCAGGACTGCTGCAGATTTCTTTGTGGGCAGAAAAAAGTGGCAACCGAGGCAGGAGCCCAGTAAGAAAGGGCAGCCTGCAGCACCAGGAGAACCAGACTGAGTGAGTGACACAGGGGGAGTGAGCGACCTCAACGGAGCTCTGTTGGGACAGCTGTGGATTTCTTTGTGGGTAGGAAAAAGCCACCAACACAGGCAGGAGCCCAGTACAAAAAGACAGCCTGCAGCGCCAGGAGAAACAGAATGAGAGAGTGAGACACGGAGAGTGAGCCACCTCAATGGAGCTCTGTCGGGATAGCTGCGGATTTCTTCCTCAGCAGAACAAGGTGCCAATGCAGGCAGCAGCCCAGTACAAAAGAGCAGCCTGCAGCACCGGGACAAACAGACTGAGCCAGTGACAGAGGGCCACTGAACGAGCTCAACAGACCAACGCAGTCAACATTCGGCATTGACAAATGCTTGTTTCTTAGTTCTGACAGGGTAAAGTATTGGCAATGCAGACAATTAAAGGTATCTGTTGAAACCTGGTGGCTTCTGTCATGTTCTGTACATGATGACACACACACACTTACTCCACCAACTGAGGAGTAGACTCTTCAGGGAGCAGCCTACAAGACTCCCTACTGAACCCTCCTCCCCCACCCACATGCTCGCTCCACTGACCGAGGAGCGGACTCTTCAGGGAGTAGCCTGCAAGGTAATCCATTCTACCGGAGGCCTCATCTACCAACTTAGGATTGCTACTGTTTCTGGAGGGGTGTTAGCTCGTCAATGCTTTGCGTCAACTGCCTCGCCCACCCCAACTACTGAGAGACTGTCTGCTGTAACCAGCACAGTACCCCCTCCAAAGTTCTCTTATCTGCATTCCCTCAAGAAAGGCTCCTTGATGCAGTTCAAGGAGTATCTCCTACACTCCGATTGGTCCCCTGTTGATCCTGCTACTAGCGTTGATAGTGCTTTAGCTTTTTTCATTTCCACTTATAACTCTGCCTGTGACATTTCTTCCCCATTTACCAAGTGTATATTTAAAGGCCCAGGAACCCCGTGGATCACTCCTGCACTCCTTCATCTCATGCATTCTTGAGACAATCTCTGGTACAAGGCCCTTGCATCTGGTCACACTACAGACAGGCAGAGCTATAGGGCTGCAAGAAATATCTGCACCAGAGAAATTCATTGCGCTAAAGCAGCCCACTTTCAAGCTTGCCTCACATCCTTATGGGGTGTAGGGAGGAGCTTCTGGGAAAATATTAAGGACCTGACTGGAAAACCTAACCCCCCCCCCCCCGTCGAACATAAATGGTGTTATCTCCCAGGATCTGCAGCTTATTGCAAACACATTTAACACTGCCTTCTGTGACCTTAGTGGAGTTCTCTCCCTTGATTTTTTTCAATACTCCTCATAACGCCTCACCTCCCTCCCCACCCTCTAGTATTTCTCCTTTCCGCTTTAGGACCATTTTTTCCCATGAAGCTAAATCTTACCTCACCAAGGTCCTGGGTAAATCAAGATTTAGTGCTGATTCTCTGGATCTGAAGCTCCTCCCACTGACCCTGGATATTGTTCTGTTCTCCCTTACCAAAATTCTTAATATCTCCCTTTGCTTGGGACAAATCTGCTGTTGTTACACCTATCTTTAAAAGTGGTGATTGAACCTCCCACAGTAATTATCACCCAATCTCTATTCTTCCCCTCATTTCCAAAGCTCTTGAAAGGCTCGTGTCTGATCAACTCTCTGAATATCTCCCGGATTACAATCTTCTATGTCCTCAGCAGCATGGCTTCAGGCAGGGCCACAGTACTACCACTGCTCTTCTGGAGTATACAGACTTTATACATAAGGCCCTAGACCGTGGCCACCTAGTTGGGTCTGTGTACATAGACCTAACTAAAACCTTTGATACTGTCAACCACATTATCCTAATTGATTCTCTCTCATCTCTAGGTCTCTGTGTGGATGCCACCTCTTAGTTTGCTAACTACCTAAGTGGCCATTCACAGAGGGTAAAAATCAACACAACTCTCTCCACTTGTCTACCAGTTTGCTCTGGAGTCCTACAAGGCTTGATTCTCAGTCCTCTCCTGTTCCTCAATACCCTTCCCCCAAGCCTGCTCTGGGAAGATGTTACTTTACGCAGATGACACAGTAATCTACTGTAGCCATCCAGACCCCACCCCCTTGCAGAAAGACCTCCAACAGTTTTTTTTAGAATCTAAATAATGGTTTTTATTTTAAACTACAAAAAAAACAAAGTTATGGTATTTGCCAAACCACATAACAAACACAAAGGCACTCCCCTAAATATTCTTAACCACCAGCTCACACCCCTGGAACAGGTGACTCACTTCAAATATTTTGGCATCACTCCGGACTCCACCCTCTCCTTCCAGGAACATATTGACCAGGTATGTAAGGCAGTAAATATCAGGATTGGCCTTCTCTACAGCCATAGGTCTTGCATGCCTCCTGAAGCCCTTCGTCTAGCTGTTACCAGTTCAGTACTATCCATAGTCAACTACGCCATTGTTATATATGGATCTGCTGCTGACTCATCCTTTAGAAGGATCTAGGTCTCCCTGAATAATATGAGTCACCTGGTCACTGGTTGTAATCAGCTCACTCACACTTGTGAGCTATAGAAACAAGCAGACTGGTTGAATTTTGAGGGAAGGCTTGCTTACCACACTTGCCTATAAGCCAAGAAAATATCCACTGGGCTCCTTCCTTCTACCACCCAACATCTCCCTACTTTGGCCCCTGCTACCCACTCACCAGAAACTCCTCTAAACTTTAGAGTCTAAAGCATCTTTCTTAGTTCCGTTTTGTTGGACCTCCTTGGGGCAGAGAGCTTTCATGTACATGGCTCCTCTCTGGCTCAGTGGTTTGCCCTTGGAGATCACCTCTGCCTGTAAACTAGGTCCATTCAAATATATGCTCAGACAGTGTCTCATTGCTGCTAATCGCTGTGACTGTTTCTAACACCTACATGCATCTCATTTTATAACGCACCAAACCCTGAACTTCCTCAAAGTTAGACAATGTCTTCATAGACTGCAGCTCCCTCTGTTTCCTTCCTGTCTCTCTCTCCTCCCCACTGCTGCCCACCCCCCTCCTGTTGTTCTCTGCCCTGACCCTCTCCCCCCACAACTCCTTTCTAACTATTACCACTGGACTACTCCGCTTGTATCTACTCTGCTTGGGTCTACTCCTTTTGCCCGAACCCCTACTGAACAGTGTCTATACCTTGTTTCTGTATTTTCTTGCTTCTAGTGGTTTATACCTGTTGTTAACTCTGTGCCTTGTGTAGTTTGTAAATTTAGCTGTTTCATTTTAACCGTATCCTAGTTGCATCCAGATTGTGCTTTATTTTATGTACCATTTGACGTGGAGCCTTTGTAAATGAGTCCCTGACTCAAAGGCTTGTCATTCCGATACTCTCAATAAATCAAATAAATAAATCAAATGAAGAATGATGTTCCATTCTTTTTCCTGAAAACAGTACCAATATCATATTCCCATTTCAAGTTCAGCATCTCAAGGCACATGGATTTGGCTTGTGATAAGGCATTATAAAGTCAGGTGGCTTGATTTTCAAAAAGTAATGCAGGGTTTGCCTCAAGCCCTGTGCCAAGCCCAGTGTTTGGCACAGCTGCACTAAACAACTTTGCCACAACTGCATCCGGTTTTGGTACATTAGGTTTAGTTGTGACAGTTTACTCAGTTTACGGCGGTTTGTGTCAAATATTTGGTGCAAGCCCTGTAAAACTAGTCCCCTGAATTCTGCAAGTTAGACAGGGGGGAGCTGGCCTAACTTGCAGCAGTTGGCACACTGGAGTGAAAATCCCGATCAGTGCCAGAAAAATGCCGCAAGTCCCATACACCAAAGGATCAGTGCACCAGGGGCTTGTGGCATTATCAGGAGCTTTGAAAATCGAGTCCATGCAATTAATCTGGATTTGTTACAGTGCTTATTCATAATTTCTTCTATACAAACTGTGTCACAGAACATGCTTATTTCCAGAACAAATACGCATGAGACACTCTTCACAGAATAAGAGTGTCTCATATGCAGATGAAAGGAGTGCTCTGATTGGTCAGGAGTGCTCCCTCAATCTACAGTCATTTTTATTAAATTCACACATACTACAAGGATCAGTGCCAAAGTCACCTATTTTGTAAGATCTTTTGCAAGTACAAAACCTGCATTATAAAAATCCAACAAAGGCAATGTAATACAACCCCCAACTATTTTAATTTGCATTGATTTTACAAGGGTGATCATTGGGGGTGTTAGGCACTGTACATGTTTTGGATCTAATTGTAGCAGTTCTGTTTTGGCCCAGCTGATCTTATAACCTGATGCAGAGCCAAACATACTTATTGCTTTAATAACTTTTGCCAATGTGACAGATGGATTGGTTAGATACAGCAGTGTATTGTCAGCATATAAACGTATGCTATGTTCATGTTGTCCTACTGTAATACTAGTTATGTTCAGATTTGAATGGATAGCTATCGCTAGTGGCTCAATACTAAGTGCAAATATTAATGGAGACAGCGGGCATCCTTGGGGAGTCCCTGTACCAAGTGAGAAAAAAAGGACATACTGTATTGTTAGTTTAAATTCTTGCTTTGGGAGAGAGGTACAGGAATTGAATGAAATGATAAAAATTGGGGCTTAAAGTAGCATATTTTAAGACTTAATGGATGTAGTCCCATTCAATGTGATTGAATGCTTTCTTAGCATCAATAGCTAACAGTGCAGCATCGGGGCAGTGTTGTTGATTGGTAAGGTAAGATACAATACCTGTTAGCTTGTTGTTACCAGCTGTGTAAGAAGTTACTGGGGGTGGGGTAAGTAGCAACTGCAGGAAAGAAACAGTCCTTATATAACCCCCCATGGATGAGGCTTACCTTGATTTGCCTCCCGAGGCTCTGCCCCACCACTGCTCACCACCAGTCCAGGTCCTGGTTCCTCTAACAATGCTCCTGCCCCTGGATGTACTCCTGTAAAAGTACAAAGGGAGTCTGGAGGCACTTGGGGGAAGGAACAAAATGTTAAAAAGAGCACTCGTAAGAGGTATCATTTTTTTTTTTGATATTTCTCTTTTTCCTCCTTCCTGTCCCACAGAGCCTCAAACCCTCAGAAACACCAGTTAAGCCTGTGCCTGCCAGCACCCACCCGCAACCTCTGGTCCCTCCATCGTGCCGAAGAAATCCTCCCCACCGGGGAACCCCTGAATCTTTAATTTTGTCAGGGTCCCGGGTCACAGGCAGGCGCTGACACATTGGTGCCTGGCTCGGCGTTCCTTCATCCACGGCTCTGAGGGGAATTTTTTCCCATGTTCCCCCATGGGATGCTATGTGTGTGCATCAAGGCATCTGCTGGCAACTGTAGTGTCCTCCCCCTTTCCTTCCTCGAAGGAGCAGCCCCTGAGGCTGATTGGCTGCCGGCCTACGCCTGCAACCAATCATACCCCAGGAACACCAGCTTGCTGTCGCTTCCCCCAGCCTCCTCCAGGAGTCGCTGCTCACCGGCTAGAAGTCCCCCCCAACCCCCTGGAGAGGCGAGCTGTCACTGGACACTCCAGCCTATCTCCCCCTGGCCAACCCCCGATGACCCAAGCTCGCTCCCGAACCCGAGTCACCGGCGCGGTGTGAGGTGTGGCGTCCAGCGCCTCAACCCTCAGTGCCACAGGGCCGGCAGAGGTATCAGTTTTAAAGGGTGGCTATCACTTTAAGAGCAGCCGAGGCTGCTATATGAATGAAGCACTCTGCTCACCACCTAGAGGTTTAGCATTAGAGTGGCAGTGGCAAGCAGATGGAGCCTCAAAGAGTTTTGACTCTACCACCAGACAATAGGGCAGAGGGGCATCTAAAAGGCTATGGTGGATAAACTTAAAACAATCCAGTTTGGCTACAAAAAGTCTGCACAATTGAGACTACATATGAACAGTATATTTGGCAGCCATATTTTTCACCTCTGACCCCTGCCGGCCAATCAGTGATCAAGGAGCCCGAGGACCTGCAGCTGTGGCTCCTGACAAAGGGAGGTAGAACTGTGATCTCGGCACCCAAACTGCCAGCCAATTGGGTATCAAGGGGACTTAATGTTTATTAATTTTGAGGACTGGCAATTGTGGCAACCAATCAGAAGCTGGCATTTTTATCTGAAACTCTAGGGACACTTACAGCTTGGTGCAGTCCTGGCTTAGACTCCCTGGATGACAGAGGGGAGTTGCTGCTTGGAGGCTCTCCAGGTAAGGGGAGCAGAGAGAGACACTTTGGCCATCAGCTAATGGCTTCCAAAGCCACCAGTGGGGAGAGTTGCTGAAAATCACCTATCTCCTAGGAAAATCAGCCTTCCAGCCTGTAACCTCAATTGAACTGTTTGAACTGTTTTCCAGCCAAGGAAGAAAAGTGGCTGGGGCTGGCTTGAGACTGTTGGAAGTCCACCTGTGCCCAAGTTGCAGCTTGACATCCAGGGTGACCACAAGCCACCAGATACCCTAACAGACTGCAAGCCCCAGAGGCAGCAGCTATTCTTCACCCACAGCTAGGGTGAGGGTGTCTGATCTCTCATCCGGAGGGGTCTGGAGCACTGTCTCTGGGTGAAGATGATGAAAGGCCTGAGAGGGGATGATGACAAAGGCCCGAGGGGTGAAGACGAGAAAAGCCTGTCACACGTGAATGGCCCATCATCTGTTTCTTATCCATAGTCAGCTGATGAGGTACACTGAGAGACAGTCTGCTGTAACCAGCACGGTACCACTAACCAAAATTGTCCCCATCCATAAATTAGGTGACCCTAGTCTCATGGACAACTACTGTCCCATCTCCATCCTGCCCCATCTTGGAAAGTTCCTTAAGAAGACAGTAAACTCCCAAATCATTGAGTATATCTTTAAATATAATCTCCTTTGCCCTCAGCAACACGGCTTCAGGAAGGGGCAAAGCACCACCACAGCCCTTGTCCTCTTCACTGATTGCATTCTATGGAACATGGATGATGGCAAGCTAACTGGCGCAGTGTTCTTCGATTTGTCCAAGACATTTGACTGTGTTAACCACAACATCCTGATAGCAAAACTTGACACCCTTGGTTTCTCCCCCCTGCCTCCACCACCTGGATCACTAACTGTCTCTCTGGTAGGTCCCAAATGGTCTGCCTTGGTAAAGACACCGCCCCCCTTTTGACTGTCACAGTGGGTGTCCCTTCAGACTTCTGTACTTGTCCCCCTTCTCTTTTCACTCTTCATTAACTCCCTCCCAACAGAGGCCTCTCCTGTAAATCACTCCTTTATGCTGATGACCTAATACTATTCCAAAGCGACCCATTCCCTGTAACTCTGTCTAACACCCTTACCGCCAAGTTCTGCATGGCCCATCATTGGCTTGTCACTAACAAACTATTGGTCAATGCTTCCAAAATGAAGGCCATGCTATTTGGCTATAGAACAAAACTCTCCACCCTTGCCCACTCTGGCTACCCTCTCACTGTCCTTTCCCTAGATGGTTCCCCCCTTGACACTGCTCTCACCTTCAAGTATCTGGAGGTAATCCTGGACTCATCCCTTACATACTCTGACCACATAGCCTCACTGATCAGGCACATTAATCAGAAGATTGGGCTTTGGTATTGCCTAATTGATCACCTTACACGTGAAGCCTGCCAAGCTGTTGCTCATGGCAAACTTCTCCCCCTCCTTGATTATGGGTGCCTGATGTACTCTCTTACCTCATCTGCCAACCTAAGCCAGCTGGGCACTACCTATAATCAGATATGCCACTTTGCCCTCCACGACCCTCTCTCCACCCACCACTGTTCACTCTACCAGTCCCTAAACTGACTCCCCCCCCCACAAGCATGATGCTCCTATCTTCTGGCTCGGACAGTCGGTGACGCCTTGCACAATCCCCCTACTCTCCACTATCTCTTTTGATCTGGCCCAGAATGTTTAGTAGCAATCTACATCAGTCATCCCACCTCCAACTTGACCATCTTAAAATAAGCACCAGGATGGGCCAAAGAGCCTTCTCTGTGGCTGGACCCTCACTATGGAATGACCTCCGCTCCTCCCTATGTTCCCCATATCCCCTCTAAACCTAAACACCCTTATAAGACCCACTTCCTATCCTCCTCAGCCTGCAATTGTCCACAGGCCACTAGCCCTGCTACTCCTCCTATGCTGCCCCCCCACCTCCTCCTCCCACCAGTGTTCTCCTCCACTGTCCTAATTACTGACTCACCGCTTGCCCTTTTCCTCCCAAACAGCGGCAGAGTATCTTCCTGATACCAATCCCTCTTGACTCTGTTCCACCTGACATTGCCGTCAGCCACTGTTTACCTGTTCATTGTTAGTTGACTTATCTTCATTGCTCTGTTCCACGTATGTTATTTAATCTGATTATGCTCACCTTGTTAGATTGACATAGTGCTGTTTATCTGTATTTGTTCTCACCATCACTATATTTTATTCTCACCACCACTGTATCATCTGCCTGATTTGTACTTGATTTCCTGTTATTGATCCTTGCATGATTCCTGCTGTTTGTAATGACTGTATTTTACAATGTATGTGCCGGTCTGTGGCCTGGGCCATGCCTGAAAAAGGTCTTCAGATCAGTGCACCAACCCAGTTAACAAATGTATAAATACATAAGTAAGTAAATAAATCTATGTTCTACCTCGGCATTCCCAGAAGTCTGCAGAATTGTGAGTAAGTACAGGGCTTGCCCTGGCTGGGGTTATTCAAACACAAGTTAAATCGTTAGAAAGTTTCCCTCTTCTCCATCCCCAAGGGTCCCAATGCCAGCCAACCTGTGGCAACTAACAGGCTTGCAACTTTACTGGATACCCAGATAGACACTTTAAGGGCACTGGTACCACGGGGGAGGTGGACTTCTGTGTTGCTGTTTGGAAGTGAGCAGTTATTGTTATTGGTTATGGGATTATCAGTTTATCTAAAATTACAATTGCTGTTTTTATCTGCATTCCTATTCCCTTTACCCTCTGTTAATAAATCTTTTGCTGTTGTTGGTTAAAACTGTCCGTGAGCATATTATTAGTTATAGTCATTAATCGCATGCTAAGTAAAGTACTTTAGACTGTAAACATATTATTAACTATAGTCAATAATTACATGCAAATTAGAGTATTGAACTTGCTTTGCTAATCCATGTTTCATTTTTCATGTTTTATTTTTAACCAGGAGGTGGACTGGGTGCAGCCGTTTTTCAGCCATGCCTGTGTGGGGTGATTGGAAGAGGAGGTGGGTAGGTACAGCATCCCAGGGGGTTGTACTTGTCGTGGTGTGTTGCCCGATGGTATTGTGTGCTGGGACCCACTAAAGAATAAAAGAGTAATAGAGCAATGGTGTTGTATGACTCAGCTAACTTGCACACAATTTACCAACATCAGTGTCGCTCCCTGCAGGTGAAATGTTGGGAGGACACTTAGGCTCCCAATAAAGTGGATGTTGTCACCTGACAAAAAGAGGCTGGAGTCATAATTAAGTTCCAAATGCTAGACAGCTGTTTATTCTTAATCCAGGGAAGGGGAACACGGTCACAGGGATAAGGTGGGGTTCTATCACTCTATCCTCCTGTATGAGGAGGTCTCTAAATCTCAAAATCAACTGTAATAGCTATGCTGTAAGAGCTTTGTTATCTCTAAAATCAGCAAGTTGACTGTAACAACTATGCTGTAAGAGCATCTTATGCAGATCCTCCTCATTTACCCCCGAGGTGCACCTCTAACTGAGGCCTATTACCTGGAGTACTCCACACTTTGAATCATACAGCATACTATAGCAAAACTCTATACAAGTTACTAATGGCAGTTTGTGCATGGTTGTACTTTCTCTGTCGTCGAGGAGAGAACAGGGACAAAGAAATTGGTGTAACAAGGAACAACTTGACTGGCTGACCAGTGGGACTCTGGGGACTTCTTGAGAAACCAGGGGATACAGAGAGGGTTTTTGAACAGACCATGAGTTTCTTGGCCACACCCCACCTCTCTAGGGTTGCCAGAATTCAAGAACAAGCACAAAGATTTCCACGGTTAAAAACCCACTGAGGGCTGCCACAATTGGAGCACAAGGGATCTGGCCATGGTCTGCTTCTGGACAGCCGGGTTGATATGACCAATGCAGTGGTTACCCCACCACAGCCCGCTTCTGGACTGCTGGGTACTGATGATGCAGAACATCCCTGCTGTAGCCCACTTCTGGACTGCCGGGCAAAGAAGAAGATACAGAACACTCAGCTACAGCCCACTCCTGGACTATGGGGTAAAGAAGAAGATGCAGAACACTTGGCCACAGCCCACTTCTGGACTGCCAAGTAAAGAAGAAGATGCAGAACACTTGGCCACAGCCCACTTCAGGACTGCCAGGTAAAGAAGAAGATGCAGAACACTTGGCCACAGCCCACTTCTGGACTGCCAAGTAAAGAAGAAGATGCAGAACACTTGGCCATAGCCCACTTCAGGACTGCCAGGTAAAGAAGAAGATGCAGAACACTCGGCCA
This sequence comes from Neoceratodus forsteri, assembly GCA_016271365.2. Lineage (NCBI taxonomy): Eukaryota > Metazoa > Chordata > Ceratodontiformes > Ceratodontidae > Neoceratodus > Neoceratodus forsteri. The sequence continues at coordinate 154,740,767 of CM028138.1, forward strand.
CAGTCCGCTTCAGGACTGCCAGGTGAAGAAGATGCAGAACACTCAGCCACAGCCCACTTCTGGACTGCTGGGTAAAGAAGAATATGGGAGGAAGAAGTCTTCAGACAATGGGGAATGACAGAGTACTGGGCACCAAGGCCAGACGAGCCAAGGACTGATGCAAAACAATAAACAGGACATTGACTTTGGGAACTGGAACAAAAGATCTGGACAGCACTTTGATGTGGATGGCAAAATAAGAAAATGGACCGTAGACTCTGCACTGGGCCAAGCCATACACTGGGGACTGTTAGAGGAAAACAACAAACATAATGTTGCCAAGGTGTGACTATGACTCTGTTCTTCTCTTCAGGAGTGCTGCTGCAGACTGATTCTGGGGTATGCTGGTTGGATAACTCTGTGAGGGTTGCTTAAGGCTGATTCTGAAATACACTGGTGAAATGTCTCTGAAACATTGCTGAAGACTGATTTGGAAACACACTAGCACAAGATGCTGGCTTAATGCAATTAAAAGTTAAAAATTAAAAGGAGGCAGTATAGCGCAGTGGTCTAAGGCTCTGAGCTGCAAATTTGGTGACATCCAGCAGACCAGACCTGGGTTTGAATCCCACTGCTTCCACTTGCATACTGTGTGACCCTGAGCAAGTCACTTAACCTCCTTGTGCTCCCAGGTTGCTCCTGTAAAAAAGCTTTTAGCTTAGTGTGCTATACCTGGTTAAACAACTAAATAAAATAAAAATTAAAAAGTCACAGTTCCAACAGTTATGCACAATACCACAGTCTCTGAATGTACATATCACAATAAATAAAAGGCACTTGTTTGCTTCTATCTGGTCACCTTCTTTGATGAAGCCCTTACTGACTGTGGACTTATGGTAGTGGTGTCCCTCTAACTTAAACGGGCTGTCCTGCTACTGCGGGTACTCTGGCTACTAACCACTAAATAGCCTCCTTGGACTGTGCGATATACAAGTACCAGTGGGTTGCCCCCCCCCCATAGCTATGTTGGGCTTCTTATAATTAATTGCCCCGCTATGGCTGGTTAGCTAGGCCCCTTTTATCACCTTTGGGCCAGGATGGCTGGCTGAGCCCCTGCAAACTATGGGCCTAATTACCCCTTTACTTTAAGGGTTTATTGTAGCTGGGCCCCTCTGTGCTGCTCTGATCTAGTGTTGCCCCCTTTTAATATATGAGGCCCTACTGCTAGGCCTCCGTTACATCTGTGGACCTTTTAGGACTGGGCCCCCTTTAAATATCATTGGGTCTGCGACGCCCCTTGAAGAGTTGTGCCTATTAGCTTGCTGGGCACCTTTTAATTTCTCTGGCTGGTGAGAGCTTGGGGGTGGGGCAGCAAGATGGATGCAATGCTGTCCCACTCCTAGCAGCGCTTTAGCTTTTGTTCGTTTATTTTGTTCCTTTAAATGGTTTTTATAATTTTGGATGATTGAAACTCAGTCTGAATTTGTGCTAGGATGTTTTATTGATCTTTTACTCTGTTGGTCCCCCTTTGTGTTGGCCTAAGGATTTGGTCAGCAGCTGGCGTTTGGCATTTTGGCTGTGTGTGTTCTTGGTGTACTGCTATGTCATCTCGCCTGTTCTGAGCCAGCATTTGTTTGTGAGTGCCGTGAGCATATTGCAATATGGTTACACCTGAAGAAGAATCGGCTGGACTTTAAATATCCCCCCCCCAAAAAAGGGGTATAGAGGAGACTCCTGGAGAAAAGTTCTGCCGGAGGAGGAGGTTCTAGCCATGACTGCCTGTTAGGACGCGATGTGAGGATACCTGCGACAGAATAATGTGCTGAAAGGCTTGTAAAATGCCTTGAAATAGTGTTTGTGGTTTAAAAATTGTTGCAGCCCAATCAAAGATTTGATCAAATGGTATACAAATAGGCATGAAGAAACTGAGTTCTGGAGGTCCGGAATGAGGTCTTTATACATGGTGGATCCCTTGTTTGTAACAAGAACTTTTGTCTGCATTTCTTTCACTTTTGCTTGGTTAGAAGGATGCTATGCTAGCGACTGGTAACTGTTTATTTTAAGATTATTTTGTGGAATGTTTGCTGAAGGAATTCCATTGAGAACTGTGAGTTGCAGCATCTTTCAGCATTATTGATCACTGGAGAGTTTAAACTATTGAAATATTTGGGTCAGCAATGGCCAGTGATTACTGCTGATGTTTAATTTTGCTTGTATAGCAAAAGGACTCCTTCTGGAGCAGTGTCTGTTAAATGGCTGAATATTTATTTTCTTTTTTATATAGCATAAAATAATGTATTACAATGTATGCTGATCTAATTCAAATGTGTATTGTGTACTTGCTTATTCCAAGTCATTCAAAAGTTCTTTATATATTATAGAAATACATTTCCAGGTTATAGCCAACTTCTTTTAGTAAGTGGCTACTATCAGCCTTATAGTAAAGGCCCTGGATATACATTTTGAATGGGCTATTTACTTTCCTAGCAAGTAATTACCATTAGCCAACAGTGTAGAGGCATAATTGAGACTAGTTACAGTGCCTAGGTTTGAACCCATGGTTGGTGAGAGAAAAAGAAATGACCCAGTATTTGACTGTGGATTAAGCCCCCTGACCTGGTAGTAGCTAACACAGCATGGGCTGGTAGATAGTGCTTGACCCAGGGACCCATATAACGGGAATACGGGGCAGTATGCACTGCAGGGTATTTCTATCTGGACCCAGGGATGAGGCTAACTGGTGGTACAAGCTGCTTCTCTCTGGATAATGGGTCAAAGACTCTCTGAAAGATACAAGGGACAGAGTAGGTTTTGCTCTAAATGATGGTTTTCAATATATGGCCAGATTGCTATGATTTAAGCTTGCCTCTTGTTTGACCTCTTGTGGGTTTACTGAGTAAGTAATATTTTAGCCACAGTGTAGGACAGTCCTTTTGGACTTGGAATGCCCAGGGAAACTATCCTGAGTGGCCTATTTATTTCTCCAGTAAGTAGCCGTTATTAGCCTAATGGGTAGAGACATGATTGAGTGGAGATACAGTGTTCAGAAATAAATCCATAAATGGAGAGAGAGAAAATAGAAATGACCCAGTATTTGACTATGGGCTAAGCCCCTAATCTGGTAGTAGCAGACATAGTACGGACCGATAGAAAGCACCTGTCCTAGGGACCCTTATAAGAGGAATATGGGGCAGTATGCACTGCGGGATATTTTTGTTGGGACCCAGGGATGGGGCTAACTGGTGGTACAAGTCTGCTCAGTCCAGATAGGGGCAAAGCCTTGCCTAAAGATACAAAGAACAGAGTAGATTTTCTCTAAATAATGGTGTTTGATCTATGGCCAGATTCTCATGATTCAAACTTGTCCCTGTTTGGTCTATTGTGGGTCTATTGAAAAAGAGATATATAAGCCAGAGTGCAAGGTAATCTTGTGGGAAGAGCTAGTTTAGAGCTCTTTATAAATCTGTATAATTTGCTGATCTAGGCCTTTATTTTTGATAAATCTGTTGAGGGCAAATAAAGTAAGAAGGGGGAAGGAGGAGTATAATAACAATTTACAGAAATTTAGATGAATATGAGATGTTTCTATGTCTTATTTTTGCATTATTTATTGGATATAGTAATTGAAAGCATTTTCTATTTCTTTATTTGGAGGATTGTTGGAATGCATTGTGTATGGAATATTGCACAATTATGGGATGTAAAAATTTAAATTTTTTTGTTATGTGCTATGTTGTAATGGTTTTCTAACTGATCAACAACAATAAATCTAGAATTAAAAAAATAAAATTTCTCTGGGTCTGCCTTGCCTCTTAAGTAAATTAGTGGGCCTACATTGCCTCTTTAAATCAGCATCTGGGCCTAACTTGCCTCTTTAAACAAACACCTGGGCCTAACTTGCCCCTTTAAATAAATATCTGGGCCTATATAGAGCCTGACATTTCCCTTGCATTTGCCCCACCTTTGCTCTGCCTTAATTTAAATATTTCAGTGCTTTTCCCTTTTGACCACAAGTTAAGACCCTCCCATGGGCATCACCATGCCCCTTATGTAGATTCTGGTCCCCTCTGTCCCTGGCCCGTGGCCGATTCATTTTGTGCTTAGCGCTATTAAAAAGAATAAACACTTTTATCTCTGGTTCTGGCGGACAGCACTTTGCTGGCGTGCTGCTGCCGATTCACCGACCCAGACCAGGATGTAGGAAAGCTGGATCGAGAGGTGGGAGGAGCTTCTGGCAGAGGGAAGGTTTCAGGCAGCTGGGCGGTCGACTGGGGACCTTGCATGGTCCAGAACTAGCGCACACGATGTGGCTCTGCTACCGTCCCCTCTGTGGGACCGAAACTTCACTTTTTTTTCAAAATAAAAATAAATGAACAGGGCACCAAGCCCTTCTGAGGGGAAAACTAGATGGCTTCACTTCTCTGGTGCTCCCGACGCATCACAGACTGCGCAACACATACAGGGCAGTCTTCAGCAGCTGGAGGCAGAAGAGGTATGCAGACAAGCCCTGAGGGATGGCTTCAACCCTCCAGGTAAGCCCTTTCTTCTCCCTCTACACTTTCTGCATCCTCTATCCTTCACAGCTACCACGATTCTCCTCTAACAACTTTTTTTTAAATTTCAAATGGTAACACTCTGAGTTCTGGTTCTGGTATTGGAATGCTGGGCATGTGCAGCTCAGAATAACATTCTACTATCTTGGACGCAGTGTTCAGTTTTGCCATGTTCTGGCATTGCAACATTTACTTGGCAATTCAGGCTATTTACATTATTTTTAAAATGTGCTTGTGCTGGATGTATCTAAAGCTGTGTCACTTGGGCATTTCTGGGGCCTCTCTATACTGTACTTGGGCACCTTACAGGGCTGGGCACCTCTATATTTTCTTTCTGCTGTGCCCCCAACTCTGGGCCTGCCAAATGATACATGTTCCCATGTATCCTCAAAAATGTTATAACATCTATTGCATTTGGATGAGCTACTATAGCACTATCTAGATGAGGAACATCTCTAAAACTTCTAAACAAACTGTATAACAGTTTTCTTAACTTCACTTTTATGCAAGCTTTGAAAGTTTTACTATAATCTATGATTACTATAAACTATAACTGTAAAATGAATTAACAAGACTCTAAATATCTCAACTTCTAAGGTGATTCTTATAACTTTAAAGAACACACTATAAATCTAAAGTGACCATGTCTGGTTAACTTATGGATGGGTGATACTAAAGAAAGATGGGATTAAAAACTTTATGGGAGGAACATTTTAGGAGGGATTCCACAATTTACTCTTTGAGGTCTACGGGGTAAAGGAACTGAAGGTTCATCTATAACAGGTTTTGTTTCTGTTACATCTTCAGGTATCAGTCTTTCAGGACAGTCCGAGTTAGGAATAACTGGATAACTCCAAGGGTTGGCATACGAGTCTGTTGGAGTTTCTAGCTTAGTCAGGTCAGAGTTGCTGGGATGAATCTCTTACCCATCTGTTGGCTTTGAGTCTGAGTTAACTGGTAGATCTGATCCAGCTTGGAATAGGCATGGCTTTAGCAGATTCTGACTTACAATCTTGGTATTTTTCCCAATTTCTCCTTGAATTTTGTACACTGGGAGTTCTCGGTATGGGATTTCAATGATAAGGTATGGTTCAGGTTCCCACGTGGAAGATAATTTGGTCAGTTTTTGTGTTCTTTTGAGCAATACTCAGTCACCAACTTGTAATGGACTTGCATTATCCTTGGTATCGTACAATACTTTTAGTTTTTGACATACCTGAGCCATGTGCTGATCTAAGACTTGCCCTGCTTCTTGTAATTTGTTATTGTGTTCGGTAAACCAATCTGTATATTGATTACTGGAAGAAGTGTCTTTTAAGTCTACATCGAGTACAAGGTCCATTGAAGGATGACCATGGCATCTGAGCAATAAGTAGTAAGACGTATACCCTGTTGAGCTTTGTACTGTGTTGTTGTAGTGGTAGGTCAGTTCTGGTAAGATAGTAGGCCAGTTCAGGTGTCGGTGTTCTGGCAGTTCTCTCAATATGTTGATTAGAGTTTGGTTAGCTCTTTCACACAATCCATTAATCTGTGGATGGTACGCAGTGGTACTGATCTTCTGACTTCCATGTAAGTTGCACAACTCATAGAACAATTGTAATTCAGATGAGGTTCCTTGGTCTTTCTGGTTTTTGCTCGGGAATCCATATGGCTATGCTAAATATTTCAGAAAAGTTGCTGCAGTGCTCTTAGCAGTAAGTTCTCTAACTGGTGCAGCTACAATAAACTTGGAGTAATGATCCACCATGGTGAGGATGTAATCGATACCATTCTGACTAGGTTTAAGTTTTAAATGGTCTAAAGTGACCAATTCTAGAGGAGTATGACTGATAATAGGCTGAAGAGGAGCTTTTTGATTAGTTTTGTTACCTCTTTTTAAGTTGCAGGTCAGATATTCTTCACAGCATTTTTGGATTTGGGGTTTCATTCCTACCCAATATAACCTTTTTCTGATACTAGACTCAGTTTTCCTGCTTCCAAACTGTCCTGCCTTGTCATGATAAGCCTTCAAGATTGTAGGTGCATTCTCCTGCGGTACGATAATTTGGGTAATTATGCAGTAGGTGTGAGGATCTCTGCTCTGTCTTACTAGTTTGGAGTCTTGCATGGTTAACTGGTTGCGGTGTCACCACAATTTAATGAGTTCAGGGTTGGCATCTTTTCAGAGGTTAGACCTTGACTGGTTTTTAGGAGAGTTCGGATCTGTTGCAGTACTGAACTTTGACTCTGAAGTTGGATCCACAGGTTATCCTGTTCTGCCAGATGGGTTGAGTGATCATACTGTGTCTCAACTGCTGTTACAGGACTGAGTTGACAGCATGCGCTTACCAATTCTGCTGAAACTTGTAAAAATGCAGGCATTTTTACATCCTCCAGGGTTGGGTCATTGTTTTTTAGGTTTTACCTGCTGAGGTAATCTGGATAAGGCGTCAGCATTGGCATTATTCTTTTTGGATCGATACTTTAGGGTAAACTGATAGTTGGACAGCCTTGAGGCCCATCTCTGTTCTAATGCCTCTAATCTGGCAGTATTAAGGTGCGCTAGAGGGGTATTGTCAGAATATACTGTGAAAAGTGTGCTAGCCAGATAGTGTCGAAATTTCTCTGTGACTGCCCACACTACAGCCAGGAACTCTAGTTTAAAGGAACAATAGCGTTTGTCATTCCATTCTGAACATCGTAGGCTGTGACTAGCATATGCAATGACTCGCTTCACTCCAGACTGTGCTTGTGCCAGCACAGCACCTAGACCTTGATTACTGGTGTCTGTGTACACTTTAAATGGTTTGGTGTAGTCTGGGCAAGCCAGAATTGGAGCTTCTGTTAATGCTCGTCATAAGTTGTCGAAAGCAATCTGTTGTCTAGAGGTCCAAATAAATGGTTCTTGGATGTGCATCCTGCTGTTGAGCCATGAAGAAGCTCATGAAGAGGTACAGCTAGTTAAGCAAAATTCTGGATGAATCTGTGGTAATATCCAGCAAACACAAGGAATTTTCTCATGTCTCTCACCATAGTAGGTACAGGCCACTCTTGTACAACTCATATTTTGTCTGGGTCTGATGACACTCCATTTGCTGAGACAGTATGTCCAAGTTAATTAACCTGGGGTTTCAGAAGATGACATTTGTACGGTTTGAGCTTGAGTCCATATCGAGTGAGGTGTTCGAAGACATTCCCCATCTGTTCTAGATGATCTTTGTGTGTTTTGGAGTAAATGATGATGTCATCCAAGTGCAGAAGTAATATGTCAAAGTTGCGGCTTCCTGCACAGTGTTCCACAAGGCGTTGAAAATTACCAGGAGTGTTACATAGGCCAAATGGCATACGAGTAAACTTGAACAGTCCCATTGAGGTAATAAAAGCAGTTTTCTCAATGTCTGTTGGTCAGTGTTGAGTAGTAACACATTACAAGTAACGCATTACTATAATCAGATTACATTTTATAGTAACGGGCAGTAGTTACAGATTACTTATAAGAAAATTTAATTTTCTTAAGTTACTAATCAAATTTTCTTATAAGTAACACATTACTTGTAATGCAATGTAATGTAATAATAATAATAGTAAATAATAATAAAACGTTATTTATTAAGCACCTTTCAAGTGCCAAGGTGCTATACAAAATAAGTATAAAACAAGCCATGTATAAAATCAGATCTCAACTATCTGAAATATTAACAATATAAAACAGCAGACATATATATAAAATCAGAATAACAGCTCTCAATCATATAAGCTTGAGTCCCAAGATGGGTTTTAAGTTTGCACTTGAAAATCTCCACGGTCATGCATTCCCTAAGCTGACAAGGCAGAGAATTCCAGAGGGTTGGGGCAACAAACATAAAAGCCCAAGCACCAGACGATTTTAAAATAACCCTCGGAACCTCTAGCAACCCCATGTTAGCCGAATGGAGCTGTCGGACAGGGATATAGGGAATCAGAAGCTCTTTCAAGTAGTCAGGGCCAAGTCTGTGCAGGACTTTGAAGGTCAAAAGACCTACTTTAAAGGTGATCCGCCACTGTATAGGCAGCCAGTGCGATTGTGCAGGATGGGGTAACATGTATCCTTCTCGATGCCCCGTCAGCAACCTAGCAGCAGTGTTCTGCACTAGCTGCAAGCGGCGGATATCAACCCTAGGAAGCTCCAAGTGAAGGGAGTTGCAGTAGTCAAGGTCAGAGGTCACGAAGGCGTGGACCAACACAGGAAAATCACAGGACGGACCCAAGTGCTTCACCCTGGCAATATTCCTAAGATGGTAAAATGCAGACTTAACGACTGCTGACACCCGATGACGAAGGGTCAGCCCGTCGTCAAGTACAATTCCCAGGTAACGCATGTGTTCAGAGGTAATGAGCTGATCTCCCCCCAGGAATAAACCAGAAGGCAGATCAGACCTCAACCCCTCGATCCTGCGACCCGATTCCACCACCATAACCTCAGTCTTTCTGGAGTTCAACTTCAACCAGCTCAAATTCATCCAGTCATGGATTTCAGCGAGGCAGTTATTAAATACTGAGAGGGCACTATCCTGTAATGTAATATGTTGAGCCCTTTTTCCTTGCTGTTCTTTGCTGGGTCAAAATCAGGCCAAAAGTTTAAAAAAATGCACCTTTTTTTCATTTTTTGGTGGGGGATGGAAAAAGAAGGACACCATACTGCAGAAGGCAGTTCTCCTCCACTGGTTGGCCAAGACCGACATCTACTGTGTTGGTTCAGCATTGTGATTGGAGGAAGAGGCCGTCCAGGCAGACTTAGAGCAGAGCAGGCACCCGCACAAGTGTTGTTGGCACCATTTTGAGAGGAGAGAGAGTAGAGTGTGAAGTGTGTGCATTTGGTGAGGAGGGAGTGTGAGCAAGGAGTCGGAACAATTAAAAAACATTGCAAAAGAAAAGCAAAAGAAGGAAAGAAAAAGAAGAAGTTAGTACTGAGTAGATCAGGGACAGCAGCCCGGGGTGGTGAGAGCCTGAGAAGCTCAAGAGAGTTGGGAATTGATGGGAGAAATGAGAGAAGAAGGACAGGAGTGGGAGAGGGTTAAAAAATATCTTCATCCTCTGTTGATCGATGCCAGGGGTGGCCCAGGGCAAATGAAAAAAAAAGAAATCTGCCTGCAGCCAGGGCAAGCAGGTCAGGGCTAGCTGCATTATCGAGTCACTATCCGGAGGAGAAGGAGAAAACATCAGGGCAGGCACTGGGCTGGGCAAGTGAGGTGGTTGATGCTCTGTGAAGCCCACGTGGGCCGTGGTGGTGGGTGAGTAAGCTAGGCCTAAGCCAGGCCAGCCGAGGAGGGTGAGGGAAATAAAAGTGGAAGAGAGGAGGGCAGAGGCAGAAGAAAGCCATTAGGCCAGAAAGAACTTCAAATTGGGCCAGGTGGAGTAGAGCAGCAGACCAACTGGTGGCAGTGGGAGGACAACACGATGTCGATGATAGCTCACCACATCGACAACACTGCACCACGAGGGGTTGCTGTTGGAGAAACGCAGCACACAGGCCTGCCACAGCACAGTCAGCAGCACAGCAACAGGTAAAAAAAATATGAACTATCCAATCTTTCATTAATGTTAAAAAAACTTAAAAACTTGTGTAAAACAACAGTCAGAACAAGCAGCAGCCAGGCAACTTAATTAAAGTGAGCCTAGCTGGTGCTTATTATTTCTTTTAATTTTGGAATCCAAAACAGGTGGCAATCCATGCAGGCAGGTCTGAGGCCCGGTCAGTACAAGCACTGTAGCTGCATAATGTGATGTGATCGGCATCTCATGCTGGGGTCAAGGCTAGAGTGTAGTACTAGGAATCGGATCACTGGGTGGGTCAGTCAGTCAGACTGTGGTGGACTGGAGTCTGGATCATGGGATTCATGAATGTCATGCCATGTCTGTGTAAAAATGTGAAATTATCAAATTAAGCTGTCTCAGACACTCCAGGCACTGGAGTGGCCCACACCTGAGAATTTTTTTTGTTTGTGTTTAAGTATAAAATTAAAATGATGTCTGTGTTTGTTTTGATAAAGGGTCCAGCAGACCAGAAACACATCATGTTTTTAAAAAATTATTACCTCTCGTGTGTAAAACCTCCAAGCAGAATGCTGCACCAGGCTGGGGTGCTCGGACACACAAAACTAAATGCTTTAATAGAAGTCCAGCACTCACCACCACCACCATAAAAAGATGCTGCTTGCTGATATATCATCTCAGGTGCAAAATTTATTGAAGTGCTAGTGATCAGCACTTGCTGATTGTCACAGATTCGCTCAGCTGGTCAGCCTTCTACTCCCAAAGTGCCAACCTCTGAGCGTAGAATCTGTGGACAGTTAACAGTACAAGGTCAAGGTAAAGGTACAAGGTCTTGTCTGTTTTGTGGGTTTGAGTCACCTTAGTCTCAAGTTCTGGAGGGATTCAAACTGATAACCTCTTGTTAGCGTACCCAATTATCAGGCTCAGATAATTCTGTCTTTGGGGAGCCAGATATCTTTGCCTATGGGCACCTAATCAGGTATTACAAAATGAACCCTTACAACTCTGCAAGACCTTAGAGAACTCTATCTGTTTCCCAGTTTGGTATCACAATAAGCTCATACACAGTGTCAACTGTAACCTTCAAAGCTCCACTTACATAAAAAGAAATTTCAAGGCACACCAGGCAGTCTTCATTTTTAAAAGATATATCTTTACTTTAAAATAGATAAAACAGGAAAACACTGAAATTACAGAACAAAATATCCCAACACATACAATCTTAAAAACAAAATAGGTTTAAAGTGCAAATTCCTACAATACATACACACACTCAGACTGGTCTTAGCTAAGGTATTCTTACTTCTTAATCTTACAGTACTGTGATGTCCTTCCTTCTCAGTCAGAAAATTGTCTCTCTCTCTCTCTCTCTCTCTGTGTCTCTAAGGTCTGCTCAGTAGACTTAAAAGCAGTCTTGAGCCGGCCTTCTCTCTGAGGTCACCAAACTCCGCCTTGGTGTATAAAAATTAATATTTTATAACACAGGCTGTCCTACTAAGATTTAAAAAAAAATAATAGATGACAAAATAAATCTCCTCTTCTCATGTTGACTGGTGAAAACCGGTCTGTGCTCTTGCTTCACACACGCATCAAAAGTCTCTTTGATGTAATTCAAGGGCTTCCTTGGAATGGTTATTGGACCTTCCAAATTAGTCTGGGTCCTGCTCGGCCCAGACATCAAAGACCCTTTGATGTAATTACTGGCTATCTTTGAGAGACACCCAAAACACATGCATGCTCTTTCCTTTATGACACCTAGTGCAGATCAAAGGATTTCCCTGAGGACGTCATGAATGGCTAATTTTATTTCCTGGGATCGAAGCAAATTGACAAGGTAATTGCATTTTAAAAATCTGCATTTTAAACTACCTCCTGTCCTTTGAACTTATCCCTGGGGGGTTTGGATGTGTCAGTTTCAGCAAGCCAGCATTTCCTCCTGACAGACAGTTCATATCACTTTTTTTTATATTTACAAAAAAATTATCCAGGGATCATAACCAGCTGCCCAAGTGTGACAATTCCTCCCCACCTAGACTGAATTTGTGGTGTCTATCCTCTGCATGGGATGAGTTTCCCAAATCAGTTCACTCCTCATACACACGAGACAACCCATCTGAGTTCTGTTTGGTCGCTCCAGCCCTTCGTAGAATGGTCATATCATATCCTTACAAAGCAAGACTCCATCTTAGTAATCGACCATTACTTTTCCCCATCTGCGTCAGTCAAACCAGGGGGTTGTGGTCATTCTGCACCACAAAATGCTGTCCATACAAGTATGGCTCCAATTTCTTAAGGGCCCACACTATGGCAAGACACTCCTTTTCCACCGTGGAGTATGACTGCTCCCTGGGAAGTAACTTTTTTATTCAGGTAGGCTATTGGGTGGTCCCTTCCTTCACTGGATGTCTGGCTCAGTACTGCCCCAATACCCATGTCTGAGGTGTCAGTCTGAACTATAAAGGGTTTAGTATAGTCAGGACATGTCAAAACAGGAGCACTGCACAGTGCCTCCTTTAGTTTGGAAAAGGCTTCCTCACAGGCTGGGCCCCAGGTAATTTTCTTGGGCTTCCGTTTCTTTGTCAGGTCAGATGGGGGAGCAGCTAGGGCACTGTAATTGGGTACAAATTTTCTATAGTACCCTGCTGTCCCGAGAAAACTCCTGACCTGTTTCTGAGTTTCTGGTCTGGGCCATGCCTGGATTACCTCAATCTTTATTTGGTTAAGATGGAACTGTCCCTGGCCTACCACATGCCCGAGGTATGCCACCTCTCCCATGGCCACCTGGCACTTCTTGGCTTTCACAGTGAGCCTGGCTCTCTGTATCCTGTCCAGCACTTCCCTAAGGTGGGATAGGTGTTCCTCCCAGCTGGTACTAAAGATAGCAATGTCATCCAGGTACACTATGGTGTACTCCTCAGCACCATTTAACACCTGATTCACCAACCTTTGGAAAGTGGCCGGGGCGTTCTTCATTCCGAAAGGCATTACTTTAAACTCAAATAAGCCTATCGGAGTGATGAAGGCCAACCTCTTCCTAGCTCTGTCTGTCAACTCTACCTGCCAATGCCCCTTTGTCAGGTCAATGGCCGTAGGGTAGGTCACCCCCAACTTGTCCAGGAGTTTGTCCATCTGGGGCATTTTGTTGGTGTCTGAGTTCATGACTGCATTCAGTACACGATAGTCTACACAGAAATTAGTTCAGCCATCTGGCTTGGGTACAAGGACTACAGGTGAGGCCCAGGGACTGTGGGATCTCTGGATTAGCCCTAAATCCAGCATCTCCTCCACTTCCCTCTTAATGTCCTTTTGGACAGCCTCTGACACCCGATATGCTGTCTGCCGTATGGGCGTCTGTGTTCCTGTCTTCACATCATGTGTTGCTAAGGGGGTTAGTCCAGGCTTGGTGCTAAACAAGGGGGCAAAGTCTGCTAAAACCTCAGTTACTTTTGGATCTGGTCTGGGGTCAGCTGAGGAGACAATTTTACTGCCTCCACAGAGGACTCCCGCTTACTCTCTTCCAGCAAGTCCAGAAGGGGTCTCTGTCATCCGTCCCCTCCCCATGACTACATACGGCTAACACCATGTCAGCCCTATTTACATATGGCTTCATCATGTTGACATGTTACATCCTTTCTGTCTGTCTACGGTCAGGTAACTCCACAATGTAGTTTACATCATTAATCTTCCTAACCACTTTGTACAGTCCTGCCCACTCAGCTTGCAGCTTGTTTTTCCAGACCGGAATAAGGACCATGACTTCCTGACCCACTTTGTATGAGCAAGCTCTGGCTCTGCGGTCATACCATATTTTTTGTTTTTGTTGGGCAGCTGCCAGGTTGCTCTGGGCTGTCCCCATAAGCTCCTTCAGCCTTTCCCTAAACCTAAGGACGTAATCCACAAGGAGAGTTCCCTGGGTGGCATGCTTGCCTTCCCAGTCCTCCCAGATCAAGTCTAGGGGCCCACATACCCAGCATCCATACAAGAGTTCGAAGGGGGAAAATCCTGTCAACTCCTGGGGCACCTCTCTGTATGCAAGCAACAGGTGGGGAAGGTATTTCTCCCAGTCCCTCCCATGCTGTTCAGCAAACACTCGGAGCATTGACTTTAGGGTACCATTGAATCTTTCCACAAACCCATTGTCTTGTGGGTGATACGGTGTCATGCATCTCTGCACCACCCCACACTTCTCCCATAAACTTTTCATCAGGTCCAACATGAAGGAATCCCCTTGATCAGTGATTACCTCCTGCAGAAACCCAACATGGGAGAAAATCCCAAGTAAGGCATCTGCCACTGTGTCTGTCCTCAGAAAGGATAGGGCGACTGCCTCTGGGTACCGGGTGGAATAATCCACCACAGTCAGGATGGATCTCTTCCATGAGGAGCTGGGGGTATTTACAGGCCCCACAATATCCATTCCCACCCTCTGGAATAGCTCCTCCACTATGGGCAATGGAATCAGGGTGGCCTGGGTTTTCTTCCCCACCTTCCCTATTTCTTGGTACCGGTGACAAGACCTGCAATACTCCTTCACCTGCTGGGTGAAGTTAGGCCAGTAGAAATTCTGGGCCAACCGCTGCATAGTGTGTGCGATTCCCAGATGACCAGACAAGGGAATATCATGGGCAACCTTGAGCAACTGCTCACGATATCCCTGGGGAATGACAAGCTGCCTGCCTAGCATCCCTCCCTCTGTTTGTACTGCCTGTGTATACATAAGTCCATTTTCCCAATAAACCTTATGTCTGCCGTCACCTCCCTGTGTGCCCTCCGAGTCTGCCCAAACCCTCAGCTTCTCTAAACTAGGGTCTCCCCTCTGAGCAGCTGCAAACCCCTCACACAGTCCCAAGGCATGGGACAGGTCCCCTTCAGTCACTAAACTAGGGTCCCTAGCACTAGCATCACTAGCTCAGGATCACTGTCAATCCCAACCCTCTGACAAGGGGTCACCCCTCCCTCTTCGGAGTAACCCTCTGTAGCTGTGTGGTTACTTGCTACTGGGGAAATTTCTACCCCCTTTTTATCAGTCTCCCCATCTGGAGACACAGGCTGGGGAACCAGCTTCTCAGTGGTTTCCACACTGGTTTCTGTGGGGTTCAGGGAACTACTATTTTCCTTTGCCGCTTAGCTACGGGTAACTGCACATACCACCCCCTGCTGGAGATTGTTACCAGGATCACATCCACTGCTAATGTGTTGGCTAAAGCCACCTGTCACACAGTTCCCCCTGTTTCACCCCAGTCCAGGAGAACACTAGCGAGGGGCAACGTTTTCTCCCCGCCTGAAAAGTCCTGTACAGTTACACATTTATTGGGTATAAGCTGACCAGGCTATACCAGATCCCCCTTCACCAATGTCAGGGATGCCCCTGTGTCCCTTAACCCCTGCGTCTGTACACCATTTACCATGACTGAGTGCATGTGTTCCCTCATGTTCACTGGCATGCTCCCAGGGACACACAAACAACCCATTTCTTTTCTAGCACCCGGTTGTGTATTATGGCTCGCCTTCTTGGGACACTGTCTGGCAATATGCCCAGTTTTCTTACACAATCAACAGGCATTTCTTACTTCAGAGAAATCTTTTCACTGAAACCTAGGGCTAACTGGTTTCAGTGGAGGCAGTGAGGGTTTTAGCTGCCCTGAAGGTGTGCTTTTCCCTTTCTGTGCTGCCACACCTGCCCCATTCACTCTCAGAGCAGGTCTGCTCTTGGCATAGCGGTCTGAGAGTTCAGCAGCGTCTTGCACTGTTTTTGGATCTTGGTCCTCTAGCCAGGTTTTTAGCTCTGCTGGGCATGCCCAATAAAACTGTTCTAATAAAATCACATTTTCAATTTTATCAACAGAGTTTGCCTCAATTCCTTCCCACCAACGTTTTAAAAACTGACATTGTTTCGTGGCTAGCTCCTCGTAGCTTATATCAGGGCTTCTCCTGAGCTTATGGAATTTAGCTCTGTATAACTCAGCAGTTAGTTCAAACTTTTTTTAACAGTGCAGCTTTTAACCTGCTGTAATCATTGCTGTCCTCATTTTCCATTTGACCCAATGCATCCTGAGCTTTCCAGGTAAGTAGCGGGGATAGCTGGAAGCTCCAGGACTCCCTAGGAATTTTAGTTTGAATACAAACGTTTTCAAAAGAATTTAAAAAGGCATCCATGTCCTCCCCTTCTTTAAACTTGGCTATTAACTTGGAGTTCAATTTGTAACCCAGTCCTGCAGTCCCAGTTAAACCCAAGCCACTTACCTGCTCTGGTGCCACTGGTCAGAGTCATAGCTTCTCCAGTTTGTGTTGCCACTGGTGTGCCTCTCTCTTCTCCTCTGCCTCTCTGCATTCTCACTCTGCCTCTCAGCTCTCTCACTCCCTCTCCTCCTCTGCAGCTCGCTGGCACTCACGCTCCTCATGGTCTGCCTCCCTCTGTTCTTGCTCTGCCTCCAGTTCCATCCTGCACAACTCAATTTGCAGTCTGAGTACCTCTGGATTCAGGATACTGGTGAGTTTTCCCTGCTGCTGTGGCCCTTCACTGACAGTGGCCCTGCTGTCCTCCTCATCGGCTCTGGACCCTTCACTGGCCGCTAGCCTTTCTACACTTTAGGTTTGGTCCCTTCCAGTCACGGTCTGTGACTTGATGCTCTGGGTATCTGCTACCATCATGGCCTCTATGAGGTTCTGCTTGCTGGCTTTCACCCCAAATGGGTCTCCTCTGTCCCCGCACAACTGCTTTAAGGAGTCTACAGTGTGTCTGCTTTAGCTGGAAGCCATTTTCCCTGACTACTGCTACTCTGACTACACTTCAGAAAAAAAATAAAATGGGTAGGAACCTGACTGTAAGCCAAATGATACAGTTCTGTTTCCTTTTTAAATAAAACACTGCCTTTCTTTTTTTCCAAGTGAGCTGAATGGTCTTAAACTGGCACACTGAACAATGAAGCTTATACCACCAAACGTTTTATGCCACCGCTGCCAAACAATCTGTCACAGATTCGGTCAGCCCTCTACTCCCAAAGTGCCAACCTCTGAGCATAGGATCTGTGGACAGTTAACAGTACAAGGTAACCCTCTTGTCTGTTTTGTGGGTTTGAGTCACCTTAGTCTCAAGTTCTGGTGGGATTCAAACTGATAACCTCTTGTTAGCATACCCAGTTATCAGGCTCAAATAATTCTGTCTTCAGGGGGCCAGATATCTTTGCCTACGGGCACCTAATCAGGTATTACAAAATGAACCCTTACAACTCTATGCAAGACCTTAGAGAACTCTTATCCGTTTCCCAGTTTGGTATCACAATAAGCTCATTCACAGTGTCAACTATAACCTTCAAAGCTCCACTTACATAAAAAGAAATTTCAAGGTACACCAGGCAGTCTCCATTTTTAAAATATATATATTTACTTTAAAATAGATAAAATAGGAAAACAGTAAAATTACAGAACAAAATATCCCAACACATACAATCTTAAAAACAAAACAGGTTTAAAGTGCAAATTCCTACAATACATACACTCAGACTGGTCTTAGCTAAGGTATTCTTACTTCTTAATCTTACAGTGCTGTGATGTCCTTCCTTCTCAGTCAGAAAATTGTCTCTCTCTCTCTGTGTCTCTAAGGTCTGCTCAGTAGTCTTAAAAGCAGTCTTGAGCCAGCCTTCTCTCTGAGGTCACTAAATTCCACCTTGGTGTATAAAAATGAATATTTTATAACACAGGCTGTCCTACTAAGATATTAAAAAATAATAGATTACAAAATAAATCTCCTCTTCTCATTTTGACTGGTGAAAACCGGTCTGTACTCTTGCTTCACACACACATCAAAAGTATCTTTGATGTAATTCAGTGGCTTCCTTGGAATGGTTATTGGACCTTCCAAATTAGTCTGGGTCCTGCTTGGCCCAGACATCAAAGACCCTTTGATGTAATTATTGGCTATCTTTGGGAGACACCCAAAACACGGGCATGCTCTTTTCTTTATGACACCTAGTGCAGCTCAAAGGATTTCCCTGAGGATGTCATGAATGGCTAATTTTATTTCCTGGGATCAAAGCAAATTGACAAGGCAATTGCATTTTAAAAATCTGCATTTTAAACTACCTCCTGTCCTTTGAACTTATCCCTGGGGGGTGTGGATGTGTCAATTTCAGCAAGCCAGCATTTCCTCCTGACAGACAGTTCATATCAATTTTTTTTTATATTTACAAAAAAATTATCCAGGGATCAGAACCAGCTGTCCAAGTGTGACACTGATCACTGGCACTTCAATAAATGTTGCACCTGAGATGATATATCAGCAAGTATCATCTTTTATGGTGGTGGTGAGTGCTGGACTTCTATGAAAGCATTACCTCTCATGTATCAGCTTTATTTGTGGTGGTAAGTGCCTGGATTTGCACTTTTGTGTTTGTTTAGTGTAGTGTACTCACAGTACCCTGTCCTTACCTAAAGGGCTACCCATGTGTGTTCTCCAACTTACCCCAATCCCTCCCCAGGCACTGACTGTTTCTCTGTCTCATTTTTTGTTTGTTACTCTACCTGCTCCAACCATTATGAACTGCCTGGAGTGGCCTGCCTGGCTGCTTACTGCTGGCTACTACTAGCCTCTTTTGCCTGCATGCCGGACTCATTTGCTGCTGTGCTGGCTGGCTGTGTTGTCTGGAATTGGATGTATATTGTGTGTGATTGGGTGTGAGAGAGTCAGTGTATATACAGCACTACTACCCCATAGTTCCGAGTGCTAATTGCAATGTTCTTCTCAGATATGCTGTAATCTGGTTCAGTGATTGGCTGTTATGATTCTAACAGTGGCCGCCAGTCTTTAAATGTATAAATCCCTGGACCCTGACCCTTTTAGTTTCTCCTTTCTCTTGTGCAATGACCCCATCCCCACAGGGGTACCATCATTTTGGGTCGAGCACTCCAATGTGAGCATGCGTTTTCATGATATAGCCAGCATCCTCCTCCCTCCCTGTGTCCCAAGGTCTCTAATAGAGGTGGTGGCTGTAGTCTTGTGGGATGTGAGCATTACCTCTCCTTCTCATTGAAACAATGCTTGAGCCTCCATCCCCCCTTCCCCACTGGGCTGGGCTCATTCTTGAACCCAGATCACCTGTCATGTGTTGCATGAAGCACCCCTATTGCTGCACCAATGGGCCATCTTGGACTACAGTTGTCTTTTTAGAAAAAATATACCTTTTTCTTTCCTGTACCCTGTGTCCAGTGAGTCCACCCTGTGTGTTGAATCCCTGGTGAACAACATCAGGGAGTCAACACACACAATATTTGTAGTGTTTATAGTGTTCTATGAGGTGGTTGAGGATGGAGGTGCCATACGGTGCCAAGCATTAAGCAATAAATTTTGAAATATAATTGTAACTTGAGATGGTCTATTGGTGCAGCAGTGATAGGGGTACTTGTGATCTGGTTTTGTGTATGAGCCTACTAGGTTGTCATGAGCCCTGGGGGTTTGGGAGGCCAGAGAATTTCAATTGACAACTAAGGCCATGGCTTATTCTGGTGGTAGGGAGAGTGAGACACATCCTACGTGGGGCTACTTCCACCTGTACAGTGCACGTAAGGTGGACAGACCATCTGGGACAGAAGGAGGGAGGGGATGCTGTGCTGTGTATCAGAAGGACATAGGCAGCTGCAATGCAGTAGAGGAAGGTAACTAGTCTAAAACAGCACAACAGTTGCATCCAAAGACCTGCGAGGAGAGACTGAGGGATTTCAACATGTACCATACGTTGTGGAAGTTGATATGTTTTTGTTGTTTTACCTGTGTTAGCAACAATGCCTTTCCAGTGCCTCTTTCCACTACTTCTAAGCAATGAGGCATGACCTTGGGTTTGATTAACAGTCTGTTAATCACACCCTGGGGTGATGTGTATGTAGCATGACTTGAGGCGCAGCCAAGTGCCATATTGCCCCTAGGGGGTGATTGACTGTTAATCTAACTCCTGGGACAGCTTATTACTATTATAAAAAAAGTTATCCCAGTGAAAAATGTGAAAAGTATACTTTTTGAATGTTGTCCTTAGAGGACATTTTTTATAAAATAGTTGGTTCTTCCACCAACAGTTGAAGAATGCTGGTTCAGAATCAGAATGCATTATTCCATTCATTCAGCATTGCTAAAGGATGGAATGTTGAAAGGAAGAATTTATGTGCCACGGTGATTGAGCACATCATGACAGTGTACTAACAGGGATTAATGTAAGGCTGTTTGAATAATCCTAATAGCCAATCAAACTGCAGCATTTCTGAGAACCTTTTTATAATAATGCTTCTTTACTATTATTTTATTTATAGGTCAATGTGATGTTTTTTTTTAAATGACCACTGGGCAGAAGATTCTGGATGAAGCAATCTGAAGATTACACCAGCATACATAAGGTAAGTGATAATAAGTCATAACCACCACTGATCTTGAGACTTGAGTTGAAGGTCGTGTACTGTACTCTGATGACTCTGCCTTATAGGGATGCTTGGGTTGAAGGCAGTCAGTCATGAAACTTACAGATTGATGCATTCACCAGGATTCTGATCACATTTTCTGATTTAGGATTTTCAGAGATGCAGTCTAAAAGTCATGTAAATCATGACTGAGATGGGTACCTCTCGACTGCAGTGGTATAATATCCTGCTGCTGTCAGGTCAGTGTCATGATCCCCTCCACTCGAATGCCCCTCCAGACTTACATGTATGAATGTAGAATCCCTGATGTCCAGTGATTCCCAGGCCCCCTGTATCCACCAGACCTACATATCCACACAACTTTGTTGGACACAGCAACTGGCATGGTACAGCCTTTTTTCTTACCACTGTCCACCACAGCCAGCCACCATCTGTGCTGTCAGCTGTGCAGTTGCTGACAACAACTCATATTGCAGTACACTGTGGTGGTGAGTGAACTGATGTTCTGGTCACCATCTCCTGTGGCAGACAGTGGGGTGATGCTGCATTCATGGTACTAGGAGTTGTGGGGTGGTGGTGGCCGTCACCATGCGATGGCTGGGTCTGGGTGATGGGTCCATCTCAGGGTCAGTGGACAATGCAGTGATACTTGACACTACAGTGCCTACATAGATATAGATATGGATATGTATTCTATTCTGTGGTGGACGGGCTACTGGCTGCAAGGTAGAGAACAGAATGTATTGTGGAGGACTGTGGTTATATAGGTATTTAAGCAGTAATTTAACAATGGTGGGGGGGTTACGTTTATGTTCCAGTTGAGCAACCTGACTGTGGGTGTTATGTAGCATGAGGCATGGCTGAGTGTCATAGTGCCAACATGGGTTGATTAACTAACTGGAACAGTAACATAACCTCCCGTTGACGTCGTTCATTATTGGTATTATTAGAACTGGGTTACAATTCCAGATTACTGACATTTGCATAATATTTTTTCCTAGTTTCCTTATTTTTGTGTGAAATTAACATAAAATTGTCCCTGAACTGCATAGGATTTTTTTTTTATTTTGTGCAGGTGGGGCAGTGCCGGCCGGTAGTGAGTTAAGCACTGTCTTAAATCAGAGCACTTTATTTCTTTTTTTCAAAGTTCATTACAGTTCAGTTTTCCATTACAGGATTTGTTGGAACTTGGGCCCTTGGTCATTTCAACAGCCGAGCCAAGTATGTGAAGGTGAACATTCGCCAGGCTTCTGTGATACAGTCAGGAGGATGGTAGCTGACTCATTGACTGAGGAGCCTGCATTCAGTGTCTGGTTGTGAAGTGGAGTAAGGTAAGTTTGTTCATTTTATTGTTGGGTACTGTGTGACTCCTTTTGATGTCATCACCAGCCAGGGCAGCACAAACAGAGCAGGAAATGATGGAGTGTGTTCAAATCCCTCCCTCAAGTCAAGTGCCAAAATGCTTAGAAGTAGTAGAGCACATAACCTACAAAGTGCCAGTGGACGGAGGTGAGCATGTGCTGTTCTGGTGTCTGGTCTTGTCTGAGTTAACCATGCTTATTCTGTGATATTTGCAGTTGCACCTGACCTTTCCTGTGTGATGTGCCACCCTGGGGCACACATGATCATATTTATTGCACAGCCTAGTGTAAGGTGGATCTGTAACCTACTGGATTGATTGTCATACTATACTACACCAGGCCAGACCAACGTGCTCAACTCCATCCACAGGTTATCTGCTCCAGCCACTTCTAAGTGTTTGCTACTGTAACCCCCCTGTTACCCGGGGTTACTAGAATCCCAGTAAGACCTAGTGGTAGGCAGGGAAGGCAGCTTGTGAAACTCCAGTTAAATGGATTTCACACTGTCTCACTCTGTTCTCAGTCTCAGCTGAGACTGAGGAATGACATCATTTTAGAACTGTCGCAGCTGCATAAGCCACACTGGAATGTTGCAGTTGGAGGTTAGAGTAGAACGTTGGGGAATTTGAAGTCATTCTGAGAGATAGTCTGTAGAGTGTAGCAGAGGTGCTCTGCTGAGTGCAGGCCCCAGAGCTTTAAGCTGTGTTACAGAGCTACTTTTGTTTTTAGGTGTGTGTTTCCAGCTGAAGAGGAACACAGGAACTGATTATTGAAGTGGTGGAGACCGCTCTCAATGGTTCAGGGCCCCATCGCTGTGGGGATGGGGGAAGGTATCAGCCTGTTTCCCAGGGGCAAACCCCATTGGTCCGGCTAAGGAAAAAGAGCTGCCTGTTTAAGTTGGTGCTAAGGCACCAGAAGCTCTGGAAGGAAGATTCCTTGAGGAGGAAACGCCTGTGGGACACCTGCAATCGAAGGGTGAGTTTACTCTGCTAAAGGGCCATGTGTTTTCACCTGAAACAGAATGAAACTAAAGGGACTATTACTGTGGGGTCAGGAAAAGACAGCCAAGTACAGTTTGGAGGATGTGGGGATTGGACTGCCTAACTCTGTGGGGGGTCTAGAGTAATGGACAAAGCCACTTAATAAGTATGTTCAAGTCCAGCACAAATGAGAAGAAAAGACACTAGATTGAATGTAAATACATTTAAAAGGAATCTACACAGCAAAGGTTCTAAAAGATGAGATGTTACAGTCCAGAGAAATGGCCGGGTATGAATTTTGGGAGCGAGAGGTGGGAGACCCCCTATCAGTAGTAACCAAATTCACCTCTACGGATTTGCTCTGAGACACCTGTTGCTTTCCCTCAGGTACTTGACCAGTGCCTGAGGAAAGTACCCAGATGTGGGATTGATGAGGAAGATTCCCTCATGGAGCAGAAGTGCTCTTAGGTGGTTTAGGGAGCCGCCAGTAAATGTTTCCATGAAATATGGAAAGTGTCCAAGTGGCTGGCAAGGGAGCCGAGCCAGGGGAAAACCCAGAGCAGTGTACAAGTTCAGGCTGTGTGCCCAGTGTGTTGTAGAGCCTGAGAGCTAAAGTGATGAGGATGTGTTCTGATCTCCTTAAATCTGCATTACCAGGAGTGTAGCCCCTTTTGGGTCCATCTATGCTTTGTTTATTCTGTTTGGATGTGAGTAAAAGCCACACTTTAGAATCCCATTTCTGGTATTGGACATTACAGCTATTGCTTCCTTTGTCCGGAGTTACTTGGGTGCCCCTGAGCAGAGTAGCCAAACCTAGCCTATGTGCCCAGTGACATATTCCTCCCCCGAACCCAGCCCACCTGGTATTGCTGTCAGACAGAAACGGCCTACTGGGTAGGGGTTACAAAAATGGAGGCACTGCTGAGGATTTGGGTTTGGAATTTAGGGAGGAATGTAAGAAAGGTCGCTCGGTCAATGGGTAGCATTTTGGTTATCTGGCAGTGGGTAGCCGAAAAAGCTGAAGAAACGTTTAACTAATGTGCCGCTATGTGCTGTTATCCATGTGCTGCTATTAAAATGCCAACTGTTTACCAAGGAGCAGTAAAGCCTGAGAGTGTATGCCCTTGTCCTGCATCAAATTACAGCGTTTGCCAGCTTTTAAAAGTGTTTGTGACAAAGAAAAGTGTAGAAAACTGTGGGCAGCAAAAGGAAAATTGTGCCCTAGATGTTGGAAATGCTTTCTTGTGAACTGAGAGACTGGTTGTGCTTAATGGCCATGAAAAATGGTTGAAATGGTGCTCCCGCCGAGGAGCTTCAGTTGAAATGAAAAAAAAAAAGTGTGGTTTGCAGTTTAAATTTGCCTGCTTGACGATCACCGTGAGGAGAAGAGCATTCGAGAGGAAAGAGGCTCATTTGCATGGCATCAAGTGATTGGTGAAGCTGCAATCAGTCCCACCTCCAAGCCAGCTCTAGAGCAACTGCACAGCATTCGAGAGGGAGAGTGAGTGGAGAGTGCATACTGGCTTATCAGGAGGATCGTCGCGGTGACTGAAAGCACTGTAAAAAGTTCAAAAAACTGACTTTTCTGTCTGAATTCGGGCTCAACCCGCATCTCGATCGACTGGACCGTGAGTGTGGTGTTCAGAGGGACAATCAGCAGGACTGCCAACCCACTTCTTTCCAGAGGCCTCCAAGACTGGCTGCAGGCTGTTTTCCATCACAGCAAACAGCTACTGATAACAATGAGTACCAACAGAAATAATTGCTCAGACTAAGTGATTTTGCCAAAAGCCAGCTGAATCTGTGTGTAGCAGTGTAATTGCTTTGCAGACAAGGACTGTGTTAAGTTTTACCAGCAAAAGCAAGCATTTTAAGCCATTGACTGTGAGCATTATTATAGGTTCAGTGTCAGTATAAGTTTCAAAGCCATGAGAGAGACTGTGAGTTGTATCAGATATGCAGCAAGAATTACAGGCAATCCTGTGCTATGAAATATTGAGGCTTTAAGGGACTGTAAGCTAGAGCAAGCTAGAGCAATGTCTTCAGCAAGTGAAAAGTCTGTGGTAAATCATATAAATGTGCCAGGATAAAGAACAGTGTAAGTCTATGCAGTTTGAGCAAAGTTATCAGTAGAGTGTGTAAATCAGATGCGCAATGGCTTGAGCCAATTACAGAATGTTGATGCATAGGAGTACTGCCGCCGCCATTACAGGGTGGGATAGTAATGTAAACACAGCAGCAGAGGGGCCATTTTGAAAGAGAAAGAAAGCTTTCAGTAATGTGGGACTTGAAATAACAGTGAGCGTTGTTTGTTTTTTCTCTGCAGTCATGGCTTCAGGACCAGCCCACTACCCGGATCATGCCCAGGCTGTGGTAGCAGTAGAAGTTAACAAGTTAATGGACATTGAGAGATGTTACTACGGGGGATGACTGCCTCCTCATGTGGTGATTCCTGGATATCCAGTGCAAGTATGTTTAATGTGCTTAAATGCTGGAAGGGACGTCTTCATGGTACCTCACTGTTCTGGGTGCTTAGAGAAATACAGTTTATTTAAAGCACCCAAGATTCATTTGGCTCCCACATGGACATAAGTTCAAGAATCTGCAGTTGGCAGCACACAGCACCAGATGGAGCCTGTTGGAGAAGGCCCCTCAGAGTGTGGTACAAAGCAAGAGCGTGCAGATTTACAGACAGAACAATGGGCTGATGTTTCGAAGTCTGAGTCACAGAGAGACATCTCAGGAAGAGCATCAGTATACCCTTGGAGACTGGGGCCTTGCCCAAGTCTCATAGGTGAAGACGAGATGAGGGAGGCCTTTGAATGGGAGGTTTCGACCTCCGCGCCCAGCAAAGAGTGGATAGTCTCAGGAGTGAGGACGACTGCTAACTCCTGGGCACAGATTCTCAGTGAGGAAGAAAAAGAGGGGGAACCTATGTGGCCTTGTGAAAAAGGAACTTGTACACAGCCTCAAGCTCTTGCCTCAGAGGAATGCATGGAAGAGAGTGGTGATTCCACTGCCCTGGCTGTGCAAGAAGAAGTCAGGGATCCATTTTTTGTGTCATTGAAAATGCGTAGCTGGCAGAACCAGGACTGGCCGCCCCCAAGCCAGGCCAGAGGTCTCAGGTTGACAAAAACTAGTAAAGAGGAAAGACTGGTTCGTAGGAAGGCGAATGAAATCTATGGGATGTCCTTTCCTACCTTTCCTCGGAGAGTCTGGGAGGAGATTGAACAAAGCAGGAAGTCCTGGATTTGGGAAGAAGCAATGAAATGTGTGCATCCTGGTACAAACAAGCATGTAAAGAACAGAATGTTTCATGACAAATACAGCCAGTGGAAAAGAGGCAGGACACTGTTAATGGACACTGTTCGAAGTGTGGATGGAGAGGGACATGAAACCTTTCACAGTACGAATTATGAGCACCCAGACGGGGTAATAATTCAAGCACCTGACCCATTGTGCTATTGGCCACAATGCAAAGACCTTCCTGTGAATGTGCCCATGCCACCAAATGGAAAGCAGAGCAGTGGTAGCCAGTGCTGCCACTCCAGCCGTTGCAGTACCTATGTTGTTCTGCCAGTCTGGATGTCCAGGACTCAGGTGCCCCACATTCATCAGTTCTACAGTGTACTGACTTTCCAGAATCCATCGACTGACCCACCAGATGACTTCAGATCTAGAGAGGACACCAGCCCAGCTGTATCCTGATTCATCGCCTGGGTATCGGATGACTTCAGACCAGCTGTTTTCCTTTTTGTTCCTGTTCCAAGGTTCCATCTCCAGAGATGACATCAACCCAGCAGTTTCCAGATGTGCCCTCCTGTCATTTCCCAGAAGATGTCCACCCAGCTGTATTGGAAGAATGCTGCCAGGGAGAGTCTTCAGCTGAGGAGCAGGTTTGGTGCCATTTTCGTTCTACAAGGGACCAGTAAGTCCAGACTTTTCTATTCTTATGACATTGCAGTACACACCCTACACTAGCAGACTCCAGGGGTTTGAACTGTCCTCAAAGACTCTCCCCTTCGGGACTTTGGCCTGCTAGAACTGTGCTTCATCGGGCTCCGGCCCAGGAGAAACTCTTTAATGGACTTGCCTTCGGGCCCTGTGGTAACTAGATGGGACTTTTAGGGCACTCCATCCCCCAAATATATTGTATTGTAAATAATGTCATTGTTTTCTACTGTTTTCTAATGTTTATACTGTTTTTTCTACTTTTCTAAAAAAAATCTTTTTGGGATTCTTCAGTGTTTTGATGGTAGGGGTTTAGATAGACTGTGTATGCAGATTGGGAATGTGTGTTGTCTTTCTTTTTCTTGCAGGTGTTCCTGAAGAAGATAGAAGAGAAGAGAAGAGAAGAGAAGAGAAGAGAAGAGAAGAGAAGAGAAGAGAAGAAGAGGAGGAGGGACTCAGCGGAGTTCCTCAGTAGTACTTTAGAGTGTAGTGTTTAAAGTACAGTTGTTGTTACTGAGTGTAACTTTTCCTTCCACAGGTATGGTTGTGGGGGAGTGTGGGAGTAATGCATAGTGTATGGTATTAGCTCCTGTTGTATGGTTGCATGGTGTCCAGGGTCGGGAGGTCCTCTGTTTTGTTTTGGGAATTTTGAGTTAGAAGCAGACAGGGTTTTTCCTAGAGGGCTAGGGGGGATAGACAGGCTGTGGTCCTGAATGGCCATAGGGGCCGCAGTACTGATCTATTAGGGCTATGCTCTGGACAGTTCTTCCAGAGCCACTAGGTACCCATAGTTAGCGGGTAGAGCAGAGGCTGATATATCAGCCAAAGCCCTCTAGGCCCTTAGTATTGTCTGCCTGAGCTAGCACATGGTAGGGGAGAAGGTAGTGCTACCTCCCTGTAGTCAACACATGGGGTGAGATGGCCTAAGCCGGGTGACTAATGACTGCAGACAGTCATTTTCCTGGCCCAGGGTGAGTGTAACCCCCCTGTTACCTGGGGTTACTAGAATCCCAGTAAGACCTAGTGGTAGGCAGGGAAGACAGCTTGTGAAACTCCAGTTAAATGGATTTCACACTGTCTCACTCTGTTCTCAGTCTCAGCTGAGACTGAGGAATGACATCATTTTAGAACTGTCGCAGCTGCATAAGCCACACTGGAATGTTGCAGTTGGAGGTTAGAGTAGAACATTGGGGAATTTTAAGTCATTCTGAGAGATAGTCTGTAGAGTGTAGCAGAGGTGCTCTGCTGAGTGCAGGCCCTCAGAGCTTTAAGCTGTGTTACAGAGCTACTTTTGTTTTTAGGTGTGTGTTTCCACCTGAAGGGGAACACAGGAACTGATTATTGAGGTGGTGGAGACCGCTTTCAATGGTTCAGGGCCCCATCCCTGTGGGGATGGGGGAAGGTATCAGCCTGTTTTACAGGGGCAAACTCCCTTGGTCCGGCTAAGGAAAAGAAGCTGCCTGTTTAAGTTGGTGCTGAGGTACCAGAAGCTCTGGAAGGAAGATTCCTTGAGGAGGAAACGCCTGTGGGACACCTGCAACCAAAGGGTGAGTTCGCTCTGCTAAAGGGCCATGTGTTTTCACCTGAAACAGAATGAAACTAAAGGGACTGTTACTGTGGGGTCAGGAAAAGACAGCCAAGTACAGTTTGGAGGAGGTGGGGATTGGACTGCTTAACTCTGTGGGGGGTCTAGAGTAATGGACAAAGCCACTTAATAAGTATGTTCAAGTCCAGCACAAATGGGAAGAAAAGACACTAGATTGAATGTAAATACATTTAAAAGAAATCTACACAGCAAAGGTTCTAAAGGATGAGATGTTACAGTCCAGAGAAATGGCCGGGTATGAATTGTGGGAGTGAGAGGTGGGAGACCCCCCCATCAGTAGTAACCAAATTCACCTCTACGAATTTGCTCTGAGACACCTGCTGCTTTCCCTCAGGTACTTCGCCAGTGCCTGAGGAAAGTACCCAGTCATGGGATTGATGAGGAAGATTCCCTCATGGAGCAGAAGTGCTCTTAGGTGGTTTAGGGAGCCACCAGTAAATGTTTCCATGAAATATGGAAAGTGTCCAAGTGGCTGGCAAGGGAGCCGAGCCAGGGAAAACCCAGAGCAGTGTGCAAGTTTGGGCTGTGTGCCCAGTGTGTTGTAGAGCCTGAGGGCTAAAGTGATGAGGATGTGTTCTGATCTCCTTAAATCTGCATTACCAGGAGTGTAGCCCCATGGGGGTCCACCTATGCTTTGTTTATTCTGTTTGGATGTGAATAAAAGCCACACTTTAGAATCCCACTTCTGGTATTTGACATTACAGTTATTGCTTCCTTTGTCCGGAGTTACTTGGGTACCCCTGTGCAGAGTAGCCAAACCTAGCCTATGTGCCGAGTGACCTATTCCTCCCCGAACCCAGCCCACCTGGTATTGCTGTCAGATGGAAATGGCATACTGGGTAGGGGTTACACTACATACAAGCAACATAGAACAAATATTTACTGTATTCATTGATAAAAAAAAAAGAGACAGACGCATTATTTTTTGATATTTCTGATTTATTTACAAGTAAAAAAAACACATAATTTATAGTCATGTCTTGTGATAAGTTAACACACTGTAGCAAAATGTTCGGGCAATGCAAATGCAGCTTGTGCAAGACAGTACAGTACTGATATATCAGGGTGAGTCATGATAAAAAAGGTATTCCTGGTAATTAATTTACAGAGGACAAAAGAATTGATCTTTTACCACAAAAGTTAACCGTCTCAGAATATTGGTTCTAACTGACACTTAAGGGAAAACAGATAAGCATCTCATCAAGGCGGCACTGGGGTACCTACAAAAATGTTTTCTATCACCTTAAAGTTCAGAAAACTGACAACCTACTACATTGTGCTGTTATTAATGCATAACAATGTATGCCATCCTTGCACTGTCAGTCTGTACTTGTCACCTTCCCCCGGCAGGGACAATCTGGAGTCAATAATAACATTAATCAAATCAATCACAGTTTGGGGACAATGTTACATTTCAGATAATTGAGAGGTGTGATCTGGATAACTGGGTTCAGCTAATTGCTGGAGATTGTATTGTACTGTAATAGTTAGAATAGATATGGTGACACACTGTGCTAAGCGTGCATACCATAGCTCTTTTTATTTGTTGTTTTTTAAAGGTGCGTGACAAACAGAACTATACGACTAACTATCCATCATCATCATCATCAAAATCTTCATGCTTCAGCAAGGGAAGGCTAAGAGGCAGATACCACAGAGACAGAGCCCAGAAGATAAATAGCAGCACATTTTGTTTAATCAGGCCAGGTGGTGCAGGCCAGCAAATACCATAAAAAAGGACAGTATTATTGACATTTTTCACATTGTTTTTCATACAGTGTGAGCTTTTGTCTTGCAGTTTTTGCAATCATTCAGAATTTCTCATACCAAGACCCTGACTGTTTTCCATGTCTCCTGTTAGTAGTCTTGGGCAGGGTCATGTAGTGCTTATTACATAACCAGACAGAGCAAGTGAAAGAAAAAAAGGGGTTGCTCAGTCAATAAGCAAAAAGTCATACAAAATACATAATGTAGAGACTGTCAATCTAGATGCACTGTTGTTGTTTGAAGCACTTACATTAGTAGTATGAACAGTTATTGTTATACTGTTCTTAATTTGTATCAAGACTGTAATCTTAGTTGTAGGGAAACCAGACTGTGATTATTGATTAGGCAGTGTCAGTGTGCAGAGTGTCTCTCTGTCTGTCTGTCAGTGTCAGTGTCATCACAGTGACCAGTATTCTTAGATTTTCACATGGCGTGTTTCTCTGCAGTTAACATGTCTGATAACCAGAAAGAAACACAACAAGACAATGAGGCTGATCAGGCTGAATCCTCCTCTTCTTCATCCTCTTTTATGCCACCACTGCAACATAGTGTCTTACAGTTATGGGGTGTGTCTATTTTTCAAAAGTGGTATTTGGGAGAGTTCTTTGAGGTAAAATCTGATAAAGGAAAAAAACATTTCTGTTCAGTGTAAACTTTGTGTGCCAAAAGTGAAGCTGCTGTCAACCTCAAAAAATAGTACGTCAAACTTAAAAAAACATATGGTAAACAGCCATCCTTCATCTTTGGAAAAATTCAAAAAACTTCTGTCAAAAGAGGCAGTATAGCGCAGTGGTCTGGGGCTCTGAGCTGCAAATTTGGTGACATCCAGCAGACCAGACCTGGGTTTGAATCCCACAGCTTCCACTTGCATACTGTGTGACCCTGAGTAAGTCGCTTAACCTCCTTGTGCTCCCAGGTCGCTCCTGTAAAAAAGCTTTCAGCTTAGTGTGCTATACCTGGTTAAACAACTAAATAAATAAAAAGGCAGCAGCAGTGGTACTAGTACAGACTCAGACATGACCACCCTTGCTCACAAAAGGTCACGAGATGATCATGAAGAAGAGGTGGGTGATGATGACTTTTCCAGCTCAAGCAGCAGTGGAAGGTCTGTGTCATCAGAAGCAGCTGTGAATAAAATAAAAAAATGCTTTCTACAACAACTGTTATTTGGATCAACAAAGAGTTCCCTTGTCAGTCAGTCTCGTGTTGACAAACTTATTATTCAGTTTGTCGTAGAAGATCTACAGTGATTCAATGTTGTTGAACAGCCTTCATTTGTCAGATTAGTCATGGGTCTGCAGCCAAATAAGAAAGTCATGACACATAAAACACTGTCAAACAGAATAGAGAAACTGTACCAAAACATGAAATCAAACTTGATTTCTGAATTCAGCAGTGTATGTCACATCTGTACTACGGCTGACATTTGGAAAGCACATAATAGGAGCTATCTAGGTGTCACTGCACATTGGCTAGATGTGTAAACATTGTTGAGAAAATCGGCAGCACTGGCATGCATAAGAGTAAAAGCAAACACACTTATGATGTTATTGCCTCAAAACTGGAACAGATACACTTGAGATATCGCATTCAGAACAAGGTTGTTAAAACTGTCACGGATAATGGATCAAACTTTGTTAAGGCTTTTCACGTGTTTGGCTCTGACAATATCACACCCACCACTGGCACTGTCACGATTCATGATGAAGAAAATGATGATGATGATGACCATGAGCAGCAGCAGCAGGCAGGGGGAAGCAGCAGTCGTACTGCTGAAGAAGACAATGACACAGAAGAAGATGTTGCAAGCTTCACTGACGTATGCCGCATTTTAGATGATGTGGATGAAGACATGGAAGAGACATACAATCTTCCTTCTCATCAACACTGCGGCTCATACCCTGAACTTAATAGCAATGAAGAATATACAATCTGCTATGTCCAATGCTGCCTACAAAAATGTATTCCGCAGCACAATGGCCAGATGCTCAGCTCTTTGGAATAAAGTACACCGAAGTTCTCAAGCCAGTGAAACTGTCTCTGACACAATTGATACCAAACTAGTTGTCCCCAATGACACAAGGTGGAATTCATACTATAGAGCGGTTGACAAAATAAGGTCTATTGTCGAAAAAGATGAAAAAGATTTGCATAACATATGCGATGCACTTGGTCTCACAAGATTTAGAGCAAATGACATTGCTTTCTTAGTGGAGTACTGTAAAGTAATGCAGCCTTTAGCAAATTCGCTGTATATTTTGCAAGCACAAACAACATGTTACATGGGCTATCTTCTTCCAACATTGGTTGCTTTGAAAAAAAAAATTGCTTGATATGAGACCAGTATTACAGTATGCATTGCCACTTCTGGATGCAATCTTGAAAGCAGTAGATACACGGTTTAGTACCATTTTTGAGCAGAGAGAGGTGATTCTCGCTAGCGTCATGTTACCTCAATTTCGTCTAAGATGGCTAGGGAATGATGGGCAAGACCGAGCTGTGAAAAACATGCTTGAGAATGAAGTGCTGTTGTTCTCACATCAGGAAGATACTGTTTGTGGTAGCCCATCATCTGAAGACAATCCTGAGGACGATGATGATGATTTCTTCAAATTTGACACAACTACGCAACCTACCCTTGGTGGTGGAGTTATTAATGAACTGGAGCAGTACCTGAAAGACACCAATAAAAATGTTGAAAGTTTACAAAACTTCCCAACAGTCAAGAAAATATCCCTGTGTTACAATACAGCACTACCATCAAGTGATCCTGTAGAAAGACTATTCAGTGTTGGTGGACAGGTCCTTACACCCAGATGAAACAGACTTGGTGATGAAAACTTTGAAATGCAGCTACTTTTACACTGTAACAAAACTTATTGGGAATAAATAGCTGTATTCTGGTCATGGTCATGGACTGCTACTGAAAATCTCTAGCAATGCTGCAACGTATGACACAATGTTGTCGACTGTGTGTGCTACTGCTACTATGCTAGTGCTTGTTGTTTCTTTGTCACCTAATTTAAAAAAAAATACTTATCCAGATCTGAGTATACAGAGAAACTTTCCATGGTTCCAAAATTATTAGTATTCTTTAAAAAAAGTAAGGACTGTCTCGGTGTACTGGTGTTGATGGCTTAACAGTTAACACAGTGACTGGGTTTGTGCCACCATCTAGGTGCCAATGCTTGCTTATTTGAACTGTCCCCTACTGTCTGTAGATTAGTCTGTCAAACAGCATAATTAAGTTAACTCATTCTACCCATTAGCGCCTTTAGACGTCACTTACTTTTGCAGCCTGTGTTGCCAGTAGCGCCCTGAGACGTCTCCATATGCCATCTGTTGTTTCCGATGGACGTCCTGTGGCGTCATCATGTTTTCAGTTAAACTGCAAGCCAGCCAATCAGCAGACATCTATTTGTATCATGTCTGCCAATAGAGGGTCATCTTACTCACAGTTTAAAAAAAAAATTGGTCACAATTGAAATTTAACCCCTTAGAAGCCCTGGAAATTTCTGTGTCTCAGTGAAGCACCGGAAGTGCCAGTCTGACTGGCTGAGCTGCACTTACGAGCTATTTAATTTTAATACAGAACCCAAATTTTAAAAAGTAAAGCACCTGTTTTGTAGAATATTATGTTAACAAACCAAATAGTGCCCTGTATAGTTTGGCTGTTGTAATTTTAATGAAACGGAGCTTCTACAATATCAGGCTGGTCCCCATCAAAAACGTGAGACAGGAAGTGAGCTTTAAGCCAAAAAGAGACTCCCTTCTGACTGGATTTGCAAAATAAAAAGCTCTATTTTTCAGAAATGTAAGCAGGTAGTTCATAAAAGAACTAAATTCTAGAGCCTGTTTCTTTGAAGTTTTAATAAATAAAGCCTTTATGACTAAACCAGAGTCCTTTGAAATCTGTGCTGCATGTCAGAAAAAACGGAAAACCGGAAGTTCCTTGCCGTGATCCTCTCGCATCATTCAGAGTGCATAGGAGCCCAAATCTGCCACTTTCTGCTTATAGTTCTAAAAAAATAACCCTGTATTTGAAAAGAAAGCATCAAGGCAATGTGACATTCAGTGATAAAAGTATTGAAAGTGAATCAGTTTGCAAACCGGAGCGTGAGGAAAAGCAGGCATGTATCTCCATCCCGCGCTGTCTGTGGTAGACAAGTCAGTCAGTAAGCATGATAGTTAGGTCTGTTAACAGTCTACTGGTCTGCTGTAGGCAGCTTACCAGCAGGCACTACCTGTCTGTCATGCCACCGACCTATCTGCCCTATCCTTCATCCCCTCTCCTACTGCTGCCTAGACAAGTCAGTCAACAAGCAAGATACAGTTAGTCTGTTGATGTCAGTATGTAGCTAACAAGCACCTGAGCAACAGCCATTGGATCGGTTACAACAGTAGTAGTAGTAGCAGTAGCACACACACACTTGATTACCCGATTACTATCTCCCCCTAGACAACGAGCATATTATTGTCTTCTATTATCAGTCTTGACTAGACTCTTGACAGTGATAGTAGCTTAACAGCATCAGGCATGGGCATCTAATGTTGTCTTGCAGTTGCACTTATCTCACCCTAAGCAACGAGCTTAATTATTGCAATACTCACATGTTCTGATTACAAATTTACAGACTACTATAGCTCATGATATTATTCATCTTTACATGATCTGATGTGAGGTGAACATGCTTTGTACTGGTGCTTTTCACTTTTAACACAGCACAAGAGCACTTTGTGGTTGTTGGTTGCACTTTCAGAGGCCACTTGCTGGCTGGCTACCTTTACATTTTGAGTTAACCAAAATATGAAAACTAAAACCAAGGCTGAGCAAGCAAAACAACAGTCCAATGTCATTCTGTTCCCATACTAACAGGTATTTCGTCAGCTGTAAGGACCTGTTGCTGTCCAGCATTTTTCATTGACATGTTCTGCTTCTTCTTCTGTTGTAATATTCATCATCGTCCTCATGAGGTTTTCTGTCTGCAGACAGTCATAATAATGGCAATGCTGTAATGACATGGTCATCATCATCATCCTTCATCATCTTGCTCCACGGAGTACAGCCAATGGCCGAAAAGGCACTCATTCATCACAAAATCATGCCAGAAAGTGGCTGTGATGAGCATGCACTAAGAAACCAGTAATGTGGCTGGGGCATGCACCACACATGAAAGGGCATGGTGGGCACCACAGCTGACACATTACTCACACACTGCACACTGACACGGGCTAAACCTGCCACTGCCACCTCATACTTACATGGGTGTGAAATATAAACTAATCACTACACGTCTGCAGCCATGACAATCTGGCACAGTGGCACTGTTAACATCTCAGCCACAGCCACATTCAGGTCTTCAAAATATTATGAAGATTTAACAACAATTATGCCCCCCACTACCAGTCATAGTTGATGCAAACTCAGCAACTTCACCACGGGAGTGGGTAGTTGATGACTTAGTAGCTACTATGAAGGGACACTTGAAGAGAATATACCAGTTTGATTAAATGAGCACAGACTGCATGGACAAACTTCCCTTTTCCCCTAGTACCCCCCCCCAAAAAAAGGCACTTAAACATGGTACTATGCTTGTGCAGTTCTACTAAGTGAAACATTTTGATTCCTAGTATTTTATTTTGTTTGATGTAACCCACCATGACAAACCAAGCATTGGGGTACTACATAACATCACTCTATTTATTTTTTATTGAAACTGAACAAAAGAGACAGAGAGAGAGAGAGATGAATAGAGAGTCTGGGAGAGCGAGAGATGGAGAGAGAGAGAAAGAGACAGAGCTGGAGATAGATAAAGAGACAGAGATGGAGAGAGAGAAAGAGAGAGACAGAGAGTAAGAGACAGAGAGAAAGAGTAAGAGACAGAGAGAGAGAGAGACACACACACACAGAAAGAGACAGAGAGAAAGAGACACAGAGAGAGAAAGAGACAGAGAGAGAGAGAGAAAGAGACACAGAGAGAGAAAGACAGAGACACACAGAGAAAGAGAGAGAGAGAAAGACAGAGAGAGAGAGAGAGAGAAAGAGAGGGAGGGAGAGAGAAACAGAGAGAGAGATGGAGGGAGAGGCAGAGACAGATGGAGAAAGATTGAGAGATAGAGGGTCAGAGAAAGGGAAAGGGACAGAGGAAGAGGGACAGAGGGTCATAGAGATGGAGAGGGACAGAGAGAGAGGGACAGAGAGAGGGAGAGAAAGAGAGAGACTGAAAGAGAGAGAGTAAGAGACAGAGGGGGAGAGAGAGAGAGAGTAAGATGAGAGAGAAAGAAAGAGAGAGAGAGAGAGAAAGAGAAAGAGAGAAAGAGAGAGAAAGGGAGAAAAAGAAGAGTGATGGAGGGAGAGAGAGAAAAACAGAGACCAACAGAGAAAGAATGAGAGACAGAAGGTCAAAGAGAGAGGGAGAGGGACAGAGAGAGAGAGAGGGAGGGAGGGACAGAGAGAGAGAGAGAGAGAGAGAGAGACAGAGTGGGAGAGAGGGACTGAAAGTCAGAGAGAGAGAAAGGTAGACAGAGAGAGAGAGAGAGAAATGGAGACTGAGAGAAAAGGAGGAAGAGACATAGAAAGACAAATCAGATGAGGTACCATATGTACTGTCATACTCTGTCACTGACAGTTGTATCATAACATATATTTTCAGCTTTCCACACACAACAACAGGAAATAGCAGCATCCATGTAATAAGAAAATTTGACATAATATACTATATTGTACTAATGATACATGACATAATATGTAGTAGTATGGTTCTTCATATTTTTAAGAAATATAATGTATCATCCTGTCATGATGTAATGTGCTGCTTTATTATAATGTGACATGAAATGTCATTATTTTTTATGTGCAACAACTGTTTTCCTATTTTCCATGGAAAACATGAAATAAAATAATATGCAAACTGATTTCTTGTCTAAGACACCATTTTTATTGTTTTTGATGATTTTTGGGTGTTCCAAGACCTCATAAATACAATCTATGAGTAAACGAACTTCATGTATTAAAAGTAATATAAAGTAATATGAAATGTAATATGCATTACAGTTACAGTTACTGGTTACTCTGTAACTGTAACTGATTACATTTTTGGGACAGTGACTAGTAACTGTAACTGATTACTTTTTAAAAGTAACTTACCCAACACTGCTGCTGGTGCAGCTGGCACTTGCCAGTAGCCTCTGGTCAAATCTAAGGTGGAAAATACAGCTGCCGATTGCAGTGCAGTGAGTGAATCTTCAATACGAGGCAGAGGATGTGCATCCTTGTGCGTGATGCTGTTAAGTTTTTGGTAGTTGACACAGAAGCAAATCTTTCCACCTTTTTTCTTTACAAGCACCACTGGTGCAGCCCATGGACTGTGGCTTTCTCAAATTATCTTTGCCTTGTTCATTTCTTTGAGCATATCCTTCACCGGTTGGTACATGGCTGGTGGAAGTGGACAGAATCTTTCCCACATAGGAGGGAGCTGATTTGTGGGGATATAGTGCTGAACCCCTTGGGCCAATCCAAAATCCAACAGATGCTTGCTGAAGGCTTGATGGTGTTGCACCGCTATCCATCTGACGTCTTCCTTCTGGGTGCCAGTAGTGTTAGATGTGCCAATGTTGAATTCGTTTAACTAATCAGACAGATCTCAACCTTTCAGGTCTGGCTAGTGTTCTCTTGCTGCGGATTGCTGACAAGCTGCTGTGCTGGCTCGGTTCTCTGGTTCTAGGACATCTTGGATGTTAACAGTGTGTAATTTGGAAATAAGTTGATTTTTGTGAATCTGGATGATATGGTTTCCATAGTTGAGAACTCATACAGGAATCCATCCTTTACTTACAGTAGCCACACTGCATGCAACAATAACAGGTTCTTCCTTGTCATTATGGTATAGTTCTACCAGGGCATTGTAATCCTGTCCCCTGGGATCTACTTTCGCCTTGCACCAGAGAGTAGTCTCGGTTCCTGGGTTTAAGGTTATAGGGTGGGAATCTGTCACTGTGACCTTCCCAATCTCTCCATCCACATTAGAAAAACACTAATGGCATTGCAGTAACTGTATGGTTTGTTGCAACACCTGCTTATCCACTGTGGGCAGCTGTTTAATGCATTGTTACAATATATCTATGAGCTCTCCTAAGCAATGTTGCAGCACATTCATTCCTAAGATGAGTGGAGGTAGCTCACTACTGTTGGCATCACTGATGATGATTTCTTGCTGGGCCTCGGTATGACTTCCCAATTGCACATCAGACTCAATATATCCAAGGTACGGGACTTCAGTATCATTGCTAGCTATTAATCATATCCAAGATCGCGGTGGTGGTTGTAGATCTTGAGGGTCCCAGTATTGCTGGAAGTATTTCTGCTGTAGTGTAGTGACTTGGGATCCTGTGTCCAGTCATGCCAGAAGGTTGTGTCCATTTACCTTGACTGTCACAGTCGGGCATTTCCCTATGAAAAGGGATTTGTCCTTTCTTGGGGTTGAACCTGGTCCATTGCTCTCTGAGAATCAGTCTGCATACCCAGGGATTCGCTGTTTAATGCTACGGCATTCAATGGAGCTTGTACGCATCACCTTTCCACATGTCATGCGATTCAACATCTCTGACAGATGGGTCTCCCCTGACTGTCAGTGATCAGTCGGGCATTTCCCCTCTCCTCCTCCTGGTTGGGACCTTATTTTTCTGGGTCCTTGGGTTCTGTCAGGCTGATTATCTTTGGGCCTCGGCCTCCAACTGCTTTTGAGATCCCTCACCTCTTGGCACACCTCGGTGACTCTCCTTGTAAGGGTGGCAATCTGTTCAGTCCATTCGTCCACTGGTTCTGGACTAGGCTTGCAAAATGGAATCAATGCTTGAGATATCTGCATGTGTGCCTCTTCTGTACTGGCATATCTATCTGACTGAAACAGTTTTCCTGTTACTTGTTCCTGGTGCCCAATGATTTACTTGCCTCCATCCTTCTGTGTGGTAGTCTGGCCATGCAACGCCAGGAAACATCATGTGTTGCTGACACATGGCAGCCTCTTCTCCTGCCCAACTCAGGCCAAGAATGTGGATCGCTGTCTCCTTGAAGTCTAGGAAGGGAACATCAGGATCCTGCAGGTATAACATTTGTAACTCTCGTCATAGGGCTTCACTGTGAACTCTGTCAATAAACTTCTCCTTGAGGGTCCTGTCTGGGTTTCGCACCTCTCATGGATCGACTCTCTGTATTGCTTGGCATGCTTCCTGCAAGCTCAAACCATATTCTCTCAGGGTTTCTCAAGGCTTCTGCATTCAGAAGAAGCTCATATTGAATTCTGATATAATATGGCTGTCAAAAGTATTTCTTAATCTATTAAAAATTCAGGGCTGGATATTCAAACTGCGCCATTCATAGGCGCAAGCCCTTGAGCTGCGCAAAATAGTTGCACAGGGGTGTGTCCTGGGCGATATTCAAAGGAGTTGCGCTATTGAGCAACTCCTTTGAATATCACCCCCCAGCCACAGCCACTGTGCATGGTGCAGTGGAACTTGTGCCACCGCAAGTTGACAGAGTGGAGCATTCAACTTGCAGTGGTGCAAGTACCATTGCGCCATGTGCAAAATCACGATATTCAAAAGGTGACATGCAAATGGGGCTATAATTCATGCAAGGCGCAGGGGGGGCCATTTGCATGTGATTATGTCCCATTTGCATGCCATTAGCATGTAGGTGCGCCGATCCCCGAGGACTTGCGCCTGGCGCCCTGCAGGCAGCAGCGTCGAGGACCGGCGCCCCTGCAACCCGATCGTGGGCATAGTGCTCCCCACCAGCCCGATCGCGGGCATCAGTGTAGCTCCCCTCCTCCCGTACATATCCCTGGTGGTCAGTGGACGAAATGCCCGATCCAGGCGTATGTGATGAAAAACCACACCTCCAGTACACAT
Source organism: Neoceratodus forsteri (assembly GCA_016271365.2). Lineage (NCBI taxonomy): Eukaryota > Metazoa > Chordata > Ceratodontiformes > Ceratodontidae > Neoceratodus > Neoceratodus forsteri. The sequence continues at coordinate 154,780,785 of CM028138.1, forward strand.
CCTGGTGGTCAGTGGACGCAAATGCCCGATCACAGGCGGTATGTGTGATAAAACCACCCCCTCGTACACATCCCTGGTGGTCCAGTGGACGAAATGCCGATCGTCAGGCGGTATGTGTGATAAAACCACCCCGAACATAGCCCTGGTGGCTAGTGTCCCCACCCACCACCCGAAGCCCCACCACGCTCCCCGGCGGCGGCGGCCGCATCCACCCGCCTGCGCCCGCGCCCGCTGACTGACTGCCCGGTAGGGCTGCACCCATTGGTGCAGAGCAGGCCAATGGGCGTGCAGCCATACCGTATGATAGTCAGATTTGGGACCAACATCATTCACAAATCTGGACTATCATGCTCTTGTTATGGGCTACCGCCCGTGGCTGCTCGCCAACAGGCGTGCAACCGATCGCTCGATGGTGATGAGGGTAGGCGGAGTGGGATCGCCACGCCCGGCTGCGGGAAGCCGGGGGTGGTGGGGGCTTAAGTGGGTGGGTGGGGTGGGACACTAGCCACCAGGGCTATGTTCAGGGGTGGTTTTTATCACACATACAACCCAGGCGATCGGGCATTTGTCCACTGGACCACCAGGGATGTGGTACGAGGGGTGGTTTATCACACATACCACCCGCGATCGGGCATTTCGGTCCACTGGACCACCAGGGATGTGTAATGGAAGGTGGGAATTATTACACATACCACCCGTGATCAGGCATTTCGGTCCACTGGACCACCAGGGATATGTATCGGAAGGAGGGGTCACATTGATGCCAGCGATCGGGCTGGTGGGGTACTATGCCCGTGATCGGGCTGCAGGGGGCACAGGGACTGGGTTGGGGGCCAGCCACATGTGGCGGCTGCTGTGTTGCGCCCCTGCAATACAGCAGCTCACCCTGTGGGTGGCCTCGACAAGCCTTTTTTTGGCTCAAAGACCTGCAGGCGCAGGTAGGGGGTTGCGCCTGCACAACTCTGCACAGCCCGGCTGAATATCGGGCTGTGCAGTTTACGCATGGTTCCTTCCCCTCCAGTTCAGCATGCATTCATTTGCATTGCGCTGTTGCTCAGCATGTTTTCTGTGGCGCAACTGCCTCCTGCTGAATATCGCAGAATGGAGCAAGTTTGGACTTGCGCAGGCGCAACCCTATTGCGCATGGTGCAACCCTTTTGAATATCTGGACCTCAGTCTTTAGTCACCTTTTCTCATTCAGGCCATGACTGTACCTCTTGTGGAGCAACTCCCTTCAGTTGCCTCAACAGAATCTCAACTTTCTGATGCTCTGGAACCTGAAAGAGCTGGAACATTGATTGCATTTTTGTTCAGAATTCTCCTAATCCACTGGAGTCTCCCACCACCTGGCTCTCCCGTGTAGCTGGGAAACCGTGGCACTCCAAAGTAATACGGCATGGTCAACGGGGAAGGTTGCATCATCCTTCATAGGTGTTCTCCTTCTCCTCCATAATCTCGTTATCACTTCCAGCTTCTGACAACATCTGGACATTACTTCTTCTAGGGCTTTGGACACTTTGGAGAAAATTCTACACACTGCTCGCTGTGCCAAGAAATTTGTCGTGGTGTGTTGCCAGATGGTAGTGTGTGCTGGGATCCACTAAAGAATAAAAGGGTACTACAGCAATGGTGTCATGATGACTCAAATAAATTGCACACAATTTACCAACACCAGTATTGCTCCCTGCAGGTGAAATGGTGAGAGGATAATTAGGTTCCTAATGAGGTGAATGTCATCACCTGACAAAGAGAGGTTGGAGTCGAAAGTAAGTTCCAAATGCTAGACAGTTGTTTATTCTTAAACCAGGGAAGGGGAACATGGTCACAGGGGTAAGGAGGGGTTCTATTACACTATCCTCCTGTATGAGGAGGTCTCTAAATCTCAAAATTGACTGTAGCAGCTATGATGTAAGAGTGTCTTAGGCAAATCCTTCTAATTCACCCCTGAAGTGCATCTCTAACTAAGGCCTATTACCTGGAATACTCCACACTTTGAATCATACAGCATACTATAGCAAAACTCTATACTGGTTACTAATGGCAGATCGTGCATGGTTGTACTTTCTCTGTCGTCGAGGAGAGAGCAGGGACAAAGAAACTGGTCTAACAAGGAACAACTTGATTGGCTGACAAGTGGGACTCTGGGGACTTCTTGAGAAATTAGGAGGATACAGAGAGAGTTTTTGAGCAAACCATGAGTTTCTCGGCCACACCCCACTTCTCTAGGGTTGCTGGAATTCAAGAACAACCACAAAGATTTCCTCAGCTAAAAACCCACTGAGGGCTGCAGGAATTGGAGCACAAAGGATCTGGCCACTGTCTGCTTCTGGACGGTTGGGTTGAGATGACCAATGCAGTTGCTACCCCGCCACAGCCCGCTTCTGGACTGCCAGGTACCAACGATACAGAACACTCCTGCTGCAACCCGCTTCTGGACTGCTGGGTAAAGAGAAAGATGAAGAACACTCCACCACAGCCTGCTTCTGGACTGCCAGATAAAGAAGAAGATGCAGAACATTTGGTCACAGCCCACTTCTGGACTGACCGGGTAAAGAAGAAGAAAATGCATAACACTCGGCCACAACCCATTTCTGGACTGACCGCCCAAGAAGAAGATGGGAGGAAGAAGTCTTCAGACAATGGGGAATGACAGAGTACAAGACACCAAGGCTGGACGAGCCAAGGACAGATGCAAAACAATAAACAGGATGTTGACTCAGGGAACTGGAACAGAAGATCTGGATGGCACTTTGGTGCAGACGGCAAAACAAAAAAACAGATGGCAGACTCTGAGCTGTGCCAGGCCATACACTGGGGACTTTTAGAGGAAAACAACAAACATGACGTTGCAAAGGTGCTAATATGACTTGGTTCTTCTCTTTAGGAGTACTGCTGCAGACTGATTCTGGGGTATACTGGTGGGATACCTTTATGAGGGTTGCTGAAGGCTGATTCAAAATACACTGGTGAAATGTCTCTGAAGGATTGCTGAAGACTGATTTGGAAACACACTAGCACAAGATGCTGGCTTAATGCAATTAAAAGTCACAGTTCCAACAGTTATGCACAATATCACAGTCTCTGGTTGTATAGATCACAGTAGATAACAAGCACTTGGTTGCTCCTATTGATCACCTTCTTTGGTGAGGCCCTTACTGACTGTGGACTTATGGTAGTGGTGTCCCTCTAATTTAAACAGGCTCTCCTGCTACTGTGGGTACTCTGGCTACTAACCACTAAATAGCCTCCTTGGACTGTGAGGTATACCAGTGGGGTGGCCTCCCCTTATAGCTATGTTGGGCCCCTTATCATTAATTGCCCCATTTTGGCTGGTTAGCTAGGCCCCTTTTGCCACTTTTGGACCTAGATGGCTGTCTGAGCCTCTGCAAACTATGGGCCTAATTATCACTTTACTTTAAGGGCTTATTGTAGCTGGGCCCCTCTGTGCTGCCCTGATCTAGTATTGCCCCCTTTTAATATCTGAGACCCTACTGCTAGGCCTCTGTTACATCTGTGGACTTTTTAGGGCTGGGCCCCCTTTAAATATCTTTGGGCCTACTTTGCCCCTTGCAGCACTGAGCTTATTGGCTTGCTGGGCCCCTTTCAATTTCTCTGGGCCTGCCTTGCCTCTTAAATAAATATGTGAGCCTACGTTGCCCCTTTAAATCAGCACCTGGGCCTGACTTGCCCCTTTAAACAAACACCCGGGCCTAACTCGCCCCTTTAAATAAATAGCTGGGCTTACATAGTGCCTGACTTTTCCCTTGCCTTTGCCCACCTTTGCCCCACCTTAATTTAAATATTTCAGTGCTTTTCCCTTTTGACCACAAGTTAAGACCCTCCCATGGGCATCACCACACCCCTTATATAGATTCTGGTCCCTACTATCCTCATCCCATGGCCGATTCACTTTGCACCTAGAGCAATTAGAAAAAATAAATTAACACTTTTGTCTCTGGTTCTGGCGGTCAGCACTTTGCTGACGTGCTGCTGCCTACTCACCACCCCAGACTGGGATGTAGGGAAGCTGAATCGGGAGGTGGGAGGAGCTTCTGGCAGAGGGAGGGTTTCAGGCAGCTGAGCGGTCTGCTGGGAACTTTGCTTGGTCCAGAACTTGTGCACAAGATTCGGCTCTTCTACCGCCACCTACGTGGGACTGAAACTTCACTTTTAAAAAAAATAAAAATAAATAAACTTGGCACCAAGCCCTTCCGAGGGGAAAACTAGATGGCTTCACTTCTCTGGTGCTCGCAATGCACCACAGACTGCGCAACACATACAGGGCAGTCTTCAACAGCTGGAGGCAGAAGAGGCATGCAGACAAGCCTTCAAGGGATGGCATCAACCTTCCAGGTAATCCCTTTCTTGTCCCTCCACACTTTCTGCATCCTCTCTCTTCCACGGCTACCATTATTCTCCTCTAACAACTTTTTTTTTTAATTTCAAAAGCTAACACTCTGAGTTCTGGTTCTGGTATTGGTATGCTGGGCACTTGCAGCTCAGAACTACATTCTACTGTCTTTGGATCAGTATTCAGTTTTGCCATGTGCTGGCATAGCAACATTTACTTGGCATTTAAGGATATTTACGTTATTTTTTAAATGTGCTTGTGCTAGATGTACCTAAAGCTTGGGCACTTGGGCATTTCTAGGGCACCTCTATACTGTACTAGGACATCTTACAGGGCTGGACACCTCTATATTTTCTTTCTGTTGTGTCCCCAACTCTGAGGTACTACATACTATACAAACATCTATATTTAACTCTGGGTGGAGGCACCACGCTATTTTACTTTTATCTTGGAAAAGAATTCCCCAATCACCATCAGAACAGAGCCCAGGTTTCTCAACCTGTATCATGGTTATCAGGCATGGTTAGTAGCCTGCTGGTATACGGCGCCTGGGTTATACTTACAAGCAGTTGTTACCTGTTGTTGGGAATAGTGGAAACACCCTATCTAGGGTAAAGGTACAGAAACTGTTAAGAAAGAGCAGGAAGGAGATGGTTAAGTAACAAGCAGGCAGAGTGGTAAAAGGTGTGAGATACAAAAGCAAGTAAAGGGTAAAGCAAGAAGAAAAAGGGGAAAACAAGAAACACTGTATCTAGGGTAGGGTGTCAAGGAAATACCAGTAGAAGTTGCAGGCAGGAAGGGACCAAGCAACAGCAAGGCAGCAATAGGGGAAAAACACGATCAGCAGCAGTAGACAATGAAGCATAATGGCAATTGCAGGAGTAATGCAGTCTTCTGGGAGACCTTCTCGAGACTGAGATGCTGCCCCACCTTCACGCACCTCTCTGGGTTGAGGGAGGAGGTTGGAGGTCCCCCAGCAAACTGGCTTGGATCTGAAGGACCTCTTCCTCCACCCAGGGGCCACTAAGTCTATCACCAGTGCCCTAGATATTGCCTAGGAGAAAGAGGGCTATCTAGACTGTGGTGGGCTCCATGAAGGTGGGGGTGGTGTATCGGGCACCTTTCTCAGCCTGTGCTACTACAAAATTCCTTCACTGTTCTGGTAGAACGGGACTGCTAGGAGGAGGCATCCAGAGTAGTGGCAAGGAAGGATGTGGGGGTCCTCCATAGGGAAGCACCAAGGAGAGTGGTAGAGGACTCCAGCAGAGGAGTAAGCAGCTTCTGGTGGGGGTCTCAATTCTTGGGGGATAGATTTGGAATCGGGAAGGATGGAGGTAAGGCGCCTACCTGACATCAAGGCTCAGAGGGTTGGGCTGCAGAGCCTAAAGATCGCTAGGGTGACAGGACAGGAGGGTGAGCTGGATGTCATTGTCCACCTGTGGACTAATGACCTAGCAGTGGATGGAGCTGGGATGGTCCAGGATGAGTTCAGGGAACTAGGGAGGTGTCTAAAGCAAGTAGCACACATACTGGTTTAGAAACATAGAAACATAGACTTTGACGGCAGATAAGGACCGTTTGGCCCAACTAGTCTGCCCATTTCCCTACCTAGAGGATAAGCTGCAGATCCTATTTAACCAACAGCCTATTTCTTCCTACCCCCCACAAAAATTGCCTTATGTCTGTCCCATGCATTCTTGAATTCTCCCACAGTTTTAGACCCCACAACCTCCTCAGGAAGGCTGTTCCACGCATCCACCACCCTCTTTGTGAAAAAATACTTCCTCACATTGCCCCTGAGCCGTCCCCCCTCTCTCTTCAAATTGTGTCCCCTTGTTCTTGCACATCTCTTTTTCTGAAAGATGCTACCCTCTTGGACTTTGTTGATTCCACTGAGGTGCTTAAACATTTCTATCATGTTCCCCCTCTCCCTCCTTTCCTCAAGAGTATACATATTAAGCTCCTTTAGCCTCTCCTCATATGGCTTCTCTTGCAGACCCTGCACCATTTTAGTTGCCCTCCTCAGAACTGCCTCCATTCAGTCTATATCCTTGCGGAGATGAGGTCTCCAGAACTGGACACAGTACTTCAGATGGGGTCTCACCAACTGTCTATACAGGGGGATAACAACTTCCTGTTTCCTGCTGGTGATGCCTCTCCCTATACATCCCAGTATCCCCCCAGCCCTCCCTACTGCCTTCTCACATTGCTTGCCAACCTTAAGGTCAACTGATATGATTACCCCCAGGTCCCTTTCCATTTTTGTTGTTGTTACTACCTCCCCCCCAATTGTGTAATCTTCCCCTGGGTTTTTGTTTCCCAGGTGCATACTTTGCACTTCTTTGCATTGAATCCAAGTTGCCATACCTCTGACCATTCCTCCAACCTTGCCAAGTCCCTTCTCATCCTTTCCACTCCTCCTTGTGTATCAACCCTGTTGCAGATCTTTGTGTCATCTGCAAAGAGGCATACTTTTCCTTCCAGTCCCTCTGCAATGTCACTTATAAAGACATTAAAAAGGACTGAACCCAGTACTGAACCCTGCGGTACCCCACTAGCAACCCCTCTTTCTTCAGAGTGGACTCCATTTACAATTACCTTCTGTGTCCTGTTGTTCAGCCAATGTTTTACCCAGGCTACCACCCTGGGACCCACTCCAAGGCTGGTTAATTTAATTACTAATCTTTTGTGTTGGACTGTGTCAAATGCCTTGCTAAAGTCTAGGTAGGCCATGTCCACAGCCCCTCCCTGGTCTACTACTTTGGTCACCCAGTCAAAGAAATCAATTAGATTTATCTGACATGACCTTCCCGCTGTGAACCCATGCTGCCTTGGCTCCTGTGCCCCACTGGCCTCTAGGTACTCAACAATTCTTTCCTTCAGAAATGATTCCATCACTTTCCCTACCACAGAGGTCAAACTGACAGGTCTGTAGTTTCCTGCCTCTGTCTTGCTCCCACTTTTGTGAAGGGGAATCACATCAGCCTTCTTCCAGTCCTCAGGTACCACACCATCCTCCCATGATTTGTTATAAAAGGTAGTCAGTGGTGTCACTAGTTCTCTGCTTAATTCTTTTAGAATTCTGGGGTGAATTCCATCTGGCCCCATTGCTTTGTCCACCTTCAGTTTTAGGAGTTCTTTCAGAACCCTTTCTTCTGTGAAAGGACTGGGATCAATCCCCCTCTCCAGAGTGCTTCTGTTAATTGGATTAGGCACCTCCCCCACTTCCTCTTTTGTGAATACTGAACAGAAGTATTCATTCAGTATCCCTGCTTTTCACTGTCACTCTCTGCCCACCCACCATCCATTCTATTCAGCCTCACTATCCCTCCCTTTGTCTTTTCTACGCTCCTGATATACCTATAAAAGGTTTTATCCCCTTTTAAATGAGTTGGCTATCTTTTCCTCAGTTTGTGCCTTTGCTATTCTGACTACCCTCCTGCTTCCTTCTGTCTTAACTGGTACAGTTCTCTGTCCTGCTCCTTCTGTGTTTCCTTATACTTTCTAAATGCTATCTTTTCTCCCTAACCTTCACCGCCACCTCTTTTGAGAACCATAGTGGCTTTTCTTTTGTTTTGATTTGTTTAGTTTGCTTCACACAAAGGCTTGTTGCCTTTGTGATGGCAGTTTTGATATTTACCCATTGTTGCTCCACCCCTCCTTCTAGCCTGTTTGCTAGTGCCTTTCTAAGGCATTCTCCCATCTTGCCAAAGTCAGCCCTCCTGAAGTCCAGAACCCTCACTTTTGTATAGCTTGACTCTGTAGCTGAGTTTATCATGAACCACACTGTTTGGTGGTCACTTGTTCCCAAATGGCTACCCACTTCTAGATCTGAAATCCTCTCACTGTCCCCATTTGAGAGTATGAGGTCTAAGATTGCTCCCTCATGAGTAGGTTTCAAAACTAGCTCTCTGAGGCATGCCACCTGAAGGGCATCAAGAATGGCCCTGCTTTTGGATGTGGCTGCAGCAAAGGTGCTCCAGTTAACATCTGGCATGTTAAGGTCCCCCATCAACAGCATCTCCCCTTTCTCTGCCATCCTAAGTATGCCTTCTATCATATCCTTGTCCATTCCCTCCCCCTGACATGGGGATCTGTATACAACCCCTGTGCGGATTGTGGTGCCATTTCCAGTCTCTAAGGTGACCTACAGTGCCTCCTCTCCTCCCTGTTTACTCTTTTGTTCAGTTGCTTTTATCCTTTCCCTTACATAGAGAGCTACTCCCCCCCTTATGCCCTCCCTGTCTCTCCTGTAGGTTGTGTACCCTGGTATGTTAACATCCCAGTCATGGTTCTCTGTGTGCCATGTTTCTGTGACTGCTACAATATCCAGGCATCCCTCTTCCATCAAGGCCACCAGTTCAGGGAGCTTGTTGCCCAGACTATGGGCGTTGGTACTCATTACCCTCAATTTCTTGAAGGCCTTACCCTTTTTTACCCCATCCCTGTCCTTACTGCATTTGTCACTTTCTCCATTTACCCCCTGCATGTCTCCCTATTGACATCTCTATGTTGGTGTCTGCCTCACTTAGTACCCTGATTTTTTTTTGGGGGGGCTAGGATTTCCCTGCTCCTTTCCAGTGCCTCCCCCCTTGGCTAGTTTAAATGCTTGCCAATGAAGTATTTAAACCTATCACCTAGGATCCTGGTTCCCCTCCTGGACAGATGCAGACTATCACATCAGTATAGGCCTGCATCCATCCAGGTGGACCCCCAGTCCCCAGTGAAGCCAAATCCCTGAGCTCTGCACCAGTGTTTCAACCACTGATTGAATCCTATGGTGTGGAGCACCCTAGCCACATCCGTGCCATAGACAGGCAGCACCTCCGAGAAGGTTACTGTGTGTGTTATTTGTCTAAGGTCCCTCCCCATCTCCACAAATGCTTCTTGCACTGCTCTGATCCCTTTCTTAGCCAGGACATTTGTCCCTAGGTTGGACAATGGCATCCAGCTCCCTCCCATGTGCAGCTGCTCCTGTGATCCTGAGGATTCACTCCCTGTCCCTTCAAGCCATGGTGCCAGGCAGGCACCTTACCTCCCTCTCCCCTTCCTCCCCCAGTTCTACCTACCTAACAATGGAGTCCCCCACCAGGAGTTGTTTCCTTCCCCTGTGGGGTCCCATGCCACCTCCTATGGGTCTCCTTTGTGGAGGTTCCCAGCATCCTCCTTGGTCTCCACTGTGGGTGCCTCCAAAGAGGAACCACACTTTTCCAGAATGTCATAGAAATTGTGGAGAGGTACAACTGGAGGGATGTGCCTCTGTTCCACCACCCTCACCCTCCCTGAGCCCACTGTGGTCCAACCGCTGCTCTTTCTTGGCAACCTCTGAGGCAACGGCAGTGACCCTGGTGGTCTCTGGGAGGGAGAGAAGGTCCTACAAATCCTGGCCAACTCAGCCTGGAGATGAGCAACTTCCTCTCTCAGCCCAGAGAGGTGCCTGCAGATGGGACAACACTGCATCCTCCAGAACATCTCTCGGAAGACTGCTGCTCCACAGCCACTGCACTACACCACTCCCATCATGTCTTTTTTCTGGCCCCCTAACTGTTGTTTAGAATACGTACACTTTCTTCTGTTTGTTTATTTTCTTTTTTTCTTCCCCTACTTACTTACTGCCTCTGTGCCCTTTTAGATCCTGATCTTCCTGTTCTAAGACAAGAAGTTCCTATATTTCTCAGTAGTCTCCTTACTTGCTCAGAGTCAGACTTCCAGCAGCAAGGGGGGGATGGAGAGCTACTCTTGCCCTTCTAGGATGATGAGTCTTTGGTGGCTCTGTGATCACTCACATCCTGCTCCCAAACAGGAAGTTCCTGTTGTCAGGTAAATCATGTGCATATAAAAGTAAAACTGGTTTAGGGTGGGGATGGCGGGGAGGGAAGGAGGGCAATATAGCCCAGTAAGGAAGTTTTAGTAATACCAGTAGCTCCTTCCTCCTGGTGTTCTGTCTGTTCTCTGGCAGAAGCTATCAAGGGCAGTGCTTAAATCTGGTTTTAACCTGGCTCCTTCTAGCTAAGCCACTCCCCCTACTTTGCAAATCTTTCTACACTTAGTTAATTTCACAGATAACAATTCCCTTCTGACACATGGGACAAGCACCTAGATAAGGACAGAGATAACACAGATAACAATTTACTTCAACTACCTCAGACAAACACACTAACTCTTTATTTTTACCCTAAATTGAAGGTCCCAGTACAAGATTTCTAGTTCTTAGTCCCAGCAGAGAAGTTTTAGTTATACCAGTAGATCCTTCCTCCTGGTGTTCTGTCTGTTCTCTGGCAGAAGCTATATAGGGCAGTGCTTAAATCTGGTTTTAACCTGGCTCCTTCTAGCTAAGCCACTCCCCCTACTTTGCAAATCTTTCTACACTAAGTTAATTTCAGAGATAACAATTCCCTTCTGACACCTATGACAGGCACATAGATAAGTACACAGATAACAGATAACAATTTACTTCAACTACCTCTGACAAACACACTAACTCTTTTTTTACATTAAATCAAAGGTCCCAGTACAAGATTTATAGTTCTTAGTCCCAGTAGAGAAGTTTTAGTTCTACCAGTAGATCCTTCCTCCTGGTGTTCTGTCTGTTCTCAAGCAGAAGCTATCTAGGGCAGTGCTTAAATCTGGTTTTAACCTGGCTCCTTCTGGCTAAACCACTCCCCCTACTTTACAAATCTTTCTACACTTAGTTAATTTCAGAGATAACAATTCCCTTCTGACACCTGTGACAGGCACACAGATAAGTACACAGATAACAGATAACAATTTACTTCAACTACCTCTGACAAACATGCTAACTTTTTTTTACATTAAATCAAAGGTCCCAGTACAAGATTTATAGTTCTTAGTCCCAGTAAAGAAGTTTAAGTTATACCAGTAGCTCCTTCCTCCTGGTGTTCTGTCTGATCTCTGGCAGAAGCTATCTAGGGCAGTGTTTAAATCTGGTTTTAACCTGGCTCCTTCTAGCTAAGCCACTCCCCCTACTTTGCAAATCTTTCTACAATTAGTTAATTTCACAGATAACAATTCCCTTCTGACACCTGTGACAAGCACCTAGATAAGTACACAGATAACACAGATAACAGATAAAAATTTACTTCAACTACCTCTGACAAACACATTAACTCTTTTTTTTCACATTAAATCGAAGGTCCCAGTACAAGATTTATAATTCTTAGTCCCAGTAGAGAAGTTTTAGTTATACCAGTAGCTCCTTCCTCCTGGTGTTAAGTCTGTTCTCTGGCAGAAACTATCTAGGGTAATGCTTAAATCTGGCTTTAACCTAGCTTCTTCTGGCTAAGTCACTCCTCCTTCTTTGCAAATCTTTCTACACTTAGTTAATTTCACACATAGCAATTCCTTTCTGACACCTGTGACAAGCACATAGATAAGTACACAGATAACACAGATAACAGATAACAATTTACTTCAACTAACTCTGACAAATACACTAACTCTTTTTTTTACATTAAATCAAAGGTCCCAGTACAAGATTTATAGTTCTTAGTCCCAGCAGATAAGTTTTAGTTATACCAGTAGATCCTTCCTCCTGGTGTTCTGTCTGTACTCTGGCAGAAGCTATCTAGGGCAGTGCTTAAATCTGGTTTTAACCTGTCTCCTTCTGGCTAGGCCACTCTCACTACTTTGCAAATCTTTCAACACTTACTTAATTTCAGAGCTAACAATTCCCTTCTGACACCTGTGACAGGCTCATAGATAAGTACACAGATAACAGATAACAGTTTACTTCAACTACCTCTGACAAACACACTAACTCTTTTTTTTTTTACATTAAATCAAAGGTCCCAGTACAAGATTTATAGTTCTTAGTCCCAGTAGAGAAGTTTCAGTTATACCAGTAGATCCTTCCTCCTGGTGTTCTGTCTGTTCTCTGGCAGAAGCTATCTAGGGCAGTGCTTAAATCTGGTTTTAACCTAGCTCCTTCTGGCTAAACCACTCCCCCTACTTTACAAATCTTTCTACACTTAGTTAGTTTCAGAGATAACAATTCCCTTCTGACACCTGTGACAGGCACACAGATAAGTACACAGAAAACAGATAACAATTTACTTCAACTACCTCTGACAAACACACTAACTATTTGTTTTACATTAAATCAAAGGTCTCAGTACAAGATTTATAGTTCTTAGTCCCAGTAGAGAAGTTTTAGTTATACCAGTAGCTTCTTCCTCCTGGTGTTCTGTCTGTTCTCTGGCAGAAGCTATCTAGGGCAGTGCTTAAATCTGGTTTTAACTTGGCTCCTTCTGGCTAAGCCACTCACCCTACTTTGCAAATCTTTCTACACTTAGTTAATTTCACTGAAAACAATTCCCTTCTGACCCCTGTGACAAGCAATTGGATAAGTACACTGATAACACAGATAACAATTTACTTCAACTACCTCTGACAAACACACTAGCTCTTTTTTTACCATAAATTGAAGGTCCCAGTACAAGATTTCTAGTTCTTAGTCCCAGTAAAGAAGTTTAAGTTATACCAGTAGCTCCTTCCTCCTGGTGTTCTGTCTGATCTTTGGCAGAAACGATCTAGGGCAGTGTTTAAATCTGGTTTTAACCTGGCTCCTTCTAGCTAAGCCACTCCCCCTACTTTGCAAATCTTTCTAATCTTAGTTAATATCACAGATAACAATTCCCTTCTGACACCTGTGACAAGCACCAAGATAAGTACACAGATAACACAGATAACAGATAACAATTTACTTCAACTACCTCTGACAAACAGACTAACTGTTTTATTTTACCCTAAATTGAAGGTACGAGTACAGGATTTCTAGTTCTTCGTCCCAGAAGAGAAGGTTTAGTTATACCAGTAGCTTCTTCCGCCTGGTATTCTGTCTGTTCTTTGGCAGAAGCTATCTAGAGCAGTGCTTAAATCTGGTTTTAACCTGGCTCCTTCTAGCTAAGCAACTCCCCCTAATTTGCAAATCATTCTACACTTACTTAATTTCACAGCTAACAATTACCTTCTGACACCTATGACAAGCACCAAGATAAGTACACAGATAACACAGATAACAGATAACAATTTACTTCAACTAACTCTGACAAACACACTAACTCTTTTTTTTACATTAAATCAAAGGTCCCAGTACAAGATTTATAGTTCTTAGTCCCAGCAGATAAGTTTTAGTTATACCAGTAGATCCTTCCTCCTGGTGTTCTGTCTGATCTCTGGCAGAAGCTATCCAGGGCAGTGCTTAAATCTGGTTTTAACCTGGCTCTTTCTAGCTGAGCCACTCCCCCTACTTTGCAAATCTTTCTACCATTAGTTAATTTCAGAGATAACAATTCCCTTCTGCCACCTGTGGCAGGCACATAGATAAGTACACAAATAACAGATAACAATTTACTTCAACTACCTCTGACAAACACATTAACTCTTTTTTTTTCGCATTAAATCGAAGGTCCCAGTACAAGATTTATAATTCTAAGTCCCAGTTGAGAAGTTTTAGTTATACCAGTAGCTCCTTCCTCCTGGTGTTAAGTCTGTTCTCTGGCAGAAACTATCTAGGGTAATGCTTAAATCTGGCTTTAATCTGGCTTCTTCCGGCTAAGTCACTCCTCCTACTTTGCAAATCTTTCTACACTTAGTTAATTTCACAGCCAACAAATCCCTTCTGACACCAATGACAAGCCTCTAATTAAGTACACAGATAACACAGATAACAGATAACAATTTACTTCAACTACCTCTGACAAACACACTAACACTTTTTTTTACATTAAATCGAAGGTCCCAGTACAAGATTTATAGTTCTTAGTCTCAGTAGAGAAGTTTTAGTTATACCAGTAGCTTCTTCCTCCTGGTGTTCTGTCTGTACTCTGGCAGAAGCTATCTAGGGCAGTGCTTAAATCTGGTTTTAACCTGTCTCCTTCTGGCTGAGCCATTCTCACTACTTTGCAAATCTTTCAACACTTAGTTAATTTCAGAGATAACAATTCCCTTCTGACACCTGTGATAGGGTCATAGATAAGTACACAGATAACAGATAACAGTTTACTTCAACTACCTCTGACAAACACACTAACTCTTTTTTTTTACATTAAATCAAAGGTCCCAGTACAAGATTTATAGTTCTTAGCCCCAGTAGAGAAGTTTTAAATATACCAGTAGATCTTTCCTCCTGGTGTTCTGTCTGTTCTCTGGCAGAAGCTATCTAGGGCAGTGCTTAAATCTGGTTTTAACTTGGCTCTTTCTGGCTAAACCACTCCCCCTACTTTACTAATCTTTCTACACTTAGTTAATTTCAGAGATAACAATTCACTTCTGACACCTGTGACAGGCACACAGATAAGTACACAGATAACAGATAACAATTTACTTCAACTACCTCTGACAAACACACTAACTCTTTATTTTACCCTAAATTGAAAGTCCCAGTATAAGATTTCTAGTTCTTAGTCCCAGCAGAGAAGTTTTAGATATACCAGTAGATCCTTCCTCCTGGTGTTCTGTCTGTTCTCTGGCAGAAGCTATCTAGGCAGTGCTTAAATCTGGCTTTAACCTGGCTCCTTCTGGCTAAGTCACTCCCCCTTCTTTGCAAATCTTTCTACACTTACTTAATTTCAGAGATAACAATTCCGTTCTGACACCTGTGATAAGTACCTACATAAGTACACAGATAACAGATAACAATTTACTTCAACTACCTCTGACAAACAGACTAACTCTTTTATTTTACCCTTAATTGATGGTCGTAGTACAAGATTTCTAGTTCTTAGTCCCAGTAGAGAAGTTTTAGTTATACCAGTAGCTTCTTCCTCCTAGTGTTCTGTCTGTTCTCTGGCAGAAGCTATCTAGGGCAGTGCTTAAATCTGGTTTTAACCTGGCTCCTACTAGCTAAGCCACTCCCCCTACTTTGCAAATCTTTCTACACTTAGTTAATTTCACAGCCAACAAATCCCTTCTGACACCAATGACAAGCCTCTAATTAAGTACACAGATAACACAGATAACAGATAACAATTTACTTCAACTACCTCTGACAAGCACACAAACACTTTTTTTTTACATTAAATCGAAGGTCCCAGTACAAGATTTATAGTTCATAGTCCCAGTAGAGAAGTTTTAGTTATACCAGTAGCTTCTTCCTCCTGGTGTTCTGTCTGTACTCTGAATAGGTCCTTACTGAAGAGTCTAAAGGCAGACATAGCAGCAAATAGAGCCAAATTAGATACCCTTATTAATTTGGGTAATAATAAGCTGATTCAAATGTTGCTGCAAGTATAAGGAAAAGACACTGCAGATGGAGTTAGAACAAGGTAGTATTAGTAAAAAACAGAGGCCAGATTTTAATTTGATTGAATTTCCTGAAATACCAATAAAGAAAACTGCTGTAAAAATTAAAAAAGAAAAAAAGGAAAGGAGGAAGTTAGAGAGAAAAACAGGAAAAACGAGAAAAGTTCTAATATTAGGGAGACTAAAGAAGCCAAAACAACCAACAGGTAGCACTTATAGTAATTTCAGCTGATAGAAGACTGGTGACCAATGTGCAGGACACTTTAGTTAATCCTGACATATTTGCTAAACTGGATGTCTTAGAAAAGAAACGTTAAAATTTAATGAGCTACGTGGGATCATGTCTAATCCTTAAAATTCTGTAGATGGTATAGCCACTATACAACATGAGGTAAAGGCAAGCTCAAGGGATCCATCTCCTGGAAGGAGAATATCCTCAAGCCTGATAATATCTTACAAAATACGTCTGATTGTACTCATTCTAGACAATCTAATTTAGCAGAATCTTATCCTTTGATAAGACTTTATGGACCAGCTAATTGGGGAATTTTAATCCTGGTCAATTTGAGTATGAGGCCCTAGAGTATCTAAATCAAAACTTGATACAAATTTTACAGAAAATGATATTCTAGAAATTAAAAGATAACAATTGAAGAGGCCACTCTGATAGATATCTTATTTCTTTCTCCCAGAGTGGCCAGTTATATCTGGGTGAACAACTTGATGTTGCAAGATAGAGATTTAATTATTACTTTTCCAAATCAAATTTTATTTAATAAAGTGATAGAATGTCAAGACAAGTAGATTATTCTTAGCATGTTTGGAATGTCTTTTCTTAAACATGAATATGAAACAAAACTAACAAATGCCATAAAATATCTCCTGATGTATTTCTTAAGAATTCCTGTCTAAGATCTGGGAAATACATCAGCAAATAGACTGGCATGGAAAGTCAAGTGATATAACAGTTTCAAATTCTAAACTGGCAGAAGTTATACTTGGAAAAACCTCTATCTTGGCTAGCCTGGGAGGCTTAACCTGGTAAATTTGGATTCCCTCAATATATCAAGGAACACATTGATCAGGAATGGAAGTAATATTAGAACCCCTGGAGTACCATTAAAAATAGATTCTTGCAATTGGCTGGATATGGAGAGGACTGACTGCGGTAAGTGATCCAGTTTCCTGAGAGGGCACTGTTGAGAATTTGGGACTCTGTTTTATGACTTGAAACATTGTGGGGTGGATAAATCATATAGCAGATGTAGACTTTATGAATTTTCTTAAGAAGTCAGATCTTATTTGTCTACAGGAAACCTGGCATACAAATAGTGACAAAATGTCATTAAATGGTAATGAATGTTTCAGGTTCCAGGAATTAGGAACTCTAAGTGTGGTAGGAACTCAGGTGATTTAATCATTTTATGAAAGTGGACAGTTCAAACAAGTGAGACTAAGATCATATCATAATAACATAATTGTAGTTGATTTTAAAGTTGGAAACACAGATATTTGTTTACTGAACTGTTATGTTCCACCTGAGAAGTCTGGATTGTATTGTGAAGATTTGTGGAATAAAATAACAAACACAGTCTCAAATGTTTATCAGGAGCTCCCAACAATCAATATTCTTTTATTGGGTGACTTCAATGCAAGAATTGTCATGTTTGATGGTCTGAAAGATAACCTGATGTTTACGATATGTTATGTGATATAACCTTCCTGTCAGGAATTTTGAGGATGGTAAATTAAACATTAATGGGAAAAATCTAACAGATCTTATGCTAGATAACATGTTATATCCTTTAAATGGCACATTACAGGGTGACTTTGTTGGAGAATTTACATTCTTGTCTTCAAGAGGTGCTTCTGTTATAGATTATGCCATCTGGTCAGGTAACCCAGACTGCTGGCACTCTTTAAATATTCCAGTACATTCAGAAAGTGATTACTTCCTCTTCTCCTGAATTTTAATTCTTGGGGACAGTTTTCTAGGCAACATGACCCTACTTTTATTTATACTGAAATTAGAGGGATAACATAATTATTTGGCAACACAATTGGAAGAGATTATTGCCCCACTGTTGTCTAATTCTTGCATTTTTAAAAAATAGCTACACTTTGGCAAAAATACTTTCAGACTTTATTAAAGATGCAGTCAGCTTTATGTAGATATACATGCTCATCTTGAACAATGTCCAAAACATACCCTGTTTTGTCTGATAATTGGTTTGATAATGAATGTAAAATGAAAAACTGCTATTAGAAGGCTAAGCAAAAATTATAGGAATACCTACTCTAAACAGGTGTTGACACAATTAAACCAAGAAAAAGGAATTATAAGCAACTAATAAAACAAAAAAATAATTTTTATAATAAATTGTGGCTAAAGATGTTAACTGTAGTAGAACAGAGGGATTCTAAATCCTTCTGGAATCTGGTTGCCAGGAGCTATACAAACTCCAAATATGAAATTGACACATATATCTGAAGAAGTGTGGACCACACACTTTACATCTATTTTTTATGACTCAGAATTGGAGGCAATACAGGCCAATAGGACTGTACAGAATGGCTCCATAACACTTACCACTGTGGAGCTTTTACAAGTAATTGCAGGTTTAAAAGGAATAAAGCTGCGGTCCAAATGAGATCCCTGCAGAGATTTATCAGTGTTTTCCATTAAGTTGGGCAAGATTATTGGTAGTCTATTTCAATAGATGTATTAATTCAAATATCTTTCCGACACATGGAAAGGAGCGAATAGTATCCCCATACATAAGAAAGGTAGTTTGTCTGATCCAAGTATGTATAGGCCTATTAGCCTCCTTGATGTAGATTTGAACATTTTATCTAGAGTTCTGTTGGGAAGATTGGAAAATGAAGTAATAAGAACTGGAGGTTTAACAGACTTTCAAGCAGGATTTAGAGCTAACCATTCTACTTTAGACAATGTATTTATTTTGAAGCATCTAATTGAAAAATATGTTAATATAAGACAGCAAAACTGTATGCAGTGTTAATTGACTATACATCAGCATTTGATTTTGTTTCCAGAAATACTGTTGATGATTTTAGAGAACAGGGAATAGATAACTTAATAGCCCTGATCTCACAGTTATATAAAGACAATTGGGCAAAAATTAGGCTAAGGAGGCAGGAGGTCTATCCGCCTCTTTTAATATCAATAGAGGTGTCAGACAGGGCTGTGTTTTGGCCCCACTGCTATTTTTCTATATAAGAACAATATGATAGCCCACTCTGACATCGAAAGGTCTGACTGCCCAAAATAGAGGCTGATCCATGCCCCTGCTTGCCTATGCTGACGATATCATGTTCTTTTCCCTTACTAAGACAGGACTACAGAAGAAACTTGATTATATATACTGTAAATCTTCTGAACTGAAATTAAAATTAATATGAATAAGACCAAAATTGTCATATTTGACAAGGAAGGAAAAACATTCTACCTTTTGGTGTGTGGGAAAGGAAAGGAAAGAAAAAGTATCCAGTTATCTTTATTTGGGTATATTATTTCAAGAGAATGGTAAATGGACACTGCGGCAGATTTGCTTCTTGACAAATGAAAGAAAACTATGCCTGGACTTGTTCGATTTAACATAAAATATGGGGTATGACTATTAAACCTTTATTACAAGCTATCAGATCTAAGTTCGAGACACAGTTACTATATGGTCCGATATATGGGACTGTAATAACCTGAATAGATTAATGTCACCACTCTACAAATTGTTACGTATGGCTCTGAGTAGAGCATTCCTGCCCTGCCTCATACCTAAGATCAGAATTGGGTATTGAAAATATAGGGCAAAATAGAAATTAGGAAAGTTAATCATTGGACAAGGCTAACTAGAAACAGTCCAACTTTAACAATGAGGAACTTAATGAAAAGGAAATCTGGTATAATTTAGGATATAAAATGGCCTTTGGTATACAACCCTAATTAATATCCTACAGAAATATAGGTTGATGGCCCTCAAAGAGCAGTAGATAGGGGTATAGTAATTAGTGGAAAATATAGGAAGTATGTTGCTAAGAGAATAACAGCTAGTTGGAATCATAAGGACCTGGAAACAATTAGGAATTCTTACTACTCTAAATGGTTTGCCTTAAATAACTACTATTTTGGCTTTAAGCCATATCTTGAAATTCTGATTGGCCTAAAATTAGATCTTTAGTTTCAAATTATAAGTTTGAACAATGCCTGAGTAACACGTTACTATACAGATATAAGAAAAAGGCCTAACTTCAGTGACTATGATTGTAATAAAGGTGGTGAAGAGAATCTCATGCATATTATTTGGGATTGCTCATGGTATGATAACATTTGAATTATTGGCTAAGCCCATTTAATGCAGATTTATACCAGACTGATAATGAAACTCTTACCTCAATACTTTTTTTTACTACAGATGCCTGGACAATTGAACGTTTTGATAAATACTTGAATGCAATCAACCAAATAAGAAGTAGAATTCAGGTGGTATAAAACCTGGCTGGTATTTGTATTTTATACAAGCAAGTCATGTTTTCCTTTTCTCACTTTTCCACCTTTCAAGCCAATATCTGGCTAAGTGATAAAATACAGTAGTTGCTGTTCCTTTTACCTGTGCACTTTAATTTATATAATGGCAGCCATCTGAGATCCTTTGAGACTGTGTTTGCTATGAGACTTCCTTAATGTTGCTATGTTTATCAGGTCTAACATTGCTGCTTTGAGGATATGATTTTTATTTGGAATGCTCTGAAAAGTATTATTTTATTTGTATTTATTGTATTTATTCCAAAAGTTGCCAAAGTATATCTTTGTAATAGCTTTTTGCTACATGCAATGAACTGACTGATTGATTGACAGCAGAGTGAAAGGGCACTTTGCAAAACTCATTTATTTTCTGGGCTCTGATTCTCTACAGAAAAGGTAGAAATTATCCAGTTAATTCACCAGTGCATTGTGTATGTATTTTTCCAACTTTTTTGTATTTGTCCTGTAACCAGATATTGAAATTTTTGTCTGTATGTTTTGTGTGGTAATTATGTAAGTAATTAGTAAAGGTTCTCTCTTTATTTTAAAATATTACTGCCTGAGACTACTTTGTTGTGTTTGTGAAGATTGTGGAAGGTTTATTAAATCCATGATGTGCCTGTTTGGCTAGGTGCCACACATGCTACCAAAGACTAGGACCTGGCAAAGGAATCTGGGGGCCTAAGTAGGGAAAGTACACAAGGTCTCTGGAGGGGTCTGTGGGGTTTGAACCAGGTTTCTGCACCCTGTGGGAGAAGACACAATCAGGGTTATGAAAGCAGCCCAAAGAGCTTGCAACGCCTGGGTTCTCCCCAAAGCAGCAACCAAGGAGGTTCTCACCTGCTATAGACTCGAGACTGTATTTTACCCTTACCCAGATAAAGAGGAAATCCTGGGCCCTCATGGCAAGTGTTCAGTTGTGAAATCAGTGAGCACTCTGAAAGGACATGAGAAGGGTATTTCCTGATCCCCACCTTTCATGGATTGCACTTAGGGCAGGGCACTGTCAGTTCAGTGGGCCTGGCCCCTAGGAGTTGGTTCATGACAGATATTGGTGGCATAGCAGTCGGATTTGAGGCCAGTGTATCAGACTGGTAAATTGCAAACAATGCACACACAAATAGGGCAGAGATTTGGAAAAAAATATTTGGTTACAGCATAAAGTTCCTCACCCTGTTTTTCTTTTTTTTCTCTGTGTAAGCTAGTAGCAGTAGTTAGGGAAGAAGATGACTTCAATTACAGCAAATGCACTGCAGATCAGCTAAGGCAGTTGTGTCAAGAAAAAGGTGTTTATTATGAAAGGTGAAGCAAAAGAACCTCATGGAGGCTCTTGTGACAGCTGATGAGCAAGCAGCTTCCCAGTGATTGGAAAGGACCAGAGCTTGTGTGGGTGTACCAAGGGACAGCGCAGTGTCCAGTCCCAGGGAGGAGGACAATGAGACCAGCGGGAACCAAGAGCCATGGCCCAAGGTGGTGGGGAGCTGGAGAGCTGAAGCCTCAGCTGGAGCTGCAGAGAGTACAGCTTGCCATTCAAGACAGACGGCTTGCCCTACAAGCCAAACAGCAGAGGGAAGCTAGCAGCAAAGGAACTCAAGCAGAAAAGACTCAAAATGGAGATGGAGGACAAATGGTGCCAATGAGAGGCTGAGATGGAGGACAAGCAGTGTCAGAGAGTTCAAACTGAGAGGCTGAAGCTTCAAATACCAGCACCAGGGCAGGTAAGTGGCAGGGCTGAACCTGAAACTCCTGGGCTAGGGTATAATTAAATTCAAATTAATAGCAAAATTTAAAGAGGGAAGGATATGGATGCATTTTTTAATTCATTCAAAAGGTCTGTATCCAGGCCAAGATACCAAGGAGGCATGGAGCTTTCAGTTATTCCCATTGCTTACTGGCAAGGAGCATGAGGTGTTAGGCCAAATGAACAATGAGGACAGTAAAGACTATGAAAACTAAAATTGTTTTACTAAAAGTATGAACTAACTCCTGAAGCTTACAGGGTTAAACTCCGAAGCTCCCAAGAAGAGCCACAAAATGAGCTTTGAGGAACTTGCCACAAAGCGTCAGTTTTTGAAACGTTGATAAGAGGGGGTGGAAGCAAACTCTGTGGGAAAAACTGAGGAGATTGTGTTACTGCAACAGTTCTTCTGGCATTGCCCAGTGGAGCTAAAACCTGGCTGGAGGACACGGGATCCTATAACAGCACAGCAAGCTGCTGAGCTCTCGGATCACAATGCCAGGAGCAGGCCTGTTCTGAAAGGAAGTGGTGGAGTAGGTGCTGCAGGGTAAAGGGAAAAGTACACCTTCAGGGCAGCTAAAACCCTCACTGCCTCTGCAGAAAGGGAAGCCCCAAGTTACCAAAAAGGTATTTTCTGGATAAAGAAGTGATGAATGTTGGTTTTGTAAGCAGCCAGGGCATCTGGCTAGACAGTGTCCAAAAGGCTCAGAGGGCAAAGTATCCCTCAAAAGGAAGGTGGGTGCAATGTGTATCCATGAGAGCATGCCTGTAAACATGAGGGACATACACCAGTTACCATAAATGGGGTGCAGACCCAAGGGTTAGGGACACTGAGGCATCTCTTACTCTGGTAAAAGGGATTTGGTTAGGTCTGAACAACTTATACCAAATCAGTTTGTAACTATGAGGGGATTCACTGGGGAGAGAAAACTCTGCCAGTACCTAGTGTTCTCCTGGATTGGGGTGGGACAGGAGAGAAGTTGCAAAAGTGGCAGTGGTAGACAAATTCCCCTGGATGTGATTATAGGGAACAATCTCCAGCAGGAGGTGGTGTGTCAGTTACCCACAGTCAGATGGCTAATGCCGCTTGTAATTTCCTGAACCCCACAGAACCCCCTGTGGAAAAGAGTAGGAGGCTAGTTCCCCAGCCTGTGGCTCCTGAAAGGAGAATAGTGAAGGAAGTAGGACTTCCCAAGTAGATGTTCACCAAACAACTACAGAAGGTTACTCTGAGGAGGAGGGTAACAAATGGTCAGAAAGTTAGGGATGGCAGTGACTCTGAATATCCTGATGCTAGAGCTAAGGACCCCAGTTTTGGAACTGAGGGAATATGTCCCATGCTTTGAGAAAATGTGAAGATTTTGCCACCACTCAGATGACTGACCCTAGTTTGGAGAAGTTGAGGGATTGTGCAGAATCTGACAGGACACAGGAAGGTGATATGAGACATACTGTAGGGTATTTTGGGAAAACAAACTGTTGTATACACAGGATGTGAGGGCAGAGGGTGGAGTGATGGGTAGGCAGCTTGTCATACTCAGGGGTATCGTGAGTGGTTGCTCAAGATCCCTCATCATATCCCATGTCCGGACATCTGGACATCACTCACACCACGCAACAATTAGCCCAAAATTTCTGTTGGCCTATCTTCACCCAGCAGGTGAAGGGATTCTGCAGGTCTTGTCACTGGTGCCAGCAGATAGGAAGGCAGGTCATAAAACAAAAGTTGCCCTAATTTCCTTGCCCATTGTGGAGGAGCCATTTCAGAAGTTAGGATGGATATTGTGGGATGCTTGAATACCCTAAGCTCCACCGAAAAATTCATCCTGACGGTGGTTAATTTCGCCATCCGATACCCAGAGGTGGTTTCTCTTGCCACAGTTAAGGCAGACAAAGTGGCTGATGTCTTGCTCAGGATTTTCTCCTGTGTCAGGTTTCCATGGGAGGTTATCTCCCGATAAAAAGGGTAACTTTATGTAGGACCTGATGAAGTGTTTGTGGAAGAAGTGTGGAGTGGTGTCGAGATGCACGATGCCTTATCACCCACAAGCCAAAGAACATTAGGACGAGGTGGAGGAAATGCTGGACTTAGGAGTAATCCAGAAAACCACAGTTTCTGGCCTCACCTGTAGTCCTCATTCCCAAGCTGAATGGGTCTACTCACTCCTGTGTGGACAGTTCCATGTCATAATAGCAATTCAACCAGCAATCGCTATTATGGTGAGTGTATATCGCCAAAAAGCAAATTGACGATATACACTTCAGAACCCGACATCTGGATTTTAAAAAGAGGTTTTGAGGGGCTGTACCTACGCCCCCATGGGGGCTTTGTCCTCTACACCCCACTGAATAAAGATTCTCAACTCCAGGGGTTTTATATCGGGAGGGGAAAATCTGGATTTCGCAAAGTTTTAAGTACTGCAGCTTCAGCTGTGACAAAATGCACTCCCCAGTCCCAAACCCAGCACCTGCTGTGCAAAGCTAGCCACCCACACCATTATGCTACATGGCTAGCTCAGTGGCAGCAGATACACTAATCCCTAAAACCCCTTCCCCATCCCTCCCTTCCCCTTGCTAGTCCCCTCCTTCCATTCACCCATCCCCATGGTCGCTTCCCATACACATGCTAATGTGCAGGGTAGCCAGGATTATAGTGCCAAAATGAGTCACTATTTTTGTAGTCACTCATTTTGGGTCACTATTATCACTGGATACCATGTGGACAATCATGGACTCAATGCAGTCACGAAGACTGACGCCCACCCAATGCCATGGACAAATGAGCTACAAGACAAGTTGTAAGGTGACATTCCTTACCACAACTGCCTTAACAAAATGGTATTGGCAGGTGGAGCTAACTGCCAGAGCTAGTGAACAATCAGCCTTTATCACTCCAATAGGATTATTCAAATTCCAGGTAATGCCTTTTGTAATGAAGAACACCCCTGCCACATTCCAAAGGTTGATCAACCAGGTGTTGCAGGGTACTGAAGAGTATGCAGTGGCTTATCTGGATGATATTGCCATCTTCAGTACCAGCTGGAAAGAATACCTGTCCGATCTGAAGGAAGCGTTGGGCAGGATACAGGCAGCAGGTCTCACTGTAATGGCCAAAACTGCCAGGTGGCTATGTCAGAGGTGGCATACCTAGGCCATGTAGTGGGGCAGGGCAGCTCCATCCCAGCCAAGCAAAGACTGAAGCAATAGAGGTGTGGCCAAAGCCTGAAATCCAAAAGCAAGTTAGCTTTCTAGGGACCACAGGGTGCTACTGAAAGTTTGTGCCAAATTACAGTATCCTGGCAGCTCCCATATCTAGCTTACTAAGAAAAACAACCACAAAGGTAAACTGGGAGCCAGCCTGTGAATAGGCCTTTGTATGGCTAAAGTGGCACCATGCGGTGCCCTGTGCTGGCCAGTCCAGATTACACTAGGTAGCTTGTGGTACAGATGATGCCTCAGTTGTGAGGATTGAGCAGTCCTCAGCCAGGCATCCAGTCAAGGAGAGACCACCCGATGGTGTACCTGAGCAAAAGCTACTTCCCTGGAGCAGGCATATACCACAGTAGAAAAGGAATGTCTTAGCGCTGGTATAGGCCCTGAAGAAATTAGAGCCATGCTTGTATGGGAGGAGCTTCAAGGTACAGGCCAACCACAACCTCTTTGGAGTGGTTAAATCAGATGGGCAAAACAAATGGATGTTTCCTCAGATGGAGTACTGCCCTGCAGGCCTATGACATGACACTTACACACAGGTCAGGGTCTGCCAACGCAAACATAGATGGCCCAGGAATAGATGGACAGGGAACTGTATCAATTAAAGCAGAAAGAAGTGGGAAGGCAGTCAGAAAAGCAAAGGCCCTAACCAAGGAAAAGATAGCCAACTCAGTTAAGAAGGATAAAACCTTTTATAGGTACATTAGGGAGCATAGAAAGGTTAAGGCAGGGATAGTGAGATTAATAAAGGAGAGGGGAGGTGGGCAGAGGAGACAGTGAAAAGGCAGAGATACTGAATGAATACTTTGCTCAGTATTCACAAAAGAAGAAGAGGAGGAGTTACCTAAACCAAACAATAGAAGCACTCTGGGTAATGGGGTTGACGCCAGTCCATTTACAGAAGAAAGAGTCCTGAAAGAACTCCTAAAACTCAGGTAGACAAAGCAATGGGGCCTGAATGAGTTCACCTAGAATTCTAAAAGAGCTAAGGGAGGGCCGTAGTGACACCACTAACCATACTTTTAACAAATCATGGGAAGATGGAGTGGTACCTGAGGACTGGAGTAGGGCAGATGTAATTCCCTTCACAAAAGTGAGAGCAAGGCAGAAGCAGGAAACTACAGACCTGTTAGTTTGACCTCAGTGGTGGGGAAATGAAGGAATCACTTCTGAAAGAAATAATTGTTCAGTACCTAGAGGCCAGCGGGCACAGGACCCAAAGCAGCATGGATTAACAGCAGGAAGGTCATGTCAGATGAATCTAATTGATTTCTTTGACTGGGTAACCAAAGTAATAGACCAGGGAGGGTCTGTGGATATGGCCTACCTAGCCTTTAGCAAGGCATTTGACACAGTCCACACAAAAGATTAATAATTGTTAGCCAGCCTGGGAGTGGGTACCAGGGTGGTAGCCTGGTAGCAAACTGGCTGCACAACAGCACACAGAAGGTAATAGTGAAAGGAACACATTCTGAAGAAAGGGGTTACTAGTGGAGTACCTCAGGGCTCAGTACTGGGTCCAGTCCTCTTAACGCCTTTATAGGTGACATTGCAGAGGGTCTGGAAGAAAAGGTATGCCTCTTTGCAGATGACACAAAGATCTGTAACAGAGTTGATACACAAGGGGGTAGAAAGGATGAGAAGGGACTTGGCAAGGTTGGAGGAATGGTCAGACATATGGCAACTTAGATTCAATGCAAAGAAGTGTAAAGTAATGCACCTGGGAAATAAAATCCAGGAGAAGAGTACACAATAGCAGGGAGGTACTAAAAACAACAGTAATGGAAAGGGATCTGGGTGTAGTCATATCAGATGACCTAAAGGTGGGTAAGCAATGTGAGAGTCAGTAAGGAGAGCCGGGAATGCTAGGATGCATAGGGAGGGGCATTACAAGTAGAAAAAGGGAAGTGGTTATCCCTCTGTACAGATGGTTGGTGAGACCCCATCTGAGTACTGCATGCAGTTTTGTGACCCCATCTATGCAAGGAAATAGGCAGGATGGAAGCAGTCCAGAGGATGGCAACTAAAATGGTGCAGGGCCTACATCAGAAACCATGAAGAGAGACTGAGAGAGCTTAATATGTATACCCTTGATGAAAGGAGGGACGGGGGACATGATAGAAACTTTTAAGTACCTCAAGGAATCAACAAAGTCCAGGAGGGTAGCATCTTTCAAAAAAAAGAGATGTAAGAACAAGAGGGCACAATTTAAAGTTAGAGGGGGACGGCTCAGGGGTAATGTGAGAAATTCTTTTCATGGAGAGAGTGGAGGACACATGGAACCGCCTTCCTGGAGAAGGTTGTGGGGTCTAAAACGGGGAATTCAAACATGCATGGGACAGACATAAGGCAATTATAGTGGGGGTTGCAGGAAGTAGGTTGTTGGTTAGCTAGAACTGCAGCTCATCCAATAGGTAGGGAAATGGGCAAACTGTGGGCCAAGTGGTCCTTATCTTCACAAAGTCTATGTTTCTAAGTTAGAATAGAAACTACGTTGTGGAAAACCCTGCCATACCATAGGGGCATGTTCCCACAACTTCAGTCTTAGGAGGGAGGACGCTGTGATTTGGCCACCTCAGTCATATTACTGTCATATTTATCTGTGATTTTTTTATGTTTAATTCACAAAGGCCAGAACACAGGTTTGTCAGAAAAGCTGACCACTTTTCTGCAAAGATAATTGGGAAGAGTTATGTGTATTCCAATGTCTGATATCACTTTTGCCTGAACAAAGTCTTGTTTAGAAATCACCAGTAGTTGCATTTCAAAGGAATTGGAATTACCTGGTAAGCTAATCACAGGCAAAGGTATCATAAAGTGACAGGAGATGGAAAAGGCATCTCCTGGTCATAAAACTTTAAATCAAAGAGAAAATGGTTTTAGAGCAGGGATATGCAGATGAACAGTCTGGGAAACCTCTTGTTGAGTTCTGGGAACTGTGACAGTCTATTTCAATTTTAATAGTGGCAAGAAGGAAATAGAACACAAAACCAGCCAGGAAGCAGAGGATGTAGGAAAACAAAATATTGTTTTTAGGTTCACTAAAAATATTTGTGAAGGAGCAGGAAAGACCCCTGCTGGCCTAGAGGTGAACAGTGAACCTGGAATACTAAGGCCACCAGCCAATCAGAAGGCTAGTTTTAGACTAGAGAAATGGCTATCAAATCCTGATCAGATTCTGTGCACAAGCCAAATTTCCTTACCCAAAGAAGACTGCCAGATACAACTGAAGAATCACTACAAGAAAACTGGGACTCTGAGATTCAGCAGAGTGAAAGAGGGACATTGCAAAACTCATTTATTTTCTGGACTTTGATTCTCTACAGAAAAGGTAGAAATGATATAGTTAATTCACCAGTGCACTGTGTATGTATTTTCTAACTTTTTTGTATTTATACTGTAACAAAATATTTAAATATTTTGTCTGTATGTTTTGAATTGGAATTATTTAGTGATTAGTAAAACTCTCGCTTTTATTTTAAAATATTACTGCCTGAGAGTGATTTGTTGTGTGTGTGAAGATTGTGGAAGGTTTATTAAATCTATGACATGCCTGTTTAGCTAAGGTGCCATACATGCTACCAAAGACTAGGATCCTGAAAGGGAATTTTGGGCCTAAGTAGGAAAGTACACAAGGTCTCTGGAGGGGTCTGTGGGTTTGAACCAGGTTCCTGCACCTTGTGGAGAAGACACAATCAGGGTTATAAGAGCAGCCCAAAGAGCTTGCAACACCTGGGTCCTCCCCAGCGCAACAACCAAGGAGGGTTCTCACCTAGCTACTGACTCAAGACTGTATTCTACCCTTACCCAGATAAAGAGGAAGCCCTGGGCCCTCGTGGTGAGTGTTCAGTTGTGAAATCAGTGAGCACTCTGAAAGACATAAGGAGAGTATTTCATGATCCCCACCTGTCATGGATTGCACTTAAGGAGGGCACTGTGAGCTCAGTGGGCCTGGCCCCCAGGACTGGGTTTGTGACAGTGAATACTTCCTATTTCTAGTTTGGAATTTATACACAGACAGCACTTTTCCAAATAGAGAATAATGGCTGGGTAGGAGGATATAACAAAATTTGGGCCCCCAAGGTGTGGGATGCCACATAAACCCTGAGCGAAGCACGAGGGGTTTATTAAACATCCACATTGAGGGTGTGTGTACAATTTGAGGTTTACACCCTACTTCCAGCCTTTATTTTATATAGTTGCTAATGCTTTTTTTTCGCCACAGCAATTATATAAAAATAAAGATAGTTGCGAACTGTTGAGTTTCAATGTGGTCCGCAGCTCATGAGAAAATCTATTTCTTTTTTTTCTTTTAGTCAGCAGCTTTTTTTTTTAAGACAACGGTTTAAAAAGCTACTCATTTGTTTAATTAACTTGCAGTCACTGAGTCAGAGTCACGGCGAACTGTGGAAGGCGGTGGCAAAAGGCTGGCGGCACCCAGGAGAGGAAGATCACGGCTGTTGCATGCGCCAGCTAGGAAACTGTGCGTGTTTGCCATTATAACCAGCTGGTTATAACAGCAAAATTACAATCCAGTTTCTATGGGAAAAAATAAGCATCAGTTATTTTATTAATATTTTGGGCAAGATATTCAAAACTTAGCCACAGGGCTAAATCAGCACTGCCTGGCATGCTAAAATAGCCCTGAACCAGTAGCAAGCTATATTCAAAGGAATAGCCCGGGGCTAAGCTTGCTGAATATAGTGTTCAAAGGAAGCAGTGAAACAGTGCTTGGAGTGCAGTACTAAAATAGCCCAGAAAATAAGACCACTCTGAATATAGCAACAGGAAGTGCAAACAACAGCAGTTCAGTGCACACAGAGGTGGAGTAGGCAGAGCTGAAGTTGGTGGACAATGTGTGTGATAGCAATGATGTGTTGCACAACAACTGCAAACAACAATGCAGGACACACACTGCAGAACTGTGCTATGCCTGTGAGAGGTTTGCCCAGGGTTAACTCAACTGCACAGCGCTAACACATTAGACCGTGCAAAAGTTTGCTATATTCAAAGCTCCTATGCAAATGGGCCTACTCAGGCAATCTGTGGGCAACAGTCACATTTGCATCTCATTATGATCTGCTTAGCATGCACTCTCATGCACTTTGCCCGCGCTATTGCATGGCACTCACAGCAACCCCTGTTGGTTGGAATGGAAGTCCAGGCTGGAAGCTGCAGGCCAGAGTGTGCTCACAGCAACCCTCTGTTGGCCAAAATGGAAGTACAGGCTGGACGCTGCAGGAAATGGGTGTTATCAGGCCCATCCAGTGCATACCGCTTGCCCATACAGCACATCAATGAGGCACAGAGATGTGCTGACTGAGGGTCAGTGAGGGACACTGACTGTCATAATGGGGACACAGAATCACATATGGAGACACAAGCTCAGAACACAGTGTAACCATTGCCTTTACTTGTACAAAGTGTACATATTAATGTAGTATCATAGAATATAAGTAATTGCTGCCTGAATGTATAAAGTGACAGCATATTTTCTGTGTGTGCAGCACCTTTTCTATGAGGGACAGAGGAGGGACAGGGCAATTTAGAGGGGTAACATGAGAGATGTCCATCATAATGAGGGACACTTGGAGGGGTATCACGTCATTACCATGTAGCATATACAGTGCAATCAATTCAGTACCACCGTAACAGTACAAGTATTAACACTAAGCACACAATGTAGCTAAATATCATAACTGCACAATAATATGTGTGTCATTCCAGTCTGATTCACACCTTCCATACCCACCACGGTTCAGCAGGAAGCCCCTGAATTTTCTCATTTTACTGGCATCTCCCTCTTCCCCCACCCCGTCATAGAATATATAAACAACAAGGGCCCGATTCTAAGTCGGGTTATGCATGTCACAAGGTGATTTGCATCAAACCCAATGGCTCAAGTCACACCTTGCGACATGCATTACACCGTTCGATTCCAAGAGGTGGCCTGCGCCATGGCGTGAGTGGCCTACACCCATGGGGACATCCATACGGCTGCAGCCTCTACAGCATGGCAGAAGGGGGTTACAGCAGCAACTGCACCCTATTCTGAGAGGGTGGCTGACTCAGTTACACTATTCTAAGACCCACTGCGCACTATAGGGTTAGACCAGCTGTTAGTTGGTCTAAAGGGCTTCCATCCTGGCAAAATGGTGGTTGTCCCCCGCGGTGCCGTGACCCTCACACAGCTGTGCCCCACAGACCCCTATTACAGAGCAACCCCCAATACTGGGGTGCCACCTCCAGCACCTGAGTCTGCATTTTGCTGGTGCCACCCTTGAGCCTGTGTTAGTATGCCAACCCCCATGACCTACAGGGGCTTGTGGGTCTGTTTCAGGCTGGGAGGGCTTGGGGCTGTACCCTGCTGATGGTGGCTTGTGGCACCCAGGTCCATTGCCTCCTTCCTGTGGCACAACCTCGTGGCTGCTGCATGTTGCAGGCGAAGTGCCGGGACCCTGCCTGTTCTGGAATAGGGCGCAAGGTCCCTGGCATAGCAGTGAATGTCACAACCTGCATAAGCCTAAGATGTGACATTTGTCTTGGAACCGGGTCTCAACTGTTCCTCTTGTCTTTTTATTGGGACAGCACTGCATCTTGTACTCAAGTATTTATTTGTTTGTTTTACAAAGTTGCTCTTAAAAGTTTGCTATTACAGTTACAAGTTGCAAGTCTTGTTTGGTCTGGACTTCCTCAGTAAGAAAACAAGGTAAGGGTGAGGGCAAGTGCTTAAACCATGCTAACAGATGTCATCAATCACAAATGGTAGTAACTCGACAAACAACTTGCGTGTGGCGGGATGTGATCACTGAGGCATGGGACAGCATGTCCGAGGTCTTCGAAGGAACACTGAGTTTTTGTATTTGCCAGCTTGATCTACATTACCAGTAATAGAGCTTGAAGTTCCTTAGGCACTTACCCTCAATGCTGTTGCTGCTGCTTATGTGTTCTTCCACTTCACTGGAACTGGAAAGCTATATTATTGTCTCTCATCTCCAGTTTTCCTCCCTATCTCCCCAGCTGAAGCCCTGGAGGTTTCCCAGAGTTTGGCGAGCCATATCTGTATTTGTGCACTGTTAACTGTGCACGTGTTCAATTGCAGATTATAACTATGGCTGTTGCAAAACTAAATTCTATACTTGCACACAGGATATTACTGCTGTATGCATCATTCTGAGGTGCTGATCCATTTTCCACCAATGGCTCTCTGTGGGAATTGATGCTAACAGATGTACTGTTTAATAAATAAAATAATATTAAAGTTATCTAATAATTGAATCATATACTGGGGCTGATATTGGCAAATATCCAGCATGACAGCTGAAATCAGCCACACAAAAAGATCTTTTAGGCATGACTTGGGAGGTACAGCAATGAGGACTATTATAAGTTGTTGTCATACACTATCCATGAATTGAATTTCCTGGTAGTTCAGAGACCCCCACCCAGCAGTGCTGACCCCCCACCCTCAACTATCCCGGAATGGAGCCGGCAACTGGCTCAGCCACGCTCACCTCGTGGCCAGCCACTGACTGAGTGTTGAAGGTATGCACTCATTCATGACTCACCACAGTACACTCCTTCAACACTCAGTCAGTGGCTGCGTACAGAGGTCAGCGGTAGAGTTGAACCAGTCACTCAGATCATTTCGTGATAGTTGGGGGAGTGTGTGTGAGGGTTCAGCACTGCCAGTTGGGGGCTACTGACTACTAGGAAAAGGATGCCTTGCAATGCTAATGGGGTCAGAAATTGTGATGGGGCTACTAGACTATCAGGAAATGAATGATATTGCAACGTATGGGGGTCGGGGATTGTGATGGGGTAGGGGGCCACTGGACTACCAGGGAATTGATATGATATTTAATACAACGGAGTCAGGGATCATGACAGGGGTGGGGGCACCACAAAACTACCAGGGAAAAGATATGGATTTTGATTCAATGGGAGTCAGAGTTCATAACAGGGGCACTAAACTACCAGGGGTAGACTTTGAGTTTCTTAGGATTTAGATTTCACATTACTTTGCTTTCCTCCGCCATATTATTGCATGCTTTTTGCAGGTGGTGGTAGCCACGCTACAGGTGGCGCAACAACCTATACCGCAGCACTGTTCTTTGAATATGCCGTGTCGCCGCATTCATGGCCACTCCCCTCACTCCCTCCCTCCCTGATCACATTAACTTTGAGTGTTGGTGCTATCACACAGCACCGGTGCTAAAGGGACTTCTGAATATTGCAGCCTGGCACAAATTCAGTGCTATTCCGTGCAACGGATTTGCACAAGGCACAAAGCTTTGAATATCTGGCTCTATGTCTTATACATGGTCAAGCTGGACAGATGACGCTAGTCACCTGCTTACTGAGTATTGGTCACAGGAGCAGCTGAGGATGAGCTAGCCAACTTCAGGTACTTTCAAAATTTACAAAAGGTCTCCCAGTATCTGTTAGGACACGGTACTGATCATACTACAAAACAATGCAGTGAAAAAGTAAAGCAGCTTAAAGTACCATAAGGCAAGTGATGGCAACCATAGATCTAGAGGTAGTAGGGTACTATGCCAATTTTATGATGAACTCCATAAAATACTGGGAACCAAACCAACATCTGAGCTTCCTGTGATTGATGAAAGTATCTCTATTAAAGAACCTGCAAATGCAAACATTGATGATTTTTGAACCTGATCCCCTACTTGATTCAGGTGAGTATTCATATCAAAATACTACATGTATTCAAATGCTGTCAAGTACAGATAATTTTTTTTTTTGGAGGGGACATGTTGCATTTAAGAATACTAGTCTTTATTTTTGTTCTGTTTTTCTAGGTTGCCAACTGAAATGAAAGATGATGACCAGCAAGAGAATTCAACAAATCCTGAGCCAAGTGCCACTCTGGAAAGCACACCAATACTGTCTGAGGAGTCCACATTACCAACCACTGAACAGTTTTCACTGAACAGCATACAGGGTCGGAACAGAAACCCCGCTAGATCCCTTATTCAACCTTCATAAGAAAAAGGTTACTCAAATGCAAAATTAAGAAATCGGTGTTCAAGCCTCACCCAGGAATGGCACACAGTCTGAGAAGGCCTTTGATAAGGTCTCTCACTCCTTTCTTTGCCACAATGGAAGATGGGCTTCTCGAGGGCCTCCTGAAGGGCATTAAAAACCATATATGCACTGACGGCAAGAGTCCTGTGCAATGGTTATATTTCGTAGGAAATAGTTAGAAAATGGGACGATCAGGGTTGCCCTCTCTCCCGATACTGTTCAATATTTATTTAGAACCCTTCCTGAGAGCTATTAGTACTGATAGACAGATAAGGAGGGTAGAGATAGGGGAAGGAAGTTAACATTTTCAGTTTTTGCAGACGATGTCTTACTTCACCTAAGAGACCCGGTGGATGGATTTAATAGGATTAGAGGACTAACTGAGAGATTTGCTAAAGTTTCAAACTATAAATTAAACTTGGTTAAAATCCAGATTTTACCCTGGACGCCACATGTATACAGGGCAGACTTTGCCCAGTCACAAACCTAGTGGATGGCAGATAGGATGAGATACTTGGGCATATGGATCACAAGAGACTACTGAGACAGGGCCTAAACAAATATGGAGGAGATAATTTCAGCTATCGGGAGATTTAGTAAGATGGAATAAGTTGCCCCTTAACTCCATGGCCAGGCTTGGGCTCATTAAGATGAACCTGTTGCCGAGGCTGCTATACCCGTATACTTAGCCCCATACAGTAGCCCCAAGAAATGGTTCAGACTGATTAAGAAGTTAATTTTAGATTTTCTGTGGAACTGTAAACCACCTCGGAAAAATATAATGATTTACGATTGCCTCGGGACTGGAAGGAGTCAAGTTGCCAGATCTTCAATTGTATTACGTGGCAGGGCAGCTGGGTTTAATGGCTCGTGGGATAGGAGTATGGAGGAGAAGTCTACGTTCCAGACTGGTTACATTTAGAAACCCAAATATTGAGAGAGGCAGGCTTATCCTCGGAGGTGCCCTTATATGCTAATTTAGCTGCTTGTGTTAAACAGAAGAGGGAAGCCCAATTTTGAAGACGGCAGAAGCTTGGTGGTCGCTTTTGACTGTGGTCCAGAAAAAGAGCAAATGAGGGCCCAAGAACAACCACTTATGGGTATCCCTAACTTAACTATAGGTAACAGGGTAATTAGGGGAAATGGGCTAACTGGGTGTCGGGCTTAAGCTAAAGGAGGTCATCCAGGACAGCAGGGTTACCTCCCAGTACAGTACGATAGAATGCCTTTTTTCCATAGATTGCAACTCACGCTGGTACTTAAGGGGACATTAAAGAAAATAGGGGCCTCTCAGATCGTTCATTTAACTGGGGCGAGTTGAGAGGGATGGACCTGAAAACCAGAGCTCTGTCGCAAGTCTATAGAATTCTGCTGGGTATTTTGGGGCTGATTTTCCTATAGTAGTGCCACATTGGGACAATAAGTAGGTGCCTTGAAACATTGACTGGGCTAATGTATGGAAGAGCATCAAATATAGTGATACCTAAATATAGGAGCTTACAATTTTCATTGCTTCTAATCTATATTTTACCCTGGAACTGTATGAACGAGGCCTCAGACAGACAGACCGGTGTTTTAGATGTCAATTAGAGAGAGGAGACTTATTACATGTGTTGTGGGATTGCTGTAAAATTCGCCCTTGTGGGATGAAGTTAAGAGGCGGATGGACCCAATGTTGGACTACTCAGAGTTCATAACACCGGAGATATGTGTTTTGGGGGACTTCTGGAAATCGAGGGAGCTACACCTAAATATCATGTATCTCTGATGGTAATGGTAATTAAAGCGTATGTGGTCCAACACTGGAAGGATGATCAATTTTATGGGTATAATCACTGGGTGGGAGTCTTATTGGAGCCCTATCTAGGTTTAAGAGACAGCTATATTTAGAGGGAGGAAAGGGTTATATGATAAAAGATGGGCAGTATTGGAGGCAATTTACTCCCAGTAGAGGCCATTTGGCTGAGTCTGGTCTGTCTGTCGGGCTGTGTCTAGCTTATGCTAAATTGGAACAAGATTATAGAGATGTCAAAGGGGTTTGAGGACTACGTTATACATGAAGACGGATTGGAGGGGTCTTGGGGACTCTTGTGGAAATAAGAATACTGGGTCTGCTATAAAGGTAGGGGGGATGGGACCTCTCTCTCTTTCTGGGGCTCAAGGAGGTATCAGCCCTCGAGGAGGAATTAATACCTATAAAATGGGGCCAAGGAACATCTATCGGCTGAGGTAGCTATATAGGACTAGAGGGAAGTGATCTGATTTGCAACTGGCCTTATGATGCTGTTTTATATAAGGGTATTGCTTGATTTAAAGACAGTCTGGGTGGGGGAGACACCATTCCTGAGCATGTACATAGTTGTGTACATAGTTTACACAGTCAGTTTTTGGGCTGTGTGCCTGGTTCGCCAGGTTTTGTTGTATGTTTGTCTTGGTGGTTTTTATCTAAAATTGAATAAAGAGATGTTTTAAAAAAAGGAATGGCACACGGTGCTTGCACCAACAAGGATGACACAAAGGCATCTTGTGCCTCACTGTGACAGGGAGCTCCTGCCACTCTTGAGGACCGACCTTTTCTTAAATCTGTTGCATCAGTTCTTCTATTTCTAAGCATAATCTATCCTTTACTATTTCTAGTCCATAAGGTTGGCTACTTATGGGCATCCCTCCCTTTCTTGACTATGCTATGGTGTCCTCTCCTTTTCCCTCTCAGGTACTCATTCAGGGAGGTTATTGTGGTGACCTCCAAGTATATGTAAAACAGGTTGTGTTTATTGTTGTTGGATTTAGTATGTAATAGCACTATGTCATAAAATACCTTGATGTATATATTTTATGTTTATGAAACCTGTAAATGTTGAAAATACCATGGTGGCACTTGGTGTTTTGATAACGGTAAGAAGTACTAGTGACTATTACTGTTTAAAATGCATGTAAATTGCTGTAAACTGAACAAGTCTAAATGTCATGGTGATTTGCATATATCACATAATGCTTTGCATTATGGAAGTATGTATGATGCTGTATTTCTTTGAAGCTTGATTTGTTGCCAGTGCCCTTTGGGATTATGCATTGAGGTTCTTTGTCTATAGCGTGTTTTTTCTTTTCTTTTTGGGTCCCCACTACCCAAGCAAACGGGCCCACATAGGGGTGGAGGTTGCATCTCAGCTGTTAAGTTGGATCAGAGATCAGCGTCAGTAGGTGCTGGCTAAATACAGAGAAAGGACATTAATAGTCTGTTGCTGCAAACTAACGTTCTGAAGAAGGAATATGCTATTGCTAAGGCTTATTTCTGTATTCTGAATAAATATCACATAGAGATTGTGTGTTGAACCTGAAGTTTGGTGTCTGGTTCATCTGTTATCCCACAACTCTTCCACACTCACCATGCACTATTCCTGATTTTCAGATGCCCCCTGCACCAACTGGGGAGCCACCTTCACCAATCAGACTTGTGCTGCTGTATCCCTTTATTGGGATTATGTGAACCCCAGCAATGAGCACACAGGTCACCAGAGTTAGAGCAGCCAGGAACTGGTCTAATGGCTCGACTCCATTCTGAGTGCTATGGCATGTGGGAGGTGGTCCATGCCCCTTTGCGGCTGCTGCCAGTGGGCATCTATTGTCCTCACGCACCCAGCCAAGTGTCATGGCAGTGATGGGGCCATGGCTGGTGACTCCATGGCCTCCCTTCCTGCCGCCAGTCACAGCGCCACCTCCCCACACATACACCTAGTGCCTGGCACCAAAGTAACTTTGCCATTGCCCGTCTGGTGTTTGTTGCCACCCCTAGCCCACACCCACCCTGGCTATCCTTCATGGGCCCTGTCAGCCTATCGGATGCATGGCTGGTGGGTCCCTGCCATGGCTGCCAGTGCTGCCCGAAAGTGCCACAGCTTGTGGCATTCCCCTGCCGTGCACCAGTTCTGAGGCACACAGACAGCTTGCAGCAAACTCGTGGGTTTAGTTCGGGTCCCACATTTTTGCAAAATTCAGTGCAGGATCTCTGGCATAACTGAGTTTGTTGCAGTTGGCATGATGCGCTGATTGCAGGGGGAGCTTCCAAAATCAGGCTCAGGTGCTATTACTACCGATAGCACTGGCATTTCAAGTACAACTTCTCAGTATGTGCCATCAGCCTCTCAGCATCATGCTGTAATTAATAATAATCCTGCACTTAGCCAAGACAGCAGTGCTTTGCATCCTCAACTCAGCAACTGACTGCTGCTAATTGTCCCCAGCCAAATGTTGTGCAGGATACCGATAATATATGCATGTTGACCAGCTGGTAATTTGTTCCTTCACTCATGGTCTCCTTGATGATGATTTTATGAGGACTTCCCTGTAAAACTGGTTTGGTTAACCAATATTTTAATGATGGCAACAGAATGATATATGCATGTATGCACATGTATGCAAATGTTAACATTGTAACTTCATTAGGATGAGGGTATGTCTCAGGAAAGCCCTAGCAGAAGGGGAAAATTGGGGAGTTGAGGAACTATGGGCCCATCTGAAAGGAGCCATAGTGGAGGTGACAAACCTCTGTGTTTGGCTTATAAACAAAAGCAGAGAAAAGAAACCACTATGGTTTTCAAGGGAAGTTGCCAGGAAAGTATAGGCAAAGAAGCTGGCTTTCAGGAAATACAAGGAAACACAGAAGGAGGAGAACAGGGCAGTGTTTCTAGAAAAGCAAAGAGAGGCTGGAAAAGCAGTCAGGTGCACAAAGGCAAAGACAAGAAAAAATAGCAAAAGAAGATTAAAAGGGACAAGACTTTCTATAGGTACTTTAGCAAAAGAAGAAAGACGGGGAGGATAAGTAAGGCTAAAGGGGAAGGAACAAGAGGGTGTAGAAGGAGACCAAGAAAAGCATAATTCCTGAACAAATATTTCTGTTCAGTATTCACAGAAGGGGAAGGGAGGACGACAGCTAAGAAACAGGATTGGAAAGGAGGTGGACACCAGTCTGTTTACAGAGGAAGGGGTCCTAATGGAGGCAGCACCCTGGCAGCCCTGTTCAACAGGTCACTGGATATGGAAGTGGTTCCAGAGGACTGGAGAAGAACAGATGTAGTCCTCTGTGCAAAAGTGGGAGCAAGGAGGTGACTGGAAACTATAGACCTGTTAGCCTGACCTCAGTGGTGGGAAACTTATGGAATCGCTGCTAAAAGAAAGGATAGTGGAGCACCTTGAATCTAGCCAAGCACAAAATCTGAGGCAGCATGGATTCATGTCAGGAAAGTCATGTCAGACAAATCTAATAGATTTCTTTGACTGGGTGACCAGGGAAGCAGACCGGGAGCGGTGGATGTGACCTGCCTTGACTTTAGCAAGGCATTCAACACCATTCCACATAGGAGGTTTAGAACAAGCTGGGCAGCTTGGGATTGGGTCACAAGGTGGTGAACTGGCTGGGAATTGCTGAGGGATAGAACACAGAGGGTGGTGGTAAATGGAGCTAAATCCAAGAAATGGGGGTTACCAGCAGGGTTTCACAGGGATCAGTTCTTGGACCAGTACTATTAATGTCTTCATTAGTGACACTGCAGAGGGTCTGGAGGAAGGCATGCCCCTTTGCAGATGACACTAAGATCTGCAACAGGGCAGACACTCCAGGAGGGGTGGAAAAAGGAGGAAGAACCCAGCTAAACTGGAGGAATGGTCCAGAGTGTGGCAGCTAAGATTCAATGTGAAGAAGTGTTAATTAATGCACTTGGGATGCAGGAACTCAGGGAAGATTACATAATGGGTGGGGAGTTATTAATGGCTACCAAACAGGAAAGAGATCGGGGGTGATCATATCAAATGACCTAAAAGTGGCCACACAATGTGCCAAGGTGGTAGGGAGAGCCAGTAGGATGTTGGGTGCATAGGGATGGTATCACCAGCAGAAGAATAGAGGTCACTGTGCAGATCATTGGTGAGGCTTCATTTGGAGTACCATGTCCAGTTCTGGAGGCCGATCTCTAAAGAACATAGACAGGGGCTGGCTCGGTGGCACTGAGGGTTGAGGTGCTGGATGTCACACCTTGTGCCACGCCGCGTAATCTGGGTTCGGAACAAGCCCAGGCCATCAAGGGTTGGTAGGGAGGGAGAGGATTGAGCGTCCGGAGGACAGCTCCTCCTCCCTCTCCTGGGAGGAGGGCACAAGCTCAGTCCTTGACTGGACTCTGGCAGTGGCCGAAGGTACAGCAAGTGCAGAGCACAGAGATAGGTTGAGGAGTGGTGGACATTGGCGGTGATGCCTTGATGTCTGGGCACATGCCACTCCCCAGAATAGGGAAAATCAGCACCAGAGCACCGAGAAGACACAGTGCCAAAGGCAGAGACCCTAATGGCTCATGCCTACCCGATCCTCTGGGGTCGAAAAAGCAATGAAGTGTCTCGGGGTGTTGGGCCCACCACCACCCACTTGGGGGTATAGCCAACTCTATGGGGGCCCACCGTGTCATGTAGAGTTGCGTGTGTGTGTGTGTGTATCTCCAATGGTATGGGGACTTGTGCAGGGGAGAATACATAGAAATTAAAAAAAAAGAACATAAATAGGGTAGAGGCAGTTCAAGAAGGGCAACACAATGGTGCAGGGCCTGCATTAAAGGTCATATGAGGAGAGACTGGAGGACCTCAATATGTATACCCTGGAGGAGAGGAGTGAGGAGGGAGGAGAGGAGACATGATAGAAACCTTCAAGTACCTAAAGGAATAAATAAGATACAGGAGGGTGGCATCTTTCAGAATAGAAGATGCTCTGGAACAAGAGGGCATGACATGAGACTGAAGGAGGGGTAGACTAAGGGCAACGTGAGAAAGTACTTCTCGTGGAAAGGGTGGTGGAGGCATGGAACAGCCTTACAACAGAGGTGGTGGGGCAAAGTCAGTAAGGGAACAAAACTTCATAGAGATAGACATAGGGTACCCTAAGGGTTCAAAAGAGGAGGTGAAGCTGGAGATAAAGTAGGATCTCGACTTTTATTACTAGGTAGGGAAAAAGGGCAGACTGGATGGGCCTAGCAGTCTTTATCTGCCGTCAAATTCTATGTTTCTATGTTTTTAATTGTACTACTATAAGCATGCTATTATGTTAACATTTCAGGGATGGGGTTGGGCATAAAAAATTATGTAGTTTTATTCAAACTGATTATACATTGTAAGTAAATAAGCTTGGGATGATTTCAATGATTAGGATGTAATTTAACAAGCATTTGTCACTGCCGAATGTTTGCTTGATGGCACTAGCATTGGAAGTGCAGGAGTTAGACAGATGCAGAATAGGAATGGCAGTGAAGTAATGAACTGACGCCAGCCCCACCCCCACCCTGCAAAGATGGACAGGCATTGGGGTGTCTTTAGGTCGTCACCCATAACGCTCACGTCCATTTCACCTCACCGTACCCTGCAGACATAGTCAAGTGTCGAGGTGTGCCTTGAGTGTTCAGGCTTTACACTCACCCCACTCCATAAGGAAATACGCTGAAATGGGTGTAGTATAGGAGAATGGGGTGAACTTTGGGGCCAAAGAGTTCAAGACACACCTCAAAGCCTGTCACTGGCTGCAGGGTGGGGTGGAATGGTGTGATGCATTACAACAATCCCAAGTCACACCCCTGATGCCTGTCAGTCCCTACAGGGTAGGACGTTATGGTCGAAACCCTAACACCCTTGGCGCTTCTTGAATTTTCACTCCAAGTTTTCAACATGGGCTTTTGTGACCTCACCGCATGAACAGTGATACTATCAATTCATTATCCGAAAGATGATTTTGTGCAGCGACTGCACCATTTGGTGCCACAGGTCTGAAAACACATATCAAGCAGGATGTGAAAATGACACCCATAATGCAAATAATTGGGGATTTTTAAACCACATTTTCAACATGGGCATTTTGGGACCTACACTTATAAACAGTGGCACTGTGATTTTCTTAATCTGTCGAGCGTTGATTTCGCTGGTGACCCTCACCCATTGTGTGCCACAGATGCGAAAACATGTTACGGGCAGGATGTGAAAAATGACAGCTGTACTGTTCATAAGGCAGTGTGCAAAAATGACAATGCTGAAAATCTGGAGAAAAAAATATAACAAATTGGCAAAGCTACGATGCGGTGTAGAAACTGGCGTTAATGCACGCTGGTAACGCAGTTATTACACAGAAACAATGAAACATTGAATTTGACGGCAGATAAGGACCGCTTGGCCCACCAAGTCTGCCCATTTTCCCACCTAACAGATAAGCTGCAGATCCTAGTTAACCAACAGCTTACTTCCTCTACCCCCACTAGGACTGCCTTATGTCTGTCCATGCATTCTTGAATTCCCCACTGTTCTTGACTCATGACTCCTCAGGAGGCTGTTCCATGCATCCTACAATCCTCTCCATGAAAAAATACTTCCTCACATTACCTCTGAGCCATCCCCCTCTATCTTCAAATTTTCCCCTTTGTTCTTGCACACTCTTTTTCCGAAAGATGCTACCCTCTTGGACTTTGTTGATTCCTTGAGGTGCTTGAAAGTTTCTATCATGTCCCCTCTCCTTCTTTCCTCAAGGGTATTACATATTAAGCTCCTTTAGTCTTTCTTCATATGTCTACTGGTGCAGACCCTGCACCATTTTGTTTCCCTCTTCTGGACAGCCTCCACTCTGTCTCTGTCTTTGTGGAGATGGAGTCTCCAGAACTGCACACAGTACTCCAGATGGGTCTCACCAACTGTCTGTACAGAGGGATAACAACTTCTAGTTTTCTACTATTGATGCCTCTCCTATTCATCCCAGTATACCCCAGCCATCCTTACTGCCTTCTCACATTTGCTTGCCCACCTTTAGGTCATCTGATATAATTACCCCAGGTCCCTTTCCATTTTACTGTTGTCAGTATCTCACCCCCATTGTGTACTCTTCCCTGGGTTTTTGTTTCCCAGGTGCATTACCTTGCACTTCTTTGCACTGAATCTGAGCTGGCATACATTTGGCCATTCCTCCAACCTTGCCAAGTCCCTTCTCATCCTTTCCCTCCATCTTGTGTATCAACCCTGTTGCAGATCTTTGTGTCATCTGCAAAGAGACATACTTTTCCTTCCAGTTCTTCTTCAATCTCACTTATAAAGACATTAAAAGGACCGGTCCCAGTACTGAACCCCTGCGGTACCCCGCTAGTAACACTCCTTTCTTCACTGTGGACTTGCTTACTACTACCCTTTGTGTCCTGTTGTCTAGTTGTCTAGCCAGTTGTTTATACAGGCTACCACCTTGGGACCCACTCCAAGGCTGGCTAACTTGTGTATTAATCTTTTGTGTGAGACTGTATCAAATGCCTTGCTAATATCTAGGTAGACCATGTCCACAGCCCTCCCTGGTCTACTATTTTGATCACCCAGTCAAAGAAATCTATTAGATTCATCTGACATGATCTTCCCATCATGAATCCATGCTGCCTTGGATCCCGTGACGCACTGGCCTCTAGGTACTCAACAATTCTTTCCTTCAGAAGTTATTCCATCATTTTCCTACCACTGAGGTCAAACTAATTGGTCTGTAGTGTCCTGCCTCTGTCCTGCTCCCACTTTGTGAAGAAGAATCACATCCGCCTCCTCCAGTCCTCAGGTACCACCCCATCCTCCCATGATTTGTTAAAGACAGTAGTCAACAGTATCACTAGTTCTATCCATAGTTCTTTTAGAATTCTTGGGTGAATCCCATCAGGCTCCATTGCTTTGTCCACCTTCAATTTTATTAGTTCTTTTCAGAAACCCTTTCTTCTGTAAATGGACTGGTATGACCCCATCTTCAGAGTGTTTCTCTTGTTTGGTTTAAGTACCTCCCCTCTTCTTCCTTTGTAAATACTGAACAGAAATATTTGTTCAATATCCCTGCTTTTCACTGTCACCCTCTGCCCACATTCCTCCCCTTTATTAAGCCTCAGTATCCCTTCTTTGGTCTTTCTTCATTCCTAATGTACCTATAAAGGTCTTATCCCCTTCTTAATAGAGTTGGCTATCCTTTCCTTGGTTTGGGCCTTCGCTATTCTGACTGCCTTCCTGCCTCTTTCTGCTTTAACTGATAAAGTTCCCTGTCCTGCTTCTTCTGTGTTTCCTTAGATTTCCTGAACGCTATCCTTTTCTCTTAACCTTCCCTGCCCTCTTTTGAGAACCATAGTGTTTTTTCCTTCATTGTGTTTTGTTGATTTGTTTTACACAAGGTTTGTTGCCTCTGAGATGGCTGTTTTGATTACTCCCATTGTTCCTCTACCCTCCTTCTTACCTGCTTGCTACTGCTTTTCTGAGGCACTCTGTCATTTCCCAAAGTCAGCCCTCCTAAAGTCCAATACTCTTGCTTTTGTATGGCTTGGATTATATGGCTGTGTTTATCGTGAACCACACTGTTTGGTGGTCACTTGTTCCCAGATGGCTACCACTTCTAAATCTAAGATTCTTTCTCCATCCTCATTTGACAGTACCAGGTCTAAGATTGCTCCCTCCCAAGTGGGTTCCAAAATAGCTGTCTGAGGCATGCCTTAGGGCATCAAGAATGACCCTGCTCTTGGATGTGGCTGCAGCAAAGGTGCTCCAGTTAACATCTGACATATTCAGGTCACCCATCAACAATATCTCCCTTTTTCTGCCATTCTAAGGATGCCTTCTATCATTTCCTTGTCCATCCCCGAGATGGGGGTCTGTATACAACCCCATGCGGATTGTGGTGCAAATTGCTGTCTCCAGGGTGACCCAGAGT
Organism: Neoceratodus forsteri; assembly: GCA_016271365.2. Taxonomy (NCBI): domain Eukaryota; kingdom Metazoa; phylum Chordata; order Ceratodontiformes; family Ceratodontidae; genus Neoceratodus; species Neoceratodus forsteri. The sequence continues at coordinate 154,825,666 of CM028138.1, forward strand.
GCCTCATCTGCTCCCTGTTTACTCTTTAGTTCTGTTGCTTTGATCCCTTCCTTTACATAGAGAGCTACTCCTCCTCTTCTTTACCCTCCCTGTCCTTTCTGTAGATTGTGTATCCTGGTTTGTTGAAATCCAGTCATGGTTCTCTGTGTACCATGTTTCTGTGACTGCCACAATATCCAGGCAACCCTCTTCCATCAAGGCCCCAAGTCCAGGAGCTTGTTACACAGACTATGGGCATTGGTACTCATCACCCTCCACTTTTGATGGCCTTACCCTTTTAGCCCCATCCCTGTCCTTACTGCCTTTGCCTTTTTACATTTACCTCTGTCCTGCTCCCTAATGACTTCTCTACCTTGGTGTTTAGCTCACTAATTACCGTGTTTTGTGAGGGAGACTGGGATTTCCTGCTCCTTTCAAGTGCCTCCCCTTGGCTAGTTTAAATGCTTGCCAGTGAAGCATTTAAACCTCTCACCTAAGATCCTGGATCCCCCGGACAGATGCAGACCATTGCACCAGTATAGGTCTGCATCCTCCAAAGTGGCTCCCCAGTCCCCAATGAAACCAAAACTCTGAGCTCCACACAGTTTTCAACCATTCATTGAATTCCCTGATGAGGAGTACCCTAGCATCACCTCTGAGAAGGTCACCATATGTGCGTACTTGTCTAAGACCCTCCCCAACTCTACAAACCCTCTTGCACTGCTCTGATCCCATTCCTAGCAAGGTCATTTGTCCCTAGGTTGACAATGACATTCAGCTCCCTCCCTGGTGCAGCTGCTCACAATCTAGAGGATTCACTTCCTGTTCCTCCAAACCGTGGTGCCAGACAGGCACCTTACCTCCCTCTCCAATTCCTCCCCACTTCCCCCTAATGATTGAGTCCCCACCAGGAGTTGTTCCCTTCCCTGTGGGGTCCCATGCCACCCTCCTGTGGGTCTCCTTTGTGAAGGTTCCCAGCATCCTCCTTGGTCTCCACTGCAGGTGCCTCCGTGGGGAACCACTATGCAGAAGAGTGTATGAATTGTGAGAGGTACAGCTGGAGGATGCAACTCTGTTCCACCACCTTCTCCCTCCCTGAGCCCACCCTGGTCCAGCCACTCCTCTTTCTTGGCAACCTCTGAAGTAGTGGCATTGGCACATTTTTGAATTTGTTCACCAAATTTGTAACATGGACTTTGGGACTCTCCTTTGGGACCTCTACTGTCACTGTGATTTTCTTAATCTGTCCTGAACATTCATTTTGCACAGCAACCACATCATTGTGCACCATGTGTGAAAACATTTTGGGCCAGATGTGAAAAATAACATCTGTACTGTTCATAAGGAGGTGTAGAAAATGGCAATGTTGAAAATCTGGAGTGAAAACATTAAAATTCTCAAAGTTCACGAGCATGCGTGGGAACTGCACAATGCATGCTCATAACACAGTCATTTTTGAATTTTTCAGAATTTGCAACATAGGCTTTTTAGAGCTCACTCATGAACAGTGACATTGTCATTTTGTTAATCAGTCCTGAAGGTGATTCTGTGCAGTGACCACAAAACCACCTTTTGGGACTGAATAACGTCATAACAGTGACTGAGTTCATGAGGTGGGGTCCAAGAACCCCATGTTGAAAATTTGGGGCCAGAAGTCACAAAATGGCTGAGATAGCCACCTAAGTTGAACCCCCCATTTATGCCATTATACAGCTTACCGGCTTTCTTCAGTTTCTGCAGTCGGCTTTGAAAAGTGAGACATATTCCTGCTCCACCAAAGACTGTCACACGGACTCCAGAGGTAAGTATGGGGTGGGGGGTGTGGGGGGTGGGGAGGTAAGTGCAGAGGTGGAGTGTGGGTTGGGGAGGGACCATCAGGGGGACCGTTTCTGTGTTTCAGGTTATACAAAAAAAAAGAGAGATCACGTGATGGGGTCCCTGGTAGCAGCACTGAAATGGAATCCTAGTGCCTCACTTCTCTTTAGCTTAATTTTTGGTCATTATTAAAGGAAACACTGCCTAATAGTGTACCAGGAAGACCTTAGTACTATAGTGACTGTCCTATATAGAATTCAGCTCTAGGACTGGTTATATTTGTTTTAATGGAGGCCGACATGAAGCAGGCCTTGCCAAGGCATACTCCACCGGCCACACCAGAAAAAATGCCTAAGAAACAACGAGCCCAAGAAGCTGGTTCTGACAAACCCGAACCCTTCACTCTCTGCTGCAACTCCGTAACCAAGGATTGTTTTCTTCAAGAAATGCTTCCCTTCAAAGAAATGCTTTCTGATATCTCGGCAGAGCTTAAATCCCTTCGTAGCAATTTAAATGGTCTTACAAGAAGGGTGGGGGATACTGAGGCCCAGTCAGTCTCATTAGAGAAATGGAGAGAAAATGGAGCCTGAAATAGCCCATCTATGCCAGCAGATTCATAAATTGCAGTTGAAGATGGAGGATTTGGAGGGCAGGAGCCGATGGAATAATATCCTGATCCTCAGTACCGGAATCGGAGGAAGGAGCCAATACCATTCCTTTGTGCAGCAGTTCTTACAAAAGTGGTAGGCCTTCCCCCTCAGTCCCAACTACCAAATTGAAAGGACACATCGCTCTCTCAGCCTCGACCCCTATAGGAGCTCCCCAGGCCACTCATTGTGAGGTTTCTAAGCTATGTGGAGGCAGCATGTTCTTATTAAAGTTAAGGATCTGCAGAAAATCACATGGGAGGTGCAACCCTCAGAATTACTCAAGATTTACCTCGAAACACGCCATAAGTGGGCTTCTTTCATCTTACTGTCAGTAAACTAATCGCTGCTGGAATCCCCTTCAGGATGCAGTATCTGGCTAAACTGCGTATATCGGTGCGAAGGAACCTGGCTTGCGTATGATACTCCTGAGCAAGTGGCTTCGGACCTGGCTACACATTTGCCTAATCTCTTCAAAGTGGACTGAACTTTTAATGTGACATCCTGCTGCTCCTGGCAGTTAAAAGAAAAGCTGTGACTGATTTACAACACCTGTGGGTTGTTGAGGATGGGTTTTGCCGGTGGGGTTACGTAGGGGTGATTCCTGGTCTCGGGTTGGGAAGGTTTGGGGGCCTTTTGTTTCACAGGGGAACCTGGTTTGCTGGGGTGGTTTCCTAGTGGGGAAATCGCAGGACCAACTGGGTGCCCTTATTTCCTTCCCCAATTAGTTCCTCGGCAATGAATGTCGCAAGATCAGGTCAGTCATTTTGGATACTATTGTTGATTTGTAGGGTGGGTTCCCTCCTCATGTGCTGGTAAGTGTTATGGATTACATTATCAGGGTTAGAGGCATTTTATTCGCCGCTGCATGTGGGCCTTCGTTAGCTATGCTGATCCTGAAGCAGCTTGTTATTTTCTTGTCAGGGCAATTCCGACCAAGGCCTGTTTTACTTTTAGTCATACAGGTCTTGATTGGAGGACAGGCTACGTTATTGTTACATCAGGGAGGTTTTAGTAGGAGGACGAACTGCTTGTGCCTCTCGTTCCCATTAGGGTACTCTCCTCAGGTTCAGACAGGAATTACGGCAGACTGGCTTGAGGTTGTTAGGCCTTCCTAATTGGGAGAGGTCTCTAATATAGCCGGTGGGGTTAGTGGGGTGATTCTGGTCTCAGGTTGGGAAGGCTTGGGGGACCTTTTGTTTCTCAGGGGGAACCGGTTTTTGCTGAGGTGGTTTCCTAGCGGGAAATCTGCAAGGACCGAGTGGGGTGCCTTATTCCTTCCCAATTAGATTCTCAGGCAATGAATGTCGCAAGATCGGGTCGGTCACCTTGGGTACTATTGTTGATTTGGAGGGTGGGTTCCCACTTCTCATGGATTAGTAAGTGTTATGGATTGCATTATCAGGGCTAGAGGCATTTTATTTGCCATTGAATATGGGCCCTAGTTAGTTATGCTGATCCTAAGCGACTTGATATTTTCGCCAGGGCAATTCTGACCAAGGCCTGTCTTTATTTTAGTTATACAGGTCTTGATCAGAGGACAAGCTATGTTATTATAACATCAGGGAGGATTTAGTAGGAGGAAACGAACCGCATGTGCCTCTTGTTCCTTTAAGTACTCTCTCAGGTCAGCCAGGAATTATAGCAGACTGGCTCGTGGTTCTAGGCCTTCTTAATTGGGAGATGTCTCCTAATATAGCAGTGTTTAGGGACAGAGGGATGAGGGGCGCAGGGCTCCGGGTTGGAGCAGGCTTAGGAGGCGGCATAGCGTACCAGCAGGGGTGATGGCGGTTTTGGTATTTCTTCTCTTTACTTTTCTCTACATTAGTTGTTCCTTAGTTCAGAGGATAATTATTATGTTATGGGTGCATAAGTGCCAACAGGTCAATTTCTTTGTCTTTGCATTATGGTACAAAAATCGCCATCAGGGATTGGCTAATCGTTATGATATTATATGAGTATAGACATTTACCTTTCTGGGATGAGGAGCCTAGTGTAAATAGTTATGGGGATTTATTAGGGAGGGAGGCAGGGGTTTTATTGATTTCTGGATTGCTGGTACTTGACTAAATACCATATCTACTGGTCAAATATTGTTCCTAAACATAAATAATGTGCTGGATATTGTACTTTACATTTATATATTGGTTTTGACATTGTATAACTATGTTGTTACAGGGGATTAGGTGGGGGTGGGGATGGAATGTGCCTTATGGGATTGGTTTGTGTGAGGTTGGGAATCTTATTTTGGACATTTTGGGGGATAAATATGAGCTTATAGTCCTGCAAAATTATTACGTGGAATGTTAGATTAGCTAGAGACGTTTCAAAAGATACCAGATCCTTAAGCATTGTGCCCTTCTGAATGCGGTATCATCCTGCTTCAAGAAGCGACTTAGTAAGTGCAGAAGCACTCTGGCTATGTAGACAAGGTATTTCTAAAGTGTTTGTAGCTGGGGACTCATCCTCGAGGTCGGGGGTACCATACTAATTAAGAAAATATCTCCTTTCAGATGGAGACGACCATTACTGACTCTAAGGGAGATATGTTTTAGTTAAGGAGATTCTGACTAGTAGCTCAGTGGTTCTGAGTTCGATATGGCCCAGCGGGAGGGACCCAGATTTTTAATGGAACTGGCTAACAAAATAGCACCATACCTACCTTCCCCTTTGATTTTAGGGGGATTGAAATATCCCACCCCCCAGGACCTGGATAGGACATATAGGCCACTGAAACCGCTTTTGCCATCACAGAATGCACTGAAGGATTTAATTGCGCTGTTGGGGCTATGTGACCCATGGCGCATCTATAAATCCTTCACAGCAGCTCTATACATTCTACTCAAGTATTCATCAATCTTGGTCACGATTAGATTATATTTTAATCAGCTGTTCCCTTATGCCTGGTCTTTGTCAATCTGGTATTGAGCCCATAGTCATAACTGACCATTCAGTTTCCTGGTTAGTTCTCTCTCTCTCTGGATTCTCACACCAGAGAGATACAGTCTAAACTGAATACACAGGTGTTAAAGGACAATTCCATGGTTTCCCATATCAAAACTCTTATTTCTACCTTTATGGAACATAATGGAGATTTTATAACAAGAGGTGACCTTCTCTGGTGTACCCTAAAATGTTATCTCCGGGGAGAATTTATTAGGATAACTTCTAGGAAGAAAGGTTTAGGGAGGCAAAGGCTCTATCTCTATTAACTCAGATTAAAGAGAAAGAAAATGCCTTGGCCTCCACTACATCCTAGCTACCCCAGAAGAGGTGCTGTTGTTTGTGTAATAGAATCGCTGACCTGATAAAGGAAAAAGTGGAATATGCTCTTTTAAAGACTCAGGCCAAATATGTTGACCAAATGAAAAGGCCAGAGGTTGATATTCATGTTGCGCCAATTAGAGAGTTCCGCCTAATCCTCCATTCGGTCTTTGATGGTTCTATAAAACTGAACCGTGGAGGTCGCCCAGGTTTTTGAAGTATTTTATAAAACACTTTATGGGAAATGCCTCTCCAAATATTGCCCCAAGATATAGAGGCCTATCTGGATTCTCTGGATCTTCCCATCCTAGATGATATATCCCAGGCTTCTTTGGTTTCCCCAATAACTAATGATGAAACCAAATGGCTATCAACAGCCTCGTTCCGGATAAAGTGCCCGGTCCTGATGGGTTTCCTTGAATTTTATAAAACATTTTCTAAAGAGCTATCCCTCTCTTGCTTAATCTATATAATTACATGTTTCGGCCGACAAATTGGACCCAACCCTTTGGAGGCAACAATTATCCTTTACTTAAACCAGATAAGCCCCATTTAGACCCAGCTAGTTATCAGCTGATCTCCTTTTGAATTGTGACATTAAAATTTTAGCCAAGGTACTTTCGCTTTGGATAAAGGCCTTATGGACCCAGCTCTTAAGTCGGAACAAGAAGGGTTTGTGTCCGGTCGCTCTTGATAGACCATTTGAGAACCCTCACACATATTTTTCAAGTGGCCCAGGCTTCTCAGTCTCCAATGGCTTTAATTTCTCTAGATGCTGAGAAAGCTTTTGATAGAGTGTACTGGAAATTTTTATGGATAACCTTGAAGAAATTGGGCTTCCCTCCCTTTTATTGTAATGATTCAGTCAGTGTATTCCTCTCCCTTGGCCAGGATCTACTGTAATGGGGTTTTTCTCTGCTAGGTTTCTATTATTTACTGGTACCAGGCAGGGCTGTCCCCTTTCACCTTCCTTTTAATCTTTACTTAGAACCCCTCCTTCGTCATATAAAACAGTCCCTCAAATTAAAGGTATCCAATTCTTAAACAGAACTTAACACTCTTGGTATATGCAGATGATATTCTTCTTCATCTGAAGCAGCCGTACTTTCATTGGAGCATGTGCTAGAAATCATTGTCCAATATGGCAGGTTATCTAACTATAAATTGAATATTTCTAAAATGGAAATTTTTCCGCTCAATAGCTACATGGTGAAATCGGATTTTGCTCATTTGGGCATTAAATGGTCCTCTCAGGCAATCAAATATCTCGGCATATACCTAACTAGGGACCCCACTTATACCAAGAAACTCAATCTGGATGATTTAGTGGTGACCATTCAACAGGATCTCCAGAGATAGCAGAAATTACCCTTATCCCTATGGGCTCAGATAAGTGTTATTAAGATGAATGTTTTGCCCTTTTCTTTTATCCCTTAAACTTGTTGAATTTGTGGCTTCGATATCCCTTTTCAAATGATTACATTCCATGATTTCTAGATTTATTTGATTGGGCAAACATCCCCATCATGCCTTCTGCAAACTAGTATGCCCAAGGCTTTGGGGGTCTTCGTCTTCCAGTTTTCTGTTTTATTACTGGGCAAGTCCTTAACCAAGTTAGAGATGACTTTCTCAAAAGGACATGACTTATACTCCTATTTGGCTCCAGATAGAGAATAGTCTCTAAGGTCTAATGCCATAAACCTTTCCACTGTTTTCTATTTGTCCTTTCACAGTGCTGTGCACATTTCAAGATACCCTTAAATATGATATAGTACAGCCAATTCTAGTAAATCCCAATATTAAAATAGATAGTTCCTGGCTTCTAATCAATGGCTCCCTCAGTTACTGAGAGCAGGTGGGAAGACCTATTTTCTCAGGACAATCTTCTTTCTTCCCTGAAATTCTCTCTAAATTTGACATTCAAGGAACCAGATATTTAAGGTGTTCCAATTAAGACACTTTATAGGTGCATTTTTGGTTTCAAGCCTAGAATATCAAGGCTAGACCCTATTGGCTCAGGTATCTGATTACGCTTTGAAACCACACTGCATTTCTACAATATATACCCTCCTTTTTGACTACTGCCAGCTCCAATCCTCTCCTGGCTTGCCACTCTGGAGTGCCTTACTTCCAGACTTGAATCTTGATTGGCTCAGATCTGAAAGATAGCTACATATACCATTCCCAAGACAGATTCAGACTTACCCAATATCATATACTGAACAATATGTATGACACACCTACTAGATTAGCCAAATTGGGTAGGTTACGGACACTAATTGTACTCGATGTGGCAAAGCAGAAGGCAACATAGTACATATATTCTGGTATTGCAAAAAGGTATCCCTGTTTGGCAGGAAATCCGATCAAATTGGATCCCTGGTTGAGTTAGGAAGACCTTTACAACTGATGTCTGTCTGTTAGGTAAGTATTCAGGTATCTGGGTCAAAGAGCACGTAGATTCCACATAGCATTGATATCTATTATTGTTAAAAGCTTGTTCTTAAACATGGATGGACCAGTTAACCATCTCTTATAGTGAATGGTTAAATGATATTTCTGAATGACTAATTGCAAGTTTCGTAATAACATGTTAGGTTTCAATAGAAAATAGGGTAAATTATATGCGTTCTATTTAAAATAGGAGTGCTGTAACATAGTTGTACTTAGGGTTAATGGGATGCATAGATTTTAGGTATTTTGATTATTGAGATGAAGGGTCTCTTTCTCCTCTTTTATTAATAAATTAAGGCACACTCCTAAGGGGTGGGGGTGGGGAGGGCTAGGGAGGGGAAATGGGGGAGGCAGAGGGCTGATTTAGTTGACTTACTTGGTAAGATTAATGTTGGTTTACTACCGATGTATTCATGTGTACTACCTTTCATGTATACATAACATGTCCCTTCCTTTTAGAAATTCAATAAAATCTTTAAATTTCAAAACAAACAAAAAAAACCCAACACAGACCATTTTCTGTTTTTACAGGTCTAAGAGTTAGGGGTCATGTTAGCCACACTGGGTGGGTTTCCACTGTAGCACACAATGGGGTGGGCAGGTGCAGAAAAATGCAGACAAAGGAGATGAGTTAAACATGCCAACAGGGGATTGGGCACCCTGCGGCAAGTGTGTCTGTGTTGGGGAGGATGATGTCAAGGGGATTAGGCACCCCTTGGCAGATTAGGAGACAGGGCACTGAAGCTGACAGGGATTGGAGTCCCCATTGGCAAGTATATCTGTGTTTGGGGGGATGATGCCGAGAGGGATTACGCACCCCCTCGGCAGACAAAACACAGCAAAGGGGCACATATGCCAACAGGGGATTGTGCTCCCTGTCCAAATGAACTGGGGAGGGGCATGCCAACAGGGGATTGTGCACCCCTGAAGTCAGCTTGTTGGGGACTGTGAGAGGTGGATGGCAACAGCCACTGCCATGTTTATTGAAATGTTACACTAGGCAAGGCAAGCCCTGCAATGAGGGGCACTCCCTCATTGCAGCAGCATATTCAAGTTGGTGTCACACTTGCAGACTACTGTTATAGCCACATGCTCCTTTATTGGTGAACACAGATAAGCTCCCCAAAAGCAGTAGCGGCATTGGCCACAACACTGCTACATCTCCACAACCTGCTTCCTCCAGCAAGCTGCCACAACATGTTTCTTGTGCATGTGCAAGCAAACATAAAAATGAGCCATACAGCTAACTAAAGTTAAAATATTCAAAAATGTATTTTATCACTTACATGTTATATGGTACTGGATTTTCTTTCAGACATTGAATTGTGTTTTACAGCTTTTTAATAAGTTTAGAAAATGTCTGTAAAGTAGAATTTATTAAAAAATTATCAAAACAATTAGTAAAAGCATTTCTTAAAACATGTCAACACACAGAATTAGTTGCCATATTGGTCCTTGTAAGAACAGATCCAGAAACAAATAGTTTGATACCTTTTATTGGACCAGCATAGATGTAACAAAGGAAAACAGTGCTTTAGCTTTAGACCAAGTCCTTCCTCAGATGTTTATGCCAGTTGTGTGGAAAATCACATTCTATTAACACCCAGATCATACGTAAAAACAGAAAGAATTCTCATTGGTTTAAAATACCTTTTTAAACCATAACAGAGGTTTACATGCAAGGAACCAGTTTTAGTCAACTAGCTGGCTGCTGTGAAGCACCCAAGGTCAAATGTCAACAGAGGCAGATAAGAGGAATCCTTTCTGAGGCCTGACAGTTTCACTAACTTACATAATGACTGTGTGATTGTGTTATGAGAATGCACTCTTAATGAAATGCAAGACCTTTAGATTTAATACCCATTTAAGTACATGTAAAAATGCGATAGTATTCCATGTTAAAAACTATAAGTAGAAATGTTTTATCTATGGCAATAGGGGTATAAGGAAAAGTTTCCTAGAGTGAACAAACTGATTTTACATTCATACAGTATTAAACCTATCTGAGACAATTTATCAACTATATACTGAACCAGATAAAATATTCCATAAACATAAAACCTTCAGTGCTGTAACCAGATTTTGTTTTTACAAAAATATCAATTGTCAGAATTAGAGCCAACAAAAGGACCCCTAGTAAATGAAATGATGCAGCCTAATATGTTTAGTGTTAAACAGTGTGTCAGTATATAATCAATCTACTATATGAACAGTAACAGTCTTAGGAATCTGAATCAAAAACTAAAGAATTAACTCCATGTAACAACATAATATAGATAACTAGTTGAAAGAAGTTTAAATTCACATGTATGTGAACCATGAGTCCTAACACACTGTAACATCTTAATGTCATGTACCTGAATATAAGCCTTACTCATAAAACCTCAACCTCAACCCTACCCCACCCCCAAAAACACTATTCCCTACCCCCACAAATAGTTAATGGTGAGAAACCAATATGTTGATAACCAGTTAAAGGACCCTATAACCATACAATATTAAAACAAAAACAAAAACTCACTGAAGTCCCATTATAAGTCCATCCTTTATACTTAAGGTCTGTGTGTAAGTTCATGTAGGGTGATGTGTCATAAAACCCAAATCAATGTTCACGTCATCTTCTACCATATTGAGAAGTAAATAATGAGTCGCCCGGTGGCGCCTGAGGGTTGAGGAGCTGAACGCCACATCTCGTGGCCACCCAGCAACCCGGTTCAGGAACCCAGCCTGGGCCACCAGTTGTCAGCAGGGAGAGAAAAGATCAGCATCCGGAGGACTGCTCTCCTCTCGGGGGGATCCAGGCCACTGCCTGGCATTGCAGTGGCCCCCAGTGGAGACTGGAGGCACTGCAACATTCCAAAACTGGAACAGGGGATGCAGAGCATCATGCCATTGCATGCTCAGGCTCTGCATGGGGGTGGGGATGGGGCATAAAAACAAGGAGAAAACCCCTCCCACCTACAGGTGAAGGCGGGTCCAGGAGCTACCCCCACGCCCAATGCCGGGTCACAGGAGGTGTTCTTGGTCATCCTCAGAGCCAGTGCCACACGCCAATACTAATAGAAAGGGCGGCAGAGGCATGGCGGTCCTTCCCGGAGGAGGACTCAGACCCAGGGGGATTTTAGGTGGTGCTGGACAAGGTGAGGAGTCTGATGACCGAGGATCACCAACGAGACTTCAGGAGGGGTGGGCAGAGCATGGATTCACAGCGGAAGGTCATGCCAGACTAATCTGATAGATTTCTTTGACTGGTGACCAAAGTAGTAGATCAGGGAGGGGCTGTGGACATGGCCTACCTAGACTTTAGCAAGGCATTTGACACAGTCCCCACAAAAGATTACTATACATGTTAGCCAGCCTGGGGTGGGTCCCAAGATGACAGCCTGGTAAAGAATTGGCTGGAGAATAGGACACAGAGAGTAATAGTAAATGGAGTCCACTCAGAAGAAAGGGAGGGTTACTAGTGGGCACATGCAGGGTTCAGTATTAGACCGGTCCTCTTCAATGTCTTTATAAGCGACATTGCAGAAGGACTGGAAGGAAAAGTATGTCTCTTTGCAGATGACACTAAGATCTGCAACAGAGTTGATGCACAGGGTGGGGTGGAAAGGATGAGAGGGACTTGGCAAGGTTAGAGGAATGGTCAAATGTGTAGGCAGCTTAGATTCAATGCTAAGAAGTGCAAAGGTAATGCACCTGGGAAATAAAACCCAGGGAAGAGTACACAATGGGGGTGAGATACTAACAACAACAAAATGGAGAGGACCTGGGGATAGTCATATCAGATGACCTAAAGATGGGCAAGCAATGTGAGAGGGCAGCAAGGAGGGCTGGGGGATACTGGATGCATAGGGAGAGGCATCACCAGTAGAAAACAGGAAGTTATTATCCCTCTGTACAGACAGCTGGTGAGACCCCATCTGGAGTACTGTGTGCAGTTCTGGAGACCCAATCTCTGCAAAGACATAGACAGGATGGAAGCTGTCCAGAGAGGGCAACTAAAATGGTGCAGGGTCTGCACGGAAGACATATGAAGAGAGACTTAGGAGCTTAATATGTATAGCCTCGAGGAAAGGAGGAGAGGGGGACATGATAGAAACTTTCAAGTACCTCAAGGGAATCAACAAAGTCCAAGAGGGTAGCATCTTTCAAAAAAGAGGTGTGCAAGAGCAAGAGGGCACAATTTGAAGATGGGAGGGCAGCTCAGAGGTAATTTAAGGAAGTATTTTTTCAAGAGAGGTTTGGATGCATGGAGCGGCCTTCCGGAGGGATTGTGGAGTCAAAATCAGGTGGAATTCAAGCATACTGGATAGTCATAAGACAAAGTTCTGAGGTTGGGGTAGGAAGAAGTAGGCTGCTGGTTAACTAGGATCTGCAGCTTATCCAGTAGGTAGGAAATGGGCAGACTGGGTGAGCCAAGCGGTCTTTATCTGCCATCAAATTCTATGTTTCTATGTAGCGGTATGTAGTGACCTCGCGCTGGAGAGGTCGGTGGAGGTGAGAACAAAATTAGAAAAAAAAAAGTAAAATAAGTTTGACCTCAAAATCCCATCTCTGTTGTGTATTTTGAAATGTCCTTTAAGGCCATTACTGACATATCTAAGATAGAGACTCAGTCTAGAAAAGTGCTGCCCACTGGCTTCTCAATGGACAATCACAGTCAAGGAGCCATCCTGTAGTACAGTACATGCTCCTTGAGGGATCAGTCGGGGCCAGCCGTGGTGGTGTGAGAAGGCTGTGTTGGTCGCCATCCCCAGCTGGGATGGGGCAGGGTGGTGAGTCACACTGGATGAGGTGGGGTGGGGGAGGGATCCTAGACTACCAGGGCATGGGGTAATGGCATTTGGAGACAGCGATCAGTGACGGGGCAGGGAGGAAGGACCACTACACTATAGAAACGTATTTTCCAATATTGGGTGGGAGATCTGGGATTAGGGGACCACTACATTATGGAAAAATTATATTTCAGTATGGGGTGGGAGATTGGGAACAGGGGGACCACTTCACTATGGAAAAATTATATTTCAGTATCAGCTGGGAGATCAGGAAAGGGAGGGACACTACACTATGGCAAAATTATATGTCAATTTCAGTATCAGGTGGGAGATACGTGACACGGGAAGGACACTATACTATGAAAAATTCAATGTCAGTTTCTAGTATTGGGTGGAAGATCAGGGAATGGGGAGGGACACTACACTATGGAACATTTCTTTTACATGTCAGGGGCGATTGGAGAATGGGAGGGGAAGGGACCACTGACCACCAGTGGGTCTTTATCTTTTCTGGAGTCAGGGATCAGGAATGGGGTCCGCAGTACCACTGCAGCATCGCTTTGGTATAAGCTGGGGGTGGCAGAGCAATGGTTGTGCTGGAGATGTGGTCATTGAGTGGACTGTGGTGGCTGTGCCAGGGCTTTGGGGGCTGTAACATTGTGACCACAGTGCAATGTGTGGACAGTGGCTGGGTCCCATTGTTATGGGGGCTGGCAGGGCTGGACAACCATCCTTGTCTTGGACAGACCTGAGCTATCTCAGCTCCCAATGAATGTCTTGTCATTATCATCCACTCCATCCTCTTGCTGGTGTCCATTAGTAGCTGTATACGGGTGGGTGGCAGGAGCAGCTGCCACCGAGATGGACCTGGAGCATCCTCTGACATGGACGGAATGATGTGGTCTGCTGTTGAGAGTGGAGGAGACTAATACAGCAATTTATTTATGTATGTATGTATGTATTTATTTATTTATTTAATAATTGGTAACGGGAGTGGCTCACTGAGCTGAGGCTTATTTCAGGTGTGCCCAAGGCAAAGAGGAAGGGAGAAGCACAGTTACAAACAAAATGCAGTCAGTCAGGTGATGTGGTTACAATGAGGATGACAAAAGCAGTAGAAGTTGAGAACAGTACAGACAAAATGGCAAAACACTGCATATGGAGGACAAATAAATTAGCATACAAATCAGCTGTGCAGATTGAGAAACTCAAAGTGCATAGTGCCAGAGGAAGGGAGGCTGAGATGGTGCTGAAAGTAGGAGTCAAATAAGTTGATAAACTGGCAGGGGTATCTGGAACTATGAGGCTGGATGGGGAGTGGGGTTGGTCAACAGCTGGGCAAGTGTAAGGAAGGTTCAAGAAGAGGATTTGCAGGAGCCGGGGAACAATATATATAGCAATGTATTAAAGAGCTGTGTGCCGCCAAGGCAGCATGCATATCTGGCATACAATGACACAACATCCATGCTGGTTTTGCAGTGCACCACCTATACCCCTCATGGCCATACATACCACACACCCCTATACCAGTGAGCACTCACCTCATCACCAGGAAGCATACATCCCAGAACCAGTGAGCACACACAGCCTCACCAGGGAGCAAACATCCCAGCAGCAATGAGTACACAGGCAACAACACATGGGACATAGTCGTGAGTACCACACAGGTGTTTGCACACCAGGAGACTTGGAAACAGTAGTGCAGCCTACACCCATTGTTTCACACATCACTAGAGAAGGTAGGCACCCATACTTTACACACATAGCCACACATGGCTGATGGGATGATGCAGTCGGTCACCACATGGCTGGGCCACTCAACTTAGCTCTCATAGCCACCTCTTGGCACTCCCATCACCTCCACAGGCTGTAGGCTGGAGCTGTTGCCTCTTCTGCAGGATCTAGGTATGTGCAGCCACTTATACGTATGAGCCCTGCCTGTTGCATGTATCTCCCTGCACTGCACTGACAAGATTCTTTGTCTGCCACCTCATGTCCTTGAAGCACTTGTGCACAGCCTCTATGGGCCTGTTCTGCCTGCCATTAGCACTGACCAAATCAGTAATCTGTACCCAAGCCTGCCAACGTGGCCATTCATGTTCTGCCTCTGGGACAGGACCCTCCCTGACTATGTAGGCTCAGACAGCACCTGCAACTCCTCCTCAGAGAAGCTGCAGGCCGGTAGTCTGTCCACGCCATCTATGGTACCTGCAGGACATGGGAGCGGAATACATGTGATCAGGGAATACACACTGTGGAACACAGATAAAAGGTATATTCGGTGAGGACTTCACCATCCCTGTCAGGAACATGTAGGTGTCCTGACAATGCATGTCCTAACACAGCTGGTGGCCTGTGACACAGGCCTGCCCATGTGCAGAAACAGTTATAGTCGGGAACAGACAGACAGGGACTGAAATCAGTAGATTCCCAAAGGAACTCAGAGCCACCACTTCCTAAGAGTGTATTCCAGGGTACCACAGCCTTGTTATCATTCACCATTGACTACTTTAGGAGAGATCCTCCACCTAGACATAACACCAACACCACCAAGAGATGCAGCTGTGAGAGTTCCACCACCTCAGTTTGTCCAAGTACCACTACATACAATATACACATAGTCCAGTGATCACCCATGTCCTTTTCTAGGTCATTCCACAAGACACCTACCTCCAGCCTCCTGAAGTTCAGCTGTGGAATCTGCATGGTGCACTTTGCTCCTGTTATATACCCTAGCACAATCTGGAATGCTAATATATGCATACCTGCCAGTAATGACAATGTGAGGATTTGCCTCGGACTGCAAAATTGGCTCATTTGCATACATTGGTTGAACATTGCAGGTGCCTCACGTACAATGTGTTTGCACCAGCACGCATGCCTGCACAGCACCTGCACTTGTGCAACATCACCTGCGGCACGTAGATGACATCCCACATTGCATACGACATCATCACACAGTGTGACCATGCAAGCCACGGCACTGTGCAATGTCTGTGCACAGCCCTGTGCAGGACTGCACATGTACACAATGTGCATGTGCACTCTATGTCATGTGCCACCCTATGCCTGGCACTTGCTCAAGGTACAAACCCTCCCAACTGAAGTACATGTTGCGCCGCGCACTGCTACATTAGCATGGCACTACCATGGTAACATGTTGCACAAATGGACAGGACAAACCCAGACAGCCCCAAAACTTGTAAGAGCATGGTGTGAAGGTGGATCAGGATTATGCTGCAAGGGACCAGAGGTGATCCACCAGAGCTGGCTAATTTGGTTCATCTGGTGGTGGCCAGGAGGACCAGCTACTGGGTTTCTATAGAAACTTTCAAGTACCTCAAGGGAATCAACAAAGTCCAAGATGGTAGCATCTTTCAGAAAGAGATGTGCAAGAACAAGGGGACACAATTTAAAGATAGAGGAGGACGGATCAGGGGCAATGTGAGGAAATATTTTTTCACAGAGAGGGTGGTCAACGCATGGAATGGCCTTCCTGAGGAGGTTGTGGGGTCGAAAACAGTGGGGAATTCAAGAATGCATGGGACAGACATAAGGCAATTCCTGGTGGGGGTGGAAGAAGTAGGCTGTTGGTTAACTAGGATCTGCAGCTTATCCAATAGGAAGGGAAATGGGCAGACTAGGTGGGCCAAGTGGTCTTATCTGCCATCAAAGTCTATGTTTCTATGTTTCTATGGGTGAGGAGGTGGGGTCTGCCAGGCCAAGGTGGGAAGTGTGGGCATCTGTGGGGTGGTGCATCACATGATGCACAGAGGTCACACACACTGCTGACCAATGTCAGTGCTGGTACAATGGAGGCTCACCACCTGCAACAGCTGCAGGTGATGGTGGGACAACAGCACCGTGCTACAAGGCCAGGTGAGTCAGATGGATCTATGCACGGTTTGTGTGGTGTCCTGTGTACAGTACTGTTCCATGATAATATACCTCTGAGTAGTGTCCCTGACGAATGTGCATTGTACCTGTGTCCCTGTTGTGTCCTCTTTGCCCTATGGGACCTGCTCCACTATATGGCATGATCTTAAAATGTAAATGTATGGGCCTACTGCCCCAATGGACATCCCTGTTGCCGTGTACATTACAGGACCGCTGTGGATCCCTGAGGTGTGCACCTGCTATGGCAGCATGGTTGTGTGCTACCACAGTAACATGGCTGCAGTTTTATGGTGGATGACAGGGAAATGAATAATTTCATTGACTGAAATTCAGAGTTTGGTTGCCAGGTGCAGTACACAAGACAAGTTAATGCCTATTGTCAGGTATGGCCCAGGAGGATGTCACATGTAGTTGTGTTGATGTGTACCCAACAGCACGTGATGTGGCCACTGCTCTGCTTGTGCCCTGTTATTTTTATTTATTTTATTTTTATTGAGTAAATCAGATTTACAATCTTTGAATCAAGGACTCATTTACAAAGGCTCCTCATCATAGTACAAAACATCAAATTAGCATGTAGTATACAATAATACAAGGTGGTAAAGGACACGAGGATATGAACAGTACATACAACAATGAGGTGGTGCCTATACAACTGGGTAGCTATACAAGTCCATCTATGAGCATGTAAGTGTCACTGCACAGTTCAGGTAGTAAGGAGGGTGCGGCCTATACATTTAAGAAGCTATTGAAAGCCGACATTGTCATTTTTCATATACAGTCCATCTTGTGTTGAGAATTAACAGCAGTAGGGCACAAAGCACTTTAGCTCAGACTTACTCCATGAGGTATCAGTGATACTGATGGTCTATGTGCACTTGCTGGCACATGCATCCCAGCTCTAATACTGAGACAGGACTGGGCAGGCCTGGCCAGTGCCCGAGCCAGGTGTTGGTGGTGCTGTGTAGCAGTCTATACTAGCTAGTGCACTGGCAGCGGCAGGTGGACAGTATGTGGTCTTTGAAGGCAATTTTGAATGGGCCTAGTCTGGCGATACAGATAACGGCCAGGGAGCTCATTGTACCATAACGGTTATACTATGGGTGCTAGAATGCATATGCCAGGTAATGCATGGGGTACTATTATATGGGCACAGGGCATGCTACACATGTACCAGCCACTGTAACAGGCTGCACCTATGGTACCCTGCCGTTCCTTACAGTTGCACCGTATGCCTCCTGTGCCCCTGCTGTATGTGACCTGGTGCACCATGCATCCAAATGCATACTATGAGGTGTACAGGGCCTGTAGCCAACATGTATCGATATATTGTACAGGGCAGGGAGGATGGCAGAATATGTGCTCACTAGCTACAGTGGCAATGGCTTTTTCTCACGGCTTTTCTTCCACAGTGCTACAGGTCTTTTGTGATCTCTGTATTTAAAAGAATATGCCTGTTACTGTGTAAATTGCCTACAACTGTATGTTAGTCTAGGGAGAATTGCTTAGCCGTTCATGTAAGGGACATTCCTGAGATTTTGTGAAAACTGAACTTTGTACCCTCTGCTCCTCTACACCGCCTCTCTCACTTCTAGCCTACCTAATTCTCTGCCTTTCACTGTTACCACCTCCTCCTCTCCCCTGGCTTCCCCACTTTAATCTACTAATTTTTGTGGTGCCAGTCCTAACAGCTATCCATTTCTGCTATCTGGCTGCCCGCCCCTCCTCTTCATTCTTCTGATACTCCTTTGTCCCATTATCTTTCCCCTGCCCACCAATTTAGTTAATCAACCTGCTTTTGTCCTGCGCTCCTTTTATTCCCTAATCTCTGCTCTTCTCTCTCTCTCTCTCTCTCCAGGTGCCCTTGACCGGGCTGACAGCTTGCTAGCTATGGCAGCCACAGCTGGAAAGCCAGCTGGCCATGAATCTACCTCCACCTGCCCAAGCTCTCCATTGCCTGGGTAAGCCTACCTCTTGCCCGGGGCCTCCATGGACCTGGTTGGTTGCCTGGGCCTCCAGCCTGCTACTGATTGGCTTCTGCCTGTATGCTCTCTTTGTGATTGGCCCTTATCTACAAAACTGTATTTCCATGGCTTTTTCTCCATGGCTTTTCTTCCACAGTGCTACAGGTCTTTTGTGATCTCTATATTATATTTTTCTCCTGCCTGCCCCCCTGACCCCAGCCTCTATTAAATGCACTTTAACTCCACCCTTCTCTTCTCCATTGACTTTGCCACCTCTCCTGCAGTAGAACAGCTACTGTGAGCTCACTGCTCTCATGATCCTAACTACTGGCACTACCCACACTAAGCCCTTCAAGCACTGTGTTGCTTGTAGTGTTGTCTTCTACCTCCTTCTACCCCTTCCTCTACATTCTTCCTGTATCCTTATTCATCTCTGCTTCCTCTGTTATCTGCCCCTGTATTTATTCATCCTTGCCTTTCCCCATGCCAGGAGTCTCTGTGCTCTGACCTCTCATAGCTGTCATCCTTCCTACATCTTCTCCTTAACTGCTCCTCTCTTCCCTGTTTCTTCACTGGCTAGTCTCTCCTGCCTTTTTCACCCTTTATCTCCTGTTCTTTTTCTCCCCTTCTGTACCCTCCTTGGCTGCTATAACCTGCTTATCTCCCTGGGTTCTTTTATCCCATGCTACTTCTTTGGCATCCTGATCATGGGAAGCATATGTTGGCTAATCTCCTTGTCTTGCCTTCTTCTCCTTGGGTGCTGTATTGACCGGCTTATCACCAAGGTGCTGCATCACACTTCTTGTAATAGTTCCCTCCCCCTTGTCACATCTGCCCTGAATCTTCGCTTCATGTCCTTTACATCCTATGTCTACCTAAACTGGACACTGCTCTACTGGGGCTCTGACTCCATAAATGCCTCTGTATACCTAATGGTACTTCTGCCCTAGAAATGCTCCCTTCCTGTGCCTCATCATGGCTTCATGTATCTGTCCTCCTCCTCCTCCTGCTTGTCCATGCTGGGGACACTGAGACTAACTGGGCCCTCCAATCATACTCCTCACCCACATTACAACCAACATACCCTCGATAAATGGTCTGAAAGTTGTTCACATGAACATTCATAGCATACGTCCCAAAATGACAGAACTGGAGGCCTGGTCCTCCAGATGTCACCGACATCTTATGTATATCTGAATCTTGGCTAAAACCAGCTATTAAACAGCTGGAGGTGTCTCTACCCTGTTATGGCTATATCAGAAAAGACAGGAAAGGTAAGAGGGGTGGAGGTGTAATTATCTACTTTAGGTCTAATCTAGATGTCACCGAACTTCCTGATCCTGACGGGACCTCATCTCCTGCTGAATCTCTTTTCATTTCCTAACCCTTGGAAATGTTAAACTTATCATTGGATGTGTATATTTGCTCCCCAATCAAACTTCCACTGGCCTGTCCTCCCACCTAGCTTCACTTGCCAGCCTCCCAGCCATGACCTTATACTCTGTGGTGACTTTAACTTAGACTGGCTACACCCAGATGCAGAGAAAATGCATCTCACTTGCTGACTCCAGCCTAACAACTCCTCCAGGATCTACACGTATCAATGTCAAGTCTGGTAAACATTCTCTACTTGATTGGATGGTCACTAATTGCCCACAGAAGATCAAAGCATCTGGTGTACTTCAGAATGCATAAGTGATCACTCTCCCACTTTTTATGTGTGGAGAAATAGCTGTCCCAATCCCCCTAGGATTTCCTTGGTTCGGGACATGTCTAGGTTTGATGTTGGCAGCGTTATCTCCTCCATCAATAACGCTGATTGGCACCCTATCAAAAACTCTCCTGAAATAAATCAAGCCTTGGACTTCCTAATACCCACCTTCACTCAAATAGTTAACCAACATGTCCCCCAGAAAAGTGTAGGTCCAAGGGTGTCAAGGCTCTGTGGCTGTCCAAGAAAATTAGGATGCTCATGTCCCATCGTGATAAAGCTTGACTAGCCTACAAAAAGAGTGGACTTCCCTCAGACTGGCAAATTCATAGACAGTTCAGAAACAAATACAAAAATTCACACAAAGCCAAACACCATCATTTCAAATCCCTACAAACGGAACACCTCTGCAACCCTAAGAATTCTGGAGGCAAATTAACTCCTAGTAAAAGGGAAGGCTGTAGAAGTCCCTAGCTCTATCACTGCCAATGGTTCCTTTCTCACTGACTCAGCTTCCATTGCCTCCAGATTTAATAATTTCGTTATGGATCTTCACAAATATACCTCACTCTTTCAAATACCTCATCCTCAAACTCTGTCCCATCTCCTCCTAATACCCCTGAGGCTCATCCTGAGCTCCACCTAAAACTGGCCCCACTCAAGTACAGGAGCATCTCTAACTTAAATCCTGAGAGCTCTCCCATGACTCCTTGAGCCCAAATCTCTTAAGATGGGCACCACAGCCCTGCTCGCCCTGTCCATGACCTAGTCAACCGCCTTTCCTCTCTAACTCTGTTCCAGATAAATGGAAGGTGGCATTAGTAGTTCCAGTGCACAAC
This sequence comes from Neoceratodus forsteri, assembly GCA_016271365.2. Taxonomy (NCBI): domain Eukaryota; kingdom Metazoa; phylum Chordata; order Ceratodontiformes; family Ceratodontidae; genus Neoceratodus; species Neoceratodus forsteri. Next base: position 154,847,011 of record CM028138.1, read on the forward strand.
AGGGTACCAATACTGTTGTTGACAACTACAGACCCATTTCCATCCTCTGCCTATTGGTAAAGATCCAAGAACGTATAATTTATAACCACCTGCAGGATTACTTCGAATCCCACAGTCTTCTATCCCTCTTCAGCATGACTTTAGAGGAATCACAGTATCCTAATTGTCCTGATAAAAGTAACAACTGACATATTCCATGCAGTGGACAAAGGTCTTGCCAATGGTGCTATCTTCATTGACCTCACTAAAGCATTTGATCTGGCAATCATGGTATTCTGCTTCATCAGCTACATGTCCTTGGTCTGGATAACAGTGCACTGAACTGGGTCAAAAGCTATCTGTCCTGTCTTCCCAAAGAGTTAAGTGGGATGGTTCCCCTCTGAGCTAAGACCCATAACACACAAGCGTTCTGCAGGGTTCCATTTGGGACCTATATTATTCTCACTTTTCATTAATGACCTCCCCGCTGTTGTGGTGGTGCTTCCATACATCTTTATGCAGATGATGCAATCATCTATCCTTCCTCTCCTCACTTTGACCAAATTAACCAGGATCTTGCCTCTTACTTCACTTCCCTTGAGGACTGATTCAACCATAAAATCATCTTGTTCTTAATACAAAAAACTAAATATATGCTATTCTCCATCGTTTCACCTCAAAGTTTACTCTCTCCTCCCTCAGCATTACATCTCTCAAGGGTGAGACCTTAGAGGCAGTCCACTCCTTTAAATACCTGGGCTTCACTCTCCTTCAACATCCATGTCTCTAACATTGTTAAATCTTTGAATCAGAAATTAGGACTGCTTTATCGAATTTGTCCATACCTCACCTCTGTCTCCTGCCTAAAGATTGCCTCCTCATCTCTTATTCCCTCCTAACCTATGCAGCTCCACTGCTGCTCTCTACTAATTCCTCCCTCTGTCCCTCCTCTTCCAGGTTTACCATAGGGTTAGAAGGTTTGCCTTGGGGCAAACACCCATTCACACCACTGTGATGTCCTCTCCTCTCTTGGCTGGTTACCATACGGAGCTAAATTGAGGTACTCCTCCCTGTGTCTTATGTTTAAGCTTGTCCACAAATTTGCACCTCCTTCCCTTAGTGAACTTATACACCTCAGGCAAGTGCCTCTTACACTCCATTCTGCCTCACTTTCCTTCTTGTCACTCCCAGTCTGTGTCTAGCCATCTCCAGGAGGTCTTCCTCATTTGCTGCTGTATCTGACTGGAACTCTCTCCCCCACCATCCTGTCTTGTTCCTCTCTTCCTCTGTTCCAATCTAATTTGTCTGCCTCTCTCTCTGCCCCTACATCCTGCTCCTGCTACCGCTGATGACACACCCCTGCTTGCCCTTTTACATTCTTCTCCTGCTTGACACATGAACCTTGCCCTCTCTACCTCTTGTCCCTTGCCACTTCACCTCCCCTTCCTCAATATACTTCCTGCTCTAGGTTCTACACCTCAGTTCTCAATTGTCTATGTCTAGCATTTTATGATTTAGTTTAGTCTATATTACATGCTTCTTCATATTTTATTGTAATTATTGTTTTACCAATGACAGTTCTTGCTGTATTATTAAACTTCTGTACTATTGCACTGTTTCTATACTTACCTACTACCCCGGTCGACCTGAAAAGGGATTGTAATTGTCTCAGTGGACTTACCTGGTCACCAAAGTTCAAATAAATAAATAAAATAATATGGGCCAGCATACGCTGTGCCAAGCCATACCTATGACAGTGGGATGTATCATTCCTGTTGCAACTGGGCCATGGCATGTCTGTGTGTGGTGCCATAGATGTGCACAGTGGTAGGACATGGCCCTGCAGGTCCTGTCCATCCACAATATGTACATGTGGCTGTTTCTTGGTGTAGCGAGAGAGAGAGAGAGAGAGACTCATGCAATAAATGCACCAGAGCAAATCAACATGTTGTAAGAAGAATACTTAGAGACCACAGTCTTGCATCTGTTCTGAAGACCTTATACACACACATGCACAGGTTATGTTTTCATTTCATTGACTGCATCTCATGCATATGTTTTTCTTGGGGGCAAATTATTCATTTTTAGAACTACATCGGGTCCACGGACTGTCCCATTTCCATAGACAAAACTCACTGTGCATGTGTATGGAATGCCATAACTCAGTTGTAAACATACATTTTATTTCACAAAGCAAATCTGCATGAGAATCGCCTACGGGTAACAGATAAACACGCACATATATTTGAACCACTGACATTGTGTCACCTTGAGACAGTCTATCTACAGTGTTTGGGATGAGCAATTCAGTTCTGTGATGTAGACAAGCATCACCCTGCCGTGGTTTTTGGTGCAATGTGAGTATCAATGCCAACAATGCATAAGTATTGACTAGGTAAAGGTGCCATCTATAGTATAGTCTATAGTATAGTTTTAATTTCTGTCACAATACACCAGTCTTCAGGATCTACAGTACAGTCACCATTAAACTTTAAAGCAACTTCAATACTAATGAGTTGATAACTCATTGTCTAAACTTAATAGAAACTAGTTTGAAGCATGGCAGTCAGTTATTTTTCCAGCCATGTAGGCAATAAATTGTCTGCCATTTTGCATAATTTTGCATCAAATTCTTGCTTGCTACACTTCAAATATTTAAAATATTTATAAATTACATTATATATATATATATATATATATATATATATATATATATATATATTCATGGCAAAAACTCTGTTTAATGCATCAGTTAGGGTTGTTCCTAGCTGACAAAAGTGAGGAAATTCGTTATTGAGGTTGAAAGCCCCTTGCACCCCAGCCCACCCCAACTGGCATCGGGGTGTATGCTAGTCATGACCATGATTTGTTGTAACATAGTAATGGTAACTGCAATGCAAATGCAAGCGCCTAACTGTTACGCACATGGTGACACAAACAGAAATTGTAATGCAAACGCTAATAGAAACGGAAGCAAAGTCACACCAAAGCAAACAGTGACACAAACGGAGATGCAAGCATGCACAGAAACACAAGTAGTAATGCGATGGTCATGGTACCACTATTGTAAATGCAAATGTTAACTGTTACAGCAACAATAACACCAAAGGAATAGAAAGGAAAGGCAAACGCAAGCGCCACGGAAATGCAAAGCGTAATGAGCATGGTCACAGTACCATGATTGCAAATGCAAATGGTAATGGTAACAGAAAAATAATGCCAAAGGAAACCAAAACAGAAAGGCAAACATGTACAGAAATGCAAACCGTAATGCACGCCATGGTACTGTAATTGAAAATGCAAATGGTAACAGTGACAGGTAAAATAATGCCAAAGGAAACAGAAATGGAAATGCGAATGCAAACATGTACAGAACGCAAACTGTTACACGACGGTCATGGTACCGCACTTGTAAACGCAAATGGCAAAGTAACAGCAACAATAATGCCAAAGGAAACAGAAATGGAACATTAAATGCAGTGCGTAGAGAAACGCAAACCATAATGCGCACGGTCACGGTGCCACAATTATAAACACTAATGGTAACGTAATAGCAACTATAACGCCAAAGGAAACAAAACGCAAGCGTAAGTGCGTATGGAAATGTAAACCGTAACATGCACGGGTCATGTATCACTGCAATTGGAAATGCAATGGTAATGCTAACAGCAACAATAACGCCAAAAGAAACAAATGCAAATGCAAGCACGTATGGAAATGCAAAACGTAACACGAGGGGACAGGACGCAACTGAAATGCAAATGGTAACAGTAACAACAATGATGATGCAAAACAAAAGACAAATGGAAATGTAAACGCAAACAGAAGGGTGGCTGCAAATGCAAATGGTAATACGCACAGTGATGCAAAGCGAAACACAAACAGAAACAGTACTGTAGACACAAATGGTAACAGTAACACATACACAAGCACAAATGAAAACGCATAGGGTAACGGGCACAAGGTGGCGTGGTACGAGAACGGTAACGCAAACAGGTATGGAACTGCAAGCGAAACGGTAAAGGTAATAGTAACATAAGCACACACCCTGGTTTTCCCAAAAGTTGCATAGAGAAACACAGTGAGTACAAAGAATGTATGCATAATAATGGGGCTCAGAGCAGAAAATGAGGAGTTGGAATACTAAATTGCTTATATTTCAGGAACCGTGACGACGAGAAAAAAATTAAAATTTAGAATGAATTATAACTTTCCTGGCTAGTTTTGTGCTTAGCCCTGGTTGAGGGGCTAAGCATTTTTCTGATGAAAAGTCTGTATCTCGCACTGTTTCCAGATATGGGCCCCGAAAGGCAAGGCAGATGCCGTAATGTTATCCTAAGGGAAAAATGGGAAGTTCGGAGTCTGCAACTTTGCCTCCCTGTAATATTTTTTCACCAAACCACCAAAAGGCACATCTGTGGATGTTGGCTTTCTTCCTCTAAATTTCAGCCCAGAGGACCAAACCGTTATTTTGCAGGAGGGTGGCAAACACTTTCATCATGCGGCTGATGCCGCAATGTTAGTCTGTGGAAAAGCACAACTCTGGAGTGTCATAACTTTACACTCCAGCAATATTTTTCACAAAACCACCAAAAGGCACATCTGTGAGATGTTGGCTGCCTTCCCTCCAAATTTCAGCCCAAAAGACCAATCCTTTCTTTTGCAGCAGGGTGGCAAAGAATTCCTGTCATTTTGGCCATAGTCTAGAAAAGTAGTGTCATAATTTGCAAGATCTTTCGTATTCTGAGGAAGCGTCACAAGTGACTACACTACTTTACACTACTTTTCCAGAAATTTGGGAACATATTTCTGGGGTGTTTAACCTCAAAATAAAGACATGGCTAGCATCCTGAGGGTCCGACTAGGTGAACACAAAGAATTGTGTCCCTAGAGGGTCCCAATTTTAAATGCCAAGCATTTTTCTGATCACTAAGAAAACAAAATGGCGGATTTGCAACATTACTAGGGTCATTTACGACACTAAAAGTGCATTTGCAAAAGTGTCACAATTTTGTTAACTTTTCCCGCTGACTTATAATGGGAACTTGTTTTTGAATAACTTTTGAACTGCTCAATATTTTTTCATGAATCTTCAAAAGGCACATCGGGACCCTGGCCGCACGCTCCCTAAAGTTTTTGGACTGGTCACGCAAACCGGTATACCTGTAGGCATGAGCAAAGAATGCACAAAAAAGTAAATGTCCCCAGAATGTCACTTAATAACTGCAGCTGTATATCTGAACTGTATGACAGTTGGCAGATCCCAAGACTCACGGTTATGCCCCATGCCTGCCAAATTTCAGGCAAATCCATTGAATGGTGGCAAAGTTATTAAGGTGCAAAATTTTACCATTTAACCTTAAATGGGGTACTAACCTTAACTATGGTAGCACTACTGTACATACATATATATATATATATATATATATATGAAGGCAAAAAACTCCATTTAATGCATCAGTTAGGGTTTTTCACAGTGACAAAAGTGAGGAAATTTTATATTAGGGTTGAAACCCCTTGCCACGCCACCCTAGCCCCTGCTGGCATCAGAGTGTGTGTTGGGGTCATTGGCCCTAACTCTCACCCCACATCACATGCGAAAGAAGCTGAAGTGATGAACTATAGGAGAATGGGGTGAGAGAGAGACCGATGATCTTCTAACACACACTCCAAGCACGAAATGGCCGGACAAGAGGAGAGGATGCAAGGTATCACACCCCAACATCGAACCTCTACTTTGTCAATGTGAACAACAATAACTGATGCATTAAACTGAGTTTTTACCCCTCAACCTTCCTTTTGAGAATGTGCAGTAAAGTAGTGAATGGAATGTGGTGTTGGAGCACGGGCCCACCACTGCGGATGTTTTCTGACATAGTAATGGTAAGTGCAAGGAAACGCAAGCGCCAATGGTTGCGCAGATGGTGACAGAAATGTAAATGGTAAAGCAAACATTAATAGAAACGCATGCCAGTGACACCAAACCAAACAGTGACACAAAGGGAGATGCAACCACATAAGGAAACACAAACTGTGATGTGCATGGTCACGTACGGCAATTGAAATGCAAATGGTAATGTTACAGCATAAATAATGCCAAAGGGAACTGAAACGGAAATGTGAATATAAGCGACACGAAACGCAAACCATAACACGACGGTCATGGTACCGTAATTGTAAAACACAAATGGTAAAGTTAATATGAACAATAACACCAAAGGAAACAGAAATGGAAAGCGGAATGGAAGCATACAGAAATGCAAACCATAACGTGCACAGTCATGTTACTGCAGTTATGCAATAAATGGTAACAGTAACAGCAACAATAACGCCAAAGGAAACAGAAATGCAAAAGCAAATGGAAGCGCATATGGAACGCAAACTGTAATGCACAGACACAGATAACGCAATTGGAAACACAAATGGTAACAGTAACAGCAACGAAGACGCAAACCGAAGAGAAACGTAAACGAAAGGGGTGCTGGAAACACAAACCGAAATGCAAACAGAAACAGAAACAGTAGTGGAAATGCAAATGGTAACAGTAATGCAACCAAGAGGCAAACGAAATGCAGAGGGTAACGCACACGGAGGCATACATGGAACGGTAACACAAGGGTACGGAAACACAAGTGGAAACACTATTACAGTAACAGAAGTGCGCACCTGTTTTTGCCTAACAGCTGCATAGAGAAACACAGCGTGTACAAGAATATATGCATAATAATGGGCCTTGGAGCAGAAAATGAGCTGTTGGAATACTAAATTGCTTATATCTCAGGAACCGTGCGTAGAAAAAAATTTAAATTTCATGATTCATGAGTTTCCTGGCTAGGTTTTGCTAAATGTGTAGCCCATAAGGCTATGTATTGTCATGACAAAATTCCGTATCTCCACCGCTTCTGAGATACGAGCCACGAAATGAGTGGCGAACGCCACCATGTTAGTCTATGGGAAAAACATGGACTTGGAGTACTGTAACTTGGCAACCATGCAATATTTTGTCACCAAACCACCAAAAGGCACATATGAGAGATGTTAGCTGCCTTCCTTCCAAATTTCAGCTCAACAGACCAAACCGTTCTTTTGCAGCAGGGTGGCAAAGAACTCCTGTCATTTTGGCCAGGTCGGAAAAGTAAATGCACTTATGTAAAGTTTTCACATTACTCTTACAAAGTGTCGCAGGTGTGACACTACTTTGCAAATACTACTTTTCCAGAAATTTGAAAATATATTTCTGGGGTGTTTAACCCCAAATTAAAGACCTGGCTAGCATCCTAAGGGTCCGACTAGGTGAACACAAACATAATTGTGTTCCTAGAGGTCCCAATTTTAAATGTCAAGCATTTTTCTGATTAGTAACTGAAAAAATGGCAGATTTGCGACACTACTAGGGCCATTTGCGACACTAAAAGTGCATTCGCGAAAGTGTTGCACTTTTAACTTTTCCATTGACTTACAATGGGAGCTTGTTTTTAAATAACTTTTGAACCGCTCAATATTTTTTCACGAAATCTTCAAAAGGCACATTGGGAACCCAGCTGCATGTTCTCTGAAGATTTCAGACAGGTTGCACAAATCATGTGACCTGTAGGCACGAGCAAAGAATGCTCAAAAGCGTAATTGCGCATTCGATGTTGCTTATAACTCCACAGCCGTGATATCCGACTGGTACAAAAGTTGGCAGATCCCAAGAGGTAGGCTTACCCATGCATACCACATTTCCATACTTTTGTCACTTTAATATGAACCCTAACTGATGCATTAACAACGTTTTTGCAATGAATTTTCTTACTTTTGAGGTAGTATAATAGTATCCTTATTTTCTGTGGGAGAGCAGGGTCCTTTGGACCCTGCACTCAATCCCTCTATAGATGCACATATGTATAGTGGTGAAAGCACAGGGCCCTCTGGGCCCTGCCTTCCATATGTAGAACAACAGTGACCAAACTATCAGCATAGCCATCTTATTACCCCATCTCATGTACCCTAGTACAGAGAAATTGTGAAATGCAAGGCAAAATGTAATTATGCACAGCTACAACACCATTCTGCACCACATGTGCAAAACACATAGTGGGCAGGATTTGAAAAAACAAATGTGACATACATGAGGTAGGTAACACAAAGGCTTTGTAGAAATCTGGGGTAAAAATTTACAATTTCCAAAGTTATGGCGTGCATAGTGCAATTGGAATGAATGTGCATACATCTGGACATGTTCATATTTTGACCCCAGATTTTCAACACAGTGTTCTTATAACCCCATCACATGAACGTGTAGGTGAAAATTTAAAATCCATGTTGAAATGCAATTTCACGCTGCAGGTCTGAAAACACATTTTGGGCAGGATGTGAAAATGACACCTGTACTGCTTATGAAGTGATGTGAAAAATGGCTATGTTGAAAATTTGGTGGCAAAATATTGAAAAGTACCAAAGTTATACATGTGCATAGAAATAATTCAATGGACATGCATAACTCAGGCATTTTAGAATTTTCCACCAAATTTTCAACATGGCCTTTTAGGACCCCACCTCATGAACACTGGCACTGCCATTTCATTAATCAGTCCCAAAAGGTGATTTTGCTCAGTGACCATGAAATCACCTTCTGAACCTTAGTAAGGAAATGACAATGACAGTGACAGTGTTACGAGGCGGGGTCCCAAAATCCCATGTTGAACATTTGGTGAAAAATGCCTAACAATGGCCGAGATATCACCATAAGTTCAAAACACCATTGAAAAACTTTATACTGCACATTCCTTGATTCGCAGTTCTGCTTTGAAGAGTGCAAATGTGTCCCAGTCCACAGTAGATGACAGGATATTACCTCTGACTTGATGTGAAATCATGAACTTACTTAACCATTTATGTTGTTTTAGTTCAATGAATTTTTTATTATTATTATTCTGACATGTAGAGATAGGCTGTATTTTGACTGCAGGCATATGTGTAGTAATGTTATGTTTGGCAATCAAAATACACATGCAGAGTTGAGTTCTGCGTTAAAAACCACAAATTTAAATGCATTAATATAATCCTACATATGTGGACCTGAAGTATGTACACAGCATTGTATCAGATGCTGAATAACACAGTCGAAAATTTGACCTTAGATCAATCTTTTCATTTTGAAATAATTGCACATAAGTTCCAATTCCTGCATGCAAAAGGAAGCAATTTTACTTTACACCTTTCAGATTTCTATTGCATTGTTTCTCATCTGTGTGCTGACAGTAATTTCTGTCTGGCTGATGTTACCATTGCATGAACAGTGCATATTTAACTGTATGAAGTCACAGCTTCAAATCCTGGATAGGATACTTTTGCAAAGAAGGGAAACAAAAGTAAAATTACCAGTAAACTGTCATGGTTGTGAGACCATTTCATACGCCAGTAATTTGTGGTGGTGGTCCTCCATTTTTTATATCTGGCAGCATTGTTCCTACCATTCCATCCTACCTCTGAATGGCTTGTACAAGATGTGTGCAAACCCTTTTAGGTGTGACCAGCCACCTACAGAAAACCCCTTGCAGTTTTACTCTGTCCAACTCATGAGTGGGGCAAGTAGTGGATCGAATGCATCAAGCTGCACTGTAAACTTTCTTCTGTGCTCGATCCATTATGAAGCCATCTCCTGCCATCCAAACCTGCACGGAATGTCCAGCCCACCCCCATGGTGTCACCAGCACCACAGCAAGAACAATCAGTATAAACTGAAAAGGTTTGTGAAGAACACAGCGAGTGGGAAAGGAGTGGCAAAATAAAGAAGAACACTGTGGCTGTGTAAACGGCTAAAATGGATCCACAGCACTCTACACATGCTCAGGTCAGTGTCCACACCATTGTGTTTGCAGTGAGTCCACCAATGCACACTGTTTGATGCTCTGCAAACACAATAGTGTAAATTAGGCTTTTGTTTCTGTGTATGTCACCTTTCTTCTGTGTTAGTTAATTTACCAGAGAGGTTGAAATTAGTCAGGTGCATTATTTTACTAGAACCCGTTTTCATGGGTGACAGGTCGGGGGCTAAAGTGACTTGCTCAGAGTCACACTGTACCTAAGTGGAGGGTGTGGTAATGGTAATCAAATCAGGTCTGTTGCACCAGGTATCAAGCTCATTCACATCTCATTACCATCTAGGCTATAGTGCCAGATCCAAACTGTGCACTGCAATTTGCAATAAATATTTATTTTTGGTCAGCAAATCCAACTGGATTGATAGCAGCAGCATTTGAGATGGGCAGATGGTACAAGGCAAGTAACTACAATACTGGCAGTCAGCAGAAGGAAGCATGCAGCAGCACTAGCTTAAAAATACCAGGCTAATGTTTAGTGTACCACCCTGTCCCAATCCTGACCCTGGCCGAGTTGCTGACCCCTCCCCAAATAACCCCTATTTTCAGTGTGAGGCAAGATTCAAGCTAGTCAAGCTCCATGGCTGGTGAACACACCCCCCCACACACACACACACACACACAGTAATTCAAATCACCTATCATATCACACACTCTCAAGTCCTGTTTGGTGTCTTAGCACATGGCTAGCCACAGGCATCAAGTAATTAAAGAAAAGTACTCCTACAAGTTACCCAGTGCCAAATGACATGCCATCTGCCTCCAGGACCATCCAGCAGTGTCGCATATCTCAGTCCAGCTGCCCCACCATCGTCGAGATTAAATTCAGTGTGCTACCTCTTAACTAATGTCAATGTTCAACTATTTTTCACTGCCTCCGATGCTCTGCTCTGCTAATTTCTGCTGTTATGATTCATAGGGACAGTGTATTTGATTTGTTTTCATTAGCACACCACAATTTGTAGAGCGTTCCATAAAAACATACACAGAAATCTGCAGCCAGGGTGAGCATTTTTCAACATATGAGAGCAAGTCTCCAGAACCTTCTACTCCTCTGGAATGTGGGCAGACTTTACATTTCACTTCTGAAATCTGTCTTCTTGTTCTTGAATTTTTTCATCAAAGCTTTCAGCTGAGCAGAGTGCAAGGTAATAGTTTTAGTAAGAGGGCCCAAAATGGATCCAAGATGGCCATGTAGTTAGTTGAGCCGCAGTGCCTGAGCAAACCACAGAGCTGTACCTTACGTTGTTTAAAGTGTAACAGCATCAAAAGCCATTTCTCTTTCTCAAATAAACTGCTGCAATAAACTTACAGTTTTAGGAATCTTCCTAGCCTGAGATGTGAAATCCATGCAATGGGTCAAGGACGTCATGGACAACTTTATCCTGGTGACAGAGTCATTAGCATGGAATCCAGTCGCTGAGCCTTGTATCTTCTCAGCAATACCACCTTTGATCTATCCAGCTCTGCAAACACTGAAGACAGCATCAGCGGAGGATCTCAAATTTTTTCCTTTGTCCGATAAGTGTAGCAAATAAAAGTTGAACAGGGTTGGTTGCCACAGACTGTATTAACATGGAGGGTGAAAATAAAAGCGAAGCCTGGAGACAATAAGGCGGAGAGGATTCCCAATAAGGGAGGCAGCAAGAGAGGACCTATTCAGCTATACCATGGCTTCAGCAACAGCAGCCCATGGCTGTTATTACTCTACTATCTTCAAGCTCCTGCTACATAGATGGTATCAAAACCAATGATAGTAATGAGAGGAATAGGAGTTCTGAGAATGGTGGCTTTCCTGTAGCACTACAGAAGGAGAAATGTGTTGTTTGTTCTGATAGTAACTCTGTGTTTGTTTGTATCTCTCCACACCATCACAGCCAATGTCAGAAATGAATACAAATACTAATATTGGTACAGAAAGGGGGTCATCAGGGAGCTGACACTACTTGCTGAAAAAATTAGCAACAACCTTGACTTGTCCACTGTAACTAAATTGCTAACAGACTTCAGGAATATCACACAAGACTTGACCCATGCTTTGGTCCCCTTGTACAAATCTCTGCTCATTCTCCACCTCAGCGGACTTGATTACAAATAAACTATCAGATCTTTCCACTTGCACCTTAGGCAGGAACACAGAGTCAGCACACTGGAGGATTGTACCCAGTTCCATGTCATAACAGTGATCACCAAACAACGATCGCTGTTGGAGTGAGTATACATCACCAAAAATCAAAATGGTGATGTACACTCCTGCAACAAGGACAACAACACAGGCAAAAACCAACAAGTATATTTATGCGGGGGCTGTGCCCATGCACCACCCTTTACTAGATTGTCAGCTCCAGGGGGTACACACTGGGAGAGAGAGAGAGAGAGACACTTATAAAATAAAATCACGCTTGTGAAATACAAAAAAGTACCCATACCCAACCCCAAACCCTGCACCGTAGCCAGCCACCCTCACCATTATACCACACAGCCAGCTAGGAAACACCATGCCACACTGCCTGCCATATACTTTCTTCCTTATCCCTCCCTTACGATCGCTGTCCTGCATCATTGCCCTTCTTCTCTTGCTACCCTTTCAGGGTAGATCACATAACGGGCATTGACATTGAGTCGCTCATATCTGAGTCACTCAATTTCAGTCTCCATTGTACCCTCCCTCTTCTCCTGGCCATGACCCAGCATACCAGCCAACTTGCTGTCTTGATGCAGAGGTTAAGTGAACATGAGGCTAGAGCTCTCAGGAGTAACCTGTGCTTGGTGAGAATTAAGGAAGGGCTGGAAGGTACCAGGGACCCACTGGTGTTCTTTGAGAAACTCTTTACTTGTGTCATGGGTAAACAATTCCCTGAGCAAAAACATGAACTGGATTTAGCTCATCCAGGCAGAGGTTGAAAACTGAATAATCCCAAGTGGTCCTGCAAACTATTTACATTAAACTTCACAAGTTTCAAGAACGAGAAGACATACTCAGGCAAGCTCATATTGAACAAGGTCTGACTTACGTGAGAAATAATTGTGCACCCAGACTTTTGTGCTGACAGAGTAGCTAAGCAGAAATCATTTCATCCAGTCAAAGCAAAGTTCCATGCAAAGGAGGTGACATTTTCTACCCCCTCCCCATGAAATCAGGGTTTGAACTAAATGGGAGACACAACATATATTCAAACCCATAGGAAATGCTTTAAAGTTGTGAATATGTATTTTCTTTGCCATCTAAACTCTCTATGTCTTCAAAGTTCTATGAGCAGGACCCTCACCATGCTAAGACATAAGCTGTACCTTCAAGAACCACAGATGGGGTACCTACTGTAGCAGCCTCTGATTTGGCCCCTCAAATTAGTACTCACAGCTGGATAAAAAGGGGAATTCAGTGGGAGCTGCTATAGATGGTAGCTCAATGGCAGCTATTCCTTGACTAAGTCCAAGTCTTGATTTGAACTCTGACTGGTGTTATTAGTGGGACAAATAGGCTGAAAGATGTTCACATCAGCAGAAGTAATCAGGGACACAAACCATGTACTCTCATCAAAGTACTCATGTACTGTCTGCTGCCTTATAGTATGGCTCCAGCTATCACATTAACATGTTTACACTATGTGTAATGCTAGCTGCTTTATCTTATTCAGAAGGTATAAGGTGACTTAGAGAGGAGGTTAGGGAGGTGTATCAGGGAGACAGAGGAAGCAAGGAAAGCAGTAAGGACCACAAAGGTGCAAACTGAATGAAGAATAGCCCGGATGGTAACAAAAGGGTCAAGACATTTTATGTTTGCTTGCACGCATGTGCAAGAAACATAGTGCCACCATATGAGTTTTGTAGGTGTGGCACCCTGCTTCCAATGCCCTCACTGTTTTTGCAGGTGCAGCGCACTGCACCAATAGATACCCAGCTGTCTATGACAACAGTTCAGATACAGTAGCGTACAGTTGAAAGCAAATGACCATACAATCAGTGGTGGTTGGTAGGCATCTGCATATCGCCCTGCCATCAGTAGTATGCAAATTGCCTCCACATCACCACCGCTGATTGTAGTGGTGGTGTGTGCCCCCCTTTGTTGTGTGCCGAGGGGTGCCCAATCCCCTCAGCTCATGCACACTCCCCAAGCACACTGTATGTCTGACATGGATGCCCAATCCCCATCAGCTCCAGTGCCCCGCCCAAAAAACAAACTTCCAGGTGCCACGCTGGGAGCCCACCCCAGCATGGCAGAAGTCCAATGTCCCCATGTGCTCCCCACTGTATGGCCAATGGAAGTGCCCAATCCCCTGCTGGCTCTACTGTCTCCAAAATTTAGAGGCTATGCTGGGAGCCCACCTCAGCATGGCAAAGTCCCTGTCATCCATGTAAAATAACATAAAATAAAAACCTGTAACAAAAGAAAACTGTCCCTCGTTGACTCTCTTGACCCCTCCCGCAGCCATCGCTCATCCTCTACATACCCCACCTCCCCACACCCCTCACTCACCTCATACTTACCTCCAGAGGCCTGCGCGATGATCTTCGTGGAGAGGAAACACGTCAGCACTCTTCAAAGCCGACCGTGAACTGAAAGAAAGGCCGGTAAGCTGTATAATGGCATAAATAGGGTTTTCAAGTTTGGTGCATATCTCAGTCATTTTTCAAATTTGTGCACCAAATGTTCAACATAGGGTTCTTGGGACCCCATTTCATGAATTCAGTGACTGTCATTTGGTTATTCGGTCCTGAAAGGTGATTTTGTGGTCACTGCACTGTCACCTTTCGGACTGATTAATAAAATGAAAGTGTCACTGTTCATGAGGTGGCTCTCAAAAGCCTATGTTGCAAATCTGAAAACATTCCCAAAATGACTGTGTTAGGAGTGCATTGCGTAGTTTTCACGCACACTCCAAATTTGTGAATTTGTAATATTTTCACCCAGATTTTCAACATTGGCATTTTTTCATACCTTCTGATGAAGAATACAGCTGTCATTATTCACATCCTGGCCAAAATGTGTTTTCACACTTCCAGGGCAGAATAGCGCTGTCACTGTGGGAAACCAGTGTTCAGGACACAGTAAGAAAATCACAGTGACACTGTTCATGAGCAGAGCTTCTAAAATGCCTATGTTGAAAATTTGGTCCACAAAAGTCCATCAAAATTACTGTGTTACAAGCGTGCATTGCGCCAGTTTCTCGCACCCTCATAACGTCCACAAAATTTGTTAATATTTTCACTCCAGATTTTCAACATTGGCAATTTTCCACACATTCTTATTAACAGCACAGCTGTCATTTTTCACATCCTGCGAAAATGTTTTCGCACTTCTAGCGCAGAATAGCGTAGTCGCTGTGGGAAATCAGTGTTCAGGACAGATTAAGAAAATCACAGTAACACTGTTCATGAGTGGAGGTCCAAAATGCCTATATTGAAAATCTGGTTAAAAAAATCCCCAAATAATTACATTAAGGGTGTGCATTGCACAGTTTCTATACAAGCTTGTGACTTCACCAGTTTTTATATTTTCATTCCAGATTTTCAACATTACCATTTTTTACACTCCTCATGAACAGTACAGCCGTCATTTTCTACATCATGTTGGAAATGTGTTTTCGCACCTGTGACATTAATGGTGCAGTCACTGTGCAAAATTACCTTTTGGCTAACAAACTGGTAGTGTCACTGTTCATGCGGTGGGGTCATAAAAGCTGATGTTGAAAACTTAGAGTAAAAATACCAAGACATGCCCAGGGCCTTAGGGTTTCTGACCATAACGCTCTACCTTGTAGGGTCTGACAGGTGTCCACCATACCCTGTAGGGACTGATGGGTGTCAGGGGTGTAACATGTGACTGTCTACAATAATGAGCATGCCATTCCATCCCCACTCCACCCTGCAGCCAGTGACAGGCATCGAGGTGCATCTTGGACTTTTGGCCCCAGAGTTCACACCATTCTCCTATACTGCACCCATTTTCAGTGTATTTCCTTATGGAATGAGGTGAGTGTGAAGCCCAAATACAGCAAGGCACACCTCGACACTTGTCAGTGTCTGCAGGGTAGGGTGAGGGAAATGTCGTGACTTTTATGGGTGATGACGCAAAGGCACACCCCAATGCCTGTCCATTTCTGCAGGGTGGGGTGAAGTTGGTGTCAGTTCAATACTCACTGCCTTTCTTATATTGTATCTGTCTAACTCCTGGGCAAGGGGTCATTATGTCACAAGACATATTGCCACATGGCACAATCGTACTGCGTGATTTATGCCATGAGGCATATGTCTTTGTTCTGTAGAGGCTCCACTTCCCCATACCTCCTCAGACCCCCACTAAAGATTCTCAACTCTGGGGGCAACTCAGGAGTGCACAGGTCCAGATTTGCCATAATGCCGTATGCTATTAAGCGTGTGACATTATGACCGGTGCATAACTCCTGCACTTCCACTGCTAATGCCAGCAAGCAAACATTCAGCATCGACAAATGCTTGTTTAGTTATGCAACCAAAAAGAGGAAGACCAGGAGAGGGATTGTAAGGTTAAAAAGGAAAGTGGGGGACTGTAAAGAGGGAGACCAGGAAAAGGCAGATATCCTGAACACTCGGTGTTCACAAAGGATGGAGAAGGGGGACCACAAATAAGTAGCAGAAGTTATGGGGGAAGGTGGACACTATCCCTTTTTCAGAGCAGAGAGAATCCTGAAGGGACTTGCTAATCTGAAAGTGGACAAGGCAATGGGAATAAACAGAGTGCATCCAATGATTTTGAGAGAGCTCAGGGAGGTACTCACTGCACCTCTGACAGTCCTATTTAATGGTTCCCTGAAAACAAGAGTGGTTCCAGAGGATGGGAGGAGGGCAGAATAACTACTACATCACAAAATGATAGCAGCGAGAAGGTTGGCAATTACAGGCTGGTTAGCCTGACATTGGTGGAAGGAAAGTTAAAAGAAACACTACTGAAGGAAAGGATTGTGGAATATCTTGAATCCAACAAGCTACAGGTCCTGGTGCAGTCCAGATTCATGGGTGGGAGGCATATCATACTAATCTGATTAGTTTATTTGACTGGGGAGCATGGAATTAGATCAGGGTGGAGTGGTGGATGTGGCCTACCTAGATTTCAATAAGGCTTTTGACACCTTTCCATATAGGAGACTATTAGGCAAGCTGGGTAGCTTAAAAGTGGGTCCAAAGGTGGTAAACTGGATAACAGATTTGTTCAGGGATAGGTGACAGAGTGTTGTAGTAAACAGAGTTCACTCTGAAGAAGGGAGGGTAACCAGTAGGGTGCTTCAGGGATCAGTGCTGGGACCAGTCCTTTTAATATCTTTATAAGTGACACTGCAAAGGAACTCATCTTTGCAAATGACACCAAAATGTGCAACAGAGTGGACACTCTGGAGTGTGGAAAAATGAGCAGAGACTTGAGTGAACTCAAGGAATGGTCAAGGTACAGCAGCTGGGTTTCAATGCAAAAAGTAAGAAATAATGCACTTGGGAATAGAAACCTGAAGGCAGAGTACAAAATGGGTGAGTAGTATTGACTACCACTAAGCAGGAAAGAGACCTGTGGATAATCATATATGCTGACCAACAGGTGGCCAGTCAATGTCACAAGGCAGTTGGGAGGGCTAGTGGGATGCCGGGTGCATAGGGAGGAGTATAACCAGCAGAAAGAGGGAAGCAGTATTCTCCTGTATAGATCGCAGATAAGGTCCCATCTTGAGTACTGTGTCCAGTTCTGGAGACCACATCTGTATATTTATAGAAATACAACTACTAAAGTTCTGAGCACACTGGACCCTCTTTATCACAGTGCTCTCAGATGTATTACTGACTCCCATGGAATATGCATCATTGCCATTTATATGCAGCTGTGGGTTGGAATTCACTGTCATTACATAGGAATGACATTGGTTTCTATATGTATATAAGTTTGTTATTGGATATTACCTAAATTTCTGATAAACTCTTTATACTATAGAAAGCAATCTAATTATAGTCTTAGATCAATTAATTTGATAAGTTTTATTACCTTAGACAATGAACTAAATGTGGGTCTCTTATATTGGCTGCTTCCATTCCACAAACCTGGGAATTGATCAAGAAACAATGCAATTTACATGTCTTAATTCCTATTACTCAATTTAAAGCTAGAGTGATTCATAACTGTGTTGTATTGTATTATATTGTACTGTGCTAACCATGAAATTTTTCATGTTTATTTATACTTGGATGCAATTGTAAAAGAGAGTTTTACTATCAACTTTCCTTCCAATAAAATGAAAATGAAATGAAATGATCTCTGGAAGGACACAGACAGAGTGGAGGCAGTCCAGAGAACAGCAACTAAAATGGTGCAGGGTTTACACCAAAAGCCTTACAACAAGAGATTAAAAGACCTCAATATGTACTCCATGGAAGAGAGGAGGAGACTAAGATATGATATAGATCTCTAAATACCTCATGGGGTAAATAAGGTACAGGAGGGAAGTATTTTTGCTGCAGTGGGTGGATTCAGGAGGGATGTGAAAAAATTCTTCACAGAAAGAGTTGTGGATGCCTGTAATAGTCTTCCACTGGAGGGGTGGAGGTGAAGACAGTGGTGGGGTTCAAGAATGCATGGGATAGGCATAAGGGATCTTAATGATAGGGAAGGGAGGAGGGAGAAAGAGTTGGAGACTGATTAGGGTCTATGGTGATACTGTAGGTAGGGAACAAAAAGGGCAGACTGTGTGAGCCAAGCAGTTCTTGTCTGCCATCAGATTCTATGTTTGTATGCTTCTCTCATACATATGCAATTTTGTGCCTATTGTGATGATTTGAAGGATATTTTAATCACAGATAATAATTAAAGCTATATAAAAAGAAAACAAAACAGTGGTGTTTCCATAGTTTAAAATAAGTTAATTCATTGCTTGACATTGCAATAGAATTATTGCTCTAGAGTAGTGAATGACATGTATGTTATGCTCTAATAACTCCTCCTCCTCCTCCCTCCTTTTGCAGAAGTTGCTCGCATCCAGTCATATTTTAAATTTTAAAACTGTGAGGGGACTAAAGCACATGATATGCTTATATCATGACATTCTAATATTTGTCAGTCTTGCATGAGAATTAAGCTTAAGATTTTACTAAAATCACTTTCATATCTCCCAGTACGTTTATTTCACAAAGTCACAATATGGTGATAAAGGGCTGTTACTAAAAGTGCAAAGGGAAATGAATTAATTAAATAGGGGTAAGGCAACATTGGTATTATTTACTCATTGTTTATTTATTTATATGTGTAGGTAGCTCTATGGGTAACACAGCCCATGGCTTACTATGTCATTTTTAAGTGACAGAAGGTTTATCTGTGTTGTTATATGGGAGATTTGCAGTGGGGGAGGGATTTGCATGGGAGGGCTGTCAAGCTCCCGTGAGACTTGCCTTTGGTTGAATGCCTGGTTCAGGACTTGATAAGGGTCAAGAGTTTTTCTGTTTTTTTTACTTTTCTCCTGATCTTCATGGTTTATTTCGGGGCTTACATGGATTGTAGTGTGGGAAGGGGCAGGTAGGTTTGGCATAAAATTTGGAAAAATGGAAATGCATACATTCTGCTTGGTGTTAGGTATCCATTATGTCACTTTGCTCCCAAAGTGAAAATTTATGACTACAAGTTATGTTTGCACATTTTCAGCTTCTTTTTAAGCAGGAATTTCTGTTATGCAGTTTTAAGTACATATTGGTCATATGGTACACATCGATTTAATTTGAATATTATTAGCTGGAATGTTAAAAGTTAAGGGATAAACTGAAAAGTGTAAAAATGATTTCATTTTATTGATTCTAAAACAGTAACTGCAGTTCTTTTTCAAGAAACCCATTCCTCCAATGGAGACTATGAACTGATTTGCAAATTCTAGGGTCTTGGCTATCACTCCCCTGCCAATCTAACTCTTGGGGTACTGCAATTTTCTTCAAAACAGGTACTGCGGGGAAGATTATTAATTCTGTAATTTATTCACAGGGCAGATTTACTATTTTGGAATGCATTATGTATCGGGAAAATTTACTTTAGTATCTGTTTATGGTCCCAATGAAAATGACCCTCAATTTTTGCAACATTTGTCATCAGTTTGACTCCTTGTGCCTTGTGGTATATTTTGGGCAGTGATTTTAGTTTAGTTATTAATCCACAAATAGATTCTTCATCTAATTTCTCCCCCACAATCATATAGCCAGCGATACAGAGAAAATGCCATGAAAGATATCAAGCTGTTGGACACATGTCGTAAAATTCCCAAAACATAAGCAGTTTTCTTCTTTCTTCTCCCCATCAATGATACTCTCAAATAGATATTTTTGGTCTCAGAATCCATCTGGTTCTTGAACAACTCCATTCATTATCCAGGTATTTTGACCTCTGAAAATTTACCAGTTGTATCTGTCTTATTATTTCAGATTTGGGCAGACATAGCTTTTCCTGGCATCTTGACCTGATACTCATAAAAACTGTGATTTGCTGAATATACTAAATTATGAGATAATTATTTTTGTATTAAATAATACACAAAGATCTCTCAAATTCTACTGTATGGGATGCTTTGAAGTCTACCTTAAGAGGTTATGTCATATAAACATTTCAATAAATATAGTTTGCATAGATCAAAGGCTCACAATATCCTTATTACCTCATTGGAAAAAAATTAAAGAGCTAGTGTACCAGTGATGTCATTGTCAGATCACAATACTGATGATGTAGTGGGGAACTAGAGATAGATATTTCAGCTGCCAGGCTGAGAGCTATTTCACATCCAACACAATATTATCACATAAAAACACTTTCCAATGTTCAAAAGGAAAAACAAATATACTTCAGAAATAAAGAGTTACAACAAACTACTTCTTAAAATCTCTATCTTTTTCCTGTTTGTCTGTTTTTGTTCCACTAGCTCTTTACAAAATCTTCAAAATCTCCAGGCATGTAATCTATCTCTAGATTTGTTTTATACCATTACACAGAAAAAAAAAGATGTATTCCCAGCCTTATGTCCAAAAGTACCAATTGACAAATATTATTAACAAGATCACAATACTTTAATACCACTGAAAAATCAGAGGGCATACTTGCATGGCAGTAGAAAAGAACTAACATTAATTCTAAAGATTCTTACAATGAATGGCAGATTGGTACAAAATATGGGGAAATTAATAATGTATTTTATCTTTCTATAACAAACCATGCACCTCTGAAAAGTCAAAAATCCAGATGTGGTCCAGGATTTCCTGAATAGCATAAGCTTCTCATTTATCTCAAAGGAGATCCTGAACCCACTTGAGTGACTTATCACTAGAGATGAAGTGCTTAATGAAATTTACACCCACCGAATGGAAAAGCCCCAGGCCCTGACAGCATTCAAATAGATTTTATAAAACTTTTCATATATTATTAACCATTCTTTTTATTTTCAAGCAATCATTTTTATGGTTCTCTTTGAGAAACATAGCAGTTTCTTTTTCTTGTGTTTCTCTTGTTTAACTTATCTTCCCATTTCTTTTTATGATGCAACCATCCTGATATTGCTTAAAAAGTAAAGGATCCTATACAGTGCACATCATATCATCCCATATCACCACTCAATTCTAACATGAAGATTCTTACTAAAATCCTGGCTCTTTGATTGGAAAATACTAATTTACTGATCCAAAAAGATCAAAATGATTTCATTAAAAGTTGAAAACTGTGAGAGAACCTTAGAAGGACTACTAATATAATAGAAATATAGGATTTGTCAGCAGATAAGGACTGCTTGGCCCACCCAGTCTGATCATTTTCCCTGCCTATACTGGTACTGTAGATGCTACCTGATCTCCAGCTACCCCCTCACTTCCCTACCAAGATTCTGTTGTGTCTATCCCATGCATGCCTGAAGCCCACCTGTTTTGCCCTCACTACCTCTCCTGGAAGACTGTTCCTGAGATCCACCCTCTTTCTGTAAGGAGGCAGAAAGAGTGAGAGAAAAGGACGCATTCAGAAGGTACAAGACACACAGAAGGAGGGTGGCAAGGAGACCTACTGAGAAAAGCAAAGGTGGGCAGAGAACGCAGTTTGAAGCACTGAGGCACAGAGGAAATGATTGCCAAATCAGTGTCAAAGGGGCCTTAACACATTTTAGATGCATAAGTGAAAGAGAAAGACAAAGGAGGGATAGTAAGGCTGCAAGAGGAAGCAGGGGGTCACGTGGAGAGGCCCACCAGAAGCAGAGATATTGAACAAATACTTCTGCTCAGTATTTATGGAGTGGGGGCTGGAAACAGGCCAAAGACTGAGGACAAGAGTGTGTTAGGGTGGGAGGTGGACACACGTCCTTTTACAGAAGAAAGAGTGGTTAGGGAACTATCAATGTGAAAGGTAAACAAGGCAATGGGGATGGGCACGGGTGCACCCGATGATACTGAAGGAACTGAAAGAGGTGCTGGCTGCACCCGATGTTCCTTTTCAATCTGTCACTGGAAACAGGGAGGTGCCGTGGGACTGGGGAGGCGGATGTAGCCCCACTACACAAAAGTGTGAATAGGAAGAGGCAGAGAATTCCAGGCCTGTCAGCCTGATTAATAGGATTCATAGGAATTAATACAGGTCTGTAGCATAAGCCATTATTGACCTGGTCCTTAAAATTCCATGGATCAAAGAGGCATGATCTCCCATGTAGTCATCCATTCCCTTTTCAATAGTTCCATATTATGACTTGCTACCACTGCTGCAGGAGGAGTGTTCCATGTCCTAGCTACGTTGCAAAATTAAAAACCTCTAATCTTTTCTTTTTCTCCTTTTAATAATTTATTGTGGCCTCATACTGCTATTGATTCCGGTCTTGATTGTAAACCTGTACATTCCCACAAGTCACTATTCACAAAGGCACTATAAACACAGCACATATCACCCCTAATAAACCTATATTGAAGTGAATACCTACCTAGAGCTCTTAATCTCTCCTCATAGGCCTTGTCTTTTCAATTAGTCCCCATCTTGGTGGCTCTCCTCTGTACCCTTTGAGCTTTCTGCTGTAGGAACTTGTTTGGTGGAGCTCACACTTGGCAACAATACTCCAAGTGAAGGGAACAAGAGTTACATACATGGGCTGTATAAGCCCACCATCTCTCCTGATGCTTCTTCTGATGGATGCTAATTTCCAGTTTCCTGTCCTGACAATATCTGAGCTATGTTTATTGAAACTCAGATTATTAGAAATAAGGACACCCAAGTCTCTTTCATCTTCTGTTTCTGATATTTCCACTCCTTCAATGTAGTATTAAAATTGTGTGTTTTTTTAACCAAAGTGCATAATTTTGCATTTATTTAGATTAAATCTTAATTTCTTTACCCTGGCAGTATCATATATTTTCTTTATATTTTCCTGAAGGAGGGCTGCCTCCATTCTGTTTGTTATAATGGATCCAATTTTCATATCATCCACAAATTTGACCAACCACGAATTGTTCTGATGCAAACAGTATATTAAACAATACAAGTCTTAGAACGGACCCTAGGGCACTCCACTAGTCACATTGGCCCAGCTAGAGTAATGTCCCTGATGCAGTGGTGGGCAAGATAATGGAATCACTATTGAAGGAAAGGATTGGGGAATACCTTATTTGCCAGTGGTCTACAGGATCCAAGGCAACATGGTTTCACGAGGATGGAGGTCTTGCCAGACAAACCTGATCAAGTTCTTTGATTGTGTGACCAAGGAGGTGAACCAAGGAGGGGCAGTGGACATGGCCTACCTGGGTTTCAGAAAGACCTTCAACACTGTTCCACATAGGAGGTTGATAAACAAGCTGAGGAGCCTAAGAGTAAGGCATAAAGTAGTAAAATAGGTAAAAGTTGGCTGAGCAATAGGGGTCAGAGGTGGTGATAAATGGCACCCACTCTGGAGTAGGCAATGTGACTAGTGGGGTGAGTATTTGGGCGGTCCTCTTCAATGTCTTTATTAGTGACATTACAGAAGGACTGCAAGGAAAGTATGCCTGTTCACAGATGACACAAGATTCTGCAACAGAGTACACACACACTAGAGAGGCGGATAAACAATAAAAAAAAAAAACCTAGAAGAATGGTCATGGTTTGGGCAGCTGGGTTTTAACCAAAAAGTACAAAATCATACACATGGGGCACAGAAACCTGTGGGCAACATACCAAATGGCGGGAGATGTAATAACAGTCACAAAGCAGGAAAGAGACCTTGGGATGATCATTATTGATGACCAAAGGTAGCTAAACAGTGTGGCAAGGCAGCAGGAAAAGCTAGCGGAGTGCTCAGATGCATAGGAGAAGTATCACTGGCAGAAGGAGGGAGATAATAATGCCCTGTATAGATCACCGGTGAGACCCCACCTCGAATACTGTGTACAGTTCTGAGGCCCCATCTCCAAAAGGGCATAGAAAGGGTGGAGGCAGTACAAAGGAGGGCAACCAAAATGGTGCAGGTCCTACATCAGAATCCCTGCAAGGAGAGGTCAAGGATTTACATATATACTCCTTGGAAGACAGAAGGGAACAGGGGATATGACAGAGACATTCAAGCACCTCACAGGGGTAAACAAGGTACAGGAAGGGCATGTTCCAAAAGAAAGGATGCTCAAGGACAAGGGCACAACAAGAAACTGGAATGGGGAGACTCAGGAAATGTGAGAAAGTACTTCTTCACAGAGAGGTGGTGGATGCTTGGAGCAGGCTACCAGATGAAGTGGTGGGGGCTAAAACAATCACAGGATTTAAGAATGCATGGGATAGATACAAGAGAATCTTAGAAGCAAGAGGGTGTAAGCCAAAGTTCAAGTAGGGTCTCGGGAGATACAATAAGTAGTGAATTTTGGGCAGACTAAGTGGGCCAAATGGTCCTTATCTGCCAACAAGCGCTATGTTTCTATGTTTCAGTGAAGTACTTCTTCACTTTCCTCATAAATTTCACCCTTCCAGCTTTCTTGCATGCCTCCTGCCCTTGTGCACCTTCTCCTCTAAAACAATACTCCCTCCTGTACCTCATTCACCCCGTGAGGTATTTATAAGTCACTATCATATCCCCTCTTCCTCCTCTTTCTCAGGGTGTACATATTGAGATCCCTCAGTCTCTCCTCATAGGGCTTGATGCAGTCCTGCACCATTTTATTTGCCCTTCTCTGGACAGCCTCTATCTGGTCAATGTCCTTCCTAAGATATGGTCTTCAGAACTGGAAACAGTACTCCAGGTGCAGCCTCATGAATGATCTATACAGTGGTAACACCACCTCCTTTTTCTGCTAGTGATACCCATCCCTATGCACCCAGCATCCCACTGGTCCTGCCTACTGCCTTGTCACACTGCCTCACCACTTTGAGGTCATCCAATATGATTACTCTAAGGTCCCTTTTCTGTTTTGTGACCATCAATGCCTCTTCCCCATATTATACTCCACCTCTGAATTAATTTCTGTGCTCTAGGTGCATGATTTTGCACTTTTTCCACATTGAAACCAACTGCCATACCTTTGACTACGCCTTGAGGTTTCTTAGGTCTCTGCTTATTATCTCCACCCTTCTGGAGTCTCTATCTTATTGCAGATTTTGGTATCATCTGTAAAGAGCCATACCTCCTATTCCAGCTCTTCTGTAATGTTGCTAACAAAGATGTTAAAGAGGACTGGTCTCAGTAAAAACCCTGTGGTACCCCATTGGTCATGATCCCTTCCCCAAGTGAGAGTCATGTATGAATACCCTCTGTCATCCACCCATCAACCAATTTTGTATCCAGTTTATTACCTTAGGTCCTACCCTGAAACTGCACAGTTTATTTATGGGTCTTCTTTGTGATATGGTGTTGAAGGCCTTGCTGAAGTCTAAGAAGGCAATATCCACCATCCCACCCTGATATAGTTCCTGGTCACTCAGTCAAAGAAATTGATCAGGTTCATCTGACATGACTCCTCACCCCTCCCTTGAATCTGTGCTGCCTCAGATCTTGCAACCCACTGTATTCAAGATACTGAACAAACCTTTCTTTCAAAAGCATCTCCATTAACTTCCCCACCACTGATGTCATACTGGACTGGCCTATAGTTGCCAGCCTCCTCCATGCTGCCGCTTTTATGAAGCAGGACTATATCTGCCCTTCTCAGACCTCTGGAACAACTCCTGTTTCCAGTGGGTTGTTTATTAGGACTGTCCAGTGTGCAGCCAGTACCACCATGATCTCCCTCAACACCCTTGGGGGTACCCCATCGGCCCCATATCTTTATCCACTTCCAGATTCACAAGTTCCTTCAGGACTCTCTCTCTAAGTGAAGGGACTTGTGTCTCTCTCCTTCCCCAGTGTTCCTGTTGCTTTTATGTAGTCTGCCCCTCCTCTTCCACTGTGAAGACAGAACAGAAGTATCTGGTGAGAATATCTGCTTTTCCTGATCCTCCAGTCACCCTTGCCCTTCTGCACTTCACAGTCCCTCCCTTTGTCTTCCTCATTTCACGAATGTATCAAAAATGGTCTCATACCCCTTAGTTACACCATCGGATATCCTTTCCTCAGTTTGCTCCTTTGCACCCCCACCACTTTTCCTGCTTCCTCTGTTTCTCCTGGTATACCTCCCTATCCTCATCCCTCTGTGTCTTTTGTACCTCCTGAATGCTTCCCTTTTAGCCTTAACCTTTGCAGCCACTTCCTTTAAAACCATAGCAGTCTCTTTTTCTCATGCATTTACTCACTTCTTTCACACAGAGGTTTGTTGTCTTTACTATGCTAATGTTTACTTTGGCTCACTGGTCCTCCACCCCACCCAGGTCACCTCTCTTGCTACTGTAGGTAGTATCTGAGGCTGTAACAATTTGCTATGTATACGGTCACTGTATTTTTTATTTTATTGATTTCTTTCTGTGTGAGTTATCAGGTAGAATTTAGCAGCTATAGGGACAAAGCTGACATTCTTGGGGAAAAAGTCAAGATTCTTATCAGAGCATACCCAATGACAGACCGCAATTTGCTATCTGTTCTGTCCATTATCATGACAGAACCCCATACCAATTTATGGGGAGCTCAGAAAGTATATTTTCATCTCAGGAAGTTGATAGTTAAACCACATTTTTCTGTTGATCTCAGGTTTTGGGACAAAAACAGATGTATTTGTCAAAGGGCAGATCAGACTGTTTTCCAACCAGTTCAAGACAACAAGAATGTTGAATCTATGATGTCAGAGTGACATACTGGATGACATGTCATGTGGTGGGGGCAGCTGGAGGGTCTTAAGGTCTTCAGAACCTGAAAGAGAGACAGTCAGGTTTGGGACTATGAACAAGTTACCATTGAAGAGTTCAAGTCTGCCCTGATTCATCAAAGTATGTTGTATGGGTAAGCCTCTATTCTTTGGGAAAAATTAGAAAGTGTAGTAAGATTTTCTGTGTGTTTTTTGTCTGCTATGTGCAAATATTTTCTTTTCATTTCTGTAGAATTACTGTTCCCAGTTCTTGCTGTAAAAGCCTGTATTATCTGTGTAGATATCGGAAGTATTAAAATATTGATCTTTTATATACCTCATGTTTCTGTAATAGAGTCTTTTGAGGTACAGCTAACTGACTTATAATTGACAAAATTGTATTTCCAACTCTAAAGAAGACTACATTAACATATTCTATTTCTAAAGTAAGGAGTTCTCAGCTATGACAGAGAGGTGGGTTGATTGCCCTTGAGCAAGGAGCAAAGCACTTTGTGAGCAGTGTCTCTGGAGAGACTAAGACCTAGAGATACCTCAAGCGAGTATCTAAGCTGAGTGGTGGCAGCCATTGATGACTCTTGCAGACATTTGAAGGGTTCAAGAAAGCTAGTAACCTTGACAGGCTGAGTTTGGAAAAGACCAGTTTGTCACAGAGGCCTTCAACCATTTTTAAAACTGCCCTCCTGAAATCCAGGACCCTTATCCTTGTGTGGTTTGCTTCTGCTGCTATCCTTATGTTACACCATACTGTACAGTGACTGCTGGTCCCCAGGTTGCCTCCCACCTTGATGTCCACAACTCTGTCCCATTTGTAAGCACCAAGTCTAGTATTGATCAATAATGAGGTGGGATCCCTTACTAGTTACCTGAGAAACACTCCCTGCAGGAGTCTAGTATGTCTCTGCTTCTAACTGAGGCAACAGTTGGGAGACTTCAATCTACATTGATAGATTAAGGTCTCCTACCAGCAGCACCTCCCTTTTTCTGCCATTGTGCACGTGGCCTCCCCTACCAGTATCTTATCCAGTTTCTCATCTGCATTTGCAGGTCTGTATATTACCTCAGTATGAATTGTTGCTCCAGCTTCTTCCTCTAGGGTAACTCACAGTACCTTTAACTCCTCCTTCCTCCCTGGCTTCCTTGCATTTCTGTCACTTTGACACCCTCCCTTACAAACAGCACAATCCCTCCTCCCATCCTCCCCACTTTATACTTCCTAAACTGAGTGTAGCCTGATATGACCATGTCCCAGTCATGGCTTCTGTGCACCATGACTCAGTAATGACCACAATATCCAGGTTTGCCTCCACCATGATGGCTCTTCAGGTCTGGAATTTTATTTCCAATACTCCTTGCATTTGCAAAACATGGCTCTCCATGCCTTCACCCTGCCTGCAACCCCTCTTCCTCCCTTATGCCTCACCTCCTTTCCCACTCTTACTGCAACTTTTGTTCCTGTCTCACCTGTCCTCTACATCACTGCTGTTTCCATTATCCTGTTCCCCAGGGCATATGACTCCCCTCAGGTCCTCCCCTCCTACTGCTTTAGTCTGTGTGGGAACAATTTAGGCCTCCCTACCCCAGATCATTTAATTGCTCATCAGTATAACATATAAACCATCCACTGAGGACTGCAGTTCCCTTCCCAGATGGATGCAGGCCATAACCTATGTATAGGCCATATCCCTTCAGGCTGGTCCCCAGTCCCCAGTGTAGCTGAACCACTCTCCTCCACAAATTTGTTCAACCATGAATTAGAGCTCCTGGTGCACAGTACCCTATCCTCTCACTGGCTGCAACAGGCAACATCTCAATAAGCTTCTCCAGAGAACAGACAGAACACCAGGAGGAAGGAGCTACTGGTTAACTAAAACTTCTCTACTGGGACTAAGAACTAGAAATCTTGTACTGGGACCTTCAATTTAGGGTAAAAAAGAGTTAGTGTGTTTGTCAGAGGTAGTTGAAGTAAATTGTTATCAGTTATCTGTGTTATCTGTGTACTTATCTAGGTGCTTGTCACAGGTTTCAAACGGAATTGTTATCTGTGAAATTAACTAAGTGTAGAAAGATTTGCAAAGTAGGGAAGTGGCTTAGCTAGAAGGAGCCAGGTTAAAACCAGATTTAAGCACTGCCCTAGATAGATTCTGCCAGAGAACAGACGTAACACCAGGAGGAAGAAGCTACTGGTATAACTAAAACTTCTCTACTGGGACTAAGAACTATAAATCTTGTACTGGGACCTTTGATTTAATGTAAAAAAAAGGTTAGTGTGTTTGTCAGAGGTAGTTGAAGTAAATTGTTATCCGTTATCTGTGTACTTATCTATGTGCCTGTCACAGGTGTCAGAAGGGAATTGTTATCTCTGAAATTAACTAAGTGTAGAAAGATTTGCAAAGTAGGGAATGGCTTAGCTAGAAGGAGCCAGGTTAAAACCAGATTTAAGCACTGCCCTAGATAGCTTCTGCCAGAGAACAGACAGAAAACCAGGAGGAAGGATCTACTGGTATAACTAAAACTTCTCTGCAGGGACTAAGAACTAGAAATCTTGTACTGGGACCTTCAATTTAGGGTACAAAAAGAGTTAGTGTGTTAGTCAGAGGTAGTTGAAGTAAATTGTTATCTGTTATCTGTGTTATCTGTGTACTTATCTAGGTGCTTGTCACAGGTGTCAGAAGGAATTGTTATCTGTGAAATTAACTAACTGTAGAAAGATTTGCAAAGTAGGGGTGATTAGCTAGAAGGAGCCAGGTTAAAACCAGATTTAAGCACTGCCCTAGATAGCGTCTGCCAGAGAACAGACAGAACACCAGGAGGAAAGAGCTACTGGTACAACTAAAACTTCTTTACTGGGACTAAGAACTAGAAATCTTGTACTGGGACCTTCAATTTAGGGTAAAATAAAGAGTTAGTGGCCCAGATATTCAAAAGGTTGCTCCATGCGCAGCAGGGTTGCGCATGCGCCAAATCTATATTGCGCCATTCTGCGATATTCAGCAGGAGGCAGTTGCTCCACTGACAACAGGTTGCACAAAGAGCAATGCAAATGAATGCATGCTCAACAGGAGGGAGAACCATGATAACCTCCATAACCCGATATTCAGTCGGGTTGTGCAGAGATAATATCGCAACCCCAACCTGCGCCTGCACAACCATGAGCAGCCAAAAAAAGGATCAAGTAGAGGGCCACCGACAGGTGAAACTGCTGTATTACAGGGTGCAACACAGCCAGCTGCCACCCCTGGCTGGCCCCCAACTCAGTCCCTGTGCCCCCCACCAGCCCGATCACGGTCATAATGTAACATGAACCCCCCCCACACATCTCCACAGCCCGATCGCGGGCATTACAGTCATGAACCCCGCCCACATCTCCTGAAGCCCGATCGCGGGCATTACAGTTACATGAACCCCCGCCCACATCTCCACTGCCCGATCGCGGGCAGAGCGTGTATGAACCCCTCCCGTGCCCGATCGCGGGCAGAATGTAACCCCTCCAGCCCGAATATCTCCCTGGTGGTCCAGTGGACCGTAAAGCCCAATCACGGGCAGAATGTCACGTTACAACCCCCAAACATCTCCTGGTGTCTAGTGTCCCCCACCCACCCACGAGCCCCTCACCCCACTCCCCCGCGGCGGCGGGCGGCAGCATCCACCACCTGCCGCCCCACCACCCCAACTGACTGTCCGGTGGGGCTGCACCCATTGGTGCAGAGCTACAGCCAATGGGCGTGCAGCCCATACCGTTACGACAGTCAGATTTGTGAATGATGTTCATTCACAAATCTGGACTGTCATGTGCTCGTATGGGCTGCACCTACGCTCTACACCAGTGGCGTCGCAGCCCTCCAGACTGATCGGTCAGTGGCGGCGGGGTGGCTTGGCCGAGTGGGATGCTGCCGCCAGCGCGGCTGCGGTGGGGAGGCGGGGTGGAGGGCTTCATGGTGGGTGGGGGGACACTGAGACACCAGGGAGATGTTTGGGGGGTTGTAACGCGACATTCTGCCCGCGATCGGGCTTTACGGGTCCACAGGACCACCAGGGAGATATTCAGGTTGGGGGTTAGCATTCTGCCCACAATCAGGCACTGGGAGGGGTTATACATGTTCTGCCCACGATCGGGCTGTGGGAGATGTGTGGGCGGGGGTCTATGAACTGTAATGCCCGCGATCGGGCTGTGGGAGATGTGGGTGGGGGTTCATGTAATTGTAATGCCCGCGATTGGGCTGTGGGAGATGTGGGGTGGGGGTTCATGTAACTGTAATGCCATTGATCGGGCTTCGGAGATGTGTGTGTGTGGGGGAATGTAGACTTACAGTGATACTGCCCATAATCGGGCTGCAGGGTGCGTCGGTCCCGGCGGCTGCTGCCTGGCAGAGGCGACCAGGCGCAAGTCCTCGGGGATCTGTGCACCTACATGCTAATGGCATGCAAATGGGGCCATAAATAGATGCAAATGGCCCCCGTCCTGATAAATTATGGCCCCATTTGCATGTCACCTTTTGAATATGGGAAATTTGAGCATGGAGCAATGGTACTTGCACCACCGCCAAGTTTAATGCTCAACTCTGGCAACTTGATGGTCGCAAGTTCCACTGCGCCATCGCGCTAGTGCTGTGGTTGGTGATATTCAAAGTAGTTGCTCAATAACGCAACTCCTTTGAATATCATCTCAGCCACACCCCCGCGCTAACTATTTTGAGCAGCACAGGGCTTGCGCTCAGAATGGCGAGTTTGAATATCTGGGCCAGTGTGTTTGCCAGAGGTAGTTGAAGTAAATTGTTATCTGTTATCTGTGTACTTATCTAGGTGCTTGTCACAGGTGTCAGAAGGGAATTGTTATCTGTGAAATTAACTAAGTGTAGAAAGATTTGCAAAGTAGGGGGTGACTTAGCCAGAAGGAGCCAGGTTAAACCAGATTTAAGCACTGCCTAGATAGCTTCAGCCAGAGAACAGACGTAACACCAGGAGGAAGGAGCTACTGGTATAACTAAAACTTCTCTACTGGGACTAAGAACTATAAATCTTGTACTGGGACCTTGATTTAATGTAAAAAAAAAAAAGTTAGTGTGTTTGTCAGAGGTAGTTGAAGTAAATTGTTATCAGTTATCTGTGTACTTATCTATGTGCCTGTCACAGGTGTCAGAAGGAATTGTTATCTCTGAAATTAATTAAGTGTAGAAAGATTTGCAGAGTAGAGGTGAGCTTAGCTAGAAAGGAGCCAGGTTAAAACCAGATTTAAGCACTGCCCTAGATAGCTTCTGCCAGAGAACAGACAGAACACCAGGAGGAAGGATCTACTGGTATAACTAAAACTTCTCTGCTGCAACTAAGAACTA
The DNA here is from genome assembly GCA_016271365.2 of Neoceratodus forsteri. Classification (NCBI taxonomy): domain Eukaryota; kingdom Metazoa; phylum Chordata; order Ceratodontiformes; family Ceratodontidae; genus Neoceratodus; species Neoceratodus forsteri. The sequence goes on from CM028138.1 coordinate 154,879,382, forward strand.
GAAATCTTGTACTGGGACCTTCAATTTAGGGTAAAAAAGAGTTAGTGTGTTTGTCAGAGGTAGTTGAAGTAAATTGTTATCTGTTATCTGTGTACTTATCTATGTGCTTGTCACAGGTGTCAGAAGGAAATTGTTATCTGTGAAATTAACTAAGTGTAGAAAGATTTGCAAAAGTAGGGGAGTGGCTTAGCTAGAAGGAGCCAGGTTAAAACCAGATTTAAGCACTGCCTATATAGCTTCTGCCAGAGAACAGACAGAACAACAGTAGGAAGAAGCTACTGGTATAACTAAAACTTCTCAACTGGGACTAAGAACTATAAATCTTGTACTGGGACCTTCAATTTAGGGTAAAAAAAGAGTTAGTGTGTTTGTCAGCGGTAGTTGAAGTAAATTGTTATCTGTTATCTGTGTACTTATCTATGTGCCTGTCACAGGTGTCAGAAGGGCATTGTTATCTCTGAAATTATCTAAGTATAGAAAGATTTGCAAAGTAGAGGAGTGGCTTAGCTAGAAGGAGCCAGGTTAAAACCAGATTTAAGCACTGCCCTATATAGCTTCTGCCAGGAACAGACAGAACACCAGGAGGAAGGATCTACTGGTATAACTAAAACTTCTCTGCTGGGACTAAGAACTAGAAATCTTGTACTGGGACCTTCGATTTAATGTAAAAAAGAGTTAGTGTGTTTGTCAGAGGTAGTTGAAGTAAATTGTTATCTGTTATCTGTGTTATCCGTGTACTTATCTAGGTGCTTGTCACAGGTGTCAGAAGGAATTGTTATCTCTGAAATTAACTAAGTGTAGAAAGATTTGCAAAGTAGGGGAATAACTTAGCCAGAAGGAGCCAGGTTAAAGTCAGATTTAAGCACTGCCCTAGCTAGCTTCTGCCAGAGAACAGGCGTAACACCAGGAGGAAGGAGCTACTGGTATAACTAAAACTTCTACTGGGACTAAGAACTATACATCTTGTACTTGGACCTTCGATTTAATGTAAAAAAAGAGTTAGTGTGTTTGTCAGAGGTAGTTGAAGTAAATTGTTATCTGTTATCTGTGAACTTATCTAGGTGCCTGTCACAGCTGTCAGAAGGGCCTTGTTATCTCTGAAATTAACTAAGTGTAGAAAGATTTGCAAAGTAGGGGAGTAAGCTTAGCTAGAAGGAGCCAGGCTAAAACCAGATTTAAGCACTGCCCTATATTGCTTCTGCCAGACAACAGACAGAACTCCAGGAGGAAGGATCTACTGGTATAACTAAAACTTCTCTGCTGGGACTAATGTGATCGCAAATTCTCTCACTGTATTACCTGAGCAACCACTCCCGTCGTCACGGGGCAAAAACCACACCACTAGGTTTTGTCTTAGCGATGCTTTATTTGATCAAATCTTACACATGCAGGTGGGACTTCTACAACGGAGAAGTTCTCCGATTACAATTTACAGCAGCTTTTTATAAGCTAGATTTTGCACTCAGTATCTTGAAAAATACCAGCATTTCAGTATAAGCAATCATAAGACAGCATAACAAGTTTTCAGCAATGTAACAGAAAAAACACACTGATATGCATGAGGTATTTTTCCACCGCATATTTTATTTCTTTCCCATTACTGCTTGATACATATGCCAGGGTCAAGCTGACCTGAGAAGAGACAATGAGTTTCACTCACACCATAGCAGCGATACAGATTGCCTTCAATGCCACTACGTGCTGTTATTTTTATATTTTGCCCAGGCATGCGCTTATCTTTATATTTTATCCAAGCCTGTTATTCAGGCTGGTAAAACCAGTTCTGCTCAGTTTTATCTAGCTTTCTGTTTTTACAAATGTACCTCAAGTAACCTCAGTACAAATTCTATAACCCTTAAAAAGACAACATGAACTCAGAAATTTCTACTACATTCATTATGACTTTGTTACAGCATGGCTTTCAAAGCAAGCATAACTTCAAGGCATATAATAGCATATAATAGCAAATATAGCTTTAGGATATATAAAAAAAGGCATACATAAAAATTCCCTCACACTAAGAACTATAAATCTTGTACTGGGACCTTGATTTAATGTAAAAAAACAGTTAGTGTGTTTGTCAGAGGTAGTTGAAGTAAATTGTTATCTGTTATCTGTGTTATCCGTGTACTTATCTATGTGCTTATCATAGGTGTCAGAAGGAATTGTTAGCTATGAAATTAACTAAGTGTAGAAAGATTTGCAAAGTAGGGGAGTAGCTAGCTAGAAGGAGCCAGGTTAAAACCAGACTTAAGTACTGCCTATATAGCTTCTGCCGAGAACAGACAGAACACCAGGAGGAAGAAGCTACTGCTATAACTAAAACTTCTCAACTGGGACTAAGAACTAAAAATCTTGTACTGGGACCGTCAATTTGGGGTAAAAAAGAGTTAGTGTGTTTGTCAGAGGTAGTTGAAGTAAATTGTTATCTGTTATCTGTGTACTTATCTATGTGCCTGTCACAGGTGTCAGAAGGAATTGTTATCTGTGAAATTAACTAAGTGAAGAAAGATTTGCAAAGTAGGGGAGTGACTTAGCCAGAAGGAGCCAGGTTAAAGCCAGATATAAGCACTGCCCTAGATAGCTTCTGTCAGAGATCAGACAGAACACCAGGAGGAAGGATCTACTGGTATAAGTAAAACGTCTCTGCTGGAACTAAGAACTAGAAATCTTGTACTAGAACCTTCAATTTAGGGTAGAAAAATAGAGTTAATGTGTTTGTCAGAGGAGTTGAAGTAAATTGTTATCTGTGTTATCTGTGTACTTATCTAGGTGCTTATCACAGGTGTCAGAAAGGAATTGCTATCTGTGAAATTAACGAAGTGTAGAAAGATTTCAAAGTAGGGGAGTGGCTTAGCTAGAAGGAGCCAGGTTAAAACCAGATTTAAGCACTGCCCTAGATAGCTTCTGCCAGGAACAGACATAACAACAGGAGGAAAGATCTACTGGTATAACTAAAACTTCTCTGCTGGAACTAAGAACTAGAAATCTTGCACTGGGACCTTCAATTTAGGGTAAAAAAAGAGTTAGTGTGTTGGTCAGAGGTAGTTGAATAAATTGTTATCTGTTATTTGTGTTATCTGTGTACTTATCTATGTGCTTGTCACAGGTGTCAGAAGGAAATTGTTATCTGTGAAATTAACTAAGTGTAGAAAGATTAGCAAAGTAGAGGTGGCTTAGCTAGAAGGAGCCAGGTTAAAACCAGATTTAAGCACTGCCTATATAGCTTCTGCCAGAGATCAGACAGAACAACAGGAGGAAGGATCTACTGGTATAACTAAAACTTCTCTGATGGGACTAAGAACTAGAAATCTTGTACTGGGACTTTCAATTTAGGGTAAAATGAAGAGTTAGTGTGTTTGTCAGAAGTGGTTGAAGTAAATTGTTATCTGTGTTATCTGTGAACTTATCTAGGTGCTTGTCACAGGTGTCGAAGGAATTGTTATCTGTGAAATTAACTAAGTGTAGAAATATTTGCAAAGTAGGGAAGTGGCTTAGCGGAAGGAGTCAGTTAAAACTAGATTTAAGCACTGCCCTAGATAGCTTCTACCAGAGAACAGACGTAACACCAAGAGTAAGGAGCTACTGGTATAACTAAAACTTGTCTACTTGGACTAAAACTATAAATCTTGTACTGGGACCTTTGATTTAATGTAAAAAAAAGAGTTAGTGTATTTGTCAGAGGTAGTTGAAGTAAATTGTTATCTGTTTTCTGTGTACTTATCTATGTGCTTGTCACAGGTGTCAGAAGGGCATTGTTATCTCTGAAATTAACTAAGAGTAGAAATATTTGCAAAGCAGGGTGAGTGCCTTAGCCAGAAGGAGCCAGGTTATAACCAGATTTCAGCACTGCCCTATATAGCTTCTGCCAGAACAGACAGAACACCAGGAGGAAGGATGTACTGGTATAACTAAAACTTCTCTGCTGGGAATAAGAACTATAAATCTTGTACTGGGACCTTGATTTAATTTAAAAAAAGAGTTAGTGTGTTTGTCAGAGGTAGTTGAAGTAAATTGTTATCTGTTATCTGTGTACTTATCTAGGTGCTTGTCATAGGTGTCAGAAGGAATTGTTAGCTGTGAAATTAACTAAGTGTAGAAAGTTTTGCAAAGTAGGGGGTGGCTTAGCTAGAAGGAGCCAGTTTAAAACCAGATTTAAGCACTGCCTAGATGGCTTCCTGCCAGGGAACAGGCAGAACTCCAAGAGGAAGAAGCTACTGGCATAACTAGAACTTCTCTACTGGGACTAAGAACTAGAAATCTTGTACTAGGACCTTCAAATTAGGGTAAAATAAAAAGTCAGTCTGTCAGAGGTAGTTGAAGTAAATTATGATCTGCTATCTGTGTACTTATCTAGGTGCTTGTCACAGGTGTCAGAAGGAATTGTTATCTCTGAAATTCACTAAGTGTAGAAAGATTTGCAAAGTAGGGGGAGACCTTAGCCAGAAGGAGCCAGGTTAAAGCCAGATTTAAGCACTGCCCTAGATAGCTTCTGCCAGAGAACAGACGTTTCACCAGGAGGAAGGAGGTACTGGTATATCTAAAACTTCTCTGCTGGGACTAAGAACTAGAAATCTTGTACTGGGACATTCGATTTAATGTAAAAAAAAGAGTTAGTGTGTTTGTCAGAGGTAGTTGAAGTAAATTGTTATCTGTTATCTGTGTTATCTGTGTACTTATCTACGTGATTGTCATAGGTGGGATAAGAAGGGATCACAGATCTCCAGGTAGAAGGTCACCTGGGGCCAGTGACCATCACATGGTATGGTTCAATTTGGCTACTACATCTAAATCATCCCATTCCAAGGCAAAAATATGGGACTTCAGAGGAGCTGACTTGATAAGATGGCCAACAGAGTTAAGCTAGCCCTGGCAAAAAGAAACACAGGTGAGGAGGTACAGGCAAAGTGGGCAAGCATTAAGGATACAATACTTGAAGCAACATCCCATTGTGTTAGACAGAAAGGAAGTGCAAAAAGAAGGAAACCACTTTGGTTCTCAAATACAGTAACAGAAAGGTCAGAGCCAAAAGGCTGGCCTTCAGAAAATATAAGGGAACACAGCGGGATGAAGATAAGGGGCATACCAAACTGCCCTAAGGGAAGCAGGTAAGGCAGTAAGGCAGGCAAAGTCCCAAACTGAGGAAACACTAGCACAAACAGTAAAGAAGGTGACAAGACTTTCTATAGATACATTAGTGAAAGGAGAAAGTCCAGAGAAGTGTGCTAAGCTTAATGGAGAAAGGGAGCATGTGAGGAGGAGGACCCTGTAAAGGCATCTATCCTAAATAGATACTTTGCTCAGTATTCACTGAAGAGAAGGTAGGGCAGGGCCCACAGCTCAGCATCATGGACACAGGGGAGGGAGGTGAGCACCATCCCTTCACAAAAGAAAGGGTCCTACAAGAGCTTGCTAAGCTCAGGGTGGATAAGGCAATGGGACCTGATGGCATACATCCCAGGGTACTTAAGGAGCTAAAGGAGGAACTAGCAGAGCCATTAGCAGAATTGTTTAGTGAGTCTCTGAGCACAGGAGAGGTCCCAGAAGACTGGAGAAGGGCTCATGTGATCCCACTCCACAAGAGTGGTAGCAGGGAGGAGGCGGGGAACTACAGACCGTCAGTCTTACCTCAGTAGTGGGCAAGATTATGGAAGCACTCCTTAAGGAAAGGATAGTGCAACACCTGGAATCCATAGGGCACAGGATCCAAGACAGCATGGGTTTACAAAGGAAGGTCCTGTCAAACTAATCTCATAGATTTCTTTGACTGGGTAACCAGAGTGGTGGACCAAGGGGAGCAGTTGATGTCGCCTACCTTGACTTCAGCAAAGCTTTGACACTGTTCCACATAGAAGATTGATAAATAAGCTAGGTAGGCTCGGGGTGGGTCAGAAGTTGGTCAACTGGGTGGCAAACTGGTTGACTGGCAGAAAACAGAGAGTGGTGGTAAATGGTATACAGTCAGAAGAGATGCAAGTCACAAGTGGAGTACCTCAGGGATCAGTCCTGGGGCCAGTCCTATTCAACATCTTCATTAGTGACCTAGCAGATGGACTAGAGGGTAGGCTTGTCTGTTTGCAGATGACACCAAGATCTGCAACAGAGTAGATGATCCAGATGGGGTGGGCAGAATGAGAAGAGATCTGGATAAACTAGCAGAATGGTCAGAAAAGTGGCAACTGGGATTTAATGCAAAGAAGTGCAAAATCATGCACATAGGGAAGAGAAACCCTGAAGCCACTTATAGGCTGGGAGGGAGTTGCTAGCAGTCACAAAGGAAGAAAGAGACTTGGGCGTCCATCATCACTGATGACCTGAAATCATCAAGCAGACCTCTAAAGCAGTAGGTAAGGCTAGGGGTGTTAGGGTGTATTAGTAGGGTATCACAAGTCGTAAGAGGGAGGTAATAATCCCTCTGTACAAGACATTGGTTAGGCCCCATCTGGAGTACTGCGTGCAGTATTGGAGGCCACACCTTCACAAGGACATTAACCAAATTGAGGCAGTCCAGAGAAGGGCAACCAAAATGGTGCAGGGACTGCATCAGAAGACATATGAGGACAGATTAACGGAGCTCAATATGTATACCCTTGAGCAAAGGAGGGAGAGAGGTGATATGATCGAGACATTTAAACACCTTAAGGGCATAAACAAGGTGAAAGAGTCTAACATGTTTAAATATAAGAAAAATAGCAGGACAAGAGGACACAGCATGAGATTAGAGGGAGGCGATTAAGGGGAATGTGAGGAAATTCTTTTTCACAGAAAGGGTGGTAGATGCATGGAATGGCTTACCACAAGAAGAGTGGCTATGAATACAGTGCAGGGCTTCAAACAGGCATGGGATAGGCATAAGGGAGCAATACAAATGGCTATGAATAGATAGGTCACTGACATAGCAAAGGCCGATGGCACATTTATAAGGTAGAAAAGAAATGGGCAGACTGGATGGGCTCTTAGGTCCTTATCTGCCAATCACTTCTATGTTTCTGTGTTTCTATGTTAGGTGTCAGAAGGGAATTGTAAGCAGTGAAATTAACTAAGTGTAGAAAGATTTGCAAAGTAGGCGGAGTGGCTTAGCTAGAAGGAGCCAGGTTAAAACCAGATTTAAACACTGCCCTTGAGAGCGTCTTCCAGAGAACAGGCAGAACACCAGGAGGAAAGAGCTACTGGTATAACTAAAACTTCTTTACTGGGACTAAGAACTAGAAATCTTGTACTGGGACCTTCAATTTAGGGAAAAATAAAGAGTTAGTTTCTTTGTCAGAGGTAGTTGAAGTAAATTGTTATCTGTTATCTGTGAACTTATCTAGGTGCTTGTCACAGGTGTCAGAAGGAATTGTTATCCGGGAAATTAACTAAGTGTAGAAATATTTGAAAAGTAGGGGAAGTGGCTTAGACTGAAGGAGCCAGGTTAAACCAGATTTAAGCACGGCCCTAGATAGCTTCTACCAGAGAACAGACGTAACATGAGGAGGAAGGAGCTACTGGTATAACTAAAACTTCTCTACTGGGTCTAACAACTTAAATCTTCTTCTGGGACCTTTGACTTAATGTAAAAAGAAGAGTGTGTTTGTCAGAGGTAGTTGAAGAAAATTGTTATCTGTTATCTGTGTTATCTAAGTACTTATCTCGGTGCTTGTCACAGGTGTCAGAAGGGCATTGTTATCTCTGAAATTAACAAAGTGTAGAAAGATTTGCAAAGTAGGGGAGTGGCTTAGCTAGAAGGAGCCAGGTTAAAACCAGATTTAAGCACTGCCCTTGATAGCTTCTGCCAGAGAACAGACAGAACACCAGGAGGAAGGATCTACTGGTATAACTAAAACTCTCTGCTGGGACTAAGAACTATAAATCTTGTACTCTGACCTTCGATTTAATGAAAAAAAAGAGTTAGTGTGTTTGTCAGAGGTAGTTGAAGTAAATTGTTATCTGTTATCTGTGTTATCTGTGTACTTTTCTAGGTGCTTGTCAAAGGTGTTAGAAGGAATTGTTAAGCTGTTAAATTAACTAAGTGTGAAAGATTTGCAAAGTAGGGGAGTGGATTAGCTAGAAGGAGCCAGGGTAAAACCAGATTTAAGCACTGCCCTAGACAGTTTCTGCCAGAGAACACACAGAACACCAGGAGGAAGAAGCTACTGGTACAACGAAAACTTCTCTACTGGGACTAAGAACTAGAAATCTTGTATTAGGACCTTCAATTTAGGGTAAAATAAAAGAGTTAGTCTGTTTGTCGAAGTAGTTGAAGTAAATTATTATCTATTATCTGTGTACTTATCTATGTGCCTGTCACTGGTGTCAGAAGGAATTGTTATCTCTGAAATTAACTAAGGGTGAAAATTTGCAAAGTCGGGTAGTGGCTTAGCTAGAAGGAGCCTGGTGAAAACCAGATTTAAGCACTGCCCTAGATAGCTTCTCCCAGAGAACAGACAGAACACCAGGAGGAAGGATCTACTGGTATAATTCAACACTTCTCTGCAGGGACTAAGAACCAGAAACTTTGTACTGCGACCTACAATTTATTGTAAAAAGAGTTAGTGTGTTTGTCAGAGGTAGTTGAAGTAATGTTATCTGTTATCTGTGTACTTATCTAGGTGCTTGTCACAGGTGTCAGAAGGAATTGCTATCTGTGAAATTAGCTAAGTGTAGAAATATTTGCAAAGTAAGGGAGTGGATCAGCCAGAAGGAGATATGTTAATACCAGATTTAAGATTCACTATATAACTTCTGCCAGAGAACAGACAGAACAACAGGAGGAAGAAGCTACTGGTATAACTAAAACTTCTCAACTGGGACTAAGAACTAGAAATCTTGTACTGGGACCTTCAATTTAGGGTAAAAAAAAGTTAGTGTGTTTGCTAGAGGTAGTTGAAGTAAATTGTTATCTGTGTACTTATCTAGGTGCTTGTCACAGGTGTCAGAAGGAATTGTTATCTGTGAAATTAACTAAGTGTAGAAAGATTTTCAAAGTACGGGAAGTGGCATAGCCTGAAGGAGCCAGGTTAAAACCAGATTTAAGCACTGCCCTGTATAGCTTCTACCTGAGAACAGACGTAACACCGGAGGAAGGAGCTACAGGTATCACTAAAACTTGTCTACTGGGACTAAAAACTATAAATCTTGTACTGGGACCTTTGATTTAATGTAAAAAAAAAAAGAGTTAGTGTGTTTGTCAGAGGTAGTTGAAGTAAATTGTTATCAGTTTTTCTGTATCTTATCTATGTGCTTGTCACAGGTGTCAGAAGAGGCATTGTTATTCTGAAATTAACTAAGTGTAGAAATATTTGCAAAGTAAGGGAGTGCCTTAGCTAGAAGGAGCCAGGTTAAAACCAGATTTAAGCACTGCCTATATATCTTCTGCCAGAGAATGGACAGAACACCAGGAGGAAGGATCTACTGGTATAACTAAAACTTCTCTGCTGGGACTGAGAACTATAGATCTTGTACTGGGACCTTCGATTTAATGTAAAAAAAGAGTTAGTGTGTTTGTCAGAGGTAGTTGAAGTAAATTGTTATCTGTTATCTGTGTTATCTGTGTACTTATCTCGGTGCTTGTCATAGGTGTCAGAAGGAATTATCTCTGAAATTAACTACGGGTAGAAAGATTTGTAAAGTAGGGAGATGGCTTGGCTAGAAGCAGCCAGGTTAAAACCAGATTTAAGAACTGCCCTAGATAACTTCTGCCAGAGAACAGGCGTAACATCGGGAGGAAGGAGCTACTGGTATAACAAAACTTCTACTGGGACTAAGAACTAGAAGTCTTGTACTAGGACCTTCAATTCATGGCAAAAAAAAGAGTTAGTCTGTTTCTCAGAGGTAGTTGAAGTAAATTATTATCTCTTATCTGTGTACTTATCTAGGTGCTTGTCACAGGTGTCAGAAGGAATTGTTAACTCTGAAATTAACTAAGGGTAGAAAGATTTGCAAAGTAGGGAGTGGCTAATCTAGAAGGAGCCAGGTTTAAACCAGATTTAAGCAATGCCCTAGATAGCTTCTGCCAGAGAACAGACAGAACACCAGGAGGAAGAATCTACTGGTATAACTAAAACTTCTCTGCAGGGACTAAGAACTAGAAATCTTGTACTGGGACCTTCAATTTATTGTAAAAAAAGAGTTAGTGTGTTTGTCAGAGGTAGTTGAAGTAAATTGATATCTTTTATCTGTGTTATCTGTGTACTTATCTCGGTGCTTGTCACAGGTGTCAGAAGGAATTGTTATCTTTGTAATTAACTAAGTGTAGAAAGGTTTGCAAAGTAGGGGAAGCTTAGCTAGAAGGAGCCAGGTTAAAACCAGATTTAAGCACTGCCCTTGAGAGCGTCTGCCAGAGAACAGGCAGAACACCAGGAGGAAAGAGCTACTGGTTTAACTAAGACTTCTTTACTGGGACTAAGAACTAGAAATCTTGAACTGGGACCTTCAATTTAGGGAAAAATAAAGAGTTAGTTTGTCATAGGTAGTTGAAGTAAATTGTTATCTGTTATCCGTGTACTTATTTAGGTGCTTGTCACAGGTGTCAGAAGGAATAGTTATCTGTAAAATTAACTAAGTGTAGAAAGATTTGCAAAGTAGGGGGAGTACTTAACCAGAAGGAGCCAGGTTAAAACCAGAATCAAGCACTGCCCTAGATAGCTTCTGACACAGAACAGACGTAACACCAGGAGGAGGAGCTACTGGTATAACTAAAACTTCTCTACTGGGACTAAGAACTATAAATCTTGTACTGGGACCTTCGATTTAATGTAAAAAAGAGTTAGTCTGTTTGTCAGAGTGTAGTTGAAGTAAATTATTTTCTGTTATCTGTGTACTTATCTATGTGCCTGTCACAGGTGTCTGAAGGCGGTTGTTATCTCTGAAATTAACTAAGGGTAGAAAGATTTGCAAGTAGGGGGACTGGCTTAGCTAGAAGGAGCCAGGTTAAAACCAGATTTAAGCACTGCCCTAGATAGCTTCTACAAATGAACAGACGTAACACCAGGAGGAAGGAGCTACTGGTATAAGTAAAACTTCTCTGCTGGGACTAAGAACTATAAACATTGTACTTGGACTTTCAATTTATGGTAAAAATGAAGAGTTAGTGTGTTTGTCAGAAGTAGTTGAAGTAAATTGTTATCTGTGTTATCTGTGTACTTATCTAAGTGCTTGTCACAGGTGTCAGAAGGAATTGCTATCTGTGAAATTAACCAAGTGTAGTAAGATTTGCAAAGTAGAGAGAGTGGATAGCCAGAAGGAGCCAGGTTAAAACCAGATTTAAGCACTGCCCTATATAGCTCATGCCAGAGATCAGACAGAACTCCAGGAGGAAGAAGATACTGGTATAACTAAAACTTCTCTACTGGGACTAAGAACTATAAATCTTTACTGGGACCTTTGATTTAATGTAAAAAGAGTTAGTGTGTTTCTCAGTGCTAGTTGAAGTAAATTGTTATCTGTTTTCTGTGTACTTATCTATGTGCCTATCACAGGTGTCAGAAGGATGTTAACTCTGAAAGTAACTAAGTGTAGAAAGATTTTCAAAGTAGGGGGACTGGCAAAGCTAGAAACAGCCCTGTTAAAACCAGATTTAAGCACTGCCTAGATATCTTCTGCCAGAGAACAGACAGAACACCTGGAGGAAGCTTCACTGGTATAAATCGAACTACTCTGCACGGACTAAGAACTAGAAATCGTGACTGGGACCTTCAATTTATTGAAAAAAGAGTTAGTGTGTTTGTCAGAGGAAGTTGAAGTGAATTGTTATCTGTTATCTCTAGTTATCTGTGTACTTATCTAGGTGCATGTCACAAGTGTCAGAAGGAATTGTTATCTGTGAAATTAACTAAGTGGAGAAATATTTGCAATGTAAGGTGTGACTTAGCCAGAAGGATCCAGGTTAAAACCAGATTTAAGCACTGCCTTAGATAGCTTCTGCCAGAGAACAGACGTAACACCAGGAGGAAGGAGCTACTGGTATAACTAAAACTCTCTACTGGGAATAAGAACTAGAAATCTTGTACTGGGACTTTCAATTTATGCTAAAAAGAGTTAGTGTGTTTGTCAGAGGTAGTTGAAGTAAGTTGTTATCTGTTGTCTGTGTACTTATCTAGGTGCTTGTCACAGGTATCAGAAGAGAATTGTTATCTGTGAAATTAACTAAGTGTAGAAATATTTGCAAAGTAGGGGGTGACTTAGCCATAAGGAGCCAGGATAAAACCAGATTTAATCACTGCCCTAGATAGCTTCTGCCAGAGAACAGACGTAACACCAGGAGGAAGGAGCTACTGGTATAACTAAATCTTCTCTTCTGGGACTAAGAACTATAAATCTTGTACTGGGACCTTCGATTTAATGTAAAAAAAGAGTTAGTGTGTTTGTCAGAGGTAGTTGAAGTAAATTGTTATCTGTTATCTGTGTACTTATCTACGTGCCTGTCACAAGTGTCAGAAGGGATTTGTTATCTCTGAAATTAACTAAGTGTAGAAAGATTTGCATAGCAGGGGAGTGGCTTAGCTAGAAGGAGCCAGGTTAAAACCAGATTTAAGCACTGCCTAGATATCTTCTGCAGGAGAACAGACAGAACACCAGGAGGAAGCTTCTACTGGTATAACTCAAACTACTCTGCAGGGACTAAGAACTAGAAATCTTGTACTGGGACCTTCAATTTATAGTAAAAAAAGAGTTAGTGTGTTTGTCAGAGGTAGTTGAAGTAAATTGTTATCTGTTATCTGTGTTATCTGTGTACTTATCTAGGTGCTTGTCACTGGTGTCAGAAGGAAATTGTTATCTGTGAAATTAACTAAGTGTAGAAAGATTTGCAAAGTAGAGTAGTGGCTTAGCTTGTTTGAGCCATATTAAAACCAGATTTAAGCACTGCCCACATAGCTTCTGCCAGAGAACAGACGGAACACCAGGAGGAAGGATCTACTGGTATAACTAAAACTTCTCTTCAGAGACTAAGAACTAGAAATCTTGTACTGGGACCTTCAATTTATTGTAAAAAAGAGTTAGTGTGTTTGTCAGAGGTAGTTGAAGTAAATTGTTATCTGTTATTTGTTTTATCTGTGTACTTATCTAGGTGCTCACACAGTTGTCAGAAGGAAATTGTTATCTGTGTAATTAACTAAGTGTAGAAAGATTTGCAAAGTAGGGGAGTGGCTTAGCTAGAAGGATCCAGTTTAAAACCAGATTTAAGCACTGCCTTGAGAGCATTTGCAGAGAACAGGCAGAACACCAGGAGGAAAGAGCTACTGGTATAACTAAAACTTCTTTACTGGGACTAAGAACTAGAAATCTTGTACTGGGACCTTCAATTTATTGTAAAAAAAGAGTTAGTGTGTTTGTCAGAGCTAGTTGAAGTAAATTGTTATCTGTTATCTGTGTTACCTGTGTACTTATCTAGGTGCTATCACAGTTGTCAGAAGAAATTGTTATCTGTGTAATTAACTAAGTGTAGAAATATTTGCAAAGTAAGGGAGTGACTTAGCCAGAAGCACAGCCAGGTTAAAACCAGATTTAAGCACTGCGCTAGATAGCTTCTGCCAGAGAACAGACGTAACACCAGGAGGAAGGAGCTACTGGTATAACTAAAGTTTTCTACTGGGACTAAGAACTATAAATCTTGTACTGGGACCTTCGATTTAATGCAAAAAAGAGCTAGTGTGTGTTTGTCAGAGGTAGTTGAAGTAAATTGTTATCTGTTATCTGTGTACTTATCTATGTGCCTGTCACAGGTGTCAGAAGGAATTGTTATCTCTGAAATTAACTAAGTGTCGAAAGATTTGCAAAGTAGAGGAGTGCTTAGCCTGAAGGAGCCAGGTTAAAACCAGATTTAAGCACTGCCCTAGATAGTTTCTGCCAGAGATCAGACAGAACACCAGGAGGAAGGATCTACTGGTATAACTAAAACTTCTCTGGAGACTAAAAACTAGAAATCTTGTACTGGGACCTTCAATTTAGGATAAAAATAAAAGATAGTGTGTTTGTAGAGGCAGTTGAAGTAATTTGTTATCTGTTATTTGTGTACTTATCTAGGTGCTTGTCACAGGTGTCAGAAGGAATTGTTATCTGTGAAATTAACTAAGTGTGGAAAGATTTGCAAAGTAGGGGAGTATCTTAGCCTGAGGGCCAGGTTAAAACCAGATTTAAGCACTGCCCTGGATAGCTTCTGCCAGAGAACAGACAGAACACCAGGAGGAAGGATCTACTGGTATAACTAAAACTTCTCTGCTGGGACTAAGAACTATAAATCATGTACTGTGACATTCGATTTAATGTAAAAAAAGAGTTAGTGTGTTTGTCAGAGGTAGTTGAAGTAAATTGTTATCTGTTATCTGTGTTATCTGTGTACTTTTCTAGGTGCTTGTCAAAGGTGTTAGAAGGGAATTGTTAGCTGTTAAATTAACTAAGTGTAGAAAGCTTTTGCAAAGTAGGGGTGGATTAGCTAGAAGGAGCCAGGGTAAAACCAGATTTAAGCACTGCCTAGATAGTTTCTGCCAGAGAACAGACAGACATTAGGAGGAAGAAACTACTGGTAGCAACGAAACTTCTCTTACTGGGACTAAGAACTAGAAATCTTCTACTAGGACCTCTCAATTTAGGTAAAATAAAAGAGTTAGTCTGTTTGTCAGAAGTAGTTGAAGTAAATATTATCTATTATCTGTGTACTTATCTATGTGCCTGTCACTGGTGTCAGAAGGAATGTATCTCTGAAACTAACCCAAGGGTAGAAACGATTTGCAAAAGTTTGGGTAGTGGCTTAGCTAGAAGGAGCCTGGTGAAACCAGATTTAAGCACGCCCTAGATAGCTTCTCCCAGAGAACAGACAGAACACCAGGAGGAAGGATCTACTGGTATAACTAAAACTTCTCTGCAGGACTAAGAACTAGAAATCTTGTACTGGGACCAACAATTTATTGTAAAAAAAAGTTAGTGTGTTTGTCAGGGTAGTTGAAGTAAATTGTTATCTGTTATCCGTGTAATCTGTGAACTTATCTAGGTGCTTGTCACAGGTGTCAGAAGGAATTATCTTTGTAATTAAGTGTGGAAAGGTTTGCAAAGTAGGGGTGAGCTAGCTAGAAGGAGCCAGGTTAAAAACCAGATTTAAGCACTGCACTTGAGGCGTCTCCCAGAGAACAGGCAGAACACCTGGAGGAAAGAGCTACTGGTATAACTAAAACTTCTTTACTGGGACTAAGAACTAGAAATCTTGTACTGGGACCTTCAATTTAGGAAAAAATAAAGAGTTTGTTTTTCAGAGGTAGTTGAAGTAAATTGTTATCTGTTATCTGTGTACTTATCTCAGGTGCTTGTCACAGGTGTCAGAAGGAATTGCTATCTGTGAAATTAGCTATGTATGAAATATTTGCAAAATAGGGGAGTGGATCAGCCAGGAAGGAGCCATGTTAATACCAGATTTAAGCACTGCCCTATAGCTTCTGCCGAAGAACAGACAGGTAACAGGGGAGGAAGAAGCTACTGGTATAACTAAAACTTCTCAACTGGGACTAAGAACTAGAAATCTTGTACTGGGACCTTCAAATTAGGGTAAAAAAGTATTAGTGTGTTTGTTAGAGGTAGTTGAAGTAAATTGTTATCTGTTATCTGTGTACTTATGTAGGTGCTTGTCACAGGTGTCAGAAGGAATTGGTATCTGTGAAATTAACTAAGTGTAGAAAGATTTGCAAAGTAGGGAAGTGGCTTAGCCTGAAGGAGCCAAGTTAAAAACCAGATTTAAAAGCTACTGCCTGGATAGCTTCTACCGGAGAACAGGCGTAACTACCCGGGAGGAAGGAATAATGGTATCACTAAAACTTGTCTACTGGGACTAAAAACTATAAATTTTGTACTAGGACCTTTGATTTAATGTAAAAAAAAGAGTTAGTGTCTTTGTCAGAAGGTAGTTGAAGTAAATTGTTATCTGTTTTCTGTGTACTTATCTATGTAATAGCATCGCAGGTGTCAGAAGAGGCATTGTTATCTCTCGAAATTAACTAAGTGAAGAAATATTTGCAAAGTAGGGAGTGCCTTAGCTAGAAGGAGCCAGGTTAAAACCAGATTTAAGCACTGCCTATATATCTTCTGCCAGAGAATGGACAGAACACCAGGAGGAAGGATCTACTAGGTATAACTCAAACTTCTCTGCTGGGACTAAGAACTATAGATCTTGCACTGTGACCTTCGATTTAATGTAAAAAAGAGTTAGTGTGTTTGTCAGAGATAGTTGAAGCTAAATTTTTATCTGTTATCTGTGTTATCTGTGTACTTATCTAGGTGCTTGTCATAGGTGTCAGGAAGGATGTTATCTCTGAAATTAACTAAGAGTATAAAGATTTGTAAAGTAGGGGAGTGGCTTGGCTAGAAACATGCAGTTAAAACCAGATTTAAGAACTGCCTAGATAGCTTCTGCCAGAGAACAGACGTAACACCAGGAGGAAGAAGCTACTGGTATAACTAAAACTTCTACTGGGACTAAGAACTAGAAGTCTTGAACTAGGACTTCAATTTATGGTAAAATAAAAGAAGTTAGTCTGTTTGTCAGAGGTAGTTGAAGTAAATTATTATCTCTTATCTGTACTTATCTAGGTGCTTGTCAAAGGTGTCAGAAGGAGTGTTATCTCTGGAAATTAACTAAGGGTAGAAAAGATTTGCAAAGTAGGGGGTGAAAACATCTAGAAGGGAGCCAGGTTTTAAACCAGATTAGCACTGCCCTAGATAGCTTCTGTGAAGACAGACAGAACACCAGGAGGAAGGATCTACTGGTATAACAAAACTTCTCTTTGAGGGACTAAGAACTAGAAATTGTGTACTGGGACCTTCAATTTATTGTAAAAAAGAGTTAGTGTGTTTATCCAGGAGGTAGTTGAGTAAATTGATATCTGTTATCTATTATTATCCTATGTACTTATCTTAATTGCTTGTCACAGGTGTCAGAAGGAATTGTTATCTTTGTAATTAACTAAGTGTGAAAGGTTTGCAAAAGTAGGGGTGAAGCTAGCTAGAAGAACCAGGTTAAAACCAGATTTAAGCACTGCCCTTGAGAGCGTCTGCCAGAGAACAGGCAGAACACCAGGAGGAAAGAGCTACTGGTATAACTAGAAACTTCTTTACTGGGACCAAGGAACTAGAAATCTTGTACTAGGACCATCAATTTAGGGAAAAAATAAAGAGTTAGTGTGTTTATCAGAGGTAGTTGAAGTAAATTGTTATCTGTTAACTGTGTACGTTTCTAAATTGCTTATCACAGGTGTCAGAAGGAATTGTTATCTGTGAAATTAACTAAGTGTAGAAAGTTTTGCAAAAGTAGGGGAGTGACTTAGCCAGAAGGAGCCAGGTTAAAACCAGAATCAAGCACTGCCTAGATAAGCTTCTGCCAGAGAACAGACGTAACACCAGGAGGGCGGAGCTACTGGTATACTTCAAAAACTTCTCTACTGGGGCTAGAACTATAAATCTTGTACTGGGACCTTAGATTTAATGTAAAAAAAAGTTAATCTGTTTGTCAGAGGTAGTTGAAATAAATTCTTATCTGTGTTATCCATGTACTTATCTAAGTGCTTGTCTAAGGAGTGTCACAAGAAATTGCTATCTGTGAAATTAACTAAGTGTGAAATATTTGCAAGTAGAGGTGGCTTGTGAAGGAGCCATATTAATGAATTAAGCACTGCCTATACCAACACTGCCAAGAGAACAGACAAAACAACAGGAGGAAAGAAGCTACTGGCATACACTAAACTTCTCGCCTGACAGTAAGAACTAGAAATCTTGTACTGGCACCTTCAATTTAGGGTAAAAAGAGTTAGTGTGTTTGATAGAGAGAGTTGAAGTAAATCTGTTATCTGTGTACTTATCAAATTGATTTGTCTACAGGGTGTCAGAAGGGTATTGATGTGTGAAATTAACTAAGATGTGAAAGATTTGCAAAGTAGGAAGTGGCTTAGCCTGGGCAGGCCAGGTTAAAACCAGATTAAAGCAGGGTACTTTAGGTAGCTACAGAGAACAGAGCGTAACACCGGAGGAAGGGAGCTACTGGTATAACTAAAACTTGTCTACTGGGACCAAAACTATAAAATCTTGTACTGGGACCTTTGATTTAATGTAAAAAAAAAGAGTTAGTGTGTTTGTCAGAGAGGTAGTTGAAGTAAATTGTTATCTGTTTCTGTGTACTTATCTATATGACTTGTCACAGGTGTCAGAAAAGCATTATATCTCTGAAATAAACTAGATGTAGAAATATTTGCAAAGTAGAGGGGGTGCCTTAGCTAGAAGGAGCCAGGTTAAAACCAGATTTAACACTGCCTATATAGCTTCTGCAGAGAACAAACAGAACACAGGAGGAAGGATCTACTGGTAATAACTAAACTTCTCTGGGACTAAGAACTATAAATCTTTACTGGGACCTTCGATTTAATAAAAAAAATGGTTGAGTGTGTTTGTCAGAGCTGATTAAAGTAAATTGTTATCTGTTATCTGTGTTATCTATGTACTTATCCTTGGTGCTTGTCATGGGTGTCAGAGAATTGTTGGCTGTGAAATTAACTAAGTGTGAAAGATTTGCAAAGTAGGGGAGTGGCTTAGCTAGAAGGAGGCCAGGATACATGAATTCGGCTGCCTATATAGCTTCTTGGAAGACAGACAGAGCCTGGGAGGAAGAAGCTACTGGTATAACTAAAACTTCTCTACTGGTACTAAGACCTAGAAATCTTGTACAGGACAACTTCAATTTAGAGTAAAAATAAAGAGTTAGTCTGTTTGTCAGGGTAGATAAAATAAATTGATATTATCTCTATACTTATCTAAGTGTGTCACAGGGTCAGAGAATTATCTCTCAAATTCTCTAGTGTAAAGATTTGCAAAGCGGGGGTGACTTGCAGAGGAGCCAGGTTGACAGATTTAAGCACTGCCTAGATAGCTTCTGCCAGAACAGACGTAACAAGGAGGAAGAGTGCGCATATCTAAAACTTCTCTGCGAATAAGAACTATAAATCTTGTACTGGACCTTCAAATTAATGTAAAAGAGTTAGTGTTTTGTCAGAGGTATTGAGAAAATTATTATCTATTATCTGTGTACTTATCTATGTGCCTGTCATAGGTGTCTGAAGGGTGTTATCTGAAATTAACTAAGGAGTGAAAGATTTACCAAAGTAGAAGTAGCTTAGCTAGAAGGCCAGGTTAAAACCAGTTAGCACTGCCCTAGATAGCTTCTACAAATGAACAGACATAACACCAGGAGGAAGGCTACTGTACAAGTAAAACTACTCTGCTGGGACTAAGAACTATAAATATTGTACTGGACTTTCAATTTAGGGTAAAATGAAGGTTAAGTATACAAATAGTTGAAGTAAATTATTATCTGTATTATCTGTACTTATCAGTGCTTGTCACAGGTGTCAGAGAATTGTATCTGTGAAATTAACAAGTGTAGTAGATTTACAAAGTAGGGAGGTAGCAGCCAGGAAGGGCCAGGTTAAAACCAGATTTAAGCACTGCTATATAGCTCATGCCAGAGAACAGACAGAACAGGAAGACGATACTGGTATATAAACTTCTCTACGGGACTAGAACTAAAATCTTTTACTGGGACCTTTGATTTAATAAAAAAAAAGTTAGTGTGTTTGTCAGTGCTAATTGAAGTAAATTGTTATCTGTTTCTGTGTACTTATCTATGTGCCTATCACAGAAATCAGAGGGTATTAACTCAGAAAAAACTAAGTATAAAGAATTTTCAAAGTAGAGACTAACAGCTAAACAGCATTAAAACCAATTTAGCACTGCCTTGATATCTGCTGCGAGAGAACAGACAGGCACCAGGAGAAGCTTCACTGACAACTCAAACTATAGGACTAAGAGCGAAATCTTGTACTGGGACATTCAATTTTTTGAAAGTTAGTGTATTGTCGGTAGTTGAAGTAATTGTTATCTATTATCTCTGATCTGTACTTATCTAGGTGCATGTCACAAGTGTCAGAATGGAATTGTTATCTGTGAATTGTTTTGATAATTTTTTAATAAATTCTACTCTTTACAGACATTTTCTAAACTTATTAAAAAGCTGTAAAAACACAATTCAATGTCTGAAAGAAAATCCAGTACCATATAAACATGTAAGTGATAAAAATACATTTTTGAATATTTTTAACTTTAGTTAGCTGTATGGCTCATTTTTATGTTTGCTTGCACATGCACAAGAAACATGTTGTGGCAGCTTGCTGGAGAAGCAGGTTGTGGAGATGTAGCAGTGTTGTGGCCAATGCCGCTACTGCTTTTGGGGGCTTGTCTGTGTGTCACCAATAAAGGAGCATGCTGGCTATAACAGTAGTCTGCAAGTGTGACACCAACTTGAAATTTCGCTGCTGCAATGAGGGAGTGCCCCCTCATTGCAGGGCTTGCCTTGCCTAGTGTAACATTTCAATAAACATGGCAGTGGCTGTTGCCATCCACCTCTCACAGTCCCCAACAAGCTGACTTCAGGGGTGCACAATCCCCCTGTTGGCATGCCCCCTCCCCAGTTCATTTGCTGACAGGGGAGCACAATCCCTGTTGGCATATGTGCCCCTTTGCTGTGTTTTGTCTGCCGAGGGGGGTGCGCAATCCCTCTCGGCATCATCCCCCCCCAAACACAGATATACTTGCCAATGGGGGACCCAATCCCTGTCAGCTTCAGTGCCCTGTCCCCAATCTGCCAAGGGGGGTGCCCAATCCCCCTTGACATCATCCTCCCCCAAACACAGACACACTTGCCGACGGGGTGCCCAATCCCCCTGTTGGCATGTTTAACCCCTCCTTGTGTCTGCATTTTCTGCACCTGCCCCAACCCCATTGTGTGCCACAGTGGGAACCCACCCCAGTGTGGCTAACATGACCCCCTAACTCTTAGACCTGTAAAAAACAGAAAATGGTCTGTGTTGGGTTTTTTTTGTTTGTTTTCTTGAAATTTAAAGATTTTATTGAATTTCTAAAAGGAAGGGACATGTTGCGTATACATGAAAGGTAGTACACATGAATACATCGGTAGTAAACCAACATTAATCTTACCAAGTAAGTCAACTAAATCCCAGCCTCTGCCTCCCCCATTTCCCCCCTCCTAGCCCTCCCCACCCCCACCCCTTAGGAGTGTGCCTTAATTTATTAATAAAAGAGAAAGAGACCCTTCATCTCAATAATCAAAATACCTAAAATCTATGCATCCCATTAACCCTAAGTACAACTATGTTACAGCACTCCTATTTTAAATAGAAACACATATAATTTACCCTATTTTCTATTGAAACCTAACATGTTATTGAGAAAACTTGCAATTAGTCATTCAGAAATATCATTTAACCATTCACTATAAGAGATGGTTAACTGGTCCGTCCAATGTTTAAGAACAAGCTTTTTAACAATAATAGATATCAATGCTATGTGGAATCTGCGTTCTTTGACCCAGATACCTGAATACTTACCTAACAGACAGACATCAGTTGTGAAAAGGTCTTCCAACCCTAACCAGGGATCCAATTTGGATCGGATTTCCTGCCAAACAGGGGATACCTTTTTGCAATACCAGAATATATGTACTATGTTGCCTTCTGCTTTGCCACATCGAGTACAATTAGTGTCCGGTAACCTACCCAATTTGGCTAATCTAGTAGGTGTGTCATACATATTGTTCAGTATATGATATTGGGTAAGTCTGAATCTGTCTTGGGAATGGTATATGTAGCGATCTTTCCAGATCTGAGCCCAATCAAGATTCAAGTCTGGAAGTAAGGCACTCCAGAGTGGCAAGCCAGGGAGAGGATTGGAGCTGGCAGTAGTCAAAAGGAGGGCATATATTGTAGAAATGCAGTGTGGTTTCAAAGCGTAATCAGATACCTGAGCCAATAGGGGTCTAGCCCTTGATATTCTAGGCTTGAAACCAAAAAATGCACCTATAAAGTGTCTTAATTGGAACACCTTAAATATCTGGTTCCTTGGAATGTCAAATTTAGAGAGAATTTCAGGGGAAGAAAGAAGATTGTCCTGAGAAAATAGGCCTTCCACCCGTGCCTCCAGTAACTGAGGGAGCCATTGATTAGGAAGCCAGGAACTATCTATTTTAATATTGGGATTTACTAGAATTGGCTGCGCCATATCATATTTAAGGGGTATCTTGAAATGTGCACAGCACTGTGAAAGGACAAATAGAAAACAGTGGAAAGGTTTATGGCATTAGACCTTAAGAGACTATTCTCTATCTGGAGCCAAATAGGAGTATAAGTCATGTCCTTTTATGAAAGTCATCTCTCAACTTGGTTAAGTGACTTGCCCAGTAATAAAACAGAAAACTGGAAGGCGAAGACCCCCAAAGCCTTGGGCATACTAAGTTTGCAGAAGGCATGATGGGATATTTGCCCAATCAAATAAATCTAGAAATCATGGAATGTAATCATTTGAAAAGGGATATGGAAGCCACAAATTCAACAAGTTTAAGGGATAAAAGAAAAGGGCAAAACATTCATCTTAATAACACTTATCTGAGCCCATAGGGATAAGGGTAATTTCTGCTATCTCTGGAGATCCTGTTGAATGGTCACCACTAAATCATCCAGATTGAGTTTCTTGGTATAAGTGGGTCCCTAGTTAGGTATATGCGAGATATTTGATTGCCTGAGAGGGACCATTTAATGCCCAAATGAGCAAAATCCGATTTCACCATGTAGCTATTGAGGAAAAATTTCCATTTAGAAATATTCAATTTATAGTTAGATAACCTGCCATATTGGACAATGATTTCTAGCACATGCTCCAATGAAAGTACCGGCTGCTTCAGATGAAGAAGAATATCATCTGCATATACCAAGAGTGTTAAGTTCTGTTTAAGAATTGGGATACCTTTAATTTGAGGGGACTGTTTTATATGACGAAGGAGGGGTTCTAAGTAAAGATTAAAAAGGAAGGGTGAAAGGGGACAGCCCTGCCTGGTACCAGTAAATAATAGAAACCTAGCAGAGAAAAACCCCATTACAGTAGATCCTGGCCAAGGGAGAGGAATACACTGACTGAATCATTACAATAAAAGGGAGGAAGCCCAATTTCTTCAAGGTTATCCATAAAAATTTCCAGTACCTCTATCAAAAGCTTTCTCAGCATCTAGAAAATTAAAGCCATTGGAGACTGAGAAGCCTGGGCCACTTGAAAAATATGTGTGAGGGTTCTCAAATGGTCTACCAAGAGTCGACGGACACAAACCTTCTTGTTCCGGACTTAAGAGCTAGTCCATAAGGCCTTTATCCAAAGCGAAAGTACCTTGGCTAAAATTTTAATGTCACAATTAAAAGGAGATCAGCTGATAACTAGCTGGGTCTAAATGGGGCTTATCTGGTTTAAGTAAAGGATAATTATTGCCTCCAAAGGGGTTGGGTCCAATTTGTCGGCCCGTAAACATGTAATTATATAGATTAAGCAAGAGGATAGCTCTTTAGAAAATGTTTTATAAAATTCGAAGGAAACCCATCAGGACCGGGCACTTTATCCGAGCAAGGCTGTTGATGCCATTTGGTTTCATCATTAGTTATTAGGGAAACCAAAGAAGCCTGGGATATATCATCTAGGATGGGAAGATCCAGAGAATCCAGATAGGCCTCTATATCTTGGGGCAATATTTGGAGAGGGCATTTCCCATAAAGTGTTTTATAAAATACCTCAAAAACCTGGCGACCTCCACGGGTTCAGTTTTATAGAACCATCAAAGACCGAATGGAGGATTAGGCGGAACTCTCTAATTGGCGCAACATGAAGGCCATCAACCTTCTGGCCTTTTCGCCTTGGTCAACATATTTGGCCTGAGTCTTTAAAAGAGCATATTCCACTTTTTCCTTTATCAGGTCAGCGTATTCATTACACAACAACAGCACCTCTTCTGGGGTAGCCAGGGATGTAGTGGAGGCCAAGGCATTTTCTTTCTCTTTAATCTGAGTTAATAGAGATAGAGCCTTTGCCTCCCTAAACCTTTTCTTCCTAGAAGTTATCCTAATAAATTCTCCCCGGAGATAACATTTTAGGGTACACCAGAGAAGGTCACCTCTTGTTATAAAATCTCCATTATGTTCCATAAAGGTAGAAATAAGAGTTTTGATATGGGAAACCATGGAATTGTCCTTTAACACCTGTGTATTCAGTTTCCAGACTGTATCTCTCTGGGTGTGAGAATCCAGAGAGAGAGAGAGAACTAACCAGGAAACTGAATGGTCAGTTATGACTATGGGCTCAATACCAGATTGACAAAGACCAGGCATAAGGAACAGCTGATTAAAATATAATCTAATCGAGACCAAGATTGATGAATACTTGAGTAGAATGTATAGAGCTGCTGTGAAGGATTTGATGCGCCATGGGTCACAATAGCCCAACAAGCGCAATTAAATCCTTCAGTGCATTCTGTGATGGCAAAAGCGGTTTCAGTGGCCTATATGTCCTATCCAGGTCCTGGGTGGGTGGGATATTTCAATCCCCCCCTAAAATCAAAGGGGGAAGGTAAGTATGGTGCTATTTTGTTAGCCAGTTCCATTAAAAAATCTGGGTCCCCTCCCGCTGGGCCATATATCGAACTCAGAACCACTGAGCTACTAGTCAGAATCTCCTTAACTAAAACATATCTCCCCTTAGAGTCAGTAATGGTCGTCTCCATCTGAAAGGAGATATTTTTCTTAATTAGTATGGCTACCCCCTGACTCGAGGATGAGTCCCCAGCTACAAACACTTTAGAAATACCTTGTCTACATAGCCAGAGTGCTTCTGCACTTACCAAGTGCGTTTCTTGAAGCAGGATGATACCCGCATTCAGAAGGGCACAATGCTTAAGGATCTGGTATCTTTTTGAAACGTCTCTAGCTAATCTAACATTCCACGTAACAATTTTTGCAGGACTATAAGCCATATTTATCCCCCAAAAATGTCCAAAATAAGATTCCCAACCTCACACAAACCAATCCCATAAGGCACATTCCATCCCCAACCCCCCACCTAATCCCCCTGTAACAACATAGTTATACAATGTCAAAACCAATATATAAATGTAAAGTACAATATCCAGCACATTATTTATGTTTAGGAACAATATTTGACCAGTAGATATGGTATTTAGTCGAAGTACCAGCAATCCAGAAATCAATAAAACCCCTGCCTCCCCTCCCTAATAAATCCCCATAACTATTTACACTAGGCTCCTCATCCCAGAAAAGGTAAATGTCTATACTCATATAATATCATAACGATTAGCCAATCCCTGATGGCGATTTTTGTACCCATAATGCAAAAAAGACAAAGAAATTGACCTGTTGGCACTTGCGGCACCCATAACATAATAATTATCCTCTGAACTAAGGAACAACTAATGTAGAGAAAAGTAAAGAGAAGAAATACCAAAACGCCATCACCCCCCAAGCTGGTACGCTATGCCGCCTTCCTAAGCCTGCTCCAACCCGGAGCCCCTGCGCCCCCCTCATCCCTCTGTCCCTAAACACTGCTATATTAGGAGACATCTCCCAATTAAGGAAGGCCTAACAACCACGAGCCAGTCTGCCATAATTCCTGGCTGACCTGAGGAGAGTACCTTAAAGGGAACAAGAGGCACATGCGGTTCGTTCTCCTACTAAATCCTCCCTGATGTTATAATAACATAGCCTGTCCTCTGATCAAGACCTGTATAACTAAAAATAAAGACAGGCCTTGGTCAGAATTGCCCTGGCGAGAAAATATCAAGTCGCTTCAGGATCAGCATAACTAACTAGGGCCCATATTCAATGGCAAATAAAAATGCCTCTAGCCCTGATAATGCAATCCATAACACTTACCAATCCATGAGAAGTGGGAACCCACCCTCCAAATCAACAATAGTACCCAAGGTGACCGACCCGATCTTGCGACATTCATTGCCTGAGAATCTAATTGGGGGAAGGAAATAAGGGCACCCCACTCGGTCCTTGCGTATTTCCCCGCTAGGAAACCACCCTCAGCAAAAACCGGTTCCCCCTGTGAAACAAAAGGTCCCCCCAAGCCTTCCCAACCTGAGACCAGGAATCACCCCACGAACCCCACCGGGCTATATTAGGAGACCTCTCCCAATTAAGGAAGGCCTAACAACCTCAAGCCAGTCTGCCGTAATTCCTGTCTGAACCTGAGGAGAGTACCCTAATGGGAACGAGAGGCACAAGCAGTTCGTCCTCCTACTAAAACCTCCCTGATGGTAACAATAACGTAGCCTGTCCTCCAATCAAGACCTGTATGACTAAAAGTAAAAACAGGCCTTGGTGGAATTGCCCTGACAAGAAAATAACAAGCTGCTTCAGGATCAGCATAGCTAAGAGCCCATATGCAGCGGCGAATAAAATGCCTCTAACCCTGATAATGTAATCCATAACACTTACCAGCACATGAGGTGGGAACCCACCCTACAAATCAACAATAGTATCCAAAATGACTGACCTGATCTTGCGACATTCATTGCCGAGGAACTAATTGGGGAAGGAAATAAGGGCACCCCAGTTGGTCCTACGTATTTCCCCACTAGGAAACCACCCCCAGCAAACCAGGTTCCCCCTGTGAAACAAAAGGCCCCCAAACCTTCCCAACCCGAGACCAGGAATCACCCCACCTAACCCCACCGGCAAACCCATCCTCAACAACCCACAGGTGTTGTAAATCAGTCACAGCTTTTCTTTTAACTGCCAGGAGCAGCAGGATGTCACATTAAAAGTTCAGTCCACTTTGAAGAGATTAGGCAAATGTGTAGCCAGGTCCGAAGCCACTTGCTCAGGAGTATCATCATGCAAGCCAGGTTCCTCGCAACCGATATACGCAGTTTAGCCAGATACTGCATCCTGAAGGGGATTCCAGCAGCGATTAGTTTACTGACAGTAAGATGAAAGGAAGCCCACTTATGGCGTGTTTCCCGAGGTAAATCTTGAGTAATTCTGAGGGTTGCACTCTCCCATGTGATTTTCTGCAGATCCTTAACTTTAATAAGAACATGCTGCCTCTCCACATAGCTTAGAAACTTCACAATGAGTGGCCTGGGGGGGAGCTCCTATAGGGGGTCGAGGCTGGAGAGAGCGATGTGCCCTTTCAATTTGGTAGTTGGGACTGAGGGGGGAAGGGCCTACCACTTTTTGTAAGAACTGCTGCACAAAGGGAATGGTATTGGCTCCTTCCTCCGATTCCGGTAAGCCGAGGATCAGGATATTATTCCATCGGCTCCTGCCCTCCAAATCCTCCATCTTCAACTGCAATTTATGAATCTGCTGGCATAGATGGGCTATTTCAGGCTCCATTTTTTCTCTCCATTTCTCTAATGAGACTGACTGGGCCTCAGTATCCCCCACCCTTCTTGTAAGACCATTTAAATTGCTACGAAGGGATTTAAGCTCTGCCGAGATATCAGAAAGCATTTCTTTGAAGGGAAGCATTTCTTGAAGAAAACAATCCTTGGTTAACGGAGTTGCAGCAGAGAGTGAAGGGTTCGGTTTGTCAGAACCAGCTTCTTGGGCTCGTTGTTTCTTAGGCATTTTTTCTGGTGTGGCCGGTGGAGTATGCCTTGGCAAGGCCTGCTTCATGTCGGCCTCCATTAAAACAAATATAACCAGTCGCGAAACTGAATTCCTATATAGGACAGTCACTATAGCACGAAGGTCTTCCTGGTACACTATTAGGCAGTGTTTCCTTTAATAATGACCAAAAAATTAAGCTAAAGAGAAGTGAGGCACTAGGATCTCCATTTCAGTGCTGCTACCAGGGACCCTGCATCACGTGATCTCTCTTTTTTTTTTTTGTATAACCTGAAACACAGAAAACGGTCCCACGCCGTAGGGTCCCCTCCCCAACCACACCCTACCCTCTACTTCACCTCCCACCCCCCACACCCCCCACCCCATACTTACCTCTGGAGTCCGTGTGACAGTCTTTGGTGGAGCAGGAATATGTCTGCACTTTTCAAAGCCGACTGCAAACTGAAGAAATGCCGGTAAGCTGTATAATGGCATAAATGGGGGGGTTCAACTTAGGTGGCTATCTCAGCCATTTTGTGACTTCTGGCCCCAAATTTTCAACATGGGGTTCTTGGGACCCCACCTCATGAACTCAGTCACTGTTATGACGTTATTCAGTCCCAAAAGGTGGTTTTGTGGTCACTGCACAGAATCACCTTCCAGGACTGATTAACAAAATAACAATGTCACTGTTCATGGTGAGCTCTAAAAAAGCCTATGTTGCAAATTGATGAAAAATTCAAAAATGACTGTGTTATGAGCATGCATTGTGCAGTTCCTACTCTCAGACTTTGTAGAATTTTAATGTTTTCACTCCAGATTTTCAACATTGCCATTTTCTACACCTCCTTATGAACAGTACAGATGTTATTTTTCACATCTGGCCCAAAATGTGTTTTCATACATGTGGTGCACAATGATGTGGTTGCTGTGCAAAATGAATGTTCAGGACAGATTAAGAAAATCACAGTGACAGTAGAGGTCCCAAAGGAGAGGTCCCAAAAAGTCCATGTTACAAATTTGGTGAACAAATTCAAAAAAATGTGCCAATGCCACTACTTCAGAGGTTGCCAAGAAAGAGGAGTGGCTGGACCAGGGTGGGCTCAGGGAGGGAGAAGGTGGTGGAACAGAGTTGCATCCCTCCAGCTGTACCTCTCCACAATTCATACACTCTTCTGGTGCATAGTGGTTCCTCTACGGAGGCACCTGCAGTGGAGACCAAGGAGGATGCTGGGAACCTTCACAAAGGAGACCCACAGGAGGGTGGCATGGGACCCCACAGGGGAAGGGAACAACTCCTGGTGGGGGACTCAATCATTAGGGGGTAGAAGTGGGGGAGGAATTGGAGAGGGAGGTAAGGTGCCTGTCTGGCACCACGGTTTGGAGGAACAGGAAGTGAATCCTCTAGATTGTGGGAGCAGCTGCACGAGGGAGGGAGCTGAATGTCATTGTCAACCTAGGGACAAATGACCTTGCTAGGAATGGGATCAGAGCAGTGCAAGAGGAGTTTGTAGAGTTGGGGAGGGGTCTTAGACAAGTAGCACATATGGTGACCTTCTCAGAGGTGATGCTAGGGTACTCCTCATCAGGGAATTCAATGAATGGTTGAAAAACTGGTGTGGAGCTCAGAGTTTTGGTTTCATTGGGGACTGGGGAGCCACCTGGAGGGATGCAGACCTATACTGGTGCAATGGTCTGCATCTGTCCGGGAGGGGGATCCAGGATCTTAGGTGAGAGGTTTAAATGCTTCACTGGCAAGCATTTAAACTAGCCAAGGGGGAGGCACTGAAAAGGAGCAGGGAAATCCCAGTCTTCCCCCACAAAACACGGTAATTAGTGAGCTAAACACCAAGGTAGAGAAGTCATTAGGGAGCAGGACAGAGGTAAATGTAAAAAAAGGCAAAGGCAGTAAGGACAGGGATGGGGCTAAAAGGGGTAAGGCCATCAAAAAGTGGAGGGTGATGAGTACCAATGCCCATAGTCTGTGTAACAAGCTCCCTGGACTTGGGGCCTTGATGGAAGAGGGTTGCCTGGATATTGTGGCAGTCACAGAAACATGGTACACAGAGAACCATGACTGGGATTTCAACAAACCAGGATACACAATCTACAGAAAGGACAGGGAGGGTAAAAGAAGAGGAGGAGTAGCTCTCTATGTAAAGGAAGGGATCAAAGCAACAGAACTAAAGAGTAAACAGGGAGCAGATGAGGCACTCTGGGTCACCCTGGAGACAGCAATTTGCACCACAATCCGCATGGGGGTTGTATACAGACCCCCATCTCGGGGGGGGGATGGACAAGGAAATGATAGAAGGCATCCTTAGAATGGCAGAAAAAGGGGAGATATTGTTGATGGGTGACCTGAATATGTCAGATGTTAACTGGAGCACCTTTGCTGCAGCCACATCCAAGAGCAGGGTCATTCTTGATGCCCTACAAGGGGCATGCCTCAGACAGCTATTTTTGGAACCCACTTGGGAGGGAGCAATCTTAGACCTGGTACTGTCAAATGAGGATGGAGAAAGAATCTTAGATTTAGAAGTGGGTAGCCATCTGGGAACAAGTGACCACCAAACAGTGTGGTTCACGATAAACACAGCCATATAATCAAGCCATACAAAAGCAAGAGTATTGGACTTTAGGAGGGCTGACTTTGGGAAAATGACAGAGTGCCTCAGAAAAGCAGTAGCAAGCAGGTAAGAAGGAGGGGTAGAGGAACAATGGGGAGTAATCAAAACAGCCATCTCAGAGGCAACAAACCTTTGTGTAAAACAAATCAACAAAACACAATGAAGGAAAAAAACACTATGGTTCTCAAAAGAGGTGGCAGGGAAGGTTAAGGAGAAAAGGATAGCGTTCAGGAAATCTAAGGAAACACAGAAGAAGCAGGACAGGGAACTTTATCAGTTAAAGCAGAAAGAGGCAGGGAAGGCAGTCAGAATAGCGAAGGCCCAAACCAAGGAAAGGATAGCCAACTCTATTAAGAAGGGGGATAAGACCTTTTATAGGTACATTAGGGAATGAAGAAAGACCAAAGAAGGGATACTGAGGCTTAATAAAGGGGAAGGAATGTGGGCAGAGGGTGACAGTGAAAAAGCAGGGATATTGAACAAATATTTCTGTTCAGTATTTACAAAGGAAGAAGAGGGGGAGGTACCTAAACCAAACAAGAGAAACACTCTGAAGATGGGGGTCGATACCAGTCCATTTACAGAAGAAAGGGTTCTGAAAGAACTAATAAAATTGAAGGTGGACAAAGCAATGGAGCCTGATGGGATTCACCCAAGAATTCTAAAAGAACTATGGATAGAACTAGTGATACTGTTGACTACTGTCTTTAACAAATCATGGGAGGATGGGGTGGTACCTGAGGACTGGAGGAGGGCGGATGTGATTCTTCTTCACAAAAGTGGGAGCAGGACAGAGGCAGGACACTACAGACCAATTAGTTTGACCTCAGTGGTAGGGAAAATGATGGAATAACTTCTGAAGGAAAGAATTGTTGAGTACCTAGAGGCCAGTGCGTCACGGGATCCAAGGCAGCATGGATTCATGATGGGAAGATCATGTCAGATGAATCTAATAGATTTCTTTGACTGGGTGATCAAAATAGTAGACCAGGGAGGGCTGTGGACATGGTCTACCTAGATATTAGCAAGGCATTTGATACAGTCCACACAAAGATTAATACACAAGTTAGCCAGCCTTGGTGGGTCCCAAGGTGGTAGCCTGTGATACAATGAAATACACGCTGAGTTCAGTACTGGACGGTCCTTTTTAATGTCTTTATCAAGTGACATTGAGAGGAACTGGAAAGAAAATGTATCTCTTTACAGATGACACAAAGATCTGCAACAGGGTTGATACACAAGATGGAGGGGAAAGGATGAGAAGGGACTTGGCAAGGTTGGAGGAATGGCCAAATGTATGCCAGCTCAGATTCAGTGCAAAGAAGTGCAAGGTAATGCACCTGGGAAACAAAAACCCAGGGGAAGAGTACACAATGGGGGGTGAGATACTGACAACAGTAAAAATGGAAAGGGACCTGGGGTAATTATATCAGATGACCTAAAGGTGGGCAAGCAATGTGAGAAGGCAGTAAGGATGGCTGGGGGTATACTGGGATGAATAGGGAGAGGCATCAATAGTAGAAAACTAGAAGTTGTTATCCCTCTGTACAGACAGTTGGTGAGACCCATCTGGAGTACTGTGTGCAGTTCTGGAGACTCCATCTCCACAAAGACAGAGACAGAGTGGAGGCTGTCCAGAAGAGGGCAACCAAAATGGTGCAGGGTCTGCACCAGTAGACATATGAAGAAAGACTAAAGGAGCTTAATATGTAATACCCTTGAGGAAAGAAGGGAGAGAGGGGACATGATAGAAACTTTCAAGTACCTCAAGGGAATCAACAAAGTCCAAGAGGGTAGCATCTTTCGGAAAAAGAGGTGTGCAAGAACAAAGGGGAAAAATTTGAAGATAGAGGGGGGATGGCTCAGAGGTAATGTGAGGAAGTATTTTTTCATGGAGAGGATTGTGGATGCATGGAACAGCCTCCTTGAGGAGGTCATGGAGTCAAGAACAGTGGGGGAATTCAAGAATGCATGGGACAGACATAAGGCAGTCCTAGTGGGGGTAGGAGGAAGTAAGCTGTTGGTTAACTAGGATCTGCAGCTTATCTGTTAGGTAGGAAAATGGGCAGACTTGGTGGGCCAAGCGGTCCTTATCTGCCGTCAAATTCAATGTTTCATTGTTTCTGTGTAATGACTGCGTTACCAGCGTGCATTGCGCAGTTTCTACACACGCTCGTAACTTTGCCAATTTGTTATATTTTTACTCCAGATTTTCAGCATTGTCATTTTTGCACACTGCCTTATGAACAGTACAGCTGTCATTTTTCACATCCTGCCCGTAACATGTTTTCGCATCTGTGGCACACAATGGGTGAGGTCACTGTGCGAAATCAACGTTCGAGACAGATTAAGAAAATCACAGTGCCACTGTTTATAAGTGTAGGTCCCAAAATGCCCATGTTGAAAATGTGGTTTAAAAATCCAATTATTTGCATTATGGGTGTCATTTTCACATCCTGCTTGATATGTGTTTTCAGACCTGTGGCACCAAATGGTGCAGTCGCTGCACAAAATCATCTTTCGGATAATGAATTGATAGTATCACTGTTCATGCGGTGAGGTCACAAAAGCCCATGTTGAAAACTTGGGTAAGAGTCAAGAAGCGCCAAGGGTGTTAGGGTTCGACCATAACTTCCTGTAGGGACTGACAGGCATCAGGGGTGTGACTTGGGATTGTTGACGCTAATCACACCATTCCACCCCACCCTGCAGCCAGTGACAGGCTTTGAGGTGTGTCTTGAACTCTTTGGCCCCAAAGTTCACCCCATTCTCCTATACTACACCCATTTCAGCGTATTTCCTTATGGAGTGGGGTGAGTGTAAAGCCTGAACACTCAAGGCACACCTCGACACTTGACTATGTCTGCAGGAGTGCGGTGGTGAAATGGCGTGGCGTTATGGGTGGCGACCTAAAGACACACCCCAATGCCTGTCCATCTTTGCAGGGGTGGGGTGCCAGTTCATTACTTCACTGCCATTCCTATTCTGCATCTGTCTAACTCCACTGTCCAATGCTAGTGCCATCAAGCAAACATTCGGCAGTGACAAATGCTTGTTAAATTACATCCTAATCATTGAAATCATCCCAAGCTTATTTACTTACAATGTATAATCAGTTTGAATAAAACTACATAATTTTTTATGCCCAACCCCATCCCTGAAATGTTAACATAATAGCATGCTTATAGTAGTACAATTAAAAACATAGAAACATAGAATTTGACGGCAGATAAAGACTGCTAGGCCCATCAGTCTGCCCTTTCCCTACCTAGTAACAAAAGTCGCAGATCCTACTTTATCTCCAGCTTCACCTCCTCTTTTTGAACCCTTAGGGTACCCCTATGTCTATCTCATGAAGTTTTGTTCCCCTTACTGACTTTGCCCCCACCACCTCTGTTGTAAGGCTGTTCCATGCCTCCACCACCCTTTCCACGAAGAAGTACTTTCTCACGTTGCCCCTTAGTCTACCCCTCCTTCAGTCTCATGTCATGCCCTCTTGTTCCAGAGCATCTTCTATTCTGAAAGATGCCACCCTCCTGTATCTTATTTATTCCCTTTAGGTACTTGAAGGTTTCTATCATGTCTCCCCTCTCCTCCCTCCTCACTCCTCTCCTCCAGGGTATACATATTGAGGTCCTCCAGTCTCTCCTCATATGACCTTTAATGCAGGCCCTGCACCATTGTGTTGCCCTTCTTCGAACTGCCTCTACCCTATTTATGTTCTTTTTTTTTTAATTTCTATGTATTCTCCCCCTGCACCAGAGTCCCATACCATTGGGAGATACACACACACACACACTACGCAACCTACATGACCTCCGGTGGGCCCCCATAGAGTTGTGGCTATACCCCCCAAGTGGGTAGGTGGTGGGGCCCAACACCCCGAGACACTTCATTGCTTTTTCGACCCCCAGAGGATCGGGTAGGCATGAGCCATTAGGGTCTCTGCCTTTGGCACTGTGTCTTCTCGGTGCTCTGGTGCTGATTTTCCCTATTCTGGGGGAGTGGCATGTGCCCAGACATCAAGGCATCACCGCCAATGTCCACCACTCCCCAACCCTATCTCTGTGCTCTGCACTTGCTGTACCTTCGGCCACTGCCAGAGTCCAGTCAAGGACTGAGCTTGTGCCCCCTTCCTCCCAGGAGAGGAGAGGAGAGCTGTCCTCCGGACGCTCAATCCTCTCCCTCCCCTACCAACCCTTGATGGCCTGGGCTTGTTCCCGAACCCAGATTACCGGCGTGGCACAAGGTGTGACATCCAGCACCTCAACCCTCAGTGCCACCGAGCCAGCCCCCTGTCTATGTTCTTTTAGAGATGCGGCCTCCAGAACTGGACATGGTACTCCAAATGAAGCCTCACCAATGATCTGCACAGTGACCTCTATTCTTCTGCTGGTGATACCACTCCCTATGCACCCCAACATCCTACTGGCTCTCCCTACCACCTTGGCACATTGTGTGGCCACTTTTAGGTCATTTGATATGATCACCCCCCGATCTCTTTCCTGTTTGGTAGCCATTAATAACTCCCCACCCATTATGTAATCTTCCCCTGAGTTCCTGCATCCCAAGTGCATTAATTAACACTTCTTCACATTGAATCTTAGCTGCCACACTCTGGACCATTCCTCCAGTTTAGCTGGGTTCTTCCTCCTTTTTTCCACCCCTCCTGGAGTGTCTGCCCTGTTGCAGATCTTAGTGTCATCTGCAAAGAGGCATACCTTTCCCTCCAGACCCTCTGCAGTGTCACTAATGAAGACATTAAATAGTACTGGTCCAAGAACTGATCCCTGTGAAACCCTGCTGGTAACCCCCCATTTCTTGGATTTAGCTCCATTTACCACCACCCTCTGTGTTCTATCCCTCAACCAATTCCCAACCCAGTTCACCACCTTGTGACCCAATCCCAAGCTGCCCAGCTTGTTCACAAACCTCCTATGTGGAATGGTGTTGAATGCCTTGCTAAAGTCAAGGCAGGTCACATCCACCGCTCCCCCCGGTCTGCTTCCCTGGTCACCCAGTCAAAGAAATCTATTAGATTTGTCTGACATGACTTTCCTGACATGAATCCATGCTGCCTCAGATTTTGTGCTTGGCTAGATTCAAGGTGCTCCACTATCCTTTCTTTTAGCAGCGATTCCATAAGTTTCCCCACCACTGAGGTCAGGCTAACAGGTCTATAGTTTCCAGTCACCTCCTTGCTCCCACTTTTGCACAGAGGGACTACATCTGTTCTTCTCCAGTCCTCTGGAACCACTTCCATATCCAGTGACCTGTTGAACAGGGCTGCCAGGGTGCTGCCTCCATTAGGACCCCTTCCTCTGTAAACAGACTGGTGTCCACCTCCTTTCCAATCCTGTTTCTTAGCTGTCGTCCCTCCCCTTCCCCTTCTGTGAATACTGAACAGAAATATTTGTTCAGGAATTATGCTTTTTCTTGGTCTCCTTCTACACCCTCTTGTTCCTTCCCTTTTAGCCTTACTATCCTCCCCCGTCTTTCTTCTTTTGCTAAAGTACCTATAGAAAGTCTTGTCCCCTTTTAATCTTCTTTTGCTATTTTTTCTTGTCTTTGCCTTGCTTCCCTGACTGCTTTTCAGCCTCTCTTTTGCTTTTCTAGAAACACTGCCCTGTTCTCCTCCTTCTGTGTTTCCTTGTATTTCCTGAAAGCCAGCTTCTTTGCCTATACTTTCCTGGCAACTTCCCTTGAAAACCATAGTGGTTTTTTTCTCTTGCTTTTGTTTATAAGCCAAACACAGAGGTTTGTCACCTCCACTATGGCTCCTTTCAGATGGGCCCATAGTTCCTCAACTCCCCCCAATTTTCCCCTTCTGCTAGGGCTTTCCTGAGACATACCCTCATCCTAATGAAGTTACAATGTTAACATTTGCATACATGTGCATACATGCATATATCATTCTGTTGCCATCATTAAAATATTGGTTAACCAAACCAGTTTTACAGGGAAGTCCTCATAAAATCATCATCAAGGAGACCATGGTGAAGGAACAAATTACCAGCTGGTCAACATGCATATTAATAGTTATCCTGCACAACATTTGGCTGGGGACAATTAGCAGCAGTCAGTTGCTGAGTTGAGGATGCAAAGCACTGCTGTCTTGGCTAAGTGCAGGATTATTATTAATTACAGCATGATGCTGAGAGGGCGATGGCACATACTGAGAAGTTGTACTTGAAATGCCAGTGCTATCGGTAGTAATAGCACCTGAGCCTGATTTTGGAAGCTCCCCCCCCTGCAATCAGCGCATCATGCCAACTGCAACAAACTCAGTTATGCCAGAGATCCTGCACTGAATTTTGCAAAAATGTGGGACCCGGAACTAAACCCACGAGTTTGCTGCAAGCTGTCTGTGTGCCTCAGAACTGGTGCACAGGCAGGGAATGCCACAAGCTGTGGCACTTTCGGGCAGCACTGGCAGCCATGGCAGGGACCCACCAGCCATGCATCCGATAGCTGACAGGGCCCATGAAGGATAGGCCAGGGTGGGTGTGGGCTAGGGGTGGCAACAAACACCAGGCGGGCAATGGCAAAGTTACTTTGGTGCCAGGCACTAGGTGTATGTGTGGGGAGGTGGCGCTGTGACTGGCGGCAGGAAGGGAGGCCATGGAGTCACCAGCCATGGCCCCATCACTGCCATGACACTTGGCTGGGTGCGAGAGGACAATAGATGCCCACTGGCAGCAGCCGCAAAAGGGGGCATGGACCACCTCCCACATGCCATAGCACTCAGAATGGAGTACGAGCCATTAGACCAGTTCCTGGCTGCTCTAACTCTGGTGACCTGTGTGCTCATTGCTGGGGTTCACATAATCCCAATAAAGGGGATACAGCAGCACAAGTCTGATTGGTGAAGGTGGCTCCCCAGTTGGTGCAGGGGGGCATCTGAAAATCAGGAATAGTGCATGGTGAGTGTGGAAGAGTTGTGGGATAACAGATGAACCAGACACCAAACTTCAGGTTCAACACACAATCTCTATGTGATATTTATTCAGAATACAGAAATAAGCCTTAGCAATAGCATATTCCTTCTTCAGAACGTTAGTTTGCAGCAACAGACTATTAATGTCCTTTCTCTGTATTTAGCCAGCACCTACTGACGCTGATCTCTGATCCAACTTAACAGCTGAGATGCAACCTCCACCCCTATGTGGGCCCCGTTTGCTTGGGTAGTGGGGACCCAAAAAGAAAAGAAAAAAAACACGCTATAGACAAAGAACCTCAATGCATAATCCCAAAGGGCACTGGCAACAAATCAAGCTTCAAAGAAATACAGCATCATACATACTTCCATAATGCAAAGCATTATGTGATATATGCAAATCACCATGACATTTAGACTTGTTCAGTTTACAGCAATTTACATGCATTTTAAACAGTAATAGTCACTAGTACTTCTTACCGTTATCAAAACACCAATTGCCACCATGGTATTTTCAACATTTACAGGTTTCATAAACATAAAATATATACATCAAGGTATTTTATGACATAGTGCTATTACATACTAAATCCAACAACAATAAACACAACCTGTTTTACATATACTTGGAGGTCACCACAATAACCTCCCTGAATGAGTACCTGAGAGGGAAAAGGAGAGGACACCATAGCATAGTCAAGAAAGGGGAGGGATGCCCATAAGTAGCCAACCTTATGGACTAGAAATAGTAAAGGATAGATTATGCTTAGAAATAGAAGAACTGATGCAACAGATTTAAGAAAAGGTCGGTCCTCAAGAGTGGCAGGAGCTCCCTGTCACAGTGAGGCACAAGATGCCCCTTGTGTCATCCTTGTTGGTGCAAGCACCGTGTGCCATTCCTTTTTTTTTAAAACATCTCTTTATTCAATTTTAGATAAAAAAACCACCAAGACAAACATACAACAAAACCTGGCGAACCAGGCACACAGCCCAAAAACTGGCCTGTAAACTATGTACACAACTATGTACATGCTCAGGAATGGTGTCTCCCCACCCAGACTGTCTTTAAATCAAGCAATACCCTTATATAAAACAGCATCATAAGGCCAGTTGCAAATCAGATCACTTCCCTCTAGTCCTATATAGCTACCTCAGCCGATAGATGTTCCTTGGCCCCATTTTATAGGTATTAATTCCTCCTCGAGGGCTGATACCTCCCTGAGCCCCCCAGAAAGAGAGAGAGTCCCCATCCCCCCCTACCTTTATAGCAGACCCAGTATTCTTATTTCCACAAGAGTCCCCAAGACCCCTCCAATCCGTCTTCATGTATAACGTAGTCCTCAAACCCCTTTGACATCTCTATAATCTTGTTCCAATTTAGCATAAGCTAGACACAGCCCGACAGACAGACCCGAGCTCAGCCAAATGGCCTCTACTGGGAGTAAATTGCCTCCAATACTGCCCATCTTTTATCATATAACCCTTTCCTCCCCTCTAAATATAGCTGTCTCTTAAACCTAGATAGGGCTCCAATAAGATCTCCCACCCAGTGATTATACCCATAAAATTGATCATCCTTCCAGTGTTGGACCACATACGCCAATTACCATTACCATCAGAGATACATGATATTTAGGTGTAGCTCCTCGATTTCTAGAAGTCCCCAAAACACATATCTCGGTGTTATGAACTCTGAGTAGTCCAACATTGGGTCCATCCGCCTCTTAACTTCATCCCACAAGGGCCGAATTTTACAGCAATCCCACAACACATGTAATAAGTCTCCTCTCTCTAATTGACATCTAAAACACCGGTCTGTCTGTCTGAGGCCTCGTTCATACAGTTCCACAGGGGTAAAATATAGATTAGAAGCAATGAAAAATTGTAAGCTCCTATATTTAGGTATCACTATATATTTGATGCTCTTCCATACATTAGCCCAGTCAATGTTTCAAGGCACCTACTTATTGTCCCAATGTGGCACTACTATAGGAGAAATCAGCCCCAAAATACCCAGCAGAATTCTATAGACTTGCGACAGAGCTCTGGTTTTCAGGTCCATCCTCTCAACTCGCCCCAGTTAAATGAGCGATCTGAGGCCCCTATTTTCTTTAATGTCCCTTAAGTACCAGCGTGAGTTGCAATCTATGGAAAAAAGGCATTCTATCGCACTGTACTGGGAGGGCAACCCTGCTGTCCTGGATGACCTCCTTTAAGCTTAAGCCCGACACCCAGTTAGCCCATTTCCCCCTAATTACCCTGTTACCTATAGTTAAGTTGGGGATACCCATAAGTGGTTGTTCTTGGGCCCTCATTTGCTCTTTTCTCTGGACCACAGTCAAAAACGACCACCAAGCTTCTGCCGTCTTCAAAATTGGGCTTCCCCTCTTCTGTTTAACACAAGCAGCTAAATTAGCATATAAGGGCACCTCCGGGGATAAGCCTGCCTCTCTCAATATTTGGGTTTCTAAATGTAACCAGTCTGGAACGTAGACTTCTCCCTCCATACTCCTATCCCACCGAGCCATTAAACCCAGCTGCCCTGCCACGTAATACAATTGAAGATCTGGCAACTTGACTCCTTCCAGTCCCGGAGGCAATCGTAAATCATTATATTTTTTCCGAGGTGGTTTACAGTTCCACAGAAAATCTAAAATTAACTTCTTAATCAGTCTGAACCATTTCTTGGGGCTACTGTATGGGGCTAAGTATACCGGGTATAGCAGCCTCGGCAACAGGTTCATCTTAATGAGCCCAAGCCTGGCCATGGAGTTAAGGGGCAACTTATTCCATCTTACTAAATCTCCCGATAGCTGAAATTATCTCCTCCATATTTGTTTCGGCCCCTGTCTCGTAGTCTCTTGTGATCCATATGCCCAAGTATCTCATCCTATCTGCCATCCACTAGGTTTGTGACTGGGCAAAGTCTGCCCTGTATACATGTGGCGTCCAGGGTAAAATCTGGATTTTAACCAAGTTTAATTTATAGTTTGAAACTTTAAAATCTCTCAGTTAGTCCTCTAATCCTATTAAATCCATCCACGGGTCTCTTAGGTGAAGTAAGACATCGTCTGCAAAAACTGAAAATGTTAACTTCCTTCCCCCTATCTCTACCCTCCTTATCTGTCTATCAGTACTAATAGCTCTCAGGAAGGGTTCTAAATAAATATTGAACAGTATCGGGGAGAGAGGGCAACCCTGATGCGTCCCATTTTCTAACTGTATTTCCTGCGAAATATAACCATTGCACAGGACTCTTGCCGTCAGTGCAGCATATAGGTTTTTAATGCCCTTCAGGAGGCCCTCGGGGAAGCCCATCCTCTCCATTGTGGCAAAAAGAAAGGAGTGAGAGACCTTATCAAAGGCCTTCTCAGACTGTGTGCCATTCCTGGGTGGGCTTGAACACCGATTTCTTAATTTTTTGCATTTGAGTAACCTTTTTTCTTATGAAGGTTGAATAAGGGATCTGCGGCGGGGTTTCTGTTCCGACCCTGTATGCTGTTCAGTGAAAACTGTTCAGTGGTTGGTAATGTGGACTCCTCAGACAGTATTGGTGTGCTTTCCAGAGTGGCACTTGGCTCAGGATTTGTTGAATTCTCTTGCTGGTCATCATCTTTCATTTCAGTTGGCAACCTAGAAAAACAGAACAAAAATAAAGACTAGTATTCTTAAATGCAACATGTCCCCTCAAAAAAAAAAATTATCTGTACTTGACAGCATTTGAATACATGTAGTATTTTGATATGAATACTCACCTGAATCAAGTAGGGGATCAGGTTCAAAAATCATCAATGTTTGCATTTGCAGGTTCTTTAATAGAGATACTTTCATCAATCACAGGAAGCTCAGATGTTGGTTTGGTTCCCAGTATTTTATGGAGTTCATCATAAAATTGGCATAGTACCCTACTACCTCTAGATCTATGGTTGCCATCACTTGCCTTATGGTACTTAAGCTGCTTTACTTTTCACTGCATTGTTTTGTAGTATGATCAGTACCGTGTCCTAACAGATACTGGGAGACCTTTTTGTAAATTTTTGAAAGTACCTGAAGTTGGCTAGCTCATCCTACAGCTGCTCCTGTGACCAATACTCAGTAAGCAGGTGACTAGCGTCATCTGTCCAGCTTGACCATGTGTAAGACATAGAGCCAGATATTCAAAGCTTTGTGCCTTGTGCAAATCCGTTGCACAGGAATAGCACTGAATTTGTGCCAGGCTGCAATATTCAGAAGTCCCTTTAGCACCGGTGCTGTGTGATAGCACCAACACTAAAAGTTAATGTGATCAGGGGAGGGAGGGAGTGAGGGGAGTGGCCATGAATGCCGGCGCACCGGCATATTCAAAAGAACAGTGCTGCGGTATAGGTTGTTGCGCCACCTGTAGCGTGGCGCTAACTACCACCTGCAAAAAGCATGCAATAATATGGCGGAGGAAAGCAAAGTAATGTGAAATCTAAATCCTAAGAAACTCAAAGTCTACCCCTGGTAGTTTAGTGCCCCTGTTATGAACTCTGACTCCCATTGAATCAAAATCCATATCTTTTCCCTGGTAGTTTTGTGGTGCCCCCACCCCTGTCATGATCCCTGACTCCGTTGTATTAAATATCATATCAATTCCCTGGTAGTCCAGTGGCCCCCTACCCCATCACAATCCCCGACCCCCATACCGTTGCAATATCATTCATTTCCTGATAGTCTAGTAGCCCATCAATTCTGCCCCATTAGCATTGCAAGGCATCCTTTTCCTAGTAGTCAGTAGCCCCCAACTGGCAGTGCTGAACCCCACACACACACCCCCAATCTATCGACGAAATGATCTGAGTGACTGGTCAACTCTACCGCTGACCTCTGTACGAGCCACTGACTGAGTGTTGAAGGAGTGTACTGGGTGAGTCATGAATGAGTGCATACCTTCAACACTCAGTCAGTGGCTGGCCACGGAGGTGAGCGGTGGGTTGAGCCAGTTGCCGGCTCCATTCGGGGATAGTTGGAGGGGTGTGGGGGGTCAGCACTGCTGGGTGGGGGGGGGTCTCTGAACTACCAGGAAATTCAATTCATGGATAGTGTATGACAACAACTTATAATAGTCCTCATTGCTGTACCCTCCCAAGTCATGCCTAAAAGATCTTTTTGTGTGTGGCTGATTTCAGCTGTCATGCTGGATATTTGCCAATATCAGCCCCAGTATATGATTCAATTATTAGATAACTTTAATATTATTTTATTTATTAAACAGTACATCTGTTAGCATCAATTCCCACAGAGAGCCATTGAGTGAAAATGGATCAGCACCTCAGAATGATGCATACAGCAGTAATATCCTGTGTGCAAGTATAGAATTTAGTTTTGCAACAGCCATAGTTATAATCTGCAATTGAACATGCACAGTTAACAGTGCACAAATACAGATATGGCTCACAAACTCTGGGAAACCCGCAGGGCTTCAGCTGGGGAGATAGGGAGGAAAACTGGAGATGAGAGACAATAATATAGCTTTCCAGTTCCAGTGAAGTGGAAGAACACATAAGCAGCAGCAACAGCATTGAGGGTAAGTGCCTAAGGCTTCAGCTCTATTACTGGTAATGTAGATCAAGCTGGCAAATACAAAAACTCAGTGTTCCTTCAAGACTCGGACATGCTGTCCCATGCCTCAGTGATCACATCCCGCCACACGCAAGTTGTTTGTCGAGTTACTACCATTTGTGATTGATGACATCTGTTAGCATGGTTTAAGCACTTGCCCTCACCCTTACCTTGTTTTCTTACTGAGGAAGTCCAGACCAAACAAGACTTGCAACTTGTAACTGTAATAGCAAACTTTTAAGAGCAACTTTGTAAAAACAAACAAATAAATACTTGAGTACAAGATGCAGTGCTGTCCCAATAAAAAGACAAGAGGAACAGTTGGGGCCCGGTTCCAAGACAAATGTCACATCTCTTAGGCGTATGCAGGTTGTGACATTCACTGCTATGCCAGGGACCTTGCGCCCTATTCCAGAACAGGCAGGGTTCCCGGCACTTACGCCCTGCAACATGCAGCAGCCACAGGGTTGTGCCACAGGAAGGAGGCAATGGACCTGGGTGCCACAAGCCACCATCAGCAGGGTACAGCCCCCCAAGCCCTCCCCAGCCCTGAAACAGACCCACAAGCCCCTGTGGGCCATGGGGGGTTGGCATACTGGCACAGGCTCAAGGGTGGCACCAGCAAAATGCAGACTCAGGTGCTGGAGGGTGGCACCCCAGTATTGGGGGGGTTGCTCTGTAATAGGGGTCTGTGGGGCACAGCTGTGTGAGGGTCACGGCACCGCGGGGGACAACCACCATTTTGCCAGGATGGAAGCCCTTTAGACCAACTAACAGCTGGTCTAGCTTATAGTCCGCAGTGGGTCTTAGAATAGTGTAACTGGGTTACGGCAGCCACCCTCTCAGAATAGGGTGCAGTTGCTGCTGTAACCCCCCCTTCTGCCATGCTGTAGAGGCTGCAGCCGGCGGATGTCCCCATGGGTGTAGGCCACTCACGCCATGGCGCAGGCCACCTCTTGGAATCCCGAACGGTGTAATGCATGTCGCAAGGTGTGACTTGAGCCATTGGGTTTGATGCAAATCACCTTGTGACATGCATAACCCGACTTAGAATCGGGCCCTTGTTGTTTATATATTCTATGACGGGGTGGGGGGAAGAGGGAGATGCCAGTAAAATGAGAAAATTCAGGGGGGCTTCCTGCTGAACCGTGGTGGGTATGGAAGGTGTGA
Source organism: Neoceratodus forsteri (assembly GCA_016271365.2). Lineage (NCBI taxonomy): Eukaryota > Metazoa > Chordata > Ceratodontiformes > Ceratodontidae > Neoceratodus > Neoceratodus forsteri. The sequence goes on from CM028138.1 coordinate 154,923,175, forward strand.
ATCAGACTGGAATGACACACATATTATTGTGCAGTTATGATATTTAGCTACATTGTGTGCTTAGTGTTAATTGCTATGTACTGTTACGGTGGTACTGAATTGATTGCACTGTATATGCTACATGGTAATGACGTGATACCCCTCCCAAGTGTCCCTCATTATGATGGACATCTCTCATGTTACCCCTCTAAATTGCCCTGTCCCTCCTCTGTCCCTCATAGAAAAGGTGCTGCACACACAGAAAATATGCTGTCACTTTATACATTCAGGCAGCAATTACTTATATTCTATGATACTACATTAATATGTACACTTTGTACAAGTAAAGGCAATGGTTACACTGTGTTCTGAGCTTGTGTCTCCATATGTGATTCTGTGTCCCCCATTATGACAGTCAGTGTCCCTCACTGACCCTCAGTCAGCACATCTGTGTGCCTCATTGATGTGCTGTATGGGCAAGCGGTATGCACTGGATGGGCCTGATAACACCCATTTCCTGCAGCGTCCAGCCTGTACTTCCATTTTGGCCAACAGAGGGTTGCTGTGAGCACACTCTGGCCTGCAGCTCCAGCCTGGACTTCCATTCCAACCAACAGGGTTGCTGTGAGTGCCATGCAATAGCAGCCGGGCAAAGTGCATGAGAGTGCATGCTAAGCAGATCATAATGAGATGCAAATGTGACTGTTTGCCCACAGATTGCCTGAGTAGGCCCATTTGCATAGGAGCTTTGAATATAGCAAACTTTGCACGGTCTAATGTATTAGAGTGTGCAGTAACCCTGGGCAAACCTCTCACAGGCATAGCACAGTTCTGCAGTGTGTGTCCTGCATTGTTGTTTGCAGTTGTTGTGCAACACATCATTGCTATCACACACATTGTCCACCAACTTCAGCTCTGCCCTACTACTCACCTCTGTGTGCACTGAACTGCTGTTGTTTGCACTTCCTGTTGCTATATTCAGAGTGGTCTTATTTTCTGGGCTATTTTAGTACTGCACTCCAAGCACTGTTTGCACTGCTTCCTTTGAACACTATATTCAGCAAGCTTAGCCCCGGGGCTATTCCTTTGAATATAGCTTGCTACTGGTTCAGGGCTATTTTAGCATGCCAGGCAGTGCTGATTTAGCCCTGTGGCTAAGTTTTGAATATCTTGCCCAAAATATTAATAAAATAACTGATGCTTATTTTTTCCCATAGAGAAACTGGATTGTAATTTTGCTGTTATAACCAGCTGGTTATAATGGCAAACACGCACCCAGTTTCCCTAGCTCGGCGCATGCAACAGCCGTGATCTTCCTCTCCTGGGTGCCGTCAGCCTTTTGCCACCGCTCCACAGTTCGCCGCACTCTGACTCAGCGACTGCAAGTTAATTAAACAAATGAGTAGCTTTTTAAACCGGTTGTCTTAAAAAAAAAAAGCTGCTGACTAAAAGAAAAAAAAGAAATAGATTTTCTCATGAGCTGCGGACCACATTGAAACTCAACAGTTCGCAACTATCTTTATTTTATATAATTGCTGTGGCGAAAAAAAAAAGCATTAGCAACTATATAAAATAAAGGCTGGGTAGGGGGTGTAAACCTCAAATTGTACACACACCCTCAATGTGGGATGCCTTAATAAACCCCTCGTGCTTCGCTCTCAGGGTTTATGTGGCATCCCACACCTTGGGGGGGGGGTCTAAATTTCTTGTTATATCCTCCTACCCAGCCATTATTCTCTATTTGGAAAAGTGCTGTCTGTGTATAAAATTCCAAACTAGAAATAGGAAGTATTCACTGTCACAAACCCAGTCCTGGGGGCCAGGCCCACTGAGCTCACAGTGCCCTCCCTTAAGTGCAATCCATGACAGGTGGGGGATCATGAAATACTCTCCTTATGTCTTTCAGAGTGCTCACTGATTTCACAACTGAACACTCACCACGAGGGCCCAGGGCTTCCTCTTTATCTGGGTAAGGGTAGAATACAGTCTTGAGTCAGTAGCTAGGTGAGAACCCTCCTTGGTTGTTGCGCTGGGGGAGGACCCAGGTGTTGCAAGCTCTTTGGGCTGCTCTTATAACCCTGATTGTGTCTTCTCCCACAAGGTGCAGGAACCTGGTTCAAACCCCACAGACCCCTCCAGAGACCTTGTGTACTTTCCCTACTTAGGCCCCAAAATTCCCTTTCAGGATCCTAGTCTTTGGTAGCATGTATGGCACCTTAGCTAAACAGGCATGTCATAGATTTAATAAACCTTCCACAATCTTCACACACACAACAAATCACTCTCAGGCAGTAATATTTTAAAATAAAAGCGAGAGTTTTTACTAATCACTTAAATAATTCCAATTCAAAACATACAGACAAAATATTTAAATATTTTGTTACAGTATAAATACAAAAAAAGTTAGAAAAATACATACACAGTGCACTGGTGAATTAACTATATCATTTCTACCTTTTCTGTAGAGAATCAAAGTCCAGAAAATAAATGAGTTTTGCAATGTCCCTCTTTCACTCTGCTGAATCTCAGAGTCCCAGTTTTCTTGTAGTGATTCTTCAGTTGTATCTGGCAGTCTTCTTTGGGTAAGGAAATTTGGCTTGTGCACAGAATCTGATCAGGATTGATAGCCATTTCTCTAGTCTAAAACTAGCCTTCTGATTGGCTGGTGGCCTTAGTATTCCAGGTTCACTGTTCACCTCTAGGCCAGCAGGGGTCTTTCCTGCTCCTTCACAAATATTTTTAGTGAACCTAAAAAAACAATATTTTGTTTTCCTACATCCTCTGCTTCCTGGCTGGTTTTGTGTTCTATTTCCTTCTTGCCACTATTAAAATTGAAATAGACTGTCACAGTTCCCAGAACTCAACAAGAGGTTTCCCAGACTGTTCATCTGCATATCCCTGCTCTAAAACCATTTTCTCTTTGATTTAAAGTTTTATGACCAGGGAGATGCCTTTCCATCTCCTGTCACTTTATGATACCTTTGCCTGTGATTAGCCTACCAGGTAATTCCAATTCCCTTTGAAATGCAACTACTGGTGATTTCTAAACAAGACTTTGTTCCAGGCAAAAGTGATATCAGACATTGGAATACACATAACTCTTCCCAATTATCTTTGCAGAAAAGTGGTCAGCTTTTCTGACAAACCTGTGTTCTGGCCTTTTGTGAATTAAACATAAAAAAAAATCACAGATAAATATGACAGTAATATGACTGAGGTGGCCAAATCACAGCGTCCCTCCCTCCTAAGACTGAAGTTGTGGGAACATGCCCCTATGGTATGGCAGGGTTTTCCACAACGTAGTTTCTGTTCTAACTTAGAAACATAGACTTTGACGGCAGATAAGGACCACTTGGCCCACCCAGTTTGCCCATTTCCCTACCTATTGGATGAGCTGCGGATTCTAGCTAACCAACAACCTACTTCCTGCAACCCCCCACTATAATTGCCTTATGTCTGTCCCATGCATGTTTGAATTCCCCCGTTTTAGACCCCACAACCTCTCCAGGAAGGCGGTTCCATGTGTCCTCCACTCTCTCCATGAAAAAGAATTTCCTCACATTACCCCTGAGCCGTCCCCCCTCTAACTTTAAATTGTGCCCTCTTGTTCTTACACATCTCTTTTTTTTGAAAGATGCTACCCTCCTGGACTTTGTTGATTCCCTTGAGGTACTTAAAAGTTTCTATCATGTCCCCCCCGTCCCTCCTTTCATCAAGGGTATACATATTAAGCTCTCTCAGTCTCTCTTCATATGGTTTCTGATGTAGGCCCTGCACCATTTTAGTTGCCATCCTCTGGACTGCTTCCATCCTGCCTATTTCCTTGCATAGATGAGGTCACCAAAACTGCATGCAGTACTCCAGATGGGGTCTCACCAACCATCTGTACAGAGGGATAACCACTTCCCTTTTTCTACTTGTAATGCCCCTCCCTATGCATCCTAGCATTCCCCGGCTCTCCTTACTGACTTCTCACATTGCTTACCCACCTTTAGGTCATCTGATATGACTACACCCAGATCCCTTTCCATTACTGTTGTTGTTAGTACCTCCCCTGCTATTGTGTACTCTTCTCCTGGATTTTTATTTCCCAGGTGCATTACTTTACACTTCTTTGCATTGAATCTAAGTTGCCATATGTCTGACCATTCCTCCAACCTTGCCAAGTCCCTTCTCATCCTTTCTACCCCCTTGTGTATCAACTCTGTTACAGATCTTTGTGTCATCTGCAAAGAGGCATACCTTTTCTTCCAGACCCTCTGCAATGTCACCTATAAAGGCGTTAAAGGACTGGACCCAATGACTGAGCCCTGAGGTACTCCACTAGTAACCCCTTTCTTCAGAATGTGTTCCTTTCACTATTACCTTCTGTGTGCTGTTGTGCAGCCAGTTTGCTACCCAGGCTACCACCCTGGTACCCACTCCCAGGCTGGCTAACTTAATTATTAATCTTTTTGTGGACTGTGTCAAATGCCTTGCTAAAGGCTAGGTAGGCCATATCCACAGACCCTCCCTGGTCTATTACTTTGGTTACCCAGTCAAAGAAATCAATTAGATTCATCTGACATGACCTTCCTGCTGTTAATCCATGCTGCTTTGGGTCCTGTGCCCCGCTGGCCTCTAGGTACTGAACAATTATTTCTTTCAGAAGTGATTCCTTCATTTTCCCCACCACTGAGGTCAAACTAACAGGTCTGTAGTTTCCTGCTTCTGCCTTGCTCTCACTTTTGTGAAGGGGAATTACATCTGCCCTACTCCAGTCCTCAGGTACCACTCCATCTTCCCATGATTTGTTAAAAAGTATGGTTAGTGGTGTCACTACGTCCTCCCTTAGCTCTTTTAGAATTCTAGGGTGAATCCCATCAGGCCCCATTGCTTTGTCTACCTTGAGTTTTAGGAGTTCTTTCAGGACTCTTTCTTCTGTAAATGGACTGGCGTCAACCCCATTACCCAGAGTGCTTCTATTGTTTGGTTTAGGTAACTCCTCCTCTTCTTCTTTTGTGAATACTGAGCAAAAGTATTCATTCAGTATCTCTGCCTTTTCACTGTCTCCCTCTGCCCACCTCCCCTCTCCTTTATTAATCTTCACTATCCCTGCCTTAACCTTTCTATGCTCCCTAATGTACCTATAAAAGGTTTTATCCCCCTTCTTAACTGAGTTGGCTATCTTTTCCTTGGTTAGGGCCTTTGCTTTTCTGACTGCCTTCCCCACTTCTTTCTGCTTTAATTGATACAGTTCCCTGTCCATCTATTCCCTGGGCCATCTATGTTTGCGTTGGCAGACCCTGACCTGTGTGTAAGTGTCATGTCATAGGCCTGCAGGGCAGTACTCCATCTGAGGAAACATCCATTTGTTTTGCCCATCTGATTTAACCACTCCAAAGAGGTTGTGGTTGGCCTGTACCTTGAAGCTCCTCCCGTACAAGCATGGCTCTAATTTCTTCAGGGCCTATACCAGCGCAAGACATTCCTTTTCTACTGTGGTATATGCCTGCTCCAGGGGAAGTAGCTTTTTGCTCAGGTACACTATCGGGTGGTCTCTTCCTTGACTGGATGCCTGGCTGAGGACTGCTCCAATCCTCACAACTGAGGCATCATCTGTACCACAAGCTACCTAGTGTAATCTGGACTGGCCAGCACAGGGGCACCGCATGGTGCCACTTTTAGCCATACAAGAGCCTATTCACAGGCTGGCTCCCAGTTTACCTTTGGGCTGTTTTTTCTTTGAAGCTAGATATGGAGCTGCCAGGATACTGTAATTTGGCACAAACTTTCAGTAGCACCTCTGTGGTCCCTAGAAAGCTAACTTGCTTTTTGGATTTCAGGCTTGGCCACACCTCTATTGCTTCAGTCTTTGCTTGGCTGGGATGGAGCTGCCCTGCCCCACTACATGGCCTAGGTATGCCACCTCTGACATAGCCACCTGGCAGTTTTGGCCATTACAGTGAGACCTGCTGCCTGTATCCTGCCCAACGCTTCCTTCAGATCGGACAGGTATTCTTTCCAGCTGGTACTGAAGATGGCAATATCATCCAGATAAGCCACTGCATACTCTTCAGTACCCTGCAACACCTGGTTGATCAACCTTTGGAATGTGGCAGGGGTGTTCTTCATTACAAAAGGCATTACCTGGAATTTGAATAATCCTATTGGAGTGATAAAGGCTGATTGTTCACTAGCTCTGGCAGTTAGCTCCACCTGCCAATACCATTTTGTTAAGGCAGTTGTGGTAAGGAATGTCACCTTACAACTTGTCTTGTAGCTCATTTGTCCATGGCATTGGGTGGGCGTCAGTCTCGTGACTGCATTGAGTCCATGATTGTCCACATGGTATCCAGTGATAATAGTGACCCAAAATGAGTGACTACAAAAATAGTGACTCATTTTGGCACTATAATCCTGGGCTACCCTGCACATTAGCATGTGTATGGGAAAGCGACCATGGGGATGGGTGAATGGAAGGAGGGGGACTAGCAAGGGGAAGGGGAGGGATGGGGAAGGGGTTTTAGGGGATTAGTGTATCTGCTGCCACTGAGCTAGCCATGTAGCATAATGGTGTGGGTGGCTAGCTTTGGCACAGCAGGTGCTGGGTTTGGGACTGGGAGCGAGTGCATTTTGTCACAGCCGCAAGCTGCAGTACTTAAAACTTTGCCGAAATCCAGATTTTCCCCCTTCCCGATATAAAACCCCCCTGGAGTTGAGAATCTTTATTCAGTGGGGTGTAGAGGACAAAGCCCCCATGGGGGCGTAGTGCTAGCCCCCTCAAAACCTCTTTTAAAAATCCAGATGTCGGTTGTTCTGAAGTGTATATCGTCAATTTGCTTTTGGCTGATATACACTCACCATAATAGCCATTGCTGCTATGAATAGTTATTATGACATGGAACTGTCCACACAGGAGTGAGTAGACCCATTCAGCTTGGGAATGAGGACTACAGGTGAGGCCAGAAACTGTGGTTTTCTGGATTACTCCTAAGTCCAGCATTTCCTCCACCTCGTCCTAATGTTCTTTGGCTTGTGGGTGATAAGGCATCGTGCATCTCGACACCACTCCACACTTCTTCCACAAACACTTCATCAGGTCCTACATAAAGTTACCCTTTTTATCAGAGATAACCTCCTATGGAAACCTGACACAGGAGAAAATCCTGAGCAAGACATCAGCCACTTTGTCTGCCTTAACTGTGGCAAGAGAAACCACCTCTGGGTATCGGATGGCGAAATTAACCACCGTCAGGATGAATTTTTTCCCGGTGGAGCTTGGGGTATTCAAGCATCCCACAATATCCATCCCTAACTTCTGAAATGGCTCCTCCACAATGGGCAAGGAAATTAGGGCAACTTTTGTTTTATGACCTGCCTTCCCTATCTGCTGGCACCAGTGACAAGACCTGCAGAATCCCTTCACCTGCTGGGTGAAGATAGGCCAACAGAAATTTTGGGCTAATTGTTGCGTGGTGTGAGTGATGTCCAGATGTCCGGACATGGGGATATGATGAGGGATCTTGAGCAACCACTCGATACCCTGAGTATGACAAGCTGCCTACCCATCACTCCACCCTCTGCCCTCACATCCTGTGTATACAACAGTTTGTTTTCCCAAAATACCCTACAGTATGTCTCATATCACCTTCCTGTGTCCTGTCAGATTCTGCACAATCCCTCAACTTCTCCAAACTAGGGTCAGTCATCTGAGTGGTGGCAAAATCTTCACATTTTCTCAAAGCATGGGACATATTCCCCTCAGTTCCAAAACTGGGGTCCTTAGCTCTAGCATCAGGATATTCAGAGTCACTGCCATCCCTAACTTTCTGACCATTTGTTACCCCTCCCTCCTCAGAGTAACCTTCTGTAGTTGTTTGGTGAACATCTACTTGGGGAAGTCCTACTTCCCTTTCACTATTCTCCCTTTCAGGAGCCACAGGCTGGGGAACTAGCCTCCTACTCTTTTCCACAGGGGGTTCTGTGGGGTTCAGGAAATTACAAGCGGCATTAGCCATCTGACTGTGGGTAACTGCACACACCACCTCCTGCTGGAGATTGTTCCCTATAATCACATCCAGGGGGAATTTGTCTACCACTGCCACTTTTTGCAACTTCTCTCCTGTCCCACCCAATCCAGGAGAACACTAGGTACTGGCAGAGTTTTCTCTCCCCAGTGAATCCCCTCATAGTTACAAACTGATTTGGTATAAGTTGTTCAGACCTAACCAAATCCCTTTTACCAGAGTAGAGATGCCTCAGTGTCCATAACCTTGGGTCTGCACCCCATTTATGGTAACCGGGTGTATGTGCTCCCTCATGTTTACAGGCATGCTCTCATGGATACACATTGCACCCACCTTCCTTTTGAGGGATACTTTGCCCACTCTGAGCCTTTTTAGGACACTGTCTAGCCAGATGCCCTGGCTGCTTACAAAACCAACATTCATCACTTCTTTTATCCAGAAAATACCTTTTTGGTAACTTGGGGCTTCCCCCTTTCTGCAGAGGCAGTGAGGGTTTTAGCTGCCCTGAAGGTGTACTTTTCCCTTTTACCCCTGCAGCACCTACTCCACCACTTCCTTTCAGAACAGGCCTGCTCCTGGCATTGTGATCCGAGAGCTCAGCAGCTTGCTGTGCTGTTATAGGATCCCGGTCCTCCAGCCAGGTTTTTAGCTCCACTGGGCAATGCCAGAAGAACTGTTGCAGTAACACAATCTCCTCAGTTTTTCCCACAGAGTTTGCTTCCACCCCCTCTTATCAACGTTTCAAAAACTGACGCTTTGTGGCAAGTTCCTCAAAGCTCATTTTGTAGCTCTTCTTGAGGCTTCGGAGTTTAACCCTGTAGCTTCAGGAGTTAGTTCATACTTTTAGTAAAACAATTTTTAGTTTTCATAGTCTTTACTGTCCTCATTGTTCATTTGGCTAACACCTCATGCTCCTTGCCAGTAAGCAATGGGAATAACTGAAAGCTCCATGCCTCCTTGGTATCTTGGCCTGGATACAGACCTTTTGAATGATTAAAAAATGCATCCATATCCTTCCCTCTTTAAATTTTTGCTATTAATTTGAATTTATTTATACCCTAGCCCAGGAGTTTCAGGTTCAGCCTGCCACTTACCTGCCCTGGTGCTGGTATTTGAAGCTTCAGCCTCTCCAGTTTGAACTCTCTGACACTGCTTGTCCTCCATCTCAGCCTCTCATTGGCACCATTTGTCCTCCATCTCCATTTTGAGTCTTTTCTGCTTGAGTTCCCTTTGCTGCTAGCTTCCCTCTGCTGTTTGGCTTGTAGGGCAAGCCGTCTGTCTTGAATGGCAAGCTGTACTCTCTGCAGCTCCAGCTGAGGCTTCAGCTTCTCCAGCTCCCCACCACCTTGGGCCATGGCTCTTGGTTCCCGCTGGTCTCATTGTCCTCCTCCCTGGGACTGGACACTGCGCTGTCCCTTGGTACACCCACACCGAAGCTCTGGTCCTTTCCAATCACTGGGAAGCTGCTTGCTCATCAGCTGTCACAAGAGCCTCCATGAGGTTCTTTTGCTTCACCTTTCATAATAAACACCTTTTTCTTGACACAACTGCCTTAGCTGATCTGCAGTGCATTTGCTGTAATTGGAAGTCATCTTCTTCCCTAACTACTGCTACACTAGCTTACACAGAGAAAAAAAAAAGAAAAACAGGGTGAGGAACTTTATGCTGTAACCAAATATTTTTTTTCCAAATCTCTGCCCTATTTGTGTGTGCATTGTTTGCAATTTACCAGTCTGATACACTGGCCTCAAATCCGACTGCTATGCCACCAATATCTGTCATGAACCAACTCCTAGGGGCCAGGCCCACTGAACTGACAGTGCCCTGCCCTAAGTGCAATCCATGAAAGGTGGGGATCAGGAAATACCCTTCTCATGTCCTTTCAGAGTGCTCACTGATTTCACAACTGAACACTTGCCATGAGGGCCCAGGATTTCCTCTTTATCTGGGTAAGGGTAAAATACAGTCTCGAGTCTATAGCCAGGTGAGAACCCTCCTTGGTTGCTGCTTTGGGGGGAGAACCCAGGCGTTGCAAGCTCTTTGGGCTGCTTTCATAACCCTGATTGTGTCTTCTCCCACAGGGTGCAGAAACCTGGTTCAAACCCCACAGACCCCTCCAGAGACCTTGTGTACTTTCCCTACTTAGGCTCCCCAGATTCCTTTGCTAGGTCCTAGTCTTTGGTAGCATGTGTGGCACCTTAGCCAAACAGGCACATCATGGATTTAATAAACCTTCCCACAATCTTCACAAACACAACAAAGTAGTCTCAGGCAGTAATATTTTAAAATAAAAGAGAGAACCTTTACTAATTACTTACATAATTACCACACAAAACATACAGACAAAAAATTTCAATATCTGGTTACAGGACAAATACAAAAAAAGTTGGAAAAATACATACACAATGCACTGGTGAATTAACTGGATAATTTCTACCTTTTCTGTAGAGAATCAGAGCCCAGAAAATAAATGAGTTTTGCAAAGTGCCCCTTTCACTCTGCTGAGTCAATCAATCAGTCAGTTCATTGCATGTAGCAAAAAAAGCTATTACAAAGATATACTTTGGCAACTTTTGGAATAAATACAATAAATACAAATAAAATAATACTTTTCAGAGCATTCCAAATAAAAAATCATATCCTCAAAGCAGCAATGTTAGACCTGATAAACATAGCAACATTAAGGAAGTCTCATAGCAAACACAGTCTCAAAGGATCTCAGATGGCTGCCATTATATAAATTAAAGTGCACAGGTAAAAAGGAACAGCAACTACTGTATTTTATCACTTAGCCAGATATTGGCTTGAAAGGTGGAAAAGTGAGAAAAAGGAAAACATGACTTGCTTGTATAAAATACAAATACCAGCCAGGTTTTATACCACCTGAATTCTACTTCTTATTTGGTTGATTGCATTCAAGTATTTAGCAAAACGTTCAATTGTCCAGGCATCTGTAGTATAAAAAAGTATTGAGGTAAGAGTTTCATTATCAGTCTGGTATAAATCTGCATTAAATGGGCTTAGCCAATAATTCAAAATGTTATCATACCATGAGCAATCCCAAATAATATGCATGAGATTCTCTTCACCACCTTTATTACAATCATAGTCACTGAAGTTAGGCCTTTTTCTTATATCTGTATAGTAACGTGTTACTCAGGCATTGTTCAAACTTATAATTTGAAACTAAAGATCTAATTTTAGGGCCAATCAGAATTTCAAGATATGGCTTAAAGCCAAAATAGTAGTTATTTAAGGCAAACCATTTAGAGTAGTAAGAATTCCTAATTGTTTCCAGGTCCTTATGATTCCAACTAGCTGTTATTCTCTTAGCAACATACTTCCTATATTTTCCACTAATTACTATACCCCTATCTACTGCTCTTTTGAGGGCCATCAACCTATATTTCTGTAGGATATTAATTAGGGTTGTATACCAAAGGCCAGTTTTATATCCTAAATTATACCAGATTTCCTTTTCATTAAGTTCCCTCATTGTTAAAGTTGGACTGTTTCTAGTTAGCCTTGTCCAATGATTAACTTTCCTAATTTCTATTTTTGCCCCTATATTTTCAATACCCAATTCTGATCTTAGGTATGAGGCAGGGCAGGAATGCTCTACTCTCAGAGCCATACGTAACAATTTGTAGAGTGGTGACATTAATCTATTCAGGTTATTACAGTCCCATATATCGGACCATATAGTAACTGTGTCTCGAACTTAGATCTGATAGCTTGTAATAAAGGTTTAATAGTCATACCCCCATATTTTATGTTAAATCGAACAAGTCCAGGCATAGTTTTCTTTCATTTGTCAAGAAGCAAATCTGCACGCAGTGTCCATTTACCATTCTCTTGAAATAATATACCCAAATAAAGATAACTGGATACTTTTTCTTTCCTTTCCTTTCCCACACACCAAAAGGTAGAATGTTTTTTCCTTCCCTTGTCAAATATGACAATTTTGGTCTTATTCATATTAATTTTAATTTCAGTTCAGAAGATTTACAGTATATATAATCAAGTTTCTTCTGTAGTCCTGTCTTAGTAAGGAAAAGAACATGATATCGTCAGCATAGGCAAGCAGGGGCATGGATCAGCCTCTATTTTTGGGCAGTCAGACCTTTCGATGTCAGAGTGGGCTATCATATTGTTCTTATATAGAGAAAATAGCAGTGGGGCCAAAACACAGCCCTGTCTGACACCTCTATTGATATTAAAAGAGGCGGATAGACCCTCCCTGCCTCCTTAGCCTAATTTTTGCCCAATTGTCTTTATATAACTGTGAGATCAGGGCTATTAAGTTATCTATTCCCCTGTTCTCTAAAATCATCAACAGTATTTCTGGAAACAAAATCAAATGCTGATGTATAGTCAATTAACACTGCATACAGTTTTTGCTGTCTTATATTAACATATTTTTCAATTAGATGCTTCAAAATAAATACATTGTCTAAAGTAGAATGGTTAGCTCTAAATCCTGCTTGAAAGTCTGTTAAACCTCCAGTTCTTATTACTTCATTTTCCAATCTTCCCAACAGAACTCTAGATAAAATGTTCAAATCTACATCAAGGAGGCTAATAGGCCTATACATACTTGGATCAGACAAACTACCTTTCTTATGTATGGGGATACTATTCGCTCCTTTCCATGTGTCAGGAAAGATATTTGAATTAATACATCTATTGAAATAGACTACCAATAATCTTGCCCAACTTAATGGAAAACACTGATAAATCTCTGCAGGGATCTCATTTGGACCGGCAGCTTTATTCCTTTTTAAACCTGCAATTACTTGTAAAAGCTCCACAGTGGTAAGTGTTATGGAGCCATTCTGTACAGTCCTATTGGCCTGTATTGCCTCCAATTCTGAGTCATAAAAAATAGATGTAAAGTGTGTGAGCCACACCTCTTCAGATATATATGTGTCAATTTCATATTTGGAGTTTGTATAGCTCCTGGCAACCAGATTCCAGAAGGATTTAGAATCCCTCTGTTCTACTACAGTTAACATCTTTAGCCACAATTTATTATAAAAATTATTTTTTTTTTTTTTATTAGTTGCTTATAATTCCTTTTTTCTTGGTTTAATTGTGTCAACACCTGTTTAGACCTGGTATTCCTATGATTTTTTATTAAGCCTTCTAATAGCAGTTTTTTTCATTTTACATTCATTATCAAACCAATTATCAGACAAAACAGGGTATGTTTTTGGACATTGTTCAAGATGAGCATGTATATCTACATAAAGCTGACTGCATCTTTAATAAAGTCTGAAAGTATTTTTGCCAAAGTGTAGCTATTTTTTTAAAAATGCAAGAATTAGACAACAGTGGGGCAATAATCTCTTCCAATTGTGTTGCCAAATAATTATGTTATCCTCTAATTTCAGTATAAATAAAAGTAGGGTCATGTTGCCTAGAAAACTGTCCCCAAGAATTAAAATTCAGGAGAAGAGAAGTAATCACTTTCTGAATGTACTGGAATATTTAAAGAGTGCCAGCAGTCTGGTTACCTGACCAGATGGCATAATCTATAACAGAAGCACCTCTTGAAGACAAGAATGTAAATTCTCCAACAAAGTCACCCTGTAATGTGCCATTTAAAGGATATAACATGTTATCTAGCATAAGATCTGTTAGATTTTCCCATTAATGTTTAATTTACCATCCTCAAAATTCCTGACAGGAAGGTTATATCACATGACATATCGTAAACATCAGGTTATCTTTCAGACCATCAAACATGACAATTCTTGCATTGAAGTCACCCAATAAAAGAATATTGATTGTTGGGAGCTCCTGATAAACATTTGAGACTGTGTTTGTTATTTTATTCCACAAATCTTCACAATACAATCCAGACTTCTCAGGTGGAACATAACAGTTCAGTAAACAAATATCTGTGTTTCCAACTTTAAAATCAACTACAATTATGTTATTATGATATGATCTTAGTCTCACTTGTTTGAACTGTCCCACTTTCATAAAAATGATTAAATCACCTGAGTTCCTACCACACTTAGAGTTCCTAATTCCTGGAACCTGGAAACATTCATTACCATTTAATGACATTTTGTCACTATTTGTATGCCAGGTTTCCTGTAGACAAATAAGATCTGACTTCTTAAGAAAATTCATAAAGTCTACATCTGCTATATGATTTATCCACCTACAATGTTTCAAGTCATAAAACAGAGTCCCAAATTCTCAGCAGTGCCCTCTCAGGAAACTGGATCACTTACCGCAGTCAGTCCTCTCCATATCCAGCCAATTGCAAGAATCTATTTTTAATGGTACTCCAGGGTTCTAATATTACTTCCATTCCTGATCAATGTGTTCCTTGATATATTGAGGGAATCCAAATTTACCAGGTTAAGCCCCCAGGCTAGCCAAGATAGAGGTTTTCCAAGTATAACTTCTGCCAGTTTAGAATTTGAAACTGTTATATCACTTGACTTTCCATGCCAGACTCTGTTTGCTGATGTATTTCCCAGATCTTAGACAGGAATTCTTAAGAAATACATCAGGAGATATTTTATGGCATTTGTTAGTTTTGTTTCATATTCATGTTTAAGAAAAGACATTCCAAACATGCTAAGAATAATCTACTTGTCTTGACATTCTATCACTTTATTAAATAAAATTTGATTTGGAAAAGTAATAATTAAATCTCTATCTTGCAACATCAAGTTGTTCACCCAGATATAACTGGCCACTCTGGGAGAAAGAAATAAGATATCTATCAGAGTGGCCTCTTCAATTGTTATCTTTTTAATTTCTAGAATATCATTTTCTGTAAAATTTGTATCAAGTTTTGATTTAGATACTCTAGGGCCTCATACTCAAATTGACCAGGATTAAAATTCCCCAATTAGCTGGTCCATAAAGTCTTATCAAAGGATAAGATTCTGCTAAATTAGATTGTCTAGAATGAGTACAATCGCCGTATTTTGTGGCTTAAGGATATTCTGCATGACAATTCCTTCCAGAGAGATGGACCCCTGAGCTTGTTTTACCTCATGTTGTATAGTGGCTATACCATCTACAGAATTTTAAGGATTAGACATGATCCCACGTAGCTCATTAAATTTTAACGTTTCTTTTCTAAGACATCCAGTTTAGCAAATATGTCAGGATTAACTAAAGTGTCCTGCATTGGTCACCAGTCTTCTATCAGCTGAAATTACTATAAGTGCTACCTGTTGGTTGTTTTGGCTTTCTTTAGTCTCCTAATATTAGAACTTTCTCTTTTCCTGTTTTTCTCTAACTTCCTCCTTTCCTTTTTTCTTTTTAATTTTTACAGCAGTTTTCTTTATTGGTATTTCAGGAAATTCAATCAAATTAAAATCTGGCCTCTGTTTTTTACTAATACTACCTTGTTCTAACTCCATCTGCAGTGTGCTTTCCCTTATACTTGCAGCAACATTTGAATCCAGCTTATTATTACCCAAATTAATAAGGGTATCTAATTTGGCTCTATTTGCTGCTATGTCTGCCTTTAGACTCTTCAGTAAGGACCTATTAGTAACAAGTTGCTCCATTAGTAAGAGGTGCGCATTTTGGGGATTTCTTAATGACACTATTAAGGATTCGCTTAGACAAGTTAACTTAATTTGTGCCTCCTGCTCCTGTCATATCTCTTACAACTTTGCAAATTGAGGTTGCCAGTGGGGTGTCATTCAACTGTTTAAGACCAATAATGGTCTTGTGTAACTCCATAATTACCTCTCCTAACTTGGAATTTAACCCTTCCTTAGCAGAATCCTTTGATGGATTTAGTGAATTAAATGATTCACAATAATTAAAGCTCCACAATTTTGGTGATTTTTCAATACTGGGGTTTGATACACCATTCTCCCCAAACATTGTGCATCCCCTACCAGAAGCAGCCTCCTTACTGTTTCATTAGTTAAAATTGATAACTTATTTACTGAACGTACCTCATGTACCTCATAGTCAGAGTCAAAATCAGTAACAGGATCAGAATCAATAATAGATATGGAATATATTGTGTTAAACAGTCCTCTATTAGTACTATAAGAAGAATCTAAGTTACTACTTAGGAGCTGTGACACAGATGGTAGATCCTTAAACCTTTCTTCTTGCTGTGCAGATGACATATTCAAGCCATTTAAACTACTTGTGCCAGTTCTAGGTGTTGAAGTTTTAGTATTATTATGTATTGGCACCAAATGATCTGTTATTTTCGATTGTCTACTGTTGGGGTTTTTTCACCAACATCTGCAAGGGTGAAACATTATTAGTCTGCATTCTCTGCATCCTAGCATGAACCATTCTGACAACAATCTCTCTTAAATTGGAGCCCCACTAGTACCAACTTACTTGCCCCCTCCCACATGGTACAGAAGAAGCACAAATTACAATTAAAATAATTTGTAAAGTTCATAAAAAAAGAAAGAGAAATTCCCAACACTGTAAATGGGATTGATAACTAATAACACTACATGATAATATTGCACAATTCAGGTTCAAAGGCAAAAAAAGTGTTTAAATTTATCAACTATATCAATGTTTCTACTTTGTACAGAGAAACCCTTTTCTGCTTTTTCTTCTAGTACCTAATATAGGTGGATTCAAAGTGCCAGATAAGGTAAAAAGTACCAGTCCAGAACAACACACCTAGGAGTCACAAAATAATAGGAGCAGTTCCCACAACAGTGATGCCCAGAAGCTTCTGCAGTCCAGAATTCTAACAGTCAAGCCTGGTTCTTTCAAGTAACAGTTCCTTGGTGCTCGAATAGGTACAGGCTCAAACCTTTCTTTTATCATTTGTCAGTTACCAATTCCTTAGATCTCAAATAGATATAGGCCAAATCGAAGATGGGCATGTAAATGACTCTGGATGCACTAACCCAATGTCTCTATATCCCAACAGTTTGAGAAATAAACAGCCTCCAATGAATGCCCAGGTGTAGCACTAAAATCCAAGAAAATGATAACTTGTCTTAATAAATAGGTATAAAACAGCACTTAGCTACATTTAACTGCAGGTAATACATAAAAAGAAAAAAAAAAGAAAATCCTGACGCACAGTCACAGTACACAAGAAAAAAAAACTTACTCATGTAGTTTAGGGTAATTAGAACACTAAAATGAAATAGAACAGAAGCATGCAGCATGGCTCAGCTTGACTCGACCGGTAATATTTAGCAGTCAGCCTATTTGCAAAAAGAAAATCAAAAAGTGCACAGTGAAGCCATCAGACTCAGATTCAGACTCTAGTTATCGCTTCAATGATTTGACGCTTTATAAAATGAAAGAAGCTCTAGCAACTGAGAAATTAAAAGTCAGGGTAGACATAAAGCTGTTCAAGCACTTTTCTTCTGCTGCTGTTAACCGGCAAGCTGCTTGTTCAAGATGGCGCAAGACGAGTATGAGACACCAAGCCAGTGCATGCGTTTTTGTAAAGGACAAGGTCAGGTGACTCCACCTGTCCTATTGGCGCAAAAAAAAATCATAAAAAAAAACAAAATAGCAGTGACTGTAAGGATTTAACACAAAAATAACTTGACTAAACACAAAAGAAAACCAGTATCCAATAAAACATTAGGCATCTAAAGAAGCTAGAAACTTTCCAGCCTCATTGGATCTGTTTTATTAGTAATTATTTATAGCCATTCTGTGGACACTTCTACCACTTTGGCAAAATCTTAGAAAGCTCTATACCCCCATTAGAGAACTCTTTCACAAAAAAAGAGAGAAAAAAAACAGTCCAGTCCAGCCTTTCTTCTCTTCTCCTTTTTCTTAACTCTTTGCTGAGTTTGAGTCCCAGTTTTCTTGCAGTGGTTCTTCAGTTGTATCTGGCAGTCTTCTCTGGGTTATGCCCAGAATCTCTGTTGAGGAGGGTTTTTATAGCCATTCCTCTAGTCTGAAAAACTGACCTTCTAACTGGCTGGTGGCCTTAGTATTCCATGCTCACTGTTCACCTCTAGGCCAGCAGAGGTCTCTCCTGCTCCTTCACAAAATTTTAAGTGAACCTGAAAAAACAATATTTTGTTTTCCCACATCCTCAGCTTCCTGGCTGGCTTTGATTTCTATTTCTTTCTTGCCACTATTAAAATTGAAATAGACCGAGGCAGTTCCCAGAACCCAACACTAGGTTTCCCAGACTGATCATCTGCATACCCCTGCTCTAAAACCATTTTCTCTTTGCTTTAAAGTTTCATGACCAGGGAGATGCCGTTCCATATCCTGTCATTTTATGACACCTTTGCCTGTGATCAGCTTACCAGAGAATTCCAATTCCCTCTGAAATGTAATTACAGG
The DNA here is from genome assembly GCA_016271365.2 of Neoceratodus forsteri. Classification (NCBI taxonomy): domain Eukaryota; kingdom Metazoa; phylum Chordata; order Ceratodontiformes; family Ceratodontidae; genus Neoceratodus; species Neoceratodus forsteri. The sequence goes on from CM028138.1 coordinate 154,941,453, forward strand.
TTACCTCTAAACAAGACTTTGTTCCAGGCAAAGGGGATGTCAGACATTGGAAAGCACATAGCTCTTCCCAAATACCTTTGCTGAAAAGTGGTCAGCTTTACTGATAAATCTATGTTACGGCCTTTTGGGAATTAAGCATAAAAAAAAAAAATCACAGATAAATAGGACAGTAATATGACAAGAGTGACCAAATCGCCACACTCACCAACCATAGTTCCAGATTACAATGTTAAAAAATTGCACTCATAGTCCTTGTCCGCCTCCGACTTGCTTTATTGCAGTGCAAGAACACTTTGCATCCAATAAAATAGGCAGTCCATGAAAAGCTTGTTGCAAACTAAAAGAAGGAGACTCTCACAGCTGGACAGCACAGATCATCACTACACCCAATCTAACACTTTGCTCTGCCCACCAGAACTCAGTCAAACATCCTCTGATGAAGCTCCAGTGGGCAGAACGAAATGTGTGGTCAGGTGCAGTGACGGTTGTGCCGTCTGAGCAGGTCTCGCTGGTTGTATCAACTTTTATGAACTACCTATTTTCTTGAATGTGAAGGGCCAGACTTACAAAGCCCCTAAAAGGACACAAGGTGCCTGTGTCAAACATAAATAAGGCAAGTAGCACCATGTGCCAAAAGATGCCCCTGGAGCTATTCAGAAAGGCAACCTGTGTCAAATGCAGGTTATATGCACCAAAATGGGCTTGTGCCCACCTTACACCAATAAATTGGTTGTGGCATGGTGCTAGGAGCATCTGGCAGATGCCAGCTGCCACATCCCCTATATTGAGATTCACAAAACTGCCCCAATGTATCCTTCCACTATTATAAATCACCATGCCAAATGAAATAAAATACTGTTTCTGTTTAGAATGTTGTAGGCAGCACTAAAGCTGCTTATCAGATGGCCATTAGGAAACTGAAACAGCTTGTTAAATATCAGTTTCCTAGTAAACTAGAGATTTGTTTACCCCCTTTGAAATGCAACAACTTGCACATTTAAATACTTAGCATTTATTTTTTTTTTAGTTTTTGTTGACCGGGTAAGTGCACTAGACAAATCCTGCCTATTTTCAGGCACGACCCGGGGGAGGAGGATACAGATGAATGCCGACTGACCTTGAACCAGATTAAGCTGTTGATGGTATTTTTAGTGAATGAGGGAAATTTGGCCAAGACACCGGGAAAATTCCCCTACTCTCTGTAGGTGGTGCTGTTAGTGTGTCAGAGAGAATGGAGGTTCCCATTCATGTCCCAGATACCGGAGGAGGAGGAGGTTGTGTTAAAGACCCTCAGGAGCCTTTACAAGAATATGCTATTGATAGCGAAGGTGAATTGTTGAATACAACCCAGGGAAAGGCTTTGAATGCTGAGGACCGTGTAGACTTTATGTCTCCTGAAGGTACTTCTATGGAAAAAGAGCAAGAATTGCAAATGGAACTGGAAAAAAAGAAGTCTCATTTACTTCAATTAATTTCTGTAGCTGAACAGGACTTTCAATCCTGTAGACAAAGATTAGAAGAGGAGAGAAAAAAAAGAAAACATTTGGTAGCGAGTCCTGTTTTCTCAGGTCATAAAAGATTTCCATCAGAGATTTCTACAGAAGTCTCTACCACCATTACAGCACAAAAAGATTCTCATTTAAATTTACCTGAAATTATATCTATGGTTTCAGAACCTCTCGGTTCTTCTGATCAATGGACTCCTGGGGAAGCACTCTCCAGAACGGGATGGATTCAAAAAAAAAAGATATATGGGTACCGGACCCCATGATTCCTCTTCCTGGATCTTCAGACCATGATTTGGGTTTCCTACATGCTGAATGACTGCAAACTCTGACTACTCCAAATCCATTGCCATGTATTTTGGATGTTCCCTCCGTGAGTCGAGCTGTATCGACTGGAAGTGAGGAGGAGGAGGAGGTAGTTGCAACGTCAGACGCCCAGTTGCTGGATGAAACAGTAAGGGTAATGGCTGGAGATTCTTTTTCCGCTGCACCTTCGGTTTTCCTAGCTCAGAAATCAGACCCTGCCCAGGTAAGAGCTCTCATTAATAAAACAGGGACAGATAAGGATGAAACTCGGCAACGTAAAACTTATGCCAAACTTAAGAAACTGGCTGAAGCAGCTAAAAGATGGTTTTCTTTTGGTTTGATTATGGTACAAAGGCCTAGCACCAGTTGTCCCAGATAGACTTTGGGTTGGAAAAACATTATAGATGGATTCTATGGGATTTACTCCAGTGGAAGTGTATGCTTTCATACACTTCCCTGGAGATCATAATTATGACATCAGCTTTTGCACAGGAATTTCGCTTGATACATTTTGGAAATTATACTATGATGTAAAGAACTCTGAAGTATGGGTGGAGTTTATGGCAATTCCTTTAACTAAGCCTACTATAAAAACTGTGACTATCCTTTTTAGGAATGAAGGCGTGAACTTGGACAATATTTTATTTTGGCTTGAAAAATGGTGTACAATCTTTGATGTTCCCAAACCCATTATGGATGATAATGGGTTCTGGACTGGAGGGTGGACAGTAAGGGTTCAACTTAAACATACAGATGAGGGTATTCAACATTTACCTAGCTCTTTTTTTCTAGGACGTGATAGAGGTATCATTTTTATGCAGGACAACCAAACAGCTGCTATAAGTGTGGATCTTTAACTCATCTTAACGTAGATTGTGATCAACTAAAGTGTTTTCAATGTGAGGTATTAGGGCATACAGCTGCACAATTGAGGGATCCACCAAAATGTGATCTGTATAGGGAATGGGATCATGTTTTTTCTATTTGCCCATGGGCCGCTCACATTCATGATGACCTCTCAGATCAAGATTTCTTTTTGTCTAAAGCTAGACATTCTTTTGGTTACCCTTTTCGTCCAGAGGCGGAATCCACCTTTAAAGGCAGGAGAAAAGGGAAAGGATGAGGAGGTTACATAGGTGATAGGCCTAGAACTGTGGTATCTGATTTAGATTTTACAAGTTCAGATGTTGCCCAAATTTCCCTTAAACAAATCGATTTACCTTCTCCCTCTATATCTGATTTAAATTCTACAGAAAAAGAAACTCCCTTTGTGACTCCCCAGGGCTCACCCAGACGGGAGGTATACACCCCTGAGAGAATGGTCTCTTCTAATGAGGCAGATTCTGCTGTTTAAGCTAAAATTTCTGAAGTCTCTGATGATCCTATTTCACCTTTGCAACTGTCCAATCGGTTTGCACCCTTTTCTACATGGAGTGACCAGGTAGATGAGGAGCATCCTATGGAACAGACAGATTTGCCTGGAAACTTAAAGTCCATTTCTCCTGTTAGAATTGAAGGTCAGTTAAATGGCAAATCTAAAACTTTTGAAAAACCCAAAAGAATTACGAGGTCTAGTGGTAAACTTTTAACCCCCTGATGTGTTTTCCTTGAAGTTAGCTAGCCTCAGTGTTAATAGTATCAAATCAATAGAGAAACATTTATCCACTTTTGGAGTGTTACAACATTTAAAGTTTGATGTGGTTTTCCTACAAGATACTAGGTTGCATACCTTGAGCGAAATAACATCTGCTTCTACAGATTGGGCTTGGGTGCTCTTCCTTTTGGTCTCTTGGGGAACAGATATGTAGTGGTGTAGGTTTTGTTTTTTCCCAAACAGTTATAGTATCTAGAATGATAGATATAGAACCTGGCCATGCACTTTTACTGGATGTGGTTATTAAGGGAGTTAGTTGTAGATTGATAAATGTGTGTGGTCCCCAAATTAAAGCTCTATGTATTGCTGTAATAAAAAAGGTACAACCTTTTTTATATACTAGTAAACAGCTAATTTTTTGTGGAGATTTTAATATTAATTTTCAGCCACATGAAACAAGTAAACAATATTGTGACCGGGTTTTTCTTAAATCTGTTATTTCTCAGGCAGGATTAAAAGATATACATGTTATAGGACATAATAGAGCTAAACCTACATTCTATAAAGGCTCCTTATCTTCCTGTATTGATTTTATTTTTTCACATAAAGCCTTAACAGTGGATAAGGTTTTGAATATACCAACTGAATCTTCTGACCATACTTTAATTGATTTAGAACTTTTTTCCCCTCCAATTAGGGTCTCAGGGCAAGGAGTATGGAGGATAAATACTTCTCTATTGACACAGAAGAATATTTTGAGAGATCTAAAAGTAGCTATCCAGGATAAATTATCAACAATTATTTTATTTGAAGTTATAAGTCAATGGTGGGAAGATTTTAAGCTTTGTTTACAAGGTTTTTTCAGTCTTCTAGTATTTCTGTAGTTTCTTCCCATTATAAAAAATGTTTAAAGTCACATAATGATTTACATAAATTACTTCAACAACTATCTTTTAGACACAAACAGATTTCAGAGGAAGTTAGAAAACTGAAACAAGATATGATGCAATTTCAGTACGATAGGATGCGTTCTTTTTGAAGAGAACAAATGTTTGGAACTAAAAGGAAAGCTGAACAAATTAATCAATTTCTGGCTATCCAAATGAGACATGAGCATATGAAAATACATAGTTTGTGGAATTCTTCCGGGGAAGAAGTTTTTGATAACAGAGGTATTATGAAGATTTTGGATTCTTATATACATAATAAATTTGGTTCTCCAGTTAAAGAATCTCAGTTTATGGCCCAGATGTTACAGTCAGCTGATTTACCTAAGCTAGCCCCATCTTTGCAAAATTCTTTGATTGTACATTTTACTAGATTAGAATTAGAGACAGTAATTAAGTCTCTCCATTTAAATATATCTTCTGGAGCAGATGGATTATCAAATGAAGTTTATAAAGTATTATGGGACACTATGCCTCTGGGTTTGTTATCTTTATATCATTTTTTTCTTACAGATTTTATTTTGCCTAGTTCTATGTACAAAGGAGTGATGATATTTCTCTATAAAAAAGGAAATAAGGTCGATATTGGGAATTGGAGGCCTCTCACATTGTTGAACACTGATTTTAAAATCTTTGCTGAACTTCTTAGTAACCAACTTAGTTTAGTAATGATGGATCTAATATGCTCCATGCAATTTTGTTCTGTTCCAGGTCATGGTATTACATAAGCTTTATTAGTACTTAGAGAATTGATGGATCAACAAGGAGAAAATGTTGCTTTTCACCAAAGAAAGGGATATTTGGCCAGTTTAGATCAGGCAAAAGCCTCTGATGAGGTCTCACACTCATTTTTGTGGTCTTGTTTAGCTGCCTATGATATTCCAGATATTTTTATTCAATGGTTAAAGTTATGTTAGTCTCTGGCTTATGTAGTACCGTGCAATAATGGATGGCAGGGGAATTTTCATAGAATTCATAGAGGAGTCCGACAGGGGTGCCCCCTGAGCCTCCTATTATATGCTTTTGCCCTGGATCCCATTTTAAGGATTTTACAATGATCCCCAAGGATAAAACAAGTTTTTGGAACAACGATGAAAAGTTTTGGCCAATGCAGATGATATCTGTTTGGTAGTACCCGATGGGGATTCTATAAATTTAGCATGTAAATTCATTCAAGGATTGGGGTCAATAACGGATGCTTATCTTAATGATGACAAGACAATATGTTTACAACTTGGTGGTTTTCCAACATCCTTAAAGGAGGTTGGAGGTTTTTCAGGTGCAAGAGCCCCTTGCTGTATTTTGGGTATATTTTTTGGAGGCTCAGATATGGCCAGTTATAATTGGGATATTACCCTACAAAAGGGGCATTACTGGCAATGGATTGGAACAAATGGCATTTGTCAAAAAAAAAAAAGGGTTAAACCTTTTTAATTCCAGTATTCTCCTTTTTAAGTTCAGTTTTTTTCATACCAAAGGCTTTAGAAACACTATTATTACGGGGTTTTTTAGTGGATTTTGGGGAAGCTGCCTAAACCCAGTTAAAAGAACAGTATTGTACAATGCTATTGCTGAAGGTGGGGTAGGAATGATGAATCCTTTAGTTTTTTTGCTTTTGTATTTTTTTATATCATAATTTGTTACCTCTGATGCAACATAAAGGGCATTTATGGGAAGATATGGGTTTAGAGGTTTTACAAGGTGTTTTAAATGAATGGAAATCTAATTGTTTTCTACATAAAAATAAACGAAATCCACGTTTAAGTTCTCATTGGACAGAGGTTTTTGATAAAATCAAGTTATGGACTGTGAAATATGATTCAGTCTTGAAACTTCCTCGTAAAGCTCTTTATATTGATATACAGACGTGATGCTTTTTGGAATTTCCTTTTTTAGGATTTTCTGTTTTGGACTGTATTAATATTTCTGCTTATATTTCTGATGTTAGAATTCCTGAACAGCTGTGGGATGTGATATGGTTAGGAATCCATGGCAGGGTGAGTGTTTGTGGGAATCAAAAACATAAGGCTTTACTTGACAGATATTGTCCTAGAGACTGCTGTATTATGCATTTTGAAACTATGCATCATCTCTATTTTTCATGTCCATATGTGGGTTTGTTTTGGGATGTGATGAAACAACAATGGAAGGGGTTGGTAAGAACTCCCCCCTGCTCCCAGATGTTATATTATGGTATTTTTACAGGTTTATGTACTTTAGGTAGCTGTAGCACTTTTTGAATTTTACATGCACATTTTTTGTATTGGTTGTGGATCAGTAGGTGTCAACTGGTCTTACAGCTGCAACATATTCCGGTTTTAAATCTTTTTTTTATGATGAAAGCTGACTTACTTTCATGGAAGCAAGCAGAAACATAATTATTTAGTGTTCAACAATAGGATAGGCTTTGGCAAGGTTTGAATTTATTAATTAAATCCTTTTTGTATGAAAAAATTGGTTGTGATTAAATTTGGGGTGTTGGTATTTTGAAATATTTATGTTATTATTATAAGTTTGTATGATGTAACACTGATTGAATTTTTTCTGGTATGAATTAATACCTATTTATGTTTTTGTAAATTTTTCTTTCTTTTTGATTTGTATAATGGATTACTGATTTGTATATATTTGGATTTTAATTTGCTTAGATTTCAATAAAAAATTCCCCCCTACTCACAGGTAGGGGGTCCGGCTGCTGTGTTGCATGGCAGATGCCTCTGAGCCATCGATGGAGCAACAGATCAAAGCTGATGTGCAGTCTGAGCTCACTCCCCATGTTATGGAAGATACAGGGGATGATGCGAGTGTGTTGGGTGCACCTTTTGAGTCTGTTGGTGTATTGCATGGTGAATGCCATGCAATGGGAGACTTGAGCGAATGTGTTTTTGTTCAACCGTCAGTATCCCCGCTACTATAGGATACGTCTAAAATGCACTCTCTGACTGCAGCTCAAGATGTGTCAACTAAAGATTCTACAATACCTATGTTTTCTCCTTTGAAGGCATCGGTGATTGGCGTGGACTTGTCAAATTCTGATAAAATGACTCACCCCATTGATGCGCTTGCTGCTGGAATGTGGAAGGAAACTTCATGAAAAGACTCCTATCCAGGCCATGAGTGGTCTAAAGACAGTACACTGACAGATGCAGGTTGGATGCTGTGGGATGGCAAATGGATCCCGGATTTGAACTGGGAAACTTTTTCTTCGACCCTGATGCTGACTGAATCGGGGGCCCCCATGGATTCACAGACAGGTCAGGAATCTGTTTTAGCCTCTGATACAGCTCCTCAGGGCAAGAGGCTTTCTGATACTTTTACAGCTCCCATTGAAACTGACTTGCCTGATGACTCACAGAGATGTTCCCATCCTATATCTCCACCTCAGGAGCAGTGACATCCTGAGTCTCGGTATTCTGATTTGTTTCGAAATAACAGGCTTGAGCAAGCACCAAGGTGTAATGCTGTCCACCGACAATATCATGGGGGACTTGAAGAACATCCAGATAGACTTTATATCACCCGACAGCTACTGAAGGTTTCAATGAATTTTCAAGCTAATGAGATTTATGCCTTAATAAACATTAGAGGTGAAGATAATTTTGACATTCGCTTTAAAACATTTGCTGGTTTAGATAAATTTTGGCATCGTTATGAGAACTGTAAAATGCAGCCTTTATGGTTGCCCTTCTGGGCTATCCCCATTACAAAACCCCTCTATAAAGTGGTGAATATTATGTTTAGAAATGAGGGGGTAAATGTGGGAGATACATGCTTTTGGTTGGAATACAAATGCATGGTGTTGGGGCCTCCGGAAGCGATTATTGATGGGGAGGGTATTTGGACTGGAACTTGGAAGTTTAAAGTTAAACTTCATATTCTAGGGAACAAAATTGTTCATATACCCAATAACTTCTTTTTGGGTAAAGATAGGGGTGTCTGTTTCTATCCTGGGCAACCTAAGGCCTGCTATAAATGTAGCAGCACGAGACACCTTAGCAGTGCCTGTGAGAAGATAAAATGTGCCTTATGTGGTGAACTTGATCATGACAGTGGGACCTGTAGAAACATTTTCTGTTGCAACCTTTGTGATGAACAGGACCATGCCTATCACCAGTGCCCCATGGCAGGACAAAACAAACGGGGAATTAAATAAAAAAGATTTAATCAATTCTGCCCAAGACAGGCATCAGAGAAGAGACATGCCCCATGCAGGCCCAAATCCCAGGCTTCTAAGTCTGATGCAGGCCCCACTCTCCCCGTCATCTACTTCTGCTACTGACCCAGAGTTTTCAGGGACTACTAAGGCCTCAGAACAGGATTCCAGGGAACATTCTACTGATACTGTCCCCAAGGTTCTTCCTCAAGGGTCAGTGGATGTAAATTTAGAACCCCCCCATCCCTACAACCTCTAAGAGGCAGGATTTCATGCCACCTCCTTCCTCTATAGCAGAATTCCAAACCCCTCACCCAAAATGGGTAATGTAAACAAAACAGTCAGCTTGTAGACATTTCTCTTGGTAATTTGTTTCAAGTACTTCAGGACCATGAGGGTGGTTCGGAGTCTGATGTATCCATACAGTCTGGTTTAGTTTCTGATATGGAGTATGAAGATGATGGTGAGGGGAAGCCAAGTAAAGAAGAAAAAAGGGAAAAAATACAAAAAAGATGTTCAGAAATCATTAGGCTGACCATTTCTTTCCACATCTCATGGCTAGCATTAAACTTGTTTCCTTAAATACATGCAGTCTAAAAAATTATAAAAAAAGGATGGCATGCCTACGTTACTGCCTTACTTTGAATGTTGATATTATTTTTTTGCAGGAAACAAGATTTAATTGCTTAGCTGATCTCCGACATGCTACTAAATTATGGCCTAAGGGGCCTACCGTTGGTCTTATGGGGAGGATGCAGCAGATGGGTTAGGTATTTTGTTTAACAATATTTCTGTTCAGGTTACACAATTAGCTGATATACATTCAGGGAGGGTTCTTTTGTTGGACTGTATTTATCAGTGGTTCCCTCTCTGACTTATCAATACATATGCACCTCAGGTCAAATCATTAAGGATTGACTTATTTCATAGTATCCAACCTTATTTATTTACCCAGAGGCAAATAATTTTGGGGGGGGGGTGACATGAATTGTAGCTTATATGTTAGGCTTAAGGATCAAGTACAACAAAAGGTGTATTGTGATTCACATGCTTTACAAAAGGTGTTGTTGTTAGCTTCTCTGAAAGATGCTTATAGGGAACTTTACCAGGATGCTGGGGCGACCTATAGGTGTAGTAGTGCATTTCGCACTAGAACAGATTTTGTTTTTTTGTCCAAATTTCTTTTTTTCTCATAAATTTACTTTAAGATCTTGTGAATTCTCAGATCATTTAGTTCTGTTTTGTACTATTGATATGTCCCGTTTTCCAATTCGGTTTCCAGCTTTTGCCTTGAGGTGGAAATTGAATTCTTCTTTGCTAAAAGATCTGGAAGTACAAAATAAATTGAATTCCTTTTTTTGCCAGAAAATCTACAAAAGTGTTTTATGATTGCTGGGCAAAATGGTGGCTGGATATAAAGCTTGATATTAGGTGTTTATTTCCTTTGGGAAGGGTAAAAGTAATTCGGAAATTTTAAAATATTTAGATTTCCAGAACCAATACTATAAATTAAGTTCTTTACCAAATGTTTCTGATGTCCATATTAAGAAACAGCTCGATACTATCAAAAATCATTTAAGACATTATCAATATGATCATGCAGTGTCCTTGCAGGCAGAAATACAGTATGGCACTGTACGGACACCTTCGGCCGACCCCTTTTCTGCTTGTAAACATAGGCTAGATTCAAAATTAACGGAGGGTCTTATGACTACAGCAGGGATTTTGTAAAATCCTAGCATTGAAATGTTGGAAATTGTTTTGAGAATTTTTACAGGAACATCAGGGAACACCTTTTATTACACTCGTACAGTGGGAGGATATTATTACATGTGCTTTGCCAGCACCACCTGTGGCAGACAGTAGAGATTTGATTAAACCTATTTATAGAGAGGAAATAAAGCATGAGATTGCTAGTTTAGCTTTGGGTGTCTCACCAGGTGTAGATGGTCTTACTAATGAACTTTATAAATCCCATAGAGACAATTAATGTGAGATTTTGTACAATGTCTTTAATGAAATTGTGAACAGAGGGCAGATGCCTTGTGATTTCTCAACTGCTTTGCTTATTTATTTATTTAAAAAAGGGGTTAAACCGGATCTGGGTAATTGGAGGCCTATACGTTTATTAAACACCGAATACAAATTATTTTCCACTATTTTATGTCATAGATTACAAAAGGTGGCTGTTAAATTGATTCACCTGGTACAGACTTGCTCTATTCTAGGAAGGAAAATTCAGCAAAACCTGGCTTTCTTACGGAATGTTTGTGAATTCGGTAGGCAAGGGAGATTGTCAGGTTATTTGCTGGCTTTGGATCAGACAAAAAACTTTGACATGCTTTTCTTTTGCAAGTTCTTGAAAAATATGGGATACCTTTTGAATTCAGGTCTTGGATTAATCTTTTATATCAAAAGGCATTGTTGTTGCCTACAGTCAATGGGGTTATAGGAGAAGCACTATCCTTACAGAGAGGAGTGAGGCAGGGTTGTCCACTTATTCCCCTATTATATACATTTATATTGGACCCTATTGTATGGGAAATTCTCAACAATGGTGTTATACAAGGTTTGTCTTCATCACCATTTTTGGAACCTCAAAATTTGGCAGTTTATGCTGATGATTTAGTGGTTGTAGTTCAGGATCCAGTTTCTGGCATGACCGCTTTATGGATTTTGGATGGGTATGCCAGTCTTGCAGGTATAGCACTAAACTATGCTACGAGTACTGGGGTTTATGTGGGTGGTGGGGTACATGAGTCCAAGGTAGAGCAAATTGCTATCTCTACTGACACCGTTAGGATTCTTGGTTGTCATTTTGGTAATGGGCCTTTGGACTACATTAACTGAGAAGAGAAAATAAGGGTGGGTGAGCAGAAGTTCAAGTGTGGAAGGCATACTCCTTCCAAAACTAAGAGGGTACTGATTATAAAAAAAATTCTGCTTCCTATTTTTTTGTATGTGTGTACTGTTTTTCCCATACCAGGTACCTTGGAGACAAGATTATTTAGCATATTTTTCCAGATGTTGTGTGGGAGTCGGATTAATCCGGTTAAAAGAGATTTTACTTATTTATCTGTTAAAAAGGGTAGACTTGGGATGATACATCCTTTGGTTTTTTATTTTTCCTTTTTCTTTAAAACCATATTTCTGGAAGCAATGGAGCATGAACACACAGGGGATGCGTGGACAAATTTGTTGTTCCAGCCTTTTTTACAGAAATGGGTGGATATTATACCTAAATCACATGCCTCTTTGGTGGTCCCAGATTTTGCTATAGCTGCTATAAGAAAATTGAAGCAGTGGGGGATTACTAATGAGCATTTAGTAGATTTTCAGCAAAAACCCCTATATTTTGATATCATGAGGAGAAATTCTGCTTTTCGAGTAGATTTTCCTAAATGTGTATCTATAAAATTAGGAAATGCATTACGTACACTTGTTGATAAACGTATCCCGGATAAGATGTGGGATATACAGTGGCTATGTTGTCATGGGCAATTAGGGGTTAAGGGGAACCTTAAGCATAAGCCTCTCTTAGAGCGTCAATGTATTAGACTTGAGTGCAATGGTCTGGAAGAAACAATGGAACATTTTTTTTTCCAGTGTGTATATACTAAACAGTTTTGGATTGATTTGGCCACTAGATGGTGCTGGGGTTTAGCAACCCATATTACCTATGAAAGTTTGGTTTTGGGGATTATACTGGGCTTTTGTCACATTATCATCCTAGTACTTTGAATTTATTGTTTGCTTGCATTAAGTTCTGTTTGTGGCAAGCAAGATGTCAATACTCTATTCAACATTTACTTATGCCAGCTCAGATATTAATAAAACAAATTGAGGATGCAGTTACTAAACAGAAGGATTTGGAGTAAACACTCCTTACTGTACCAAAGTTCAGAATTTTGTGGAAACATATTTTTTGGTTATAATCTCAAATCTCTGTTTTTTTGTTTGAGGTCACTGTAGTTTCTTTTCAAATGCTTATGTCTTATTTGAAACTGGAGTGAAGTGAAATTTTGTTTAAAAATTATATGTGATCCCTTATTTCTGTAAACTGATTTATTATTATGTGTTTTTTTGGATTGATGTATTGTATTTCTTTTTCAATAAAAAATTCCGCTACTCTTTTCGATAAGCACCATGGGATCTTTAACATCCACCTGAACCACCAATCCAGGCAGATGGGACCTCGGTTTTAACGTCTCATCCGGAAGACGGCACCTCAGAAGTGCAGCACCCCTCTCATGCTGCACTACAGTGTCAGTACTGGGATATTAACCCAAGTGCCAGATGTGGGAACTGAACCCACAGCCCTCTGATCTCCCGGCCTCAGAGGTGAGTGTGCTACCTACTGAGCCACTGACAATGCTTAAAGGGACACTGCCAACTGTTATATTTTGTGGCAATTAAATGTGTTGTGTAGCATAGTAATGTCTTCTGTTGTCAAATATGAGTATAAATTTGCCTGGAATAAATCAGTTTTATAAGGTGGCAATGTGGAAAATCGTGTTTGGCACATGACTTTAGGCTGCGCATTTCAATTGCTGTGCTGTGGTTTTGTTTACATTGTGGATTAGTGCGGCAAGCATATAAGTATTAAAGTGTTGTCATGAACACTTACACAGGATTTCTGATTGTGCATTGCTCTTGTGTGCACACTCATCGCATGTGAGGAGCAGTGTCATTGTGACAGAAGTTGGACCCTGACAGAATAGTTGTAATGGATTTTGCCAAGGTATTATTTTAGATTGATCAAGTACTGTTAGCATAATTTGTGCACTAGTATGAAAAAAAGTAAAAAAAAGTAACACAAACTGTCAGAAACACAGTGTTACAGAAAGTGCCAAGGGGTGTGCGCATCGAAAGGTTGAGTAGAGCAGTGTTGGTTCGGCAGCACATTGTATTCCCTACTCACAGATTGTGGTTGAGTGATTTGTTCTGGTGCTTTGGTAGGGTATTTCTCTTGAGAAATGTCTGGTGCAAATGTTTATCATTATTTATATTGGTCCTATGCCCGTTGTGGCTTAAGCAATGTTACTTGTGAATATTTCATTAGAAAGTGACACTTCTACATTTAGGGGGTGAGCGAAAGTTGGAGTGGTTGCTGTTAGCAGTCAGCTTGACCAGGTACTGACATGTGCCTGTGAAACATCTGTGAATCTAATCGTAATGTTCCTGGATCCCTCACATCTCGTGACAGTGTCCCTCTGCATGTTGACAGGTGGGAGATCAGCAGAGTAATTGATGGGGAAAATGGGTGGCACACATGTTGGTAAAGCATTGAAAGAACTCATTTTATAATGACTTGGCCCCTGTCATGCTGTTAGCCTTTCGGATGGTGTGATGGTAATGAAGGACAGAACAGTGAAAGTGACAATTTAAGTCTGCATCTCATATGCGCATAGTGATAGAGATAGAATGATTGTGGTGCTGGTGATAGGGAGCATTGGGGCAACTGTGTCAGGTTGTAGAGAAATGAAGATGCATATTTACATTGAATGCTGTGATTTGTGTGTACACGTTGTGGTATGCAGCTAGTATGGTCTCAGAGGTGTGTGCGTGTTTTTTTTTTTTGGTGGGGGGGTTCCTTGAACCCCTTCAAGCCTTTCATCTGTACACCTCCCTGCCACCAGTGTCATGCATGATGCTAGATAGAGGGACATTGCAATATGCATAGACATGGTGGGCAAGTGTAAGTTTCCATGCTGGTAGTGAATGTTACTGCAGCGCGTCTTGCAAGCTGTAATTTCTGATACTGTTATAGCACTGCATATGTGTGTGTGTGTGTGTTTGATCCTAGTGCATAGGTGGCATGTATTGAAACTGTAAGAACCTGCTGTCCTTCTTGTTTCATATAACTGTGTATGATTGTAATGCAGAACTGCATGTGTGAATGAAGGCAATACAATTGTCATAGCTCTGTCCATTTGAATAAAGTCTGGTGTCAAGGGACACAGTAATAATTCTAGGTTGGCAAATATAAGGTTTCTGAAATGATGTCACACCACATTTTACATCATGACTGATACTGATCACTTTGAGACACTGGGAGGCAGTCTTTCCCAAAAGGTGAATGTGAGTCTGTGTCCTTATCTGAACCTTTCCTTGTTTGCCCAGTCTTAGTTGGTATAGAGAAAGCATAAACTGCAGCAAAAGTAGACTATTTAGCATTATACCATGGGCATCCAACAACAGCAATCAGATTAGCAGGCTGGTACCTTACCACCATTGTAAATCCTCTGATCATCAACAGCAAAGGTGTCAGCCTGCCACAGTCATGTGCCAGCCTAAAAATAAATAAATCAGACACCTGAACCTTGGTATAATTGCAGTAAGCCACTCAGAGGATGTGGGTTATTGGGTGATTTACCTTGGCTGGCGAGGATTTACCTACTCGAATGCGCCTCGTGGGCAAACCACTCCAGCTGTGGTAAATCCCCTGATAACCCACACCCCCCTCGTGGCTTATTGCTTAAATGATCTCCATGTCTAATTAACTGTGACATGCACACTTGGGCCATGTTTTCTATGGCAATGAGCATGATTGTCAGATTTTAATTCTTACTGTTCTAGTGCCCTTACTTTACTCCTTTACAAATACTGGCAATGTCCTTGCATGTCCGATATGTCTGCCACCAGTTCACGCGCTATTTGGAGGGTGTTTTTTTTCCTTGTGTTTTGACTTGTCATGAACTCCTTTCTCTTTTGGGATGGTACATTTCTTCCTATGTATGCCTGCAATGCAATTCCCATTGCTTTGCTCACCCGACTCCATATACACCACCTTGATATGACAGGGTGTCATTTACATCATGCACAGTATGTCATTATTACCTTTTGGGAACTGGAGCAATATCCATATGGTTTCTGGCCTCCTCTCATACCATTTTCTCCCTGTTATAAAATATTTCTTACCTGACCTAAATATTCGCCCGCCCCTTCCTATTTTCCTCCGTTTCTGTGGAATGCCCTTTAAACTGGTAATGCGAGATGCCAGTCATGTTATTGGATGGTACTGGTCTCTTAGTTGTCAGGACTACTGACTTTTCCTTACTGGTACGCTGCCACCTACTTTTCTAAGTTATCTGCATTCCATGCTACTGTAGCCCATCTGGTGACTTATCCCTCCTCCTCCCATCTATTCCATTCACCGATTTTTGTTGTCTTGGTATGATCCTTTCATTTTTGTTTTTCTTTCTTGGGGGTCATGCCTTCCAGACACCACTTGAGAGTAACTTCTGTTTATTTGTGACTATGGCCCTACCACCTCCTCAGTTTTGCTGTACATATCTTTTTATTTGAAATTTGGTAGTCATTGTCACTATGTTCATTTACCATCGATGTTGACATGCAGTCCATTCTTGCAAGTCCGCTATGAGTAAAGAGGGTTTGCAGTGAGGTACAACAGAGTTCATTAGTTGGGTTTGTTGTCTGTAATGTCTGTATAAGTGACATTGCAGGTGGACTGGAAGGAAAAATATGCAACTTTGTATACAAAAGAAAGATGTGCAACAGGGTTGGGGGAGGGGGCCGGGAGGGTTTAGATGGGATATTGTTCATCATCATGGCATGTTTGATTAAATGTACAAAAACTGTAAAGTAATGCAGTGGAAAAACAGAAAGAAATGGGAA
Source organism: Neoceratodus forsteri (assembly GCA_016271365.2). NCBI lineage: Eukaryota > Metazoa > Chordata > Ceratodontiformes > Ceratodontidae > Neoceratodus > Neoceratodus forsteri. The sequence goes on from CM028138.1 coordinate 154,957,596, forward strand.
GAGTAAACAAGACTGGGTGAGGGATTAGCAACAGCATCAATGGAAATGGATCAGGTGTGGTCATGGCAGATGACAAAGTTTGGCAAGCAATGTGAGTGAAAAAAACAAAACAAAATATCAACATCCAAGGGAAATCCTGAGTGTAGAAATAATTCTGTAGTGTGGAGCAAGTCGCAGTTGTGTGAAAATCCAGAAGAATAAAGAAGTGCAACTGCTCATAAACACATCCATAAAAAATATTTCAAAATGATTTGAATTTTATTTCTTCATCCAGCCCTGTCCCAACATTTCGCCATGCAGTGGCTTCTTCTAGGGAAGCTGTTATATTTATATATATATCAATCAGTACACCCTAATTTAAAAAATATGGATTTTTCATATTTTTATCACACTACTTAAGTGTATATCATAAACTTTAAAAGACTGACCATAATTCAGGGACCATCCATTTATATTTAAGTGAACAGATATATTGATATTATATACATGTTAAGTAAATGAAGTTTCAATAAATATAAGACATATATATTCTGGTGTGTCAATCCAACAAAAATAACATTGCTCAACTGGCTACCTGCTTGTTACTGCTTGAGAAAAGTCTTTATGCTGCCATAAAACTTTCCAAGGTAAACAAAATTAAGACAAATCCTGTTTTAATAAAACTAAAAATTAAAAATAAAATAATTCGATAATGATGAAAATGATCCACTAACTGTGTATATTTCCTGTATTATTGTATGTAGTTTCAAAGTATTTCAATCGCTAAAGTAGAATTAGAATGTGATAGAAAAAATAATTTTAGAGTGTAGACGAAAGCCTAAATCAGAGGCTTAACGGAATGATTATAGACTGTAAATCTCTTAAGCCTCTGATTTAGACTTTGTCTACATTCTAAAATTATTTTTTCCATCACACTACTTTAGCAATTGAAATACTCTGAAATATTTTGAAACTGCATGGCGAAACGTTGGGACAGGGCTGGATGAAGAAATAAAATTCAAATCATTAAGCAATGTGAGTAGGCAGTAATAAGGTCTTAGTTGTGTGGAATTTTACCCATGTCTTGTGTGGTGTGTCACAGGGCACTACAGAGTGACTTAACCACACAGGAAGTGGGTAAATCACCAATAACTCACATCCTGGAGTGCCTTATTGTGATTATACAATGGATTCATGTCTAAAATAAATGTAAAATGTGTTTAATTATGTTTTGCGTAAATGCAGTTCCTCAGCCTTGGGTAATGCAGGATTTACCCATGGTCATGTGACATGTTTTGACCAATGAGGTTACAGGATTTTCACACACCATTGTATAGTGGGTAATTTCCCACCTCTTGTGAGGTTCAGTCACTCAGCTGTGTCTCATGACACACCACACAAGGTATGGGTAAACCCCTAGTAACCCACATTCCCTGTTGTGCCTTATTGGTGAAATATGTTTGTTTTTTTCTACTTGTGAAAAATATACACGTTTGACAGAAGGTAATGAAATGTAATGTTATGGTAAACTGCTTCAAAGTAAGTATTTAAAGGGACACTGGCAACCCCCTTAGGTCTCAAATTGTGCCTAAGTTGAAAAATACATTTTATGAGTTGCAAGACTCTGTAAAGATTGTTTTTGTAGATGGTACTTTGATTTTGACTCTTATTTTCTTTTAAAATTGTGAAAAACAGACAGCCCAATGTACTGGTGTTACCACCCCAAAACAAGTTTGTTTACATTCCTTGATCAACTCCATATGCTTTTTTCCTGGCCTTGTGAACACACACAAAACAGTCTAGCTCCTCATGATGCAGTGGGAGTTCAGGATGCTACTGCTTTATGAGTGACTGCACCATTTGGGTGTGTTGAATGCTCGGGAAGTATTCAATATGAACAGAAAAAGGTTTCTTAACAAAAACAAGGTTGTACAGTACATAAAGATACATAGGCATGCATTTCAGTTATACTAAGCAAGGAGACAGAATAATCAAACATCAACAACAGTGATTTGTAGAGAAGGTAAGCAATCATAAAATGTGTGGTTTTAAATACAAATAATAATATGAAAACAAGGTTGGCAGAGTTCCCTTATGGTGGTATTTTGTTGTTTGTTTTTTGTCATGAGCCACCCATGGTGGCATGTATATTTAAGCAGTAAAGCATGACCAAGGGTTATAGTAACAGTCTGTAAATCACCCCCTAGGTGTGTAATGTAGCAGGAGGTGCAGTTGAGTGCCATATTGCTCCTAGGGGGTGATTAACGGACTGTTAATCTAAGTCCTGGGAGTGGCTTATTGGTATAACAACATCCCGGCTTGGGTGTTTGGTCACAAGTACATGCTAGCAGTACAAAATAGAAAATACAATCTACGTGTGCTTAGTCACATCACACACAACGAGGAGGCAATCTGGGCAAAAGGCAATGCTACATGCCCTCAACCTCCCACCTCCCCTTTTACCCCATCCCCTTTTCTCACTTGTATACACATACACAGTGGATGTTTGTCTCTGAGCATTATAAAATTTAAAGTTGTGACAGGACCACATGCATAGAACAAATCCCCTATTGATGGGAAACATCCACTGTTAAGCGAGTGCAATGAGCGTGTAAGGTCATGTGTAGTGCTGCCATCTGTCTGACTGTAATTGTGTTCAGTGACTTCCAGTAATACAAGTTAGACTGCCTTGTACAGATTGATTTTGAATGGCATATACATGTGAATCATCAACATTCCAGTAAAACTATATAGTGCATAGTGGAGTGTTCTGTGTAGAATTCCATCCCTTTTAAAATGCTGTTCAACCACAGTTCAGAGGTCATGGAATGTGGTTCAACCATGCTGTGCTAGAACAGTATTCTAGAATGTCTAGTGACTGCATGAGTTACTTTCATTTTGAAGGTAAAGGAAGTCACAAAACACACATTTCACACTGTACTATACACTGTAAGAAATACAGGATGAGCAACTATATGCACAAATCTTTTTTTTTCCTGCAGGGTTGTGATTCCCATGGACCTCTTGAGCTTCGATCTGGAGGTCAGAGGGATTCAGAACCTCTCTATGACAGAACACACTGGTTCTGCATAGTTGCCCTTCCAGTATTCTCTGTGTTGTGGATGGCTGATTATACATTATCATCTGTGTTGTAAGCAGTTTTTTTGGAAGCATTCAGATGTAGATTTTGCATTACTACATTGTCATCAACATCATGGCCTTCAGCTACATACAGCACTGACTTTCAGCCTTGTTACCTCACCTTCACCCTCATCGTACTGAATCCTCCTAGTGCTAGAAATCCTGTCATATCCCAATCTGCTGGTTTTAACTTTCCCTTTCCTCTCATATCTGACTTCTCTTTCCGCAGTGCATAATACTCTGCATCCACCTCAGCTGGAAGGCTGTTTCATGAATCCAGCAGTCTTCATGTGAAGAAATCATTTAGCATGTCTAATATGACTGTAACCTCCTCACGAGTCAGACACTGTGAGACCCTATATCATTTTGGTGATCCTCTTTTGGACTTACTTCACTCTGAAAATGTCTTTCCTGTGATGTGCTCTCTAGAACTGATCACAGTAATCAAGGTGGGGTATTACCAGTGCTCAATATAGAATGAACATCATCTCTCTCTCCTTCAGCTACTGATATCCCTCCATATGTACCTCGGCATCTCACTGGCCCTCCGAAGTGTCTTGTCACACTGACTGGCCACCTTTAGGTCATCTGATATGAATATCCCCAGGTCTCTTTCATGCTTGGTTATTGTCAATATAACTCAACCCATTACATACTATGTTGTATGCGTCTGTGACTTAAGTGCATTATATGTTTGCCCTTTTTTTTTTGCACTAGTAACCCAGCATTATAGTATGTCACACTACGTCTCTAATTAACTTGTACCCTGGGGGGATTCTCCCACCTCGGGATTTCCCTAAGCACTTAGCATCCAAATGCAGTCAAACCATTTCCCTCTGTACCACTCCCTCAACCACTCTTGCCACAGTGATTTCTCTCCTTTCTCCTGTCATAGACAGACAGCACCTCCTCAAAAGGTACTGAGTGTGATATCCAAGACCATTTTCCAGTTCCTGAAACTTCATATGCATTATTGCAGCCCTGTCCCTAACCAGGTTCCTATATGGACAGTGACATCTAGCTCCTCCTTCCTTCCTTCCTTCCTCCTGACATAATGATCAATAGGATATGCTTCGATTCCTCTGTGCTTTGGTACTAGCTAGGCACCCGAGCTCCCTCTCTGCTACCTTTCTTAGTCCCAGGTGTATTCTCCCAATAGTTGAATTTCACTCTCAATATATACTCATGTGTGCTACTCAGATGTAGCATGTAGTGTAGCATAGTTGCAGACAATTTACGTAATGGACAGTTTAATTATAGAAGGTATTAAATCTCATTTTGTTTTCCTGTATTGAACAGAGGCTGATTAGAGGCTTGAGTCAAGACCATATGCATGACATAATGTTACATATGGTCACTGAGCAACCTGGACTCATATTCAATGCATTTGAGAGGCAGGAGTCATCAGGCGGAAGTAGTTTTCCTGGACTGTTCTCCAGTACGGGACTGGACTGATGCAGTTTTACAAACTGTTGGGAGATGCCCACTGAATTAGAGAGGCTATGCTGTGGGTATAATCATGAGAACTGTACGTCCAAGTTACCAGTGAGTAATCCAAACATTGATAATTGTATTTCTTTGTTCATGTTTTCTTTTTTTGGGTGGCTACTGGACCAATATTGGAGAATTCAGAAATGCCTGTGTTTTCTGCAGGTGGTTGGCAAAGGTATGGTTCTTTGCTTATACATGGGCTGTATTGCAAGGATATTTGTTGGCTGGCATATCATATGAATGTGGCATCATGGTATTCACTTGATCGACCATACTATTTGGTATGGGAATATGCTATATACTTATTCCACATATTCTGGAAAAAAAAATTGCCATTGCCACCATTAAACTTGTTTTACAGCTGGCCCAATGGTGCTGAGGATTGAGGTGCTGGATGCCACACCTCACACCACGCTGGCGACACTCGTTCGGGAAGGAGCCTGTGCCACTGGGGGTCGGCAGGGGGGAGATAGGATCGAGCATCTGGAGGACTGCTCTCCTCTCTTGGGGGGTGGGGTGATCCAGATTTTGGCCATCACTACAGTGGCCCCCGATGGAGACTGGAGGCACTGCAACACTTCAGGGCACACTTGGTGGGCATGCGGAATCACAACAGATGTCCCTAGCATCATTGCACATTCAGGCTCTGGGCAGGGGAGGGAGGGATGTAACCTCAAGCAGAAAATCCTCCAGTCCCCAGGGATAGGTGACGGCACCACCTCCCACAGCCACACTCCACTAGCCGTACTCTCTCCGCTCATGGACCGAGGCCAGCCTGAATTGTAGATAGAGCTCCCTGGGCAGATAGGGCAGTCCTATCTCGGGGGCCGGGATAGAGCCAGGGAGATAGCTGGGCTGGTGCCAGGAAGTGGAGGAGTTTTAGGCTCGGAGTTAGAGCTGGAGGATCAGTGGATGCCTGAGAGAGTTCCCTGGGTGACGGTGCCTTAAAAAGAATTTAAAACAAACCAAAAAAAACAACTTATTGTACACTAATAGTCCCACTTGAATGTCATAATGGCCTCAGTTTCTTGCTATCTTTAGGGTTTTGTTTGGCAGGATGCACTAACAACCATCACACTCTCATTTTCATTTGTCAAACATAATCCCTAGCCACTGTTCTCACTGTGTTGTGGTTATTCTCCAAGCAAATCTCTATCCCTGTTTCCATTGTGCTATTCCCTCCTTGTTTGTTGTTCAGAATTACAATTAGTGACAAAATGGCACTAATTTGCATAATGTAGTGGTCCCCCTTCCCATCCCAATTATCACATATTACATAAAAGCAATAAATCAGTGGAAGCAGTAGTTAACCTTTCACATATTGCACTGTCCCTTCACAGTGCTGTTCACTCTTAGACACCCACACCCCACCCTCCAACCCTTGTCCAAGCATTGCCAGCCTGCTAGTGTGTTAGTGAGCAGCATATGACTCTGCCAACATAAATTGCTTTCTAGCAACTTAGCTGGCAATGTATGACATCTGAATGAATGCAATATGATTTCAGGGGTTGACACTGATGATCTTTGTAATTGCAGTGTGTACTTTAAGTTGTCATTCACTGTCTGGTGTTTGCCTCCAAAGTTGTGAATGTCAGCTTAAAGTACACATAATGGAAAAAAGGAAAGTGGTGTAACCTTGTTCTGAAATCAAAAATAGTTATTGGGAGAGTGTGCGGGCCACCACAGTATGGTGAATAGGAATTTGGTGTTGTCCTGTTTTTCATTCTATTCAGGGTTGACAGCTGGAGAGGGCCTAGCCACATAGCATTCAGCAGTATATAGTGGAATGCTGTTCTGTGTGGAATTCTATCCCTCTTAACATGCTGCCGTACCATATTTTCAAAGGTTATGTACTCTTATTGTACATTTTCATGGTCAAATTGCATTCTAGAACCTATAGAAACTGCATGGTGCAGTTTAATTGCGACAGCAGAAGAAGTCATGCGTACATATGTAACACAGTGCTGTGCACTATGTAAAACAGATGACCAAGTGTATGTACAGCTACTGTGGTCTTCCACCTTGGGTTCTGAATTCTATGAACATCTTGAGCCTTGCTCTCGAGGTCAGAGGGAACCAGGATCCCTCTGTGGCAGAACAGAGTGGTTGTGCATAGTTGCCCATCCAGTATTCTCTATATAATCCAACAGTCTTTGTATGTCAAATGGCATGCAAACAAAGACACAGTCAGGCCTGTAGTGTATCCAAAGCCTCGAGTGTTTGTTGTTACCATGGTAAAAATGGATAGTTGTTGACCATCTGGTAGGGATAGGAGTAGGGTGGGGGGAGTCATGAGTGTAAGTAACATGAAAGTGTTAACATTATTTATGTTGTGTAACTGATTCTTACATATATGTCCTGCTCAAAGTCTTGCGCATATGAGTAAAGTATGCAGCCATGTTTGTGAGGTCAAGTAGGGAATACAGTAGGATGACTCATGAGGTGTATGACTTGATCTATTTCTGCTTATAGTTCTGTAGTGAAACTAGCAATTTCATAAGTTTTTCAGATTACAGTATCTATGGCAAATTGTATTATTGATTTTCATGACCATATACTTCATACATTTTGCTTCTCTTTTTCCCCTCTTCCTCCCCAAAAATAGGAGATGGCTATGTATGTCTTGGATAAAGGACTCCTTCAAACTGCAATACTGTATCGGCAGGAAGTTTTTGTGCTTGCTAGGGATGAGGATGTGAACAGAGCAAGAAGACATGCTGCCTACAGGCAGTATGTTCTATGGCGCTATCAACACCTAGGACAAGGCAACTGAATTGTTATACCTAGTTGTTTGGTGTGGCACATCTGAGACCTGTACCCTAATCCATTTAGGTAGTACACTGGTTTTATAACATCAAGGCTCATTTAAGACAGCTGTACAGTACGAATGTGTCTTCAGTTATGAGAATAATAGTAATGTGTTTCTTTGCATTATAAAATTGAAAACATTCTCGTAACAGTATGTGGAGAGAAAGCTGCCTTTCTACAGCTTGGCAAATTTTACACTGTTTAAGAAATTATGATTTTTTTTTTCCACGTCCCCTCATCCTCAACATAGTCACATGAATGCAAGTGACATCAGGGTGTACAGTTAATCTGACTGTGGCTGTTCACCATTACAATAATTAGGTCTACATGGTGCCTAGATTACCAGCCCTGTGTAGATCTTGATCTCACATGACTGATAAGAAGGAATAAAAAATTACTGGCCCCTTCTCTCTTTGCCCCTCCTCATCAAACTTTGCAATTAGTAATATTGTTAGATTTCAGGGAAAGATGTCATGTAAATGCAGGTATGCAATGGAATACTAATGACATACAGTATGCATTCAAATAAACATTTAATATGGTGTTTGCAACACAATAATCATCCTGTTTTGCGAGTTGCAGTTCAAGAATCAATTTATGTTGACTAATAGAGGAAGTCACAAGCATATATTGTATATATTTTTGCATTACATACTTAGAGGCCTGGATATTCAGACTGCACCGGGCAGGGGTGCAAGCCTAGGTGCAGTGCAACTTGGCTGTACCAGGGCATGGACCATGTGATATTCAGTGGTGCTGCACCATGGCACAGCACCATTGAATATGGCACTGAGGGCGCATGCTCTGCGCATGGTGCAGTGGCATTGCGCCAGCACAAGTGGCAGAACGGGAGTAGGGGGATGCACCAGCGCAAGTGCAGTTGTGCTAGGTGCATCAACCACGATATTCAGCACTGGGCATGCAAATGAGGCCATTATGCATGCAAGGTGCAAATGGAGCCATTTGCATGTCATTATGATCTCATTTGCATGCAGTGCACTGATCCCCGGTGACTTGCGCCTGGTGCCATGCCAGGATGCAGCCATTGGGGACTGATGTCCTGCAGTCTCATGGTGGTCCCCCACTCCTATACACCTGATCATGGGCATAAGTAATCGTAAATTCCCTGGTGGCCCAGTGGAAACCCTCCCATTGCCCGATTGTGGGCATATGTAAATTTAAAGTCCCTGGTGGTCCAGTGGAAACCTCCCCCTCGCCCGGTCACTGGCAGAAACAGCACTAGATACCCTGGTGGTCCAATTTTACCCCCTCCCCACCCATCCACTAAGGTCCCCCACCACTCAGCACCCCCCTGTCATCGGCGGATGACAGCACCCTGCCCGCATGCTGCCCAGCCGCCCGCCGAATGGCTACGTACAGTACAGTCTGTACGCCTATTGGTCCACTGCATGGACCAATGGGCATGCAGACCATACTGTATTACACAGGCCTGATATGTGAATGAACTTAATATCTGCTTGGTATCATATTCCATCACAGTATATGTGCAGTACTGTGCACAATGCCCAGGGCTGTCCATGTGACCATCACCTGTATAATACAGTGGAAAATAATAGCAACTGCAACTACTGATACTACTACTATTTATGTCAATATTCTACAGTATTCTGCATGTAAAAGAAAATGTGTGCGGACACATACCAGCCACTATGACCGGTTTAGCTTTCAGTCCTTGGAGGAGCTTGGCCTGCATGTCACACCATGTGTGGTCAACCGATGGTATCACAAAATGTCTCAGTATTCTAAAGAATGATGAAGAACTCCATATCAGGTTCATACATTTAGACAATAGGGATATTTTACCAAAGTTGTTACCAGAGATAAGTATGGCTGCAGATAGTGCTAAATCACCAGCATATGTCTGTGATTTTATCTGTGGTTGAGAGTACCAACAAAATTCCTCATGTCCATGTGAGCATTTCTGTCAAAAATGGCAACAAATATACTACATTAAGGACACTGTCAAAATAGTAGACAGAATGTCAAAACGGAACATAACTTAAAAGACATAAAACATTTGAGCGCTATAATCTTTACCAGTTGTATGCGCCATGATTTACACACTTTAATGAAATGCCACTAGAGGGTGCTGTTGTTGATGGTAAACCTTGTTTTTTACATAGCAATAGAACAAGAGGGGGTGTGGGTGATGCCAGAATTCTCAAACGCTTGGTGTGTTGTATAGTCACGAGGCCATCGCCACAGTTAGTGCACCACACCCGTTGTGGGAAATCCTGGCATCACCCACTCTCTTGAGTACATTAACTAGTTTTGATGCATTTCAGTTTATCTTTTTTTGCATTTATTACTTTGACATAAAAACTAGTCCTATGTTGGTAGGGTTACTGATATGACTGACGTGAAGGCGAGTATGTATTTTACAGAACTAATTTTCACTTATCAACCTACCATTGCATAGAATTAAGGGCAGTGAACTACAATCACAGTTCATATACCTTTGCTGATATATTACCATCTCCTCTGACATACAATGCCAGTCTGAGAAACATGTTTTGTACTTTTACTTAAATGCATTCATCTTATGTACCTAGACAGCTACATGATGCAATGGTTCCCCATATTGACAACTATGCCATTGGGCCCAACGTCGACAGCAGTAACAGCACTGGACCCCACTCTCTACACAGGTCACATCACAATGCATACTTACCACTCATATTATGGAAGACCTAATGTATTTGCATGGGTGGTGGTTGGGGGGGTTGATTTTGTCCACAACACTGTCATCTGGGCTGTACTTTACAGGCAGCATGACTGTTTTATCCCTGTACCCTGCAGAGCGGCCAGTACCGGGTAATACCAGTCCAGCCAGGGGCTTAATGAGGCTCCATGCTACACCACAGTGGGACACATCATCTTACACTCTTTGCATAAATACAGTCCATCAGGGGTCAACCCCTCAAACACACATATAAGGAGAATAGCAGTGATTTGCAAACCTAATCCTCAACCCCCCCCAGACCCTTCAACAGCCAACATAAATCTTGCCCTAGGTTCATCTGTGTGTTAAGAAGCAAGGCACCTATGAAACAGCAATCCATCTTTCGAGTGGCACATTAAACTGAGGTTCTGTCTGTTATGATGGTACTTCAGGTGGATATTAAAGATTCCGTCCCACTTCTCTAAAAGAGTAGGGGCATTTTTATTGAAAAACATCAGTTCATATCATTACAAAAACATAATATGGCACAGTAACCCATAATAACCATAATAAATCATAATAGCACCTGGCTTAATAATAAAGTATATACTTAATCATTTTCGAATGCACATAGCCTTAATGAGCAATGGGGAGAAAATAAAAATAAATAAATAAATCTGAAAATATAGTATATTAGTGTCATATTTCTTGTAGTGTAACTTATTTTCTTTTTCCTCCCAGTTTGTCTTTCATATTGGAGTTACTGTTTAACACCTATGACCTCTATTTGTACTTTATAAATCTATAAAGCCCTTTCCACCATTTGTTTATAATGTTTTCAGGGAGTTTATGACATCCTTAACATGCACTGTATTCATAGCATGTTCAACTAATATACTATGTGTGTGTGTGTGTGTATATATATATATATATATATATATATATATATATGGCACTAACTTTGTTTTTTTTTTCTCTTTTAGATATTTCCTGAAGAACACCTATGGTCGAAGTGTAGATTTTAACTCTATTTTCTATTTTCAGTGTGTATTTAATATAATCATTTTGTTTTGCTTTTAGACCACATGCTGAAGCAGCACCTTGTTTTTGTTTTTTACATTTAATGTGCTATATGTATCACAAGACATTCATTTTTGTTGTAAAGTCCACTGACATCTTGCTTGCCAGAGGTAATATTTTAGGCAACAGAAAAATATCATCAAAGTCCCATGGTCGTATTTACTTAAAAAGATGTGGACAATTTCCTAAAATTAATATCTCATAAGACAGGTTTGTTAGCCACTGTAACTTCCATCTGTTAGCTAGGAAAGACCATAAGGTCTTGAGATACGAGCATGATAAGAGAAAATGTTCCATGGATTCTTCTATGTTTTGACACCCATTGTATGGGTAGTTTCTCTCTTCTTGGGCTTTATGCTTTGCATTGCCTCAAAGGTTTAATCAGCCATATACTGATAACCACACAATCTCTCACATATGTAAGGGAATCCTGCTATTATTTGACTGTTTCAAAACATCTCTTCTTAAGGTGGGAGGGCAATTTTTAAAGTCTGGTTCAATTGGGTAAATTTTAGACATGATAGAAGTATACAGTTGTGGCCCTGATAGGTTACAAATTTGCGTACTAGTTAACTCCCATTTCTGGAGTTTCAATACTGCTTTTCTGATAAAAAACAGAACTTGCAGTTTAGAGGATAGTTTCAGCAGGCTATTTCCAACCCATGATCGCAAATACTCAGACAGATTATTGTTGAACCATAAATACTGAAGACTCTGTGATGGAACTAGTCTTATTTTAAAATTCTGGGATATAAAAGAGAGAAGAAGGAGATGGGGTCAACCATCCCAAGGCCTCCTTGAGCCTTGGGCAGATAAGTGAAACACCTCTTTATCGGATTCAGCCTACTGTCCCACACCTTCTGAAAAAAGCATGAGTACAGTCTAGTTTCAAGTGTAGTGGGGGGGGGGAGATTATTGCTATACACAGAAATGAGGGAATAATAAACCGTTTTATTATGTGGAACCTTTTTATTTTGGATAACTTCCAGGACTTCCATCTCTTTACCCTAGAGTCAGTCCCTTGCAGTGCTGTTTCTCAGTTTCATAGAGGTAGATTACATTGTCCAAAATGAATGCCTAAGACTTTTTGTGGTTCCGTGGAGATGTAAATTTTGTTTATAATAGTCTAGTACTACCAAGAAACAAACCCTTACTTTTTTCTGTTTTCAATTTTGAATTCAAAACTTGAGAATATTCTTGTAGTTTTCTGATTAGGGCCGGGATCTGCTTTGGATTTGCCATAAAAAGGAAAATATCATCTGCATAGGCCTGGATCTTTATGAGGTCTTGCTCAGTGGGTCCTTGCAAGCCCTCTCATGTATGTGAATTGTTCAATTTCCTAACTAATGGGTCGAGAGAGAAAATATATAGCAGAGGGCTGAGGGGACACCCCTGCCTGATTGCTGTACTAATAGTGAGTCCCTCTGTCACTTTTCCCTTAATAATGGGATATACCATTGCACATGAATACAATAATTTTATTTTGTTGACTAAGTCAGTAGGGTTGCCGTACTGCTGTAATGTTTGAAATAAGAAGGGATGGAACATGCTATCAAAAGCTTTACTCTGGTCTAAAGTCAGAATACAGAGCCTTGCTTCACGTTTCTTTCATAATAGGTGATTATGTCTCTAATTATCATCAGGGCATGTTGTATTTTTCTCTCTGGTAGTCCACAAAACTGGGCTGAATATATCAATTTGGATGCCAGTTTCCTCAACCTATTGTTTAATGTCTGTGACAGAATTTTGAAATCAGAATTTAATAGGGATATAGGTCTCCAATTTGAAATATCCAGTCTATTACCTGATTTGTACAGAAAAATTAAAAGCCCTGATGTGAATTGAGGGGGAACTGACCCTTTCTGAAAGAAGAAGGTAAGGCTTCCAAAAGACATCTTGCCATTTCCCTGGGGAAAGTTTTATAGAATTCATAAGGAAGCCCATCTGGACCAGAAGTCCTGAGTTTAAAATTTTTAATTACAAATTCTATGTCTTCTACTGTCGGGGAGAATTTATTTCAGATAGCTCCTCTTCTGAAAAATGCATTTGCAATACTTTTAAATAACTACTGATATTCTCCTCAGAAGTGGGGTAAGTCATTTCATGGGATCCCATTATTAACTGAACCAACTGGTGTAGTTCTGTTACATTTTCTATTACCATTCCCTGCTTGTCCATCAGCTGTTGAAAGGCCATTGTATCTTTTCTTTTTTTACATGCCTCAAAGGGGTCTCCTATTGGCGATTTTTGAGTCCCGTACTGTAATTCTGCATTTAAAGTCTTTGCCCTGTCATACTGAAATCTTTTCATGTCTTCTTTAAATTGTTCTATCTGTGGACTGAAGTCTTGTCTCAAAGAAGAGTTCAGAGTATGTAGATTTTGGAGCTGTGATCATAATTTAAGGAAATTAAAAAACTTACTCCTTTCTGTGTTTTTTCCATAATTCTTGAACCACTTAGCTATGTCCTGCTTTGAGTCCATTCAACATTTGCCATGGTCCTCATAAAGATCACTTACCGAGGTCCTGGCCCAGAGAAGAGAATAAATCCCTTGCTGTGCATGTGTGTCAGACAGTGTGGAGATATTCAGTCTCCATTTCTTATTCTGTCTAGCTTTGGGAGGGAGGGTCTGGAAGGAGAGCTGTATAAGTAGATGGTCAGAAAATTCTATGGGAAAGGTTTGAAAGCTGGGAGTCGGTAGGTTCTTAGAAATGAAAATGTGATCAATGATAGAGGTTAATCTGCCTCTCCTATAAGTATATTTAGGACCTTGAGACTGATAACAGTGTGCAGTCTAGCAGATCTGCTACAGTTATACATTTTTTTAGTGCATTTACATCACAATAAGCCTTTTACCCTCTAAACATTTACTTTGTTGTGGGAGGTCAGAGTTCAAATTTCCACCCAAAACTGTGTGTGATGCTGTGTAAAGATAAGGCTGAATTTGTGAGATTAGGAACACTCTGTCTGCCTTGGACTGAGGACCATAGACATTTATAAATCTGTATGGCACTTGTTCCCAGTAACCATCAAGAATAAGCAGATGTCCTGGGATTAAATCTATATGTTTAGTCATTTTAAAAGAGAAGGAGCTGAAAACTATCCCTACTCCATCTGCCCTGTCTGCTCCAAAGGACCAAAATGATGGTCCCCACCGCCATTCAGCCTGGAAAGATCTGAGATGGTCTGAGGTAAACATCCAAGTTTCTTGTAGGAAGCAAACATTTATTTTATTATCCACCAAGCACTGAAACAGAGCTTGTCTTTTGGAAGTATTTAATAAACAATGACAATTAGAAGACCCTAAGACCAATTTGTTTATCTCCATAATTCAGTTTTAAGGTCCTTTTTTCCTTTTCTTTTTTTTCTTCCCTTTGTACTCCACTAAATCAGAGCTGCCTCCAAGTTCATGGGAAGGAGGGTTCTGGTTCTACCAGATCCATGTCTGACTCCTCACCTGTAGGGGCTAGGACTGAAAAGGGGTTAGTTGCCTCTATTATCAGAAGTTTGGGAAGAGGTTTCGTATTCTTAGTCATGCTCCTTGTTGGAAGTGGAGTCAGATTTTGTTGGGAGTGGGATGGGGGGATTTATTCCTCCAGTTACTTGCTTGGTCTGGTTATCCAAGTAACAAACAGAAGGGAAGTCATCCCATTGAAGCTGAGAAGACATGGAGGAGTCCAGGTCTTCCCTTCCCTTGTGTTCTACTGACTTATCTGTGATGGGGTCCCTTTTCCCTTGCTCTTGGGGTATGGGTTTTGGGGGTAGGGGTGGGATTGGGGTGTGGGGTAGTAGTACCCTCCGGATTTACCTCTGATGAATCTGGGGGATTTGTAGCTTCTTCTTGAGCCTGCTGTATAAGGAGTTCTGTGCTGATGACTGAGGCTTTATTCCTTGCTGCGCATGGGCATTTGGAGAATGTGTGTCCTGTCTCTTCACACAAATCACACCTAGTTATATTTGCACACTGCACACTGTTGTGATCAACCTCTCCGCAGTTGTCACATCTTGGTCTATCACAGGCACTCGAGAGGTGGGTGCGAGCTCCGCACTTACAACATGCTCGGGGTTGCCCTGAGTAGAAACATACTCCTCTGTTCCTGCCCAAAAGAAATTAATTTGGGATATGTTCAATTTCATTTTCATTCTGCCTCAATTTCATCTTGTACTTCCAACCCCCTGTCCAGAAAAATTCTGAATCTAACAGTGCTTTAGGTGAACTTAGTACATGTAATATTTTCAACATGAACCCCTTCATTCCAGAACATGACTATAACATATTTTACGAGTGGTTTTGTAAGGGGTATTACCAGAAAGGCAGACCAGAGGGAGGAGAATTTGACTTGATTATACCTTTGCCAAAACATCTCAAGGGTGTAGGATGATCTAAAATTTATATCATGGTTATCTTCCCCTGATATATTTATAAAGGTGAACACCTCTTTAGGTGAGAAGTGCAAGGAGTACTTCAGGAGTTTCCTCCCAATATACCGCCTATGAGGCCTTATGTCCAGTCCCCCTTTGTATCTGATTCTGATCGTGTTCCTCCTAGGGGCTGCCTCCTTTTTTGATCTGGAGAAAAGTTTGGATAATAAAGGTCTCTGTGGGAGGATCGCCAGAGTGGATCCCCCCTGTTTGTCCATCCAGTCTTAGTTGGGTCATGTCCTTTGTATCTGATGCTGCAGGCCCTCTAGGGTGGGTTGTCTCCTCTGGGAGGGGCCCCGGACCAACTTCTATTGAGTTATTTCCCTGTACAGGGTGGTTTCTAGACTCCATTTGGTGCTGTACCTCCCAGGTTTCTATAGTTTTTGAAGTTGTTGCAGGTACCTGAATTTGAATTGGTGGGCGCCATTCTGGAGTATTTGTGGAAGGAGAATCTTGCCAGTCTGGATCCGGTAGCCATTGGCCCCTAGGCATTTTCTTCCATCCTGCTTCCTTAAGGGCTTTTTCAGGGGACCATGTAGCAAAGGGATCTAAATTTTTAGACTGCAGTGAAAATGCTTTTTGGATAGCATCTGTTGTTGATAGGCCTTGATGTGTTCAGTCCAGCCTAGGAACAGTGTTTTCTGTTTGCTCTTTTGGCCTAGCAGAAGGCCCCAGTACTAGATTCCTATTGGCTAAAGTAAGAGCAGCCCTTTTGTTTTTCGTATCCTCCTTAGAGTAAGATTTTTGTGCTTGGTTTCTTGTTGAGAAAGAAAAAAAAAGTGGCTTCATCTTGAGGGGTGGTCCTGAGGGGTGGTTTTTGAATGAACAATTATTTTCTCTTATTTCTGTTGTGTTTGCTTGCACCCAGGTGTCATTTCACCATTTGTTTCTTTATCTAGTTGTATAATGTTAGGGTCCCCTTTAGTGGCATCATGTTTAGTAATATTTGTATTCATTTCAATACTTGCATTTGTTTCAGTATTTGTAGTCATTGTCCCCTTTGTACTCGTTGCATCCTTCTGGCTTGTTGGGTTTACTGTATGCTAGCTTTCTCCCTCAGTATATTACCAAAATCTAACCCCTGTGGCTCTAGACACACGCCTTCTGCGTTTTCTGCTGCCAGCCACTATTTCTGTAACAAGTTCTGTAGCATAAAGAAGGTTTGATTTTTACCTGAGGGAGAAGTGATGTTTGCATCCTGGCACACTCCTGTGATGTTGCAGTATCACTGCCACTTCTGTCAGTCTCGCTGCACCCAATGTCAAAACAGGGCTTCTCTTGCACTTTAGCAAGTCCAGCTTTCAGTTTGGCCATAGACAACATGTGCCTACACTCTTCCTCCAGTTCTCTCAGCATTTTCTTCCATTTTTCTTCCATCAGAGAAACCACATTTTGTTTGTCATTTTTTCAGTGCTCAGATTCAGTATTTATACTTAAGTCCTATGTTGATAGGAATATTTCTTCTCCAATTTCCTTTTCTTCAATTTCTTCTGGAAATATCTCATTACTGGTAGCCTCTTGTAGCAAGAGATCAGGGGAAAAGGCCTGTTCCCCTGCCTCAGAAACATCCATCCTCTCCACCACACCACTCTGATTGGCCATCTTGGAAGACTTGCTCACAGGAAGCAAGGCCCCCTGCAGGCAAAGTAGGGGAATTTCCCCAGTGCCTTGGAAAAATGTTCCCTCTTTCATTAAAAATATGAACAACACCTTTATGTGATTAATGGTCATTTAGCATTCCTGTGTATCCCCCCTTCCCCAGGTCATGCTTGACCTTAGACAGAATGTGTCTATTGCACATACACAGTCAACAAAAAAAATAAATAAATAACAATCTACACGAATGATCCATACAAAATAAACCAATTATGCTTAGAAACACTGACACCGACAACTACACTAACTGTTGCACAAATAGCTCACCCAGATTACATGTATCACAGAAGATTTGGCATGCAATGTCAATCGTATTTCTGAGCCACATCTCTCCAGACCACAAGCCGGAATACACACCTTTCAGAGTAGTCAATCTGTGATTCTTCCATCTGGTCAAAGTCCTCTGATTCCTCATAATCTATATCTGCTGGACCAGCTTCTTCTTCATATATACTGTAACAGACAGTAAATTTATTTTATTTATTTGTTTAGTTTTTGTTAACCAGGTAAGGTGCACTAGCCATAGAAATTACTATTTTCAGGTACGACCCGGGAGTCTACAGAAACAATTACATTGTTAAAACAGAGACAGTACAATCATTAAACAGTAAAAGTTTAGACAGTTATAGTACAGCTCAGGCATGAGAAAATAATAAGTACACTAGATTCAACTACAATGTATAACATAAAAAGAATGCAAGAGCAAAAGTAAAATAAAGCCATCAGGCAACATTCAGGTAGTGAATAGGGTAAGATTATACAATGAGGAGTACTGGTATAATAGCCGTATAAGATGGATATAGGAGAGACAGGAATTGGGAATAGGGTAGGGATGCAAAATAAGGAGGGGAGGATGGGATAGGAAATTCAGATAGGGGATGAAGACACAGATAATAAAAGAAAGGCAGAGAGGGGAGAGGTGGAAAATGCTGAGGACAAAGATACTGAGGAAATGAACTCAGAAAGGAAAAATTAGGGGGTGAAAGGTAAAAAAGGGAGGAGATAAATGGGCTAAAGGGGTTTGAAGCAAGAGCAAGTGCAGGAATCAGCGAGATAGTCACGTAGCATTTTTTTGAAGGAGGAGTGGGATGGAGCTAGTCATATTTTTAGTGGGAGGGAGTTCCAGTGCTGTGGGGCATGACAGGCAAAGGTGCTAGCACCTTTGGAGGAGTTGTGTCTAGGGATGAGAACGTGGACATTAGCAGCTGAGCAAAGACCACAGCTGGATGTCTGGTTTAGAAATAGACCCACCAGTGGCTTAGGTGTTTGATTACAGATTATATTATCTATGACCGAACTGTACATAAAGGCTCTAGAGGCTGCAGGGGAGAGCCAATCATGTTCAGCATAGAAGAGGCAGTGGTGTTTCATCCTATGCGAGGATGACGCAAATCTACAGATATTATTATAAGTGACATCCCACTTCTGAAGGCTAGCTTTGCCTGCAGAGGCATAAGCTGCAACCCCATATGTGAATGATGGAAGGAGTAAGCCACTTGCAATAGCAAGCCTTGCTGACGAGGTGAGCACATAGCTGGAATGGTAGGCCATACCAAGTTTCATGTTGGCCATCTTGCAGGTCTCCTGAATGTAAAGATAAAAAGTAAGAGCTACATCAAGTGTGAGACCCAGATATTTGAAGATGATTCCACTTCAACAGATGAGCCACTAATTGAGGAGACATTGAATAATGGTTGAGAGAGTTTGAGTTTGGCATTAGAGCCAAATAGCATGGTTTGAGTCTTGGATACATTCAAGACAAGTTTATGACTGGACAGCCACTGCTGAATTTGTTGAAAGTCATGGGAAAGTCATTGGTTAATTTCACAAATGTCTTTGGCACTGGCATACAGGAGAATGTCATCAGCGTACAGCGGGGAGGCAATAAAGAGGGGGTGTTAGAGGAGATTTTATTTATAAAGATGGTGAAAAGTAGGGGGCCAAGAACAGAACCTTGAGGCACATCAACATTTATGGTAGCATAATCAGACACAGTGAAGCTGAATTTAACTAGCTGAGTGTGATCCAAAAGGTAGCTGCTAAACCATGCAACGACACTGGGTGAGAAGCCTAGTGATCTAAGAGCATTTAGGAGGATGGGGCGATCAATGAGGTCAAATGCTTTTGTCATATCTATAAAAATTGTTCCAGTTAGGAGTTCTGAATCCATGGCAGCTAGGGTATCTGATGTAAATTTGAGTAATGCAGCGGTGGTGCTATGACCCTTGCGGAAGCCTTGCTGAGCATTCATGAGAAGATCATGTTTCTGAAGAAAGTCAATGGTTTGTGTGGCTATGAGCTTCTCAAGGATTTTGCTGAGAACAGACAGTATAGCAATAGGCCTATAATTGGAGGGATTTTGTTGGTCACCCTTTTAAAAGACGGGGTAACCCTGGCCATCTTCCAGATGTCAGGAACTTAGCTATGGGAGAGGGTGAAAATTTTGACTAGAGGCACAGCTATGAATGGGGCAGCAAGTTTTAGGAGCTTAGGCTCAAGTCTATCAGACCCAGCAGCAGAAAGATCAGAGATGTTATTTAGCAGCCGTAGTACTTCATGGCGGGTGTTAGACCTGAAAAGAAATTGGGGCCTTGAGACATCAGGTTGGGTGTTTAAGTTTGGTTTAGAGGCTGAGGCATAAGTGGTAAGGTCAGAAAACTGAGCATTGAAAAAGTTTGCGATTGCAGAGGGATTATTGCAGTGGGTACCATTTAGAACCATATCAGATGGGGTGGAGGCTGGATTTGATCATAGAAAGCATTTGATATGGGACCAGAATTTTTTGGGCTCACCATAAGATTGAGTTAAGAGGTCTTTACAGTAGTCACTTTTGGTCCTTTTGATACCCTTCTTGCAGGAATTATGGAGTGCTCAGTAGCTGTTAAGGTTAGCTGGTAATCCAGTTTTTCTGTAGTGTAGCCAACATTTGTCACGCTGTCGAAGTTTAGAAAGAAGGTCGGACTTTAGCCAGTGAGTATGTTTATTTTTTACATGACGGGTGACAGAAGGGCAGTGTTTGTCCTGAATTGCCAGAAAGCAAGTGAGGAATAGATTAAGAGCAGTCTGAGGGTTGTCAGTATCATAAATGGGGGTCTAGTCGATAGTGAAAATGTCCAGTAAAAATGACTGTAGGTCAAGGTGCGCGAAATTACAGAATGTGACAAAATGAGGTTTAGCCGGGGAGGGCCTAGTCTTACCCCATATACCAAAGGTAGAGGAGTGGTCAGTTATAGCATCTGCTAGTATGCCAGAAGAGATAATGTTTTCTGGGTGGTTTGTCATTATCCAGTCAAGCAGAGTACTTGAGTTTGTGTGCTGCGCAGTTCTAGTGGGGTCACTAATTACTTGGTGAAAGTTGAAGGTTTGAATCTTGGACAGTAGTGCGGGTAGGGAGTTGCCAAGCCAATTTAGATTGAGATCACCAAGAATAAGAACCTCATTTCTCCCTGAAAGAGGAGAGGTCTGATCAAGCAGCTTGTCAAGACCATTTAAGCCACTAGAAGGGGGGTTGTAGGCACATACACTATGCAGTTTTTTTGAGCCAAGAGTAAGAAGGACATGAAGTGCTTCACAGTGGACTGGGGGGATAAGCAGATTGAGGAGAGATAGAGGTGCTCTTTAAAGTATATAGCTGCACTACCCCCTCTTTTGGAAGCAAGTCTGCCAAATCTTAGGAGACTGTATGAGGGAAGTGTGTATTGAGAGTCCTGGATGGAGGGTTTTAGTCAGGTTTCCATAAGGCATATGATATCAGGTTTGTAGAGGTTAACCCATGATTTCAATTCAGCAAAGTTGAGCAGCAGTCTCCTAATGTTATGGTGCACCACAGTAAGACTCTTAGCATTAGAAAGGGGACTGTGTAAATCATAGGTAGGTCCTGGGTTGGGATGTACATCACCAGAGAGCAATAGGGCCAGTAGGAGGAGAACCAGAGTTTGGGGCGCAGTAAGGGACAGAAAGTGTGCATATTCAAGGGGCAGTATTTCAGAGCATGTGCAACTAGCTGGAACCAAGACCTATACAACAGAAATGAGGTAGGGTCACACCAGAGTGTGGGCAATAGGAGAAGGTTAGAGTGTAGGTAATCATGGGGAAGGTAGTGTGGGATCGTCGAGTGTGCCCCGAGGAACAGTCGGCAAGGATAGGTGGAACAAAGCAAGTGAGGGCACAAGAAGAGACAGTAGCATGTAAAGTTTCATAATGAACAAGCCTGGTAACAGGCACATATAAAAGGAGAGAATCAGGAGCAGCTAGGAGGAAACAGAAGTGAGAGATAGGACTGACAATGGAGCGGAGATGATGTGTGAGCCCAGAGTATGACATGGATAAAATGTGAGGGTATTGTGACAAAACAGCAACACATTAATCCTCCAATTTTGTCAATTGCTACAGTACAACTTATGATACACTGCACCCATTACAGATGCTCCACAGCACGTCTGCAGTTGAGCGCCATGCCTACAGGCCATAACAAGCATTTGTCAATGCTGAATGTTTGCTTGCTGGCATTAGCAGTGGATGTGCAGGAGTTAGACAGATGCAGTACAGAAATGGCAGTGATGTGTTGAACTGATACAAAGTCCACCCTCACCCTGCAGAGATGGACAGGCATTGGGGTGTGCCTTTGGATCATCGCCCATAGCAATCATGACATTTCACCTCACCCTACCCTGCAGACACTGACAAGTGTTGAGGTGTGCCTTGGGGTATTCAGGCTTTACACTCACCTCATTCCATAAGGAAATATGCTGAAATGAGTGTAGTATAGGAGAATGGGGTGAACTCTGGGGCCAAAGATTCCAAGATGCACCTCGATGCTTGTCACTGGCTGCAGGGTGGAATGACATGATCATTACTGTCGACAATCCCAAGTCACACCCCTGATGCCTGTCAGTCCCTACAGTGCAGGGCATTATGGTCAGAA
Organism: Neoceratodus forsteri; assembly: GCA_016271365.2. Taxonomy (NCBI): domain Eukaryota; kingdom Metazoa; phylum Chordata; order Ceratodontiformes; family Ceratodontidae; genus Neoceratodus; species Neoceratodus forsteri. The sequence goes on from CM028138.1 coordinate 154,979,779, forward strand.
ACCCTAATGTCCTGGGCCTTTCTTGGTATTTTTACTCCAAGTTTTCAACATGGGCTTTTTGTGATCCCACTGCATGAACAGTGACACTATCAGTTTGTTAGCTAAAAATGTGATTTTGCACAGTGACTGTGCCATTTGGTGCTACAGGTGCAAAAACACATTTCAAACACAGTGTGAAAAATGACAGCTGTATTGTTCATGAGGAGGCGTAAAAAATTGGTAATGTTGAAAATCTGGAGTGAAAATATAAAAAAAACTGGTGAAGTCATGAGTGTGCGTAGAAATTGCGCAACACACACCTGTAACACAATTATTTTGGGGATTTTTTGAACCAGATTTTCAATATAGGCATTTGGGGAGTTCTGCTCATGAACAGTGTTACTGTGATTTTCTTAATCTGTCCCAAACACTGATTTCCCACAGTGACTGTGCTCTTCTGCGCCGGAAGTGCAAAAACACATTTCAGCCAGGATGTGAAAAATGGCAGCTGCACTATTCATAAGGAGGTATGAAAAAATGCCAATGCTGAAAATCTGTAGTGAAAATATTACAAATTTGTGAAGTTATGAAGGTGCGTAGAAACTGCGCAATGCATGCTTGTAATACAGTCATTTTATGGACTTTTGTCACCAAATTTTCAACATAGGCATTTTAGGACCACTGCTCATGAACAGTGTCACTGTGATTTTCTTAATCTGTCCCAAACACTAATTTCCCACAGAGACTGTGCAATTCTGCACCCGAAGTGTGAAAACACATTTAGTCCAGGATGTGAAAAATAACAGTGTGGTAGCTGAACCCCCCCATGGGAATAGTGCTTAGCTGAACCTGACATTTTTTTCTTCTCTCCTACATCTGTTCCAAAGACTGTTGCGTAACAACACTCCTTCATTTTATGTCTTCCCATGTGTTTCTATCCCCACCTCTTCTGTGTAAAACAGTCAGAATATGCTGCAGTCAGACTGGCCATCTGGCACTGTGTATTACAATTTAAACTATTTTTCATCCCCTTCCTATTTCTGCTCTTCTACGTCATGGTTCAGTTAAATTTAAGCTCTTTTTCCCTGTATTGCCCTTAAATGTGCAGACTTAAAGAATGAAAGTAACTAAAGGTCTGTAAACAGACTTGGTAGGCAAAGGTTCTTTCACAATATAAAAAGCAAGCTGGGCTTGACAGTCAAACTTAAGAAATTACCAATGCCAGTTTAAATTGTTTTCTTTAGGATATGTACAGGTGAAGATTGGAATATCCTGTTCTTGGAAAGGATACACAGATAGCAAATTAACTAAAATACAGGATAATAGAGAACTAAAATGTGGTCTACCTACACAACTTCCAGGAGTATCATGTCTCCAATCAGTGCTGGTGTCCTTGCAAGGTGCTGTCTCCTATAGAAAGTCAGCAGCACCTTTCTCCCTTCTTTTATATGCTGCAGCTCCTGGGTTACCTTTACAAAAGGGGAGGAGTTGTCTATAATGCAACCCACTCTGCAATAAATGTGCAATAATATCTGATAGAGCATTAGGGCCTTTATGTTGATGTCATAATAATGGATTATTTGTTATGCTTTTCATATATGTGTATTCTATGCAATTGATTGTACAAAGAAATAAGAAGATTTCCTGGAAATAATTTACTAATTAGGTAGGACTTTGAGCTAAGAGGAGGAGCTCCACTCTTTAAAAGAAGCCAGCCTAGATCCTCAGGTTAGGTGCTGTTAGGGAGAGTTCTTGTGAGGACTGCCTGCTCTCTGTTATACTGCACAAGATTATGTTCCACTGCTAGACCCTTGGCAGGGAAGCTGTGCTGTTTTCAAGTTTTATTTTGTTTGTTTATTATCGTAAGTTTGCTGCTGTAAGCTGTTTTTTTTTGTATTTAATTTTTTGTTTTGTTTGTTTGTTTAATAAAAATCATACCGTTTAGGTATGTTGTACCAAATTTGTTAATTCCTGTGTGACCTGATTTGCTCAACCTATGACAGACAGCTATACTGTTCATAAGGAGGTGTGAAAAAAATGCCAGTGTTGAAAATCTGGAGTGAAAATATTACAAATTTGTGAACTTGCACGTGTGCATGGAAACTGGGTGAGGGGGGCAAGAGAGTCAACGAGGGACCGTTTTCTTTTGTTACAGGGTTCTTTTTTAACAAAGACAAAGCAGGACTTTTACCATGCTGCGGTGGGTTCCAAGTGTGGCACCTGGAACTTTGGGGGCAGTGGAGCCAATGGGGGATTGAGCACATTGGCCGCCACAGTGTCAAGGGGAGCACATGATGACGTGGGGCTTTTGCCACGCTGGGGTGGGCTCCCAGCATGGCACCTGTAAGTTTGTTTGGAGGAGCAGTGGAGCCAACGGGGGATTGGGCACCCTCATTGCCATACAGTGTGTGGGGGAGGAGCACACGAGGATGCCGGACTTTTGCCACACTGCGAGGGCTCCCAGCATGGCACATGGAAGTTTGTTTTTGGGGGGACTGGAGCCAATGGGGATTGGGCGCCCCATTGGATTCTGATGTGCTTGGAGGGTGTGCATGAGCTGAGGGAATTGGGCACCCACTTGGCACATGACAAATGGGGAAGGGCGCATCTGCCGGCGGGAGATGCAGTGGTGTACAGTTTGACAGCTACAATCAGGGTGGTGACATGTAAGCAATTTGCATACTGCTGATGGCACGGCAGTATGCAAATTGCCTACATGTTACCACCACTGATTGTAGCGGTCTTTCTCTTTCAGCTGTATGCCACTGCATCTGAACTGCTGTCATAGACAGCTCAGACATTCATTGATGCGGTGCAACTGTGCCTGCAAAAAGGAGCAGGGCATTGGAAGTGGGGGTGCCACACCTATGAAAACTCATTTGGTGGCACTATATTTCTTGCACATGCATGTAAGGAAACAAAAAATGACCTTACATGCAAGTGGGGATATTTGTACCCTGCTTCTATTGCGCAAAGGACGAATCTCAAAATTTATATCTTGCCATATGACTAAAGAACACTGCATTATGGACACACCGTACTGCCAGACAAAGCAAAGTGAAATTTTCTTCAACAATTTCACTCACAAGCAGAGTAAGATTGGTCACTCCACTGCTGCACATTTTCATGCTATTGGCCTCCCTGTCTTCAATACCTGACTTGACCCACTTTCTCACCGACCCTTTTTAAAGCAGTCCCACCCACAGGATCACACATTTGCTCTCAACCTTTTCTCCAGCCACTCCATCTAACTCCTCTCAATTACTGCTCTACCTGCCCTGTTGTTAGGGACCTCACCCTAATTCGACTATATACCCTTCCAACTATAAACCAGCTAGCAGTTAAGCAGGCCAGCAACACCAAACAAACTACCATGGGGTGCAACCACCTACTACTACTCCTCACTACCTCTTTTGGCATTGCTGGTACCATACACGTCCTTTTGTTCTGCAAATTTTGGACTCCCCGCTGTTCTGTCTGACCCTTTGTATGAATGCCCTTTATTAATCCCCACTTTCCTTCTCTCCCTCAGCCGAGGAACTGCCACCCAGGCTCCCAGCTCCTAAGCCATGGGATTCCCGGCTACCGGGTTGTCGGCGCCCCTCTAGCCAACGCGTGAGCCTGCAGACATGGACCCAAGGTCCTACAAGGTATGGCAACTGCCGCAACCAACCAGATTGCGAACGCCCTCTCAGACCACGCTCTGATTGGTCCCTGGCGGAAGCCGGCTTCTGCTCTTTGATTTTAAACCCTAAAAATGTTTATGTTGGGACAAATGTTGGGACAAATGTTAAAAAGCCGAAGTGTTAACCCAGTCTGTAATTGAAAGGACTTGAATTGTGGTTTGAGAAAGAAATCTAGTGTTTACAGCCCTTTCCCTGCATATGTGCACTGGCCCTAGACACTTTTGGGTGCCAAAGTAATACACGTCCTTTTGTTCTGCAAATTTTAGACTCCCCGTTATTCTGTCTAACCCTTTATGTGAATCCCCTTTATTAACCCTCACTCTCCTTCTCTCCTCAGTCGGGAACTATCGCCCAGGCTCCCCAGCCCAAACCGGAATTCCTGGCTACCGGTGGTTGGCGCCTCAGCTGACGCCGAGACTACGTGACACGTGACCCAAGGCCCTACAAGGTATGGCAACTTCCGCAACTTTTCTACCACCCCATCCCCCACCTCCGCTGATTATTAAATACAGTAGCTCCTGCCAAAATATTAGTCCACGTCCCCTGGCGCAGTGCCCCAGCAATAGAGACTTAGCTCGTGATCCCCCTCTTCTCTGTCCAGCCTACGGGATCCAACTCTCAGGGCCTCACCTTACTAAAATGCATAGGCTCTCTTTGTCTGTGCCTTTACCACTAAATATTTTTAAATGCTATCAAATTTGGGTCGACCTGGATCGGAAAGCTACTGATAAGCTGCATTAATCCAGCAACCCCACTGGCCCCTGGGCTAACTGAGTGGCTCCTTTTTTGAGGTACCATCATGTCGGGCCCTATATGGCTCCTTATACTGCCCCTTCTTCTGCTGATACCAGCTGCCCAGCATTGGACACCTGAACTACCATCATGTTTGGTCTACAACAGCATCTTGAGCTGTATACCACATGGCAACTTATCCTTTAATTGCCTCTGTGATTCCAAGTACCAATACCTCGAACCCTGCTTTTGGACCACACATACCAGTAGTACTTATAACACTCCCCCACCACAAGGCCCACCTCCCACCACGCAGACTTCTATCTCCTCCCCTCCTATTGTGGTAGGGGTACTAGCACTTGCTACAACAGATCAGTTCTTCTATGGTGGCTACTTTCCAGTCCCTAAAAACATCAGATCTACTAGACGGGAGAAAGGCAGGAATTGCAAGCTTATAATTAGCGCTCTTAGAAAAATCCTACTTATCCTCCTGCTATGTTTAGGCAACGTAGAACTCAACCCTGGCCCCCCAGAAGCTATGCCAGCAGAACTAGCAAATTTAAAAGGAATAAGCTTCTTGCATATTAACGTATGTAGCCTCCTTAAAAAGATAACCTTAATACAAACCTGGGTAAATCATACCTCTCCTGACATACTTGTGATTTCCAAAACTTGGCTTAGACCCAGCACCACTGATAGAGATGTAAACATACCCAACTATGCCTTGTTCAGAGCTGATAGGCATGCCAGAGGAGGAGGGTAGCTATCTACGTTAAAGACAAATTTTCTGCCTTCTGCTTATCCTCGGCATCTGTTGCCAGCGAAATCGAATGCCTAATTCTCAAAGTGGAAATTACACAGACTACTGCACTCTGCATAATAGGATGCTACAGACCACCATCTGCTGGCCTACAGCTTGTGTCATATCTAAGTGACAAGTTGGGACAGGGGCTGCCAGAAACTATTATTTTAGGAGACCTCAACTTTGACTGGCTCTCTAACACAGCTGTCCCCCTTGCATCCTTCTGTGATGAACATGGGCTGACGCAACTTATTACTGAACCAACATGCCCAAACATGAAGAACCCCAGTAAAAGTACACTTTTGGATGTGCTAATGGTGAGCAAACCTCATCTCTTCTCCCACGCTGATGTCTTCTTCTCAGACGCCAGCGACCATTGTTTTATTGAGGGAGTAAGATCCACCAACAACCCAGCACCCATCAGCAAGTTCTCTATGAAGAGATCCAGGTGCAACTTCAATGAACATTCCTACCTAAACGAGCTTAAGTACTCCCCTCAGAGGTAAGATTTCTACCTGGCCAAAACGATTACGTCAGCTTACAATATCTTCCACAACATTCTATCAAGGGCCCTTAATAAGTATGCTCCCCTTATTAAAGTTTGAACTAGGACCAAAACCTGTAAATGGTTCACACCCCTCAGATCAAGTCCTTGCTTCTAGAAAGAGATAAGCTCTAGAAAAAGCGCGCAGACTGAACACTGCAGAGGACTGGAACCAGTTCAGGAGACTACGAAATTTATGTACCAAAACAATCAGAGAATCGAAGGCCACCTTCTTCAAATCTGAACTCGACTCTGCCACAAAGAGTCCAATCAAGCTCTGGAACACAATCAATGCTAGGCCACTCCCCAGGAAATTCAACTCCCGACCAAGATTACCTCTGGCAACTTGACTATAACCGAAAAGATGGATATACTTGACGCATTCAATAACCACTTTGCTACTGCAGGCATGGCATTTGATAACTACCCTGCAAACATACTTCACTCTCAGACTGCCAGCCAACTGCCTGAAACTCCGATAGCATCGCCGCCCTTTTCGCTTCAACCTGCCCCACTGAAAGAGGTAGAGGACCTCTTGCTTCAGTTGGGTACTAGAAAAAGTGCTGGAGCCGACACCTTTGACCCTTACTTCCTAAAAATTGCCTACCACGTACTAGCAATACCCGTCACCCACCTTTTTAACTTATCCCTGTCTCAGGGCACCTTACCACCTATATGGAAGACAGCACATGCCATACCACTGTTCAAATCAGGTGACCCTGGCGATCTCAATAACTACAGGCCAATTTCTCTCCTTCCGGTCCTGTCTAAGCTCCTAGAAAATTGTAAATGCACAGCTGAGGACTCACCTTGAGTCTAGGAACTGCTAAACCTATGCAGTCCAGATTCAGAGCTAAACATAGCACTATCTCAGCCCTCGCCAAAGTTACTAATGACTGGCAGCGTAATCTTGAGAGCAAAAACTTTATTTGTGCTGTTTTCCTTGATCTAAGCAAGGCTTTTGACACCGTCGACCATAGTCTGCTCCTCTCCTCCCTTCAAACCATAGGTGTGGACCCCTTCTCTCTGCTTTGGTTTACTGACTATCTTACATGTTGCCTTCAACAAGTTAAAGCTGAAGGAGGCCTGTCCCCCTTAAAAATTCTGCAAAGAGGGGTACCTCAAGGTTCTATATTAGGGCCCTTACTTTTTGCAATCTACATTAATAACATTGACTATTGTATAAAAGAAGCCAACATCCATCTGTTTGCAGATGATACAGTTCTCTACATGAGTCGCCCAACACCTGAAGCTGCCTGCAATGACCTACAGTCAGAATTCAACCTTTCATAAAGCCAACTCCTCCAAAAGGCTACTCCTTAATGCCAAAAATAAAGCGATGGTCCTCTCCCCTTTATCCATACAGCTAACCCTGTGTCCAGTGGGACAGTTCCCTAAATTACCACAGTTCTAGGTGAAAAACTAGAATTTGTTACAAAATTCAAGTATCTGGAAGTTTGGATAGACCAAAGACTCTCCTTCATTGAACATATTGAGGACTTGCTAAAACGACTTCGGCAAAGGCTTGGACTGTTTTTTAGAATCAACCAGTTTCTCACCAGAGATGCCAAGAAACAACTGGTCCAATCCATTTTCCTATCATTGGTTGATTTCGCTGATTTCCTCTACAGCAAATGCCCCAACTCTTACATGGCTAAACTGGACACACTTTACCATCGAGCACTGAGGTTTATAACGGGACTCCCCTTCGATACGCATCACTGCACCCTATATGCTGCAGTGGGGTGGACATCACTAAAGTTCAGACGCCATAGAAACGCCACTCTCTGGACCTATAGAGCCATCTTTAATAAGCTGCCTTACTATATCTCCTGCTGTCTTCCCCTGAGTATAATTGGGAAATACGTGTTAAGAAGTTACTCAGCTATTACATTTAAAGTACCCAAAGCAAAATCCCGCTTCGGCAGGGCAGCCATAAGCTTTGTGCTACCTACCTTATGGAACGATCTACAAAAAACCCTCAAATTACCACTCTAATCAGTATAAATGCCTTCAAGATGCTTTATTTCCGTACAATCAGAGAAGTATGTAACTGCTTCAACCACTCAGACCCAGTACTGGTGTCTGCACTGGTATATAGCCACGCCTAGACCCAATTTTAAGTACTGACCCCCCAGCTTGCTCCTCACCAGCCTAATTGTTCTCTCTCTTATACCCCTGTCTTATCAACACTAGGCCCGTCCATCCCCTTATTCTTCCTTTCCCAACCTTGGATAGGAGCTCACTACCCTGGGCTGTGACATCCCTACCATGCCCCGTGCTTATAGCATTCAATCCCGGGGCTCCACATACTCCTTTCTCCATCCACCTTCTCTACATCCCATTTTACCAACTCCTCTCCTGCACCTGCCTCCTAGCCTTTCTCCCTACCTCCCTCTTCCCTACCTTCACCTCTACCTGGTGTATATTATTTTTTTTTTTTTCTTCCTTACTTCCTCCTGCAACCTTAGATAATCTGCTTTATCTTCCTATAGACACTTCTATGTATGTAAATACCGTGTAATCTGTACAATATCTGTATAATTCTATGTACATATGAACTTCTTTTTCTTCCTCTCTGTAAAGAGTATTATCTGTATTGCCTTGTAAATACCTGTGTTGACCTGTATATACAATTGTTCATGCTTCACCCAGGTCCATCTTGCAAATGAGCTTCTGCTCAACGATGAACGCCTGGTTAAATAAAGACTTGATTGATTGATTGATTGACTGAAGGTGACGAGCTACTGAACTGTCATTTAAGCCATAAAGGAACACAATGTACACATTTGAACTTTGAGCTATTTTCAGCTTTCCAACCTACAGCACACTGACTATGATCATTACAAGATGTTATAACATACTGTGATGTAGGCATGTACAGGTAGTTTGGATGACTAACATTTTATCTTCAGTAAATCCAAAGTACTGAGCAAGTTCATTCACATATGTCTGTGTTTCTCCACCATTTGATACTGGCAATTCACTAGAAAGTAAAAGGTAATGAGACAGACAGATTTTTACTACATACATGTCTCACTGCCTAAAACGCCCCCCCCCCACTTCCTTCCACCCTATCCCTTCTGCTTGTGGTGTACAAAAGTAAATTAAGGCCACAAGCATTGTCTGGATATGGTCCAAGTCTCTGTGAACCTGTATTTTATACCATCAGTCCAGTACTTATACAGCAGGGAGAGATACTGGTTACATTACAAACCAGACATTTGATACTACCTAATTATATGTCACTACTGACAGCTACACCTCTCATACATGCAAGCAATATCATACAGTGGTGTATGAAAATGCTGTAACCTCATTGGTCAAAACATGTCACATGACCATGGGCAAATCCTGCATTATCCACGGCTGAGGAACTGCATTTTTAAAAAACATAATTGAACACATTTTACATTTTTTTTTTTTTTTACACATGGGTCCATTGTATAATCACAATAAAGCACTCCTGGGTGTAAGTTATGGGTTGATTTACTCCTTGTGTGGTTAAGTCACTCAGCTGCACCTTGTAACACACCACACAAGGCGTGAGTAAATTAAGTAATAAGGCACAACAGGCTGTGGGTTATTGGGGGTTTACCGATGCCTTGTGTGGTGTGTCATGAGGCACAGCTGAGTGACTTAACCACACAAGAAGTAGGTAAATCAACTTATACATACATCCAGGAGTGCTTTATTGCCATTATAGTGTAACCCCCAGGAGGCGCTATCCTAAGGGCTACCACTGCTGCCTGCCTCAGCTGTGACAGGATAAGGGGCCCAGATCCGTTGACGGGTGCCTCCACCCAGAGGTCGGGGTTAATACAGTCAAGATTGACTCGGTCACAGCCCTCTGGGTTACTGCAACCCCCTTTCTTCCCACTAGTGGCTCACATGGATTAATTACAAGGCTCTCCCCCCGAACACTTACCCCCCCGGCTCGAACCTCTCAGCTCACTCTGGAGACCCTCTGGAAAGTAAGGCACAGTTATCACATATTCACTGTACAGTATATCCTCAGTAAGACACAAACCAGCCAGGGTACAGTTGCAAAACAAACAAACAATCTGATTTATTTAGGGGGAGATAACAAGGACCAGGGGAAATCAGGGTGATTGGCTTATCACTATAAAATATATTTGACTACCTAGGGCTCTGTGCACAGGCCTAAACCTATTAATTACTGTCCATGGGTACCCAAGCCCTAATGGCTAGTCCCCTTGTTGCAGCTGGTTGGGACTCTGACACAAATGAGCATTTACCTTCCTGAACATATCAGAATGAGTAGAAAGCTCACTAAGTGCAGTCAGCAGTATGACAAAATGATTTTTTTGTCTTTGCCACTTGTTTGTAAGATTAACAGGGAGCTACCCTGATCCAGTACTCACAACTCCAGCAGACAACCACTCCTTCACCACTTGCAGGGCTGAGTCCAAGCTTCAAAGGCCTCCTCACACATTTATATGGAAAACAACAGAGGGGTATCATACCAGGCAGCTGCTTCCAGAACCCAAATGAACTCACAGCAATTGCGGGCATTAGCAGCAACTTCAAACGTCCTGACAGACCGAGCGCGATTCGGCAGATTCTCCAGTCCTCTTCAGGTGAAGCCTGGTAGGTAGCTGTGTTTAATCACAGCCTCCTCTGACCGCACGCCGGCGGATTTAGTCCGAAGCTGTCTAGCTATTCAACATGGCCACCTAGGCCTCTCACGCGCTTCCCGTGCAATCACTCAATGGTGCAGAAGCTCAGAGCTCCCTTTAGCTCCACAGTCACAACATCTCTGCCCCTTGGCAGTTGGAGCAGAACTCTCCGTTCGGGCATGACCCGAGCTCATTGGTGGGCTGCAGGCACCAGGCACTTAAATCGCTCTCCATTGATGTGAAAAAGGCACTAGGGTCCAGACTTTACTTCCCAGAATCACTAGCTAAGACCCCATTGGTTAGCCAGCTCTATCTAGAGTTCCGATGTACTGATTGGTCCAACTCGGCAGTTTGGGACCAAAATGGAGGAGATCATCAGAACAGTCTTTGCTGCAAAGAAGGCAGGTTAGAACAACTACATTATCATTATTACTCTAAGTTATTTCCAGCCAACAGTCACATCCTTTAGTAGAGCTCCCTCTGCATACTCAGCGAGGGCAGAATGGAGCTATTTCCAGCATCCCGGGCGGGGCTTGAGCCTAGCAACACCAGAACCCCCCCTTCAGAGTAATTATGACTGCAATTAGGCAGCTCTTAAAGGGACAGTACACAGAGGCTTTAAAAGTGCTCACTGGCAATAACATGTAAACAGCTTTATACCGAACACCAACCAGGCAGGGAGCATTCAAACAAGCTCCGGGAAAGCATTTAGGAACCCCCATTTGTAGGGGGGGGGGTTACAATAGAATGGACCTATGTGTTAAAAAATGTAAAATGTGTTCAATTATGTTTTTTAAAAATGCAATTCCTCAGCCCTTTTATAATGCAGGATTTACCCATGGTCATGTGACATGTTTTGACCAATGAAGTTTCAAGAGTTTTACACACCATCGTATAATTCCCAATAACCCACACCCTGTTGTACCTTACTGCTTAAATTCCCAACAGGGTGGGTGGTACTACGCAACACTGGACCACCCAGGGGCACAACGAGGCCCAATGGCAAAGTCCATTTCAACCAGGATGTGAAAAATGACAGCTGTACTGTTCATAAGGATGTGTGGAAAAATGTCAATGTTAAAAATCTGGAGTGAAAATATTACAAATCTGTGAAGTTACCAGGGTACGTAGAAACTGCGCAATGCACGCTCGTAACACAGTCATTTTATGGACATTTGTCACCTGTTTTTCAACATAGGCATTTTAAGACCTCTGCTCATGAACAGTATCACTGCGATTTTCTTACTCTGTCCTGAACACTGATTTCCCACAGTGACCACGCTATTCTGCGCCAGAAGTGCAAAAACACATTTCGGCCAGGATGTGAAAAATGACAGCAGTACTGTTCCTAAAGAGGTGTGAAAAATGCCAATGTTGAAAATCTGGAGTGAAAATACTACAAATTCGCGAATTTGTGAGTGTGCATGGAAATTACACAATGCACGCTCGTAACACAGTCATTTTGAGGAATTTTTCACCAAATTTGCGACATAGGCTTTTTGACAGCCCACCTCATGAACAGTGACACTGTCATTTCATTAATTGGTCTGAAAGGTGATTCCGTGCAGTGACCGCAAAATCACCTTTCAGGACTGAATAACCAAATGACAGTCACTGAATTCATGAGGTGGCATCCCAAGAACCCCATGTTGAAAATTTGGTGCAAAAAATTCAAAAACATGACTGAGATATGCACCAAAGTTGAAAACCCCCTATTTATGCCATTATACAGCTTACTGGCATTGCTTCAGTTCACGGTCGGCTTTGAAGAGTGCAGATGCGTTCCCGGTCCACCGAAGATCGAGCCAGCCTCTGGAGGTAAGTATGGTGTGGGGGGTGTGGGGAAGTGGGGTATGCAGAGGGTGGGCATGGGTTGGGGGGCAAGAGAGTCAACAAGGGACAGTTTTCTTTTGTTCCAGGATTTTTTTAATTTTACATAGGCAACGTGGGACTTCTGCCACACTGGGGTGGGCTCCCAGCATGGCACCTGGAAGTTTTGAGGGGGCAGTGGAGCCAACGGGGGATTGGGCACCCACATTGGCCATACAGTGTTGAGGGGGAACCATGAGGATGCTGGACTTATGCCACGCGGGGGTGGGCCCCCAGCGTGGCACCTGGAAGTTTTTTGGGGGGGCCACTGGAACCGACATGGATTGGGCACTCCCATCAGAGATACAGTGTGCTTGGGGGGGAAGTGTGCATGAGCCAAGGGGGATTGGGCACCCTGCGACGCGCAACAAATAGGGCAGGGTACGCACACAACCACTGCTACAATCAGCAGTGGTAATGTGTGGGTCAATTTCGTGATTGCTGATGGCACGCAGTATGCTAACTGCCTACACATTACCATTGCTGATTGTAGTGGTTGTTTGCTTTCAACTGTACGCAACTGCTTTTGAACTGCTGTCATAGACAGCTGGGACATTCATTGGTCCAGTGGGGCCGCGCCTGCAAAAACCTTGAGGGCATTGGAAGTGGGGGTGCCACATCTACGAAAACTCATATGGTGACACTATGTTTCTTGCACATGTGTGCAAGCAAACATAAAAACTGCTGAGGTCACGGTGTGTCATATTTCAGCCACTCATTACATAACTTGCACTAAAATTCTAAAAGTCTGAGATAGAATCTAGCACACTTGTGTGGACACAGCACTGAACTGCATAATCAATGAGTCATTGAATGAGATACATTTCATAGATGTTTTATGACCTATCTCATCTGTAAAAAAATGTATTTACAACTTGCTCCTTGAATTTATACTCCACTTTCACCAATTCAGCTTACATACTGCATTTCAAGATATCAACTTATATGGTCCACATACCATGATACTACAGTACATTCAGGAGACTCAACTAGAATGCTGCGATTCTGCAACCCCAATACATGTGTGTCACATTACGACACCTACTAACTGTTCATGCCTCACAGGCTGACTGAAACAACCCCAATGTACTACTGTGTCAAACTAGAAAATCAGTCAAAAGACATTTACATTACCATGACAACATTTGTTCTTTATTTCTAACATAATGCCAATATATATATATATATATATATATATATATATATATATACATACATATATATACATACATACATACATACATACACACACACCTGTTACTTACCCCCACCCAGAAAACCTTCACCACTTTCCATTACTTTTTAAAATTGGTTTCTTAGTGGTCTGCTGGTGGGTGGGTGGGTAGGGTGCAAGGTTAAGGAACACAAAGGTCAATCAAACTGTTCACATTACAGTGAGCTGGAAAAAAAAACAACAACCTCTACACTGACCTGAACAGACACTATCCTTTTAACATAGCAAAAAAAAAAATTCAGCCCATTCCTCTACTCTCCTCCAACAATCACAATAATCCTATATTGATGGTTTCATTTACTCTGGCTTGCCTCATAATTGCACCCTACTGTATTTATATGTTGCAGGATGTCCAAGGGAGAACTCGCGCCTACCAACGATGTAACACTGCAGCCTGCTACATTACAAGTGGAAGTAACTAAACTGTTCAACTTTACTCACATCTCATTCAAAAAATAAAACCAAAACATTTCACAGGCATAAACTACATAAACTACTAAAAAACAAATGTTCCTTTGACATTCCATTTCATATCGAATACCCATCAAAATATCTATCTGTGGTTCTTTTCTGATCTTCCCTTTCTGACATTCATATTTCTGACATGGGTACTTTCTAACTACCATACATAACAGAACATCATCAACCACAACAATGTTTTACTCGACTATATTATCAGTACTGCATTCAAATATGTACTTTGTACATAGGACATCCCATATGTACATAATGCACCTCATGACTTGACATTTCAGTAGCAACACAAATACTGGTAAAGTAGCTGTCAATACATTGAAAACATTCCTTCAATGCCTGCATTGCACAGGAGATGACAGGATGATCACTTCAACTACCTATAGTATTTGACAAGCACAACGGGAGGTGGAGACTGGAAACAGCAACACCAAACTGGCAAGAGTATTACAAATATTAACAAACAAATGCTTTCTCTGACAAGTAACAGCGACTGTAAATAAATAAGATACCCATACGAACACTGACAACTGACATGACACACACAAACTGACAGACAGCACTGTCCTCAGTTAGCAAATACTGTTCACAAAAATAGGCGATGGAAGAAAAGGACCTTGCCAGCAAAAAGATAATATAAAAAAACAAAGTTTTGCAGTACCCAGGAAAGGCGACTTCCCCCACTTATAGCATTTACATTTTTTTCACTGTCACCTATTGATGCAAATCGACATTCTACAGGTTGTGCTCGAGATACTGGTAGGCACAAACAACAAGACAGCAAGCACTGCCGAGAATGAGCATGCAGCATACTCCCTTGCAGCGGGTACACGTTCACGGACTAAAAAACATAAACAGCAGCCACGGAGTGGTGTGGTAACACCGCAAGTGAAATGAAGTACATTTTTGAACACAGAGAAAAAACTACATATCGTTCCTTCAAAATAACTACACGTAAGCCTTTAGGATGCTAAACCATGACATATTCTTAATTAAAAACAAAACGTTCCAGATTTACACAAACCCAGGTTGACATTGTCCCTTTAAACACTTTCTTGCTAGTAGCTTCAGCTGGGCAAGTATTGTCTTTCAAGAAAGAGTCATACTTCATAAATATCATCCTTTCCCAGAAACAAAGATGTATACTGTTTTTTTTAACCTCTTAAGACATTATCTGATAAATACTGCTTCAGACATATGCCAGGTCTTCGGTGTACTATCCAGGCTAATTATATAGCAATCAGCAGGCATTTCTTACTATGCTTTTTGGGGAAAAAACATATTGAGCTACAGCAAACACACACACACACACATACATATACACACACACACACACACACACGCTGTACACACCATTCTCATGGCCACAACATTCAAAATAAATACTGCAGTCTAATATATTATAAAACAATAAAGAAACTGTTTATGTCAGTGAACACAGTGAAGTTCAATTTACAGTACATTGCCTTTAAAGAGCTAGTGTACTGCCTAAAACTAATATTAGATTTTAAAAGCAGCCAATCATTACCTTTTATATCTGAGGTACTTTTTCGTTTCTCTTTGTTTAATTAGAAGATTGTTTACCTGATGTTAGTAGGAGTGATGTGTGGAACAGCTCTTAGCCTGGCAGCTGACATATCTTACTGTAATGCCTCACACTATAGCATCAGCATTGTGACCTCAAAGACTGTGACATCACTACTACTTAGGAACAGCAAGTGAGTGACTGCCAGGTCGTTCACCTGTGATGTCACAGTCAGTGAGATCACAATGCTGATGATGTAGTGTGGGGTAGTAGAGAAAGCTATGTCAGCTGCCAGGCTAAGAGCTGTTCCACACATCCAACACAATATCATCACATAGAATACTTTCTGATGAGCAAAAGGAAAATGAAAAATACTTAAGAAATAAAAAATTACAACTGACTGCTACTTAAAATTTGTATTATTTTCCTGTCTGCCAGTTTTGGTCCACTAGCTCTTCAAATATTTCTTAGCCTATATTTTGTATCCTGGATAGCGTTGGGGCAATGTTACATCTCACTGTCATTGTGATCTTCATTTTACACATTTTTGCACTGTATTTACTCAGGCTGTCCCAGATTAGATGCAATATCTTGTTTTCAGTGGGGTCATGATTTTACCATTTTTATAATGTATTTATTCAGGGTAGCCTAGTCCAGATGTAAAATATTTTTTTCAGTGTGTTCTATTTTATGCAATGCAGCATAATATTGTGTAGATGTAGAGGCCCCCTGAAAATAAGATGCCATATCTTCTGTGAACTATCCAGGCTAAACACATAGCAATCGGTAGGTATATTCTAGGAAAACACATTGTAAAAATGTGTAAAAGGTAGACCACATTGAAACTGCATCTCAGCAGTTCTGCATTGTGCAAATTCATTAGAAATAATGGGTAAAAGCATCCCCAAAGCACTCCACCAGCCATATTGTCTCTGACAGGAACTTGTTATTGTGTGGTTCAGCTTCCACTGCTGTGTTCCTGCCTGCTACCTCCAGTGCTTTCAACCTAATCCTTTGCACCTGGTCCAGGCTTTACCCTGCCCCTCCTTGTTGCTCTGTGTTCTCCCAGCTCTCTGCTTGCTCCACTCAGTGCTAGCTCACTTTATTCAGTATTGGCATTCAGTGTGCTTTGCTCACCTTATTCTGTGTTTGCTCAGCCTGGCCCAGCTGCTGCATTGCTCTCCTGATACATTCAGCTATTACATTGGCTGCCTGGGGTCTCAGCTCCAGCTGCAGGCCTTTTAGCAATTTGTTTCTGAATCTTACTATTTTGAAACTCTCAGTCACTAATTTGCTTCCCCTATTCCCATTGCTCTAGCAGCTTGATTTCCTATGGCTTGTCCTTCATTAGGACCTTGCCTGTAAAGGTGCCTCTTTTGGGGATCTCTACCCTACTAGTATTACAGTTGTCATTGGTCTCATCATGATCCAACTTCTACCAAACCTTACTTTTACCAAATCCACAGCAGTCTGCTTCTGATGCTAACCTAATCCTGCTTTCATGGCTGGCACATATTTAATCTATTTCAATAGCTGCTTGGTGTCACAACGTCATGTTTGTGGCTTCTTTGTTCTTCCTATGGCAGGGGACTGAGGAGTCACAGCGGGCCTTGTGGCCCCAGGCAGCGGGAGCAGCTTCCTAATTGTAGTATATTGTATAAGCCCCTGGCTTGCCTGGCCTCCTCCTGCTGCTCTGCATAGCCTTTATGACAATACACAACCAGCGATTCCAGGCAACTCTCTACCTAAGGGCTTCTGGCTCTACCCAGCCTTCTACCATCCCTTCCCTTATATTATGCACCTGGTTTACTCAGTCATCCCATCATTCCTGTCCCTTGCACTACTAGCAATGCTCATCTCCTTCTACGTCTGGCAGCATATCATGTTTACTTGCTTCGAACTGCAGCTTTTACTGTACTGGCTTTGCAGCCTCTTCCTACCTAACCGGCCTTACAGCCTCCTCCTCTCAAACCATCAGCCCTGGGCTTTGCCTGGCCTCATTGTTCTCTTACTCATAATATACTATCCAATTCACTCCCAATTTGGTTTTCTAATGGACTTGGTTGGCATGCATTCCTGTGGTTGACAACTGCTATTTGCCTTAACTAGAACCACAAGAGGGTCCATATTGCTCAGCCTGACCTACTTACAGGTCTCATCCAGTCAAGACCCATGAGAGGGCCCACAGTGCTCAGTCTGACCTACATACAAGTCTCCCCATGTCTGCTATTATCCATTATGACCCACATACGGGTCCCATGCTCCTTACCATATGCAGGTTTCATGCTGATTACAACTCACTTTTCCACATTTTGGAGGCATGTCAACCATATCCATTATTCCAGGACTTGGGGCTAGTCTTGTGGCTGACAGTCTCTCTCTCTGCACCCCAAATTCCACATCTTGAGCATGCAAAGCTTGGGGCAGGGTCCTTCTCACCTGGCCCATAGTTGGGAAGGTCCTCGGTCTGGGTGGACCTTCAGTCATCAACCGTACTGATGGCACCTCTTGATGTAGCATTTAAGACTTCAATGGTGAAGGGGTGGGGCTCTCATGGGAAGGGCACCTTTAGCTGTCTGAGCAGGTTTGGAGGCACCCTTTCATGCTATTCTTCCTACGACTACCTCTAGTTCACCTGGTTTATTAATAGATCAGTAGACTGGTTGAGCACCTCGACAGTCGTTACTGTCCTCCTCCTCTTGCTTTGGTTGACTCTTGTTGCAGAGTGCACTCACAACCCTCCACAGCATTCCTGTTGGAGGGATAGAGTGAGAGTGTTCCCTGAAATTGCAATTCCCTTGGATTGGTCTACGAAACTGCAGTAGCAGAGTCATCACTAACCAAAACTGTTCCAAAGCATGGAGGGAAAGCAGCCTAGGCCTTGGATCCCCAGAAGTTTCCTCCTCAAAGGGTGTTTTCCCTCTCCTCTGTGCCAATGGTCATAATACTAGATAGGCATCCTTGTAGTTCCTAGGTCACTCAGGTAGGTTTTCCACTTAGGTAGGTTTCCGCTGTTGGGTGAAGTTGGGTGGATGTCCAATAATCGTCCCATCTCCCCCTTTGGTTGTTCTCTCTCTCTCTCTCCTTAGGAAGCCAAACCTCCACACCTTACCGTCAGACCTCCGAGTGGGTCATTATTCACCTGTCATTTCCTGCCTACTTTACTCAAACAATACGACCAACTGACCTATGCTACCAGCTGAACCCCATTACAAACCAACCTACGTACAGGTCTCCATTGACCCATGCTACCAACTGAACCTATGCTACCACCTGATCTACATGCAGGTCTTCATTGACTGATGCTACCAACTGAACCCATACTACCAATCGACCTAAGTACAAGTCCTTAACCCTGATACGTGTTCACTACCTTGTATGCTTTGCTTGACACTGTTTTTGGGCTTCTTCTTAAGGTACATTTAGCCAAGGGAACCACTCCCATGGCACCTCAAGGGGTGGAACCCTCCCCTAGCATTCCTTGCCTTTGTACCCCTACAGCATGGTATATCCCATTGATAGAGTAGTGAAAAGCCAAAGTTTATCTATGCCCAGGGACCCTAAACATGGCTTCAATGACATCCTAAACTTTATCAACTCTCATCCTTCTGAAGCTGAACTTATTCTACTAGGGGATTTCAACATAAACTGGTTAGCATCAGGCACCAGTGGCTATAAAGACTCCATCTCAGCTGCTAACCTCACACAAATGGTAAACTCCCCTACTAGGATTAACTACAAGACTGGCACCAGTGTCCTCCTAGATTGGGTCCTCACCATACCTCTCAACCTCCTGCCTCATAAATCAGGGACAAGGCTTAACAAAATCAGGGACAAAGCACCAAAATCAGGGACACATCTTAAAAATTAGAGATATCCACCCAGAAAGCTGGTAGAATATGGGACTTAGTGCAAAATGCATTTTCTAAAGAAGAACAAGTCTGTAACTTTAATGCTTGACTTTGTTTTGTGCTTACAGTCCCCACTGTTTAGCCACAAAAACACAAATTTTAGGAGGGACAGAGTAAAATTTTGAGGCAAAATCAGGGATGTCCCTGAAAATCAGGGACACTTGAGAGGTATGGTCCTCACCTCTCACCCCACAAGGATTTCTCATACGACCGTTCTCTCAGACTCTCAGTGACCACTACCCAGTCATATGTGCATGGTCTAACAAATTCCTCAAGCCCCCTCCCAAAATTATCGCTAGTAGAGTCCTTCCTCATGGAAAACTTCCACATCTCAAACAATACCTGCTTCTACAAGACTGGCTACCCATCTATGAAGCAACAGATGTTAACTTGGCTCTTGATCACTTCATCTCAATTTTCAACAAAGCCTGCAACTTCTTTGCCCCTGCTAAAAGGTGCAAAACAAAATCTCTCTCTAACCCATGGCTCACCGCAGCTCTTCTCTCACAGCTGAAACTAAGGGACCACCTCTGGGCAGTTGCCTGGGCTACTGGCAAACAACTGGACATCCAAAATTACAAACAAGCATGAAATGCCTGCACAAAAGCCATCCAGGGAAATGGTCGTGCTTTCTGGGACAATATCAAGGATGTCACAGGGAAGCAGCCAAAAACCTCCCTGGCCATGTTAGTGGTTGATGGATCCTCAACCCTCGACTCCAAGGTGATCACAAACATCTTTAACATGTCTTTTTCAGACCTTAGTGCTGTCCTACCCCATGACTTTTCCAAAAATAGGGCCTACTCCCCAAATACCTCAGCCCCACAGTCTAACCATCCCCTCTTCTACTTCAAGGAGGTAAGGCTGAATGAAGCTCACCGCTATATTACTGCAGCTATCTCTAAATCTAGATCTAGCAGCGACAACCTGGACCTTAAACCTCTGTTGCTCACCCTCAATGAGGTAATTCATCCATTAACAAAAATCCTAAACCTCTCTCTCAGCTGTGGAAAATTCCCGGACATATGGAAAACAGCCACTGTGACACCTGTCCATAAAAGCTGGGATAAGAAGAATCACTCAAATTATCGCCCTATCTCCATACTGCCCCAACTCTCTAAGGCACTTGAGCTCATCATGGCTGATCAACTTACCGACCACTTGGATAAATACAATATACCTTGTCCACAACAACACGGTTTCTGGAAAGGTCACAGCACCACCACAACCTTTCTTGAGTTCACTGGAATTTTGCTCAAATCACTTGACAACAGCCTTCTCACAGGGGCCGTTTTCATCGACCTCTCCAAGGCCTTCGGTACAGTACACCATGGACTACTAATTGACCAACTACTGAATGCCGGACTATCACATGACTCTACTCTCTGGTTTAAAAGCTACTTAGAAAACCGGTAGCAGAGAATAAAAATTTCTGACGCTTTTTCTGACACCCTGCCTGTTCGCTCGGGTGTCCCACAAGGATCCATACTGGGCCCCCTCCTTTTTAGCCTTTTCTTAAACTCCTTCCTGTACCACTGCTCTGAGCAGATCATACTATATGCCGATGATGCTGTTGTATTCTCCACTCACAAAGATCCTGCAACTCTTCAACACAACCTTCAACTTGGATTCAGTTCTATAGAGACGTGGTGTCTTAATCATAAACTGGTCCTCAATGACAAGAAAACCAAATCTATGCTCTTCTGCAGCTCTCATAACCCACACAAGCTACATCACTTGGCTATCTCCACCACCCAGGGGAACACTCTAGATCAGGTGGGGTCCTTCAAATACTTAGGGATACAGCTTGACCCTAATCTCTCCTTTGGACCTCACGTAGATAATGTAGCTAGAGCTGCAAATACATGGCTTGGTCTCCTCTACAAAGACAGACAACACCTCACACCAGAAGCTTTGAAGGTTGCAGTTCTGAGCTCTGTGATCTCTGTAATAGACTATGGTCTCATCATTTATGGCTCGGCCACAACCACAACCCTTAGATGCCTCTTAACTGCCTTAAATAAGGCATGTCGGCTCATCACTGGTGCTCACCGTCTCACCCACACATGTGACCTGTACACCCAGACCGGCTGGCTCCAACAATCAAACTGCATAAAGTTTCTTACCTGCTCAATGGTGAAAAAAATCTACCTTGGCCTTGCACCTTCTGGGGTCTCAACTCTGTTACAACACCGAACCAACAAATGGTGCCTTCAGAGATCCATGCTGCAGCTACTGAAAGTCCCCCACTGTCACACTTCACAGGGACAACGCTCTTTTTCTTATCAAGAGCCACTCTGGTTCAATGGCCTCAGCCCCACCATCTCCTCTGCCTCGACAATTGGTATGTTTAAAACTAGGATCTGGGACTATCTCACTACCAACAGCTCCTGTGACTGCCCAATTTAACCTTGTTTCTCCTCTTCCCTGCCTGCTTTAATGATCCCCCCTCCCTTCTACTGGATTCTACCCTCACATCTTGGTATACCCAATGCTGCACGTTTCACCCTCTCCCCACCCTATCTACATTCCTTCTTTCCCCTCCCCCCTCCCTCTGCCCTCTCCCTATGACTCTGGCACTTCTTATCTCTTGTCTGTTTTCTCTGACAAATGCTGCTGGCTGCCTTCCTCACAATGTTACCCTTGAATTGTATTAATCTGTTTGCAATGTCCACATTGTTGTAATGTCTGTCTTGATGTTACCCATAATTTGTATTTCTCTGACATGGAAGCTTTGTAAAAGAGTCTTGGCTCAAAGGTATTTGTAATCCTAGACTTGATATAGAAAAAACAAAAATTAAAAATGTTACACAAGCATGAAACCAGTTGCATAGGCACATTGAATTGGAAGGCTATAGTCTGTAGTTCAAGGGGGCAGTGCAACTGGCTACACTCCTCTTTTGGCCTATTTAAGGGCTGCTCTCCTCACTCCATTCACAAGCATTTTTCCTTGCCCCTCCATCCACCCCTCTTCCTCCAGCAGTACACCTCTCTCTCTCTCCTGTGGGCTTCTTTCTAAGGTACCTTTAGCCAAAGGAATCACTCCCATGGCACCTCAAGGGGTGGAACCCTCCCCTATGGTTCCTTGCCTTCATACCCCTACAGGGTGGTACATCCCATGGATAGAGAGGCAAACAGCCAAAGTTTATCTACGTTACACAAGCATGAAACCAGTTGCACAAGCACAATGAACGTACCTTAAGGTGCATGGGCCAGTGGTAGAGGCATACAACAAGGCACATAGGAAGATGCAGCCTGTAATTTAGAAAACAATTGGCCTACTGAAGATATTTATTGGTTTGTTCTGTTTATTTAAAATCTGGAAAAGTCCATGGGCCAAAGCCCCATTTACATGGGTGACCAGAACAAATATACATAAACAGAAATATAAACAACTAACACAATTAACAAACAGTTAAGCAGTCACATACATTAGTAACAATGAGATGTTTCTTTAAAACTAATTTAAAGACAGATAATGTATTACAAGCATCAGTTATGGATAGTGGCAAAGCATAACATACTGTCGGCAAGGAATATAACAAAGATCTCTGTCCAGTAGAAGTTTTCATCATAGGAACTGTGAACCTGGTACGTTGAGTAGATCGAGTTTGGGCTAAAGAAATATGTTTTTTAAACAGTTCAGGAAAAGAACAAGGTACCACATTAAGTGTAATTTTCCTGGCCAGGGTCCTGAGTTGTAACTGACACCTCTGATCTAGCTGTAACCAGTCCAAATTTTCATAAAGATTACAGTTATTTGTTGAATAGGGTAACTGTGAAGCAAATCTTGTGATTTGGCTTGTTAGCATCTTAATCTTATTTACTATCCTTAAGCCAGCTGACTGGTAGAATAACAAACCATAATCTACCAAGGGTAAGAGAAAACTCTGTGACAGTAATGATCTAATGGATGGAAGATGTGGTTCTGATGCCTGGATCTGACAGGCGGCATGAAGATGCTTGCCTGATGGAGGGCACACTCAGTGTTTGTAGCATGTGCCATGTTGCACAATATAGTTTTGAGGTATTGGCTACCTATGCCATGGGACATACAGGGGTATAACTTAATGGTTGATGGGGAGGGGGGCCTTCCAAGGGTGGGGTGCAGAGTCACTGTCCAGCTGGGTAGCATGGCATGGCATGGAGTTGTGCAGGGGTCATTCAGCCATTAGGTGTGTTACCAGGGTGGCAGTATCATGATGTCCCACCCTTTGTGCCAAAAATATCTGGTACAAGAGGGTGGGCTCTGTGTATCTGTGTACAAGATATATGGTGTTGGGGGTATATAAGGTTGCGGTATTTGTGTTGGGGGTATGAGAGGTTGGGGTATATGTGTTGGGGCATGTATGTATAGTGTCTGTACAGTGTGGGCTTGTGTAATACTCTGTGGTGTATGTGTTAGGCATAACTGTTACTTTTTTTCTGCTACATCGGCCTTGTGGAGGCAGGCATGCCAGGTGATGAGTCTTTGCTGTTGCCTTGCCTCCTCCACTTGCTTATGTGTCAGTTTGTGTACCCAAGGTCTATGGCAGGTTGTTGTCCTCCTGAAACTCTTGCTCAATGGTGCAGGTGGGTGGGTGGTACATGGCTACCTCTTGGGGTACCACGGATACTGGCAGTGTGGCCCTGATGGACCTAGCTCACATTTGGTCTGTCAGCTTCTGAAGCATGTCCTCTATGCGGTCTATTCCTTGCTACATTCCCTTCATCTCTGTGGTCAGATCTTGCAATTGTGTGTTCTCCTACTGTGCGCCGAGCTGGTCCCATTCCATCTGCCTCACCTCATGGTAGTAAGGGTGGTGTATACCCCTCATTGCCAGCCTGCATGTATGATGAGTTGATGGGCCCTTTTCCCACTGTTGCAGGGGTGTTGTGTTGTCTCCTCGGCCCCTTGTGTTCTGCTGTCCTGCACCAGTGGGATGACTGACCATCCTGCGTGTCTGCTGGTTGGTGCTGGTAGGCTGTGTGGTGGGCACATCTTGTGTGGCTGAACGGCAGGCTTGACTGTGCCCTGTTGGCTATCTGGGACCTGCTGTCAAGGCTGTATCAATGTCAGGGGTTCTCCATGAGGGGGCTATTTAAAGTGGGTATGGCCATCTTCTCCTCATCCATGTGTCTCTCCATGTAAGTCTCTGTGCCTGTGTCCTCCAGCACATCTTCCTCATCCAGCATGGCAAGGGCCTCCTGCATTCTACCTGGGGGTGACAGGCCAGGTGTTATGATCTGTGGTAGAGCTGTGATGTCTCAAGGGTGTGTCTTGGGCCACAGGGGGTACAGCCTACCTTCACTGTCCTCCTGTACCTGGCTTCCAGCACCTGTCTTCATTTGTGTACTCACCTCAGAAGGTTTTGCAGACTACTCTCGAGTGGTGTTGCCCACCACAGGGTCTGAAGGATGTAAGACAATGTGGGTAATGTGACTGTATTGTTCACTCCTCCACCCTGCCCTTGTGGTGTGCTACATACCTGGCAGGGTATCCATGCACTCTTCCCGATGCAGGGACACCTCGATGAGGGTCCCTGCCACAGGCCTCTCTATAGGTGTAGGCTGAGCTCCTGTGTGGGTAGCCCATCACCAGTGCTGATATGGCACTGCTTGACAGCTGCCATTTTGTGCTTGACACCTGACTGGAGGTCCACCACTTGTGCTTGATTTCTGCCAGTGTGCATGTCTCCATGCTAACACCATCAGTGTGGAAGGCAGCCTGAATATTTAGCAATAGCCTGACTTTGGTTTTGGCTGGTGCCTTCAGTAACTCTGCCCTTTACAGGATGCCATAGTTCTCCTGTATGTCAGAGAGCATGGCTGCCACCTGTCCACTGGAGAATTTGGAGGACCATGTCTGTCCAGAACTGTGTGTCTAGCCATGTCCCCATGTTTCTGTGTGGGCCTGTTCAGGGTCATTTGGTACTGGTGGTTGTCCATGTACCATAGGTGATGCCCCTCCCTTGGCTTCCTATGATTCTTCATGCCCCTTGGTGTTCATTCAGGCATTCACTTCCACACATGGGGCAGTGTAGATGTCCATATATGGCAGGGTCAATGGGCATGGCCACATAATATAGGTCAACCCGGGGTGTGCTTTTTGCAGTCTTATGCACTTCTTTATGCTCCACCCCTGCATCTGTCAGTCTTTTGCATGTGTTTACGCATAATGTATAACACAGCCTGCACAGCAAGTAGATGCATACCACTGCTACATCACATATTGGTGCAGTTCACATGCATTTGTGCATAGGCCCACATATGAGCAGCAGCAGCAGGGAGGAGACTAGCAACTATAAGCCAGTAAATCTCAAATCACTTGTGGGGAAGTTAATGAAAATACTATTTATTTTTCTTTTCTCATTATTCATAATCCATTTAGATACATTACATACTATATTATGGGTGGTACACAGACCTTTTACACTGATATATTATTTCTATGGGTAGAGCATCAGCAGCATATTAATGTAAAGTAAATGGATGACATAAAATTTATACAAGAGAAGAAGCAACTAGCAACATCATAAGCCGATGTTGGACCGCACTATATATCTTTATCCCATACTGTCTTTTTTAGGTCAAAATCAAATTCCCCCTGAGTTCTTCAGATTGCATCAAAATATAAAATGAGAGCCATATTTTATTATAGATCCTTAAATTATTATTGATCGAACAATACATTTTCTCTAGTTTCGGAGTCATTATTATATTATTCAACCATGTTATGTAATCGGGGGAGCTTGATCATTCCATTTCATCAGTATGATTTTATATGCTGTTAATAGCTCCAATCTTATAATTCGTTGATGGGTAGCAGTAACTGACTGGACTGGTCCCCCATTGCATAGAATCATCCATGATGATGCTTTTTCTTAACTGTTTATCTGTTACTTTTGACAATGTGTCCAATATTTTATGCCATCAATTACCCAATAATGGACAAGATATGAGCATATGTTCAAGAGTCCCCACCTGCTTAAGCATCTTGAACATGCATTAGAGCAATTTGGATTTATTGCATTTATTTTATGAGGGGTGTAATGCACCCTATGAAGAATATTAAAATATATTTGCTGCAGTTTCATAGATTTAATGCCTAATTAATTAATTTCTATATATTTAGTCCATAGAGAATCAGAAATCTTTATTTTTAACTTTGACTCCCATTTTGATCTTACGGGGGAGAGCTGAATTCCTAAGTTCTGATAAATAAATTAATATATATTTGATATCAGCATATTAGTATTTTGGGTAGTAAGCACATTTTCTAATTTGTGGTATATTGATTTGATTGTGATGTTTACATTTATTCATATAATTATGTACTTGCAAGTACACATAAAAATGCTGATTATGTAATGCACATTTCTCTTTTAAAGATTGGAAATCCAAAACATTATTTTGCTCTATAAAACAATGAATTTCCCTCCATCCTTTTTTGTACCAGTGTTTTAATAATTTGTCCATTTTAGATGGGGGAAATGATCATTTAGATTAATTGGAGAATAAATTGAACATTTAGTTTCAATTTTGAGTTCTTTTAAGAATCAATATCATATTTGGCACATTGTCTTAGTACAGTACACGACTGAATGTATTACTTTTATACCACTTAATAACAAATGTTTCATTTCTGAATATGGTATCCACTAAGTTTCCAGCCAGACAGAAATATCTTCTTCTTTTGGCTAGAAGCAGGAATGAGCATTTGCCACATTTACAGCATAATAATACAATTTCAAATGTTGTAAGGATAAGCCACCTTGTTCTCTAGAGAGATATATGCTTTTAATATATGGATTGTGAAATTAATACTATTGTAAAGCATACAATTTTATTTTGGTAATACTATCACTCCCGAAGTGATAATACTACACTTTGAGAGTAAATGTTAATCAACTGTTGATGCTCACAACGCAGCTGCTCATTGGCCACTCTCTGTCTGTGGGCAGCCAAAATGCTTTTCACAACATGGTGGTCATCTCTCGCTTAGCGAGAGTGCATACTCTGCACAGTACGTCCCTTTTTTTTATTTTCACACGGACTTATCTGGCTGGTCCTGCACTCCCCCCACAAAAAGAAGAGAAGGTATGACAAAAAAGAATATTTGTTTTACTGTCTCGCGTATGCAAGTAGCCAGGGTACAAAGAGATGGAGGAAGGCAG
Organism: Neoceratodus forsteri; assembly: GCA_016271365.2. Lineage (NCBI taxonomy): Eukaryota > Metazoa > Chordata > Ceratodontiformes > Ceratodontidae > Neoceratodus > Neoceratodus forsteri. Next base: position 155,007,331 of record CM028138.1, read on the forward strand.
TGTCCTGTGTGTGCTCGGGCTGGAGAGAACGAGATGAACTGAGGCAGTGCAGCAGTTGGCCAAGAGTAATGGAAACATTCTTGTCAGCAACTGACCACCCACAAAAAAAAGTTGGATCCATATATTAAAAAAGAACAATAGATAGTTCAGGGTGTATTACCAGTCAGAATACCATCTTGAGTTTCAGGACATGTAGGAATCTCTTGAGCTTTGCTCTCGAGGTTATTACATATCCTAAACCTCTCAATGGTATTACTGACCGGTAATACACTCTGAACTATCCATTATTCTCTTTATCTAGTTTCAGTTGTGGGCACTTACCCTTCCATAAGAATTTTGTAATGCACTTATCCCACTGCTTAGAAACTATATCTGGGATCACCATCGGGAGATTTTGAAAAAGGAATACAAATTTTGGAAGAATATTCATTTTAAGAATATTAACTCTTCCCATTGGGGTTAAAGGTAAAGTTTCCCATTGCTTCAAATCTGTCTTACTTTGCTCAATTACTGGGGAGACATTAAATTGATAAAGAGATATGTTTTGATCTAGTCTAATACCCAAGTATTTCAATTGGAAAACTTTTTTAATTTGACAACCTGACAGTGGACAGAAGAATTAATGGAAACCCTGTTAAAGGAAAGGTTGGTAGGGTATCTTGAATCCAGTGGGCTAGAATTACAAAGCCAACATGGATTCATTGGGGGGGGCTATGCTAGATGAGTCTGATTGATTTCTTCAACTGGCTGGCCTGGGAAATACATAAGGAGAGAGCAGTGGTTGTGGTCTATCTGGACTTAAGGAAGACCTTTGACAACCTGCCACACTGGAGACTGATAAATAAACTGGGTAGCCTAGAGGTGGGATCCAAAGTGGTGGATTAGGTAAGAAATTGTTTAATAGAGAGGCAACAGGGGTTGGCAGGTAATGGCATTCACTCCAATGAGGGGAGAGTGACCAACAGGGTGCTGCAGGGCTCAGTACTCAGAACAGTCCTCTTCATGTCTAAGAACTGAAAGGGAAGGTATGCCTTTCTGCAGGTGACACCAAAATCCGTAAAAGGGGGGACACTCAGGAGGGAGTGGAGAGAATGTGTGTAGTGACCTTGAAAATTTGAGGCGTGCTCAAGAGCATGGCAGTTGGGATTCAATGCTGAAAAGTACAAAATCATGCACCTAGGGCATAGGAACCCAGGAGATGAGTATTAGTTGGGACAAGGGAGGAATTGACAGTCAGTAAGCAGAGAAGGAACCTTGCTGATATCATATCTGATAACCTCTAAGTGGTAGTGTAGTGTGACAAAGCAATGGGTAGGGCCAGTGGGATGCTGAGATGCACAGGGAGAGGTATCTCTAACAGGAGGATGGAGATGGTCTTGTCACTGTATTGCTCATTTTTGAGACTCCACCTCAAGTAATGTGTCCAGTTCTTGAGGCCGCACCTCAGAAAAGACAGACAGTGTGGAGGCAGTCCAGAGGAGGGCAATCAAAATGGTGCAGGGGTTGCATCAAAAACCATACTGAGACATAAGAACGTGTCGGCAGAAGGGGACCGTGTGATCCATCTAGTTTGCCCAGATTGCCTACGCCCTATTCTGTTCTTCTTCCAAGATTACTGCAGTACTTGTCCCATGCTAGCTTAAAAGCAGTGACTGTTTTGGCCTTCACAGCCTCTGGGGGTAAGCTATTCCAAGGGTCCATCACCCTCTCTGTGAAGTAGAACTTATGAATGTTGGTTTTAAACGTATCCCCTGTTAGTCTCAAACTGTGCCCCTCATTTGCATGGTCTCATTTTTGTGAAAGAGGTTTTCTACTTGTGCCTTATTTATGCCCTTTATGTATTTGAAGGTTTCTGTCATATCCCCCCTGTTTCTCCTTTGCTGGAGGAGGATATTTGCAGTTGCTGTAGTCTAGATTCATACTGCCCCTGGTACAGTTCCTGTACCATTTTAATAGATCTTCTCTGTACAGCCTCCAAGTGGTCTATGTTCTTTTTTAGGTGTGGCCCTCCAGAACTGTACGCAGTACTTGAGATGTAACCTCAGCAAGAACCTGTACAGAGGGGAATATGACCTCTTGCTTCCTACTTGTAATGCCCCTACCAATACATTCGAGGATGTTACTAGCTTTCTGCACCGCCTTTTCACATTGTCTACCCACCTTTAAAATCATCAGAAATAAGTACTCTGAGGTCCTGTTCAAGTTTTGTTTCTGTTAATTTTTCACCATCAAGTGTGCATGTTTTCCTTCGGTTTCCTTTACCTAGGTGCATGACCTTGCACTTTTTGGCATTGAATTTCAACTGCCAGTCCCTAGACCATGCTTCTAGGCTCTTTAGATCTGCTTCCATTGCTGCCATTCCTTCAATTAAATCTACCCTGTTGCAGAGCTTTGTGTCATCTGTGAACAGGCATACCTTACCCTGCAGGCCATCAGCAATGTTGCTGATGAATATATTGAAGAGGACTGGGCTAAGGACAGATCCTTGAGGTACAGCACTGATCACCTTTCCCTCACTAGACAGTGTTCCATTGACCATGACCCTCTGCATTATATTGTGGAGCCAGTTTTGAACCCACTTGACTATTGTGTGCCCTAACCTGGAGTGCTGTAGCTTATTGACCAATCTTCTATGGGGGCAGAGTCAAAAGCCTTGCTGAAATCTAGATAGACTATGTCTGCTGCCCCTCCCTGGTCCACTATTTTGGAGACCCAGTCAAATAATTTGATCATATTTGTTTGACATGATCATACTGCTGTAAAGTCATGCAGTTTAGTATCTGGCTGCCCTGTTTCCATAAGGAACTTCACTATTCTTTCCTTAAATAGGGACTGTCACAAATGCACTCCATAGGTCAGGCCTTCTGCTCCCACAGTGCCAACCTCGAAGTGCGATAGTGTGAACAGGAGACAGACAGGGTAACCCTCCTGTCTGTTTTGGGTCTGAATCACCTACTAGCCTCGAGTCCTGGGGGTCAAAATGTGAACCTTATGCTAGCATACTCAGTTAACAGGCTCAGATATATATTCTTTTTGGGGAAATGCAATATAATCCTTCACCCAGGGGCACCCAACCAGGTTTTCAAAATGTACCCTTGCAACTCAATATGAGACCTAGGTATATTCTTACCTTTTTCAAGATTAGTGACACATTCAAGCCCTTAACAGCTGTCAGACTTAAATACTGGTTCAGCATTCACATGTAAAAGAACTGAGGAAAAGCACAGGCAGTATTTAAAAGAAAATATTGTTTACTAAAAATTGTAAAACAGGTAAAATCAAACACAGAACAAATATATCAACAATTGACAGTCACATAAAATAATTGGGAAATTTCAGAACACAAAGACACCTACCCAAAATACTTAAATTCCAGTTGAATTAGTTTTCTAAAAATGCCTAGTTACCAGTCCACAGACTAAGTGTGTCTTTGCTTTTCAGAGGGTCCTTCTGCCCCCAAACTTCTCTTGTAAGCAATATTCAAAAGTCAGTTCTGTCTACCTCCTAGTGATGCCAACCATGAGGTCACTGTTTGATCTGTGATAAATCTGTAATATGAGTATGGGTATCCACAAGGAAGTATTTTATTACAGTGAAAAATCAGCAACTAGCAATTTCCCAAAATATGAGTCTCTGATCAAAACAATTCTCTTGGATCTGTCTGCTGGTTTTCTGCTTTGCAAGAATGATTCTAGGTTTATGACTTAACAAGGTTCTGTGATCAAATGGTCTCTTTCTGCAGGAATCATAAAATTTTATGAGGTCCTATCTCCTGGCAGATGGTCAGAGCCCTCTGTTAAAAAGAACAGTAAGCCTTTGATTCAGTTTTCCCATAGCCAGCTTTTCTAACAGTCAGCTGCTTCAACAATGTCACCTCTGGGGTCAAAGGTCACTTATCACTGCTAGGCTGTTTTCTTGTCTAAACAGACCTTCACATACCATATATTTATATTACAAATATTATATAACAATAAGCAGGTGGCAGAGCGTCACAGGGACTCCATAAGTTTCCCCACTACTGAGGTCAAGTTCACTGGACGGTAGATTCCGGCCTCCTCCCTGCTTCCACTTTTGTGCAAGGGTACCACTGTGGCCCTTCCCCAGTCCTGAGGTATTTCCCCGCTCTCAGAGACAGACTGATGAATCTCAACATGTACATCCTGGAAGAGAGGAGAGCAAAAGGGACATGATAGAAACCTACAAGTACTGCATAAGGGTGAACAGGGTGCATGGGGTCTCTTTTAAATAATAACCATGAACAGTGGACATGTGATGAAGTTGGGGGGAGTTTAACAGGGATTTGAGGAACTAGTGTTTCACTGAAAGAATGGTGGACACCTGGAACAGACTGCCAGTGGAAGTGGTGGAGATGAAAACAATAGAGGCTTCAAGCAGGTACGGTATAGACATATAGGGGAATATCAATAATATGCAGGGAGGAGGGAGAGTCACCAGAGACCAGTGAGGGGTCTGCAGAGATAGACTAGGCAGGAACCATCTAGGCAGACCGGCTGGGCCAAGCAGTCCTTCTCTGCCAACAAATTCTAGGTTTTCCTGTTTCCTGTGCTGTCAGGGGCTCTTTAATGTGTCTTATTACATTATATATATTTGTTTATTTGTAACACATTTCACCAGATAAGTAAACAGAGTTCAAAAAGCTAATTTCCAGTTGAAACCTGGGCCAGAAGGACAGAAAAAAATTGAGAAATATAGTACAATCAATTCCAGTAGCATGCTACAAATCAGTATATATACAAAGTCAGAGTCACACAGGAACAAAATATATACAAGTCACCAATTAACAGAATGCTTATACAGAGCTGAAGCATTCAGATACCACAAATTTAAAGAGAATGCAGTTCCACAATACGGAAGAAGTTAAAAACTGCTGCATACTGTATGTCATACTCAGGAGGAAGGCTCCATTAAAGATCAGTCAGGGTAGGAGCAAAACGGATTGGGACCAGGTCCCCATAAAAAGTTAGGCAATACTTCTAGGGCAATTTGCGCAGAGTGAAGGGGCCTTATAGTGCTCCTTATGTTTGACCTTCACAGTCTGGAGGTCAGTAATGGTAGTGTGGGAAAAGGGCAGACTGTTCCATAAATGGGGAAGTCTGTACCTGATAGAGGCTTGGCCTGCAATGAGTCCACACCTGGGAATTTTTAGTCTTTTTCCCTCTTCTGACCTTAAAGAGTAAGAGGGATTGGACAAGGGGACAAATAAGTTGCTGGGATATCTTGGTAGTTTCCAGACCAATATTTGGTACATATCAGAGCAATATGGAGGGATTGTCTCGTCGTAGTACTAGTAGCTATATATTTGCGGCATCCTTTCCTGGAGGGTGCCATTACATACACTAGGGCTTAACTCTAAACAGATATGAAACAAGATCATATTTAAATACATAATATAAGATAAATAGCTATAACAATAAATAACTAAAAGGGGTTTCAGGTGTTAAGGGACTACCCTGAATGCCTGATGAAATAAATAAGTACATAGGGAGGGGGGCCCAATCTAGGTCCTTATACTGTACAGTGTACAATTGTAGGTGCAGGGAGGGCAGGCCAGCACAAATCGACAGGAAGTTGAATAACGTGGTAAGGTTTGCTGGGGCACAGAAGGAGGCTCCAGAGAAAACTACACCCCGTAGTCCAGCAGTGGGAGATCAAATGCTCTCCCACAGTTTTTCTGGTTTTAGAAATAATCTTTAGGTTAACAGTGTCTAAACATACCAATAGAAACATTCAATTTACCAGTAGTCTGTCTCCTTGATTCTTGTCTCAGCCATAGCTCACTGGCTGGGGAGCTCCTTCAATATTTGAATACCATATTGTTCATTGATACCAATGCAGTAATGTGGGGTGGATTAAACTTACACATGCCAGGGACCAAGCAGCATGGGAGACTCAGGAGAGGTTCCTAAATGCTGTAGAATTTGTCTGTTCTGTCCATGGCAAAGTAAGCCAGCCTTTCATTTGCTGTCATCCTGCCCAGTTTAAGAATCCACATTTATCTGGGGAGATAGAGTCCAGCTGTCTTCACTTAGTATCATTCTCATTGTTCCCATCCTTATTGCCTTAAATCATAATTTATCTGCCCTGAATTCTTGCCTTAGATATTTCACTGTATGAAGCAGGCAGTTGTCCAAGTATCTGGATAGTGGGAAACCCATAGCTTCCTCACTTATTTCTAGAACCTTGTCCCAGAGAGGCTGCAGCTTATCACAGCTCCATAGAACACAAAAGTTATCAGCACCAGGGGCTGTAAACCTCCAGCATACATCTACAGGAAGTAGGTTTATCTGTTTCAGTTTGGTTGGGTTTTTACAGTATTAATGCAACATCTTATACTGTATGAACATGCTCTGAATGTTTTTAGAAGCTTTATATGCCCTCTGCCAGCACCTGCTCCCATCCTTCTCTGTGATCGGTCACCCCAACTCCTTTTCCAATTCTTGTTTAACTTTGTTAAGGGAGACCATGCAAGTGTCTTTGGGAAGCAAATACAATTGGTCCACTCTTCCTTTCTCCCTAACTGCTGCCCAAAACAATCATTTTCTAGGTATTTGTACCTGGGAGCCAGCAGCTTTTTAAGGCATGGCTCAGTTGCAGGTACTTACACAAATTGTTCCTTAGGATGGCATATCTGACCTCCACTTCCTGGAATGAGAGTAACATTTTGACATTTACATCCATCATGTCCCCTATTTGAACTATCCCCACTGTCTGGCTGATTTCCCACTGAAAAGACTGTCCTCCCTCCTGGATTTTTTTGTTGCCCCACAGGGTTCCAGGGCCAAGGATAATGTGCCCCACTTCATTAATCTTTGGGTACCTTTCCAAATCATGTTTATGTCCTCTGTGCTTGGGTGGGTGGGCAACCTGCTTGTGGGGGGCTACACAGCAGCACTGCTAATCTGTCTGACCAGATTATGACTGCTTCAGTTTGTTACCAGACCAGGGTTTCAGCCTCATCTCCCTGTAGCAGCCAGTATCTTAACTGGCACAACATAAAGGCTACGGGATACCCCCTGAGCCAGGACATGCCTATCTCCTTCAAGGATCTATGGGTGCACAACTTGTTGTAGGAGAGCTTGGGTGTCCTTTCTCCCCATATAAAGTTCCAGAACATTTTATCCAGGGTTACAAAATATTGGTTTGGTATAACTAGTAGGAGGTTTGTTAAAAATATAATAAAACCATGGTACATCTACCGACTCGAAGATGATAATTCTGCCCCAGATCATTAGGTTAATTTGATCCCCCCTCTTCAATTCCCCTTCTAGTTGTTTGACATCGTGGTCTAGACTGAGGGAAACTATGTGAGTTAGGTCCTTAGATCTCTGGATACCCAAATATGTCAGGTGATTCTATACCTACCAGAGGCTCCACAGCTAGTATTGGTCCACTCAGCAATGCTGATTTAGATGGAGTAGTTCTGATTCTCCTCAGTTTATTTTCTAGCCTGATACCCCCTGCAAAAGTGTCTAACAGTGACATCAGATAGGGCAAGGAACAATGCAAACTAGTGCCCACAACCAACATGTCATCGGAATAAAGCATAGTCTTGTGCTCGATCTTTCCCACCATGATACCCTGACTCTTTGGGCAGTCTTTTATAATCTGTGTTGGTGGTTCCAAGGCCATAATAAACAGTATAGGGTATAGGGAACTGCCATGTGTAGTGCTTTGAGATAGCAACAATCTTTCCAAAGGCATCTCATTGGTCAGTACGTCAGTTTTGGGCTCTGTGTATATTACCCCCATCCATGATCTAAACTTCTCCCAAGTTCCTGCAACACCTGCAGCAGGTACTCCAGTTTCATGGAATTAAAGGGATACTATGCATTCAGTGAGAGTACCACCTGCAACTCCCTGCTATGTTCACTGACCCATTTTAAGTTTCTGCAGACATCTAAGATTGATGGCTCCATGCCTGCCAGAGATGCCTACCTGATCACTATCCATAAGGGAACCTGGTGAAAATCTTGAAGTTCACATTTAGGAGTAATACTGGCCTTTAGTATTTCCTCCACTTTTGTTTGGGATTTGCCTTTTTACGTTCGCTTGCTCACATGCGCAAGGAATGTTTTGTCACAGTACGACTTTTTGGAGGTGTGTGACCCTCCTGTGCAATCCAGTGCTCAGTGTAGCAGGCACGATCCTACCCCGCCAATGGATGTGCAAGCTGTCTATGACAGCAGTTCAGCTGCCCTGGTCTTCAGTTCTAAGAAAACACCCGCTGCAATCAGCGGTGGCAACGTGTATGCATTTAGCATATTTACGTCTTATTGTATACAGTCTTGAATCGAAAACTGACTGATAGGGACTTTCCCGCTTGTGACTACCGCTTTGTTAATGTCGTTTTAACAGCAAATGTTTTAAACCTACCTTTTCATACTATCAGTACATATGTCCCAAGCTGTTTAATTATTACTAAGCTGCCCAGCTAATTAAAAAAAGACGACAAAAAGTGCTCCCTCATCATAACCTTTTCAGCCCACAACTATTTATAAACATGTGGAGGTTACGACGTGAATGATGGTTCTGTTTTAAAAATTTAAAATTAAGAACTGAGAAGGGCATGGATGTGCAGAGTTTGAAACCAAAAGTCAGTAGCGGCAGTAAATGAGGTATAAAGTTTAAAAAAGACCCCCATCCCGTTACTCAATGGCACTCCACATTGCTGCTTTGCTGGCTGTCTAAGAGACCCCGACCCCCCCCCAATATTGCACAACTCTTTACGGTCTCTTTTAAGAAGGCAGTCAATAGTAAACACTTGTCCCATATACATGAACGTTCAAGTGCTTGTTATCGAAATAGATACTTTTTAAAAAGTAATATATTAAGCATTCCTTGTGGACGTTTTCTGTATATGGTTCATCAACACAATGAAGTAGGCAAAACAAAAGAAAGACAAATTAAAACAAAATAAAAATAAAGAAGCATTGTTCCACTCATTGCCAGTCGTATGACAAACCAGATATACTTACTGGGGTTTAAATGACAACATATTTCCCCTGAACCCATCTGCTACAAAAATATGGGATTTTATTCAATTTGCAAGAATGACTCCCTATGGAATATAATAGTGCCTCAATGCCTCAGTTAATACAAGAAAATGAATATTGCCGGCTGCATTCCTGAGATTAGTCAAGTTAAAGTGCCCCCACCCACACACACACACACACACACACACACACACACACACTTTGAAACCCCATGGCTTCTCCTCAGATGATAGACTCGGTGGGGGTGGGGTGGGGTGTTCCCATTGGCATCAGTGTTGCCACCGTTCAACACGCTGTCTTTGCAGTTCAATAACATCTCCTCGGCCATGTTGTCCACCTTGAATGGGGGCCAGTCACTCACCTTGCCACTTGCCCGCTGGTAGTCCGCTTGAAGGGCAGCGATGCCCACGTTGACCGGCTGGGAGTGGCTGTTGTTGCTCACACAGAGTGGAGAGTGTCTTCTTCTGTGGAAGCACAGCAGCTCCTGAAAGGCCTGCCTGAAGTCCAGGCTCCTGCAGTAAATCAGTGGGTTCAAGGCCGAGTTGACATAGCCCAACCAGTTCAGAGAAGTGTAGACCACCTTGTTCTCCAGCTTGCTGGAGATGAACTGTACGATATTGAAGACGAAAAACGGCAGCCAGCAGAGGATAAAAGTACCCATGATGGTCTTTAGTGCCTTGTGCTCCTTCAGGCAGAATTTGACGGCCCTCCTCTGTCCCGGCTTTCCATTCTTGCCTTCCAAGTTGGACTCCTGCTGCTGCCTGTTTTGGCTATAGAACCTCCCTTCGGACTTGCCAATCTTCTTCAGCTGCTTCTTGGCTTCCAGAAAGACCCTCGAGTAGACGAAGACCATAACTAAGGCAGTAAGTTTTTCACGGACCGTGCAGATTTCACGAATACCGCGAAAACGGGAGCATATCGTGAAAATTGCAGTGATGTCAAATAATGGCTAGTTTAACATTTCCCTGCATTTTTTGCTCAGTACAGGCACGTAAAATTTGCTAGGTATTCACTTTCTCCTTTGATCATTGGTTCACTTGTGGTCTGGGGTAATCTCACTACAAGATCGCATTGCAAGATCAGTCAGACAAGTCATCGGAGTGTTCTGCAGTAACTGCTGGTAATCAGTCTGCTGGAGACCACTGCCGTATAACACCCCTTGCAAATCACAATCAGTACAACAGAAAAAAAGACAGCAATGTCCTGTGTCCCTGATTGTGCCCCGACAGTGCTCCCAGTCAGATCTGCTGCCATTAATTGGGCTCTTATAAGCTGATAAATTGCCGATTATGCTTCTCTTTACTTCCTGCGTGGTCCTCACCACATCCCAGACAACGACATATAAGTTCAACATATGTCGTTGTGTTTTCCATGAAAATAGCATTTTTTCCCGTGCAGCAACCATGAAAAACTTAATTTTTTAGCGTGAAAAACTTACAGCCTTAACCATAACCACCAAGGGGATGTAGAAGGAGATGATGGAGGAGGCGATGGCATAGTCCCAGTTGATGAACAAGTCGCAACAACATTCGTCTTGGTAGCATTTCATGGCGTTGGGCTCCTTGGACCGTACCAGTGCATGTGGGTGGGTAGGAAGGAGATCAAGGTGGCCACAACCCACACCACCAGCACCAGGATCCGGGCTTTGCACTTGGTCATTATGGACTGGTACCTGAAAGGCGAAGTAATGGCCACATACCTGTCGATAGCGATCACGCAGAGGGTCTCTATACTCGCAGTCACGCACAGCACATCCACAGAAGGCCAGAATTTGCACCAGAACTTGCCAAATTTCCATACTTGCAGTATGATGGGACTGCCCCCAAGGGGCACCACGATGAGCCCCATCACCAGGTCGGCACAAGCCAGTGAAGTGATGGAGTTTGTGACGTTCTGAAGCTGCTGGAACCTGGCGATTGCGGTGATCACCATCACGTTGCCAAACACGATGGCCATGACCAGGAGAGCCATCACCATACCCATGGCCACCATCCATTCCTCCCTGGGGGCAGGGTCCGTACTGTTCTTGCAGCTAACGTTTGCCGTTGTGGTAGAAAGTTCAGCAGTGCTATTTACAGATCCCATTGTATTTACGGAACCGTCACTGGAAGAATATTAATAAAAAAGAAAAGAAAGGGACAAATCAAGGTAAATAAAAGTCCATTTCTTCAATCTTCTGCAATACATAGAGTTATACGATCCTCTATTTTTATCCTTTCTCAGTTGCCACCTGCAACCTTTTTTGCAAAAGTGGCAGCCACTTGCAACCTTCTTGGATAAGTGACAGTTTTCCTTTTTGGTTTTGTTGCCCCTCATTCACTTTCCCTTTAAATCATGAGTTACTTGTCTGTCTGCAGCTGCTGGCTCTCTGTAGATTTGGAAATTGCAAACTCGGAAGTGGCACGCTGTGCTGGAGTTAGTTATAGTAGCCCCGAATGTGACGCAATGGAACTCTGCAGCCAACCACTGTAGAGGTGCACTGAGAGATGACTTGCCATCAGGCTGTTCTGCAACACTTCTTTGCTAATTATTTTTTAATTCTGCAGTTTAAAAGTCAAATAACTAAGCACGAATCACACACTGGTTCCATGTCTTAAGCATGGATTCAGAGCATTGATACCTAGCCACTCGCATTGGAATTCACAAGTGAACCGTGACCGATCGATGCCTTTTTCCCCTAACATACATACTTACCAAAGGTTTGGTGACCACACACACACACACACCTCTGTTGTTTGTCCCTGTCTTTTTTACGTTCACTTGCGTGCATGTGAAAGGAACGTTTTGTCACAGTATGACTTTTTGGAGGTGTGTGACCCTCCTGTGCAATCCAGTGCTCAGTGTAGCAGGCACGATCCTACCCCGCCAATGGATGTGCTAGCGGTCTATGACAGCAGTTCAGCTGCCCTGGTCTTCAGTTCTAGGAAAACGCCCGCTGCAATCAGCGGTGGCAACGGTATGCATTTAGCATATTTACGTCACCCTTGCCCTCTGCTTGAAATCCCTCCCAGCTTGCAATCACACCGAACAGACTTTTGCCCCGCTATGCATGACTGCATTTTAAAGGTTAATACATACTGCCCTGTTGAGATCGACCGTCGAGCTGAGGGGTGAGAGAAAGTCTGAGTCAGCCCAGCCTAGCCTAGTTCTAGTGCTGTAATGACCATCCGTCATGACGTCGGATCATCAAAGATTGGGATAGGGTGAAAGCGAGTGATGAGACAGCAGCAGCTGCTGCTGCATAAGATCAGAGTGAGGAGTCAGCCTAGTAGAGGAGACTTTGAGCTGAGGCAAGTCCCTTGTAATCTTCAGGGAGAGTTGAGAGGTATAAGGCTGGCTGAGCGCTGCCAGAGTGTGGTTACAGTGGGTTATTTATTATTACTTTACTATTTATTTACTTGGCAGCAGTGTGGCATGGCGTGGCAGGGGGCGTGCTTCAAACAGAATGGGTCGGACAGCTGTTTTTTGCCTCCTGCTTCCATTATGAAAAGCATTTCATGGCGCTTCGGCTTTATGCAAATCAGAGCTTTTTTTTTTGTTTGTTTAGTTTATTTAATCTTTGGATGGCGGCCACCATAAAAAAGCATTATGTCAGTCGGATCACCGATCCGATAGAGCAGCAGAATGGAAGTCCCTTCCCTTGTAATCTTCAGGGACAGTTGAGGGATCATTCAAAGTTGATGTTGCCCAGATGTATCCTTTTCGGAGGGCCACCTTTGGACTTCTGTCCACAGATAGTGGAGTCTTTGCAAATATTGGAAATATTGGGGTCTATAACAGTTGGCAGCTGACAATTCAGCATAGGGGATAATATTGTGATCCCTGAGAAATTAGAAAGGAAGAGACAGTCCCATTTTCCTGTATCAAGCATGCATATTGTCTAGTCTGGCTGGCAGGAAGAAACAATTAAAAGCAAAAGGAGTAATAAGAAGCTAGTGTCACATAACTCTTTGTGACTACAAAGTTTTTGCCAGTGAGCCAGCATAGTTCTAGTAAAGGGGTTAGAGGTCATTTGTTCAGGTGGCATCTGGAGTGAAGCTAAAGTGTTTTATGAATTTGGAGGAGATCCTCTTCCATCATTTTTAAAGTTTTCCAGCAAGTGTATATCCCTTCTGAAGTCAGTACATGGCAGTACAAACTTGGGCAGAACTACAGTATATGAAAGATTAGGTAAGGCTAGCGCCCCCCCCAACTTTCAGTAACTGCAGGGTAGTAAACCTAATCTATGGGCTTGACCCTCCACATATATAAATAGAAATCAACTATTCCCATTTTCTAAAGGAGAGAGGGGCTGGGGGAATTGAAAGGGTATGTGCGAAATAGAGCATTCTCGGCAACAGAATCATATGGACACTGTCAATACATTGCAGTAAGGAGAGAGGGATTTGTTTCCAGGTCTTTTATAAATTGTATCAGAGGATTATGGTTGATTTGATGTAATCATGCTAGGTCTACTGGTATCATCACTCCCAGATATTTAAGAGCAGGGAGATCTGAAGAAAATTAAAATGCTTTCTAGTGTACATGCTGGGGGGGTGTAATGGATCTACAGTACTTCAGTTTTTGATGTGTTCAGATTACAGACTGTGAGGGACCCAAATGTAAGCAGGACCTGCCAAAGACTTGAAAATGAAATCTCTGGGTTCCACAGAGACACCAACAGATTATATGGATGCAGAGCTAAGGTTTGATGGCTGTTGCCTAAACAGGGGTCCTGTAAATCTGGATGGGACCCGACAGCTTGGGTGAGAGGTTCCAAATATAAAGCAAATAAAGGGCATCCCTGACAGGTGCTGTGGTGTGATGGGAGGGAATTGGAAACATGACCATTAACTTTAATATATGCCTTGGGCTCGTGATAAATTATCCCCAGAATTTTGATAAAAGAGAAGGGATTGGGTTATACAGCAAGCCAGCCAGTTACAACTTGCTATGTTACAGCCCTTACTTCCCTGGTGATAACAGCTTACTGAGGTTAGCAGGCATCACACAGTGTGTCACTGGCAATGCTAGAACCTGTGACCTCAGGCTGTACAGTATGTTCGTCACTTTATTTAGCAGTCCTGCCCTAGCAAGCTTACACATGTATTCCTGTCTCTTAGGCCTTCAGATCTTTTTGCTATTCCCTGTTTGTCACCCAGACACTTTTTTTTTTTTTTTAAATTGTTCATGTACATGGGGGGGGGGCACCAGAGTGCAGACAGGATCGGGTCATGATGCTTGCCACAGTAAAAGGTAGCCAGCAACAGTAAAACCAGAGATTTTTTATGTTCTATATAAATTCTAGCAATGTAAGGGTCAAAATTGGCACCAGGCCACTAGCCAAATGCTGGTAGATTTTCTTTTGGGATAGTAAATAATATTTCAGTAAGTACACTACCTGGGCCAGTGGAAATGTCTTTGGGGCTAATGGATTTTCCCTGTCATCAGCCCTGCTGGCTAGTGGCTGCAAAACTTAATTTCAACCCCTGATGTATTACTGCCACATAAAGCTTTGTATATCTTTTCAAAGGCTAGCTGCCATCCTGCGTCTATGAAGCAGGCATCTAAAAAGAAATGTGTATTGTTAAAAGATGCTTACAATGTTCCTTTAGTTGTTTCTGAATCTGGCACACATCTTGCCACACGAATGAAAATCAGAGCTACAGGGTATATCAAGGCTAAAACCCTTCTAGCAACAATGAGATATGGAGATGAAACAACAAACTATTTATTTTTAAGGGTGCAAAGATAGGATAAAGCAGTGTAATGTAATCACTGTAAAATTGTTACAATATTTTTCTTGAGATCCATACCTCCTTTTTGGTAGAAGGGTTTTAGCACTGCCATACTGTGTAGCTCTTGGCTGTCTTACTGTTTACCTCTGATTTCATTCACTGTTTTTTAGTGGAAAGATGTGTTAGATGCAGAAATGAGGGAAAGCAGTACACATTTCTTTTTCGATGCCTACTTTACCAACTGTAAGTAAAACCCAATAGTTTGACAATTGTTGGGGTTGTGGCTGGTGGTGTGGTGGCATGGCTATTGGTGTGGTGGCATGGCTAGTGGTGTGAATGGACCTCTGTGGGACTGGCTACCTTGACGTGGTACAGAGGCTTGTCACAATGCAATATTGTAACTAAAAGCCAGTCTGTTAGTTTGACAACTGTTGGTGGTGTAGCAAGTTGTGTGGTGGCATGGCTAGTGATATGTGAATGGATGGCTAACTTGATGTGGTGGAGGCTTATAACTAAAAGCCAGTCTGTTAGTCTGACAATTGCTGGTGGTGTGACTAGTGGTGTAGTGGCATGGCTAGTGGTATGTCAATGGTGTGGCTAGTGGTGTGGTAGCATGGCTAGTAGTGTGTGAATTAACCTCTGTGTGACTAGCTGCATTGATGTAGTACAGAGGCTTGTCATAATGCTATGTTGTAAATAAAAGCCATTCTGTTAGTCTGACAACTGTTGGTGACAGTATGGCTAGTGGTGTGCTGGTATAAAACACAGGAAATGATGCTTGCGTCAGGTGAGACGGCACGAACAGGGCACGGACAGTGCAGGGAAGGGGAAGCTGGCCCGAGGGGGGGGTAGCAGTGAGTCCACTTGGTGTGCAGATCTGAAATTCCTGTCTACACCGATACAGGGCCCTTATCAGAGGATTTTTTTTAACTTCTCAACTGTCACATCGAAAAAGTAACCAGATGCTGTTTACATTTATAAACAAGCACACATAAAACATACAGGGCCCTTACCTGAGGGACATTTATATGTTTACACAGGCTTACTCTCTTTAAATAAATGTTTTTTTTTTAAAAGACTTACATTAATTTAAAGGATTTATGGGTAAAGACATGCATTTTAAGGTACATGAAACAGGTATTTAAAGGTAACAACGTGAGGGCACTTCCATGCTTGGAAAGTTTTGTTCTGCATCCTCCTCAGAGGTTGTACTTTAATTCCTGCCTGTATGTAAAGTTCCTCACTTGTCCCATCTCCATCTCTCCCTCCCAGCCGGTTCCCCGAGAACACATCCATCCATCCATCCATCCGTCCTGGATTCCTCCCCATATCCCATCGAGCCCCTACCTGAAGCAGCACGGCAGTGGGACACTCTGGTTCTGCAGGCGGGATTCAGGTGAGACAAACACCTCTGGGCTCTGCTCCCTTATGCTCAGGGCTGGGCAAAGTGCTTGGTACAGCTCAGTGCTGACACTACGGGGCTAGTACTGTTCACTGCTGCTGGCTGGCTGTAGCTCCTGTCCCTCTGTCCGTCTCCGCTTTTGTTCCCAAAAACTTCCAACTCAGGTTGCAAATGGGAGCAGCGAGAAACATTTCAATAAGTAAATAAGTAAAGGAGAGCAAAGCCTTGACGAGTGAGTGACATAAAGAACCATGCAGCGTGTGCTGTTCTAGCGCAGTTCACCCTTTCTGTTTCATTCCTGGCCTCCATTTAGTTGCAGTGCACCACAGTGTGGTATTCAGTCCTCTGACTGTTAACCAAGCCACCACAGTGTTTTCTGTTTTTTTTCCTACTTTGACTTAAATACTTCACATTTGTCCACTGGCTGCTTTCTAGTTGGGTCAAAGCTGGGAGTGCCCGAGTTCTACTACATCGGGTAACATCTTCAACTATTTTGAAGTTTGACAATGTATTTACTGTTTTATAGCCCAGGCTAAATTACTAACATTTTAACATTACTTTGTTCTCCTGTCTCCTGTGACAGAAATGAATGGAAGATTGAGTCTCCTTTATGGTGGGTCTAATACTGCATTTAAACCTGCATGCCTCCATACTTGCATATTCCATTGCAGTGGACTGTAGAGGAACAGCATGCCTCCCCCCAATTATTGCAGAAATGGAAAAGGGGTTAAATGGAAAGGGCAGGGCACCCTACAGGTGAGGCAGGGGGGCTCAAACTTTATGCTGCTGTTGGTTGTGTGAGACACTATTTACTATACAGAACAGGAAGCAGTAATGGGGGTGCAGGGCAGGACTGTGATTAGTAGGGGCATTCACTGTATACACCTTCAAACCTGCACATAGGGGTAGTCAGAGTGCACAGTGACAAGCAAGCAACTGTGCCTGCTACATTAGCCGCGGTGCACCTTCTTTTCAAAATGACACTGGGAGTGCCCAATCCCACCCCCATTGTGACCAGGAATCCTTTATATTTTTTTGGCTACACCTCAAAATAAGAAAACCATCCATCATTCTCTGTTGCACCATTATCCCCCCAACCCATCTATTCAGCCCCCCCAAGCCCTTACTTACCCACTGGAAGGTCCAGCACCATAATGCTCACTGACCACAGACATGTCTTCACTTTTCAAAGCTGAATCATGAACTGAAGAAACAGGTTTGTGGCACAGTTATTTCAGTGGGGTTTGAATTTAGTGCCAGAAGTGCCAGACACCACTGAAAATACCTGCAAGCGAACGTTTGCCATTGACAAATGCTTGTTTGTAGATAAGTATGATAGTGGCCTCCATCATGGAGGGGGGTAACTTCACTACCTGCTCAAACTCAGCATAATACTGAGATAGCCTCCCTGGAGGATCTTTTACCAGGACTTTATAACACTCAACCGGCAGGTCATCCCCACTGGGGCCTTGGAGGTAATCTCTTTTTTTATCATCTCAGCAAATTCTGACACACTCATGAGGCTTTCCAATGCCTGACTAGCCCCTTTAGACAGTTTAGGGAGATTCGCAGATCCTTTTTTGTTTTGTTTAAGTTTATTAGAAATTATACTTAAACGAAATTAAAGAAGGACCACTGGGATGAAAAAATACAAATATGTAATATATGAAAGCTAGCTGGGGATATTCCCTTGGAAATACAACTCTAAGCATGGTCCACAATATTAACATCAGGTACTAACATCAGATTATTACCATTGTAATAAACAGTGACTATAACAAGGATGTGCACATGCAAAAATTATTGTAGATTATAGATTAAGAACTATAAGTATAAATACCAAATTTAATGTAATATAATATTGAACTAGACAATATAAGTAATAAAACAGTATAACCTATAGCTAACATTATTAGCTTCAGTAAGGAGCACTTAAAGGCAGTGGAAGTGAAGGAGGGGAGGCTACTGATAGCAGTCCAACTGTGAGTGGAACCTAGTAGAGTGAAAGGAAGTATAATGGAAAGGGGAGTGGAAGGAGGGGAAAGAAGAAAAAACTACTCACCTTAGTAATTATGTTTCTTCTAATGGAGTCTTGCTGTATTCTGGCTATTGCAGTTAGCCCCAGCCTTTAAACTGCCCCGGAGAACAAAGGTTTAACTTTCTATGTAGAGCATAGAATGCTGAGCTTGAGCTCAGTTAAGGTCTCTGTCTGGAGTCCTTTGAAATCCAACCGTCAGATTCTTACAAGCAAAAACTCACTAACTATCCTATGTGGAAATTGTAAAATTTTTACTAGCCAACTGGCAACTAAAAGTTTTGGATTCCCAATAGAAGAGTCAAGTCAGGAAACCCAAAACCAAAAACCAATCCAAATAAGAGTAATAATAAAACAAACACCCAAACAAAAAGAAGAGGGTGCAAAAGGAGCACTCCTGACGTGCAACACTGCACCTGCCCACCCACTTCCCAGAAACAGGTTCTGAGAGGAGAGGCAGGGAGGGAGGTCAGAATACAGCAAGACTCCATTAGAAGAAACATAATTACTAAGGTGAGTAATTTTTTCTTCAAACAACATGAAGTCTTGCTGTATTCTGACTATTGCAGACTACCAAGCAGTACCTCCATGGAGGAGGGACAGAACCTACTTTGGGAATAGACTGTGAAGTACTGCTGTGCCAAACCGAGCATCACTCCTAACCTGGATATCCAGAGAGTAATACTTAGTAAAGGTATGGACTGTTTTCCAGGTGGCTGCTTGACAAATTTCTAAGACAGGAATATCCCCGGCAGCAGCCAGAGAAGCAGCTGTACCTCTGGTGGAGTGAGCCCTCAGGCCTGAGGGTAGAATATTTCCTAGTTTCTCATAGCAGAATTGTATACAAGTCACAATCCACCTGGCAATAGTTCTCCTGGTGGCAGGTTTGCCCTTTCCCACTTCTCCATAAGTGAGGAACAACTGGAAGGAATCAAACCTGTGACCCTTGTTATGCTCTATATAGCAGCTAAGGGCCCTTTTAACATCTAAACTGTGTAGCCTCCTGTCTCCTGAAGAGGAATGATCAGTGAAGAAAACAGGAAGAGACAGACTGATTCAGGTGGAAATCTGAAACCACTTTGGGCAAGAACCTTCTATTGGTTCTAAGGACCACTTTATCCCTATGAAAGGAGATACAATCAGGTTCCACTGACAGGGCTTGCAGTTCACTGGTACGTCTGGCAGAGGTAATGGCTACTAAAAACACAGTTTTCCAAGTCAAGTACTTAAGCTCTACTGAGGACATAGGCTCAAAGGGAGGTTGCATCAATTGAGCAATGCAAACATTCAAATCCCAGGCAGGGGCAGGATCTCTAAATGGAGGACTGGTATGAAGCAATCCCTTGAAATATTTACAGAACACAGGATGAGATGATAGTGAGGAAGACTTCCCCACTGACAGAAAAGCAGAGACAGCTGACAAGTGTACATTGAGAGTAGCTGGTCTGAGGCCTAGGCCATTAAGATGGACCATATAATCCAGAACTGTAGGCAATTCAGCAGTGTCTGGGGAAGTATGTTGCTTGGAACACCAAATGCTGAATCTCTTCCATTTGGAGTTATAGGTCTTTCTAGTGGCGGGCTTTTGAGAGGCTTTGAGGATATCCAGAACCCCCTGAGACAGATGCAAATCTGCACACTCTAACTCTTCAAGAGCCATGCCTTGAGATTGAGAGACTGAAGATTGGGATACCAAATCCTCCCCGAGAGGAGGTTAACAGGTTGTAATTCCTGGGAAGAGACAGGGGAAGATGGACTGCTAGGGACAGCAACAGTGGGTACCAAGGCTGTCTGGCCCAATCTGGAGCAATCAGAATCACTTTGCAAGGTTGTGACCTTATCTTGACTAAAACCTTGAACAGTAGAGGAAAGGGAGGGAAGGCGTACAGAAATTTCCCTTCCCAGTTCAGAATCAGAGCATCCAGAGGGACTGAGCCCAAGACTAGGGGGCTGCAACAAAAGAGAGGAAGTTGGTGATTGTCTGGGGCTGCAAAGAGATCTATCTCTGGAGTGTCCCACCTTGAAAAAATCACCTTCAAGACCAGAGGGTCCAGGGACCACTCGTGATGGCCCTGCGAGATTCTGCTCAGTGCATCTGCTAGCACATTGTCCTTCTCTGGAAGGTGGACTGCTATCAGAGAGGTTTGCAGGGAATAAGTCAGGGACTAGAACTTCATGGCTTCTATGCACAAGGCCGTAGACCGAGTGCCTCCCTGCTTGTTGATGTACCACATGGTGATGGTGTTGTCTGTTCTGACTTGAAGCACCTTGTTCTGCACTGACTGAGAGAAAGCTTGCAGGGCCAGAAAAACTGTCCTGAGTTCTAGGAGATTGATATGGAGAAGGGATTCCTGAGGGGACCACAGTCCCTGGGCAGTGAGGGCTCCCAAGATGGGCTCCCCAGCCCAGGAGGGAAGCATCTGTGGTAAGGATCACTGAATGAGACTGAGTGGCAAATGGGACCCCTTGCCTTAAATTGTCCTGATCCTGTCACCATTGAAGGGCTTTGATCAGGGTCCGAGTCACTGGAATCAGTTTGGTGAGGGAATCCTTCCTTTGGGACCAAAAGGCCCTCAGATGGAACTGAATATCCCTCATCTGGAATCTTGCCCCTTGGACCACTGCTGTAGAAGCTGCCATGTGGCCCAAGAGCTGGAGGAAATGCCTTGCTGGTCGAGACACCTGAAGGCTGAAGGAAGAAGCCAGTTCTGTAAGAACTTTTGCCCTTTCCAGGGGGAAAAAAGGCTCTTGCGTTGACAGTATCCAGCTCTGCCCCTATAAAGGTAAGGAGCTGCACTGGCTCGAGAACTGACTTGGGAAGGTTGAGAAGAAATCTTAGAGAAGTGAGCACCTGCTGGGTCACTTGCAGGTCTGACTTGATTTGGTCTGGAGACTGGCCCACTATGAACCAATCATCCAGATATGGAAAAATGGAAATCTTTTGCCTTCTTAGAAAGGCAATGACTACTGCCAGGCACTTTGTGAAAACCCTTGGGGCTGATGTTTAGACCAAAGGGCATTGCTTTCAACTGATAGTGGCCTGAGGGCAACTTGAACCTGAGGTACTTTCTGTGGGAGCACCTGATGGGAATGTGAAAATAGGCATCCTTTAGGTCCAGGGAGGCTAGCCAGTCCCCTGGCCTTAGAGAGGGAAGAATTATTCCCAGTGTTACCATCTTGAACTTTGGTTTTAAAAGATGTTTGTTCAGGTATCTTAGGTCTAGGATGGATCGCCACTCCCGTGTCTTTTTTGGGGTAAGGAAGTACCTGGAGTGCAGACCTTTCCCCTGTGTAGGGTAGGAACTCTCTCTATGTCTCTTAAGGCCAGAAGAGATGAAACCTCTGTCTCTAGGGCAAGGGTTTCTGAGAGACCTGCAGGTGGAAAAGATCTGGCTCTCATCTTCGGAATTTTTTTGAAGCTGAGAACCAGTCCCTGGCTTACTACTTCCAGGACCCACTTGTCTGAGGCAATAGACATCCAGTCCTGGACAAAGTAAGCCAGCCTACCCCCTACTGGAATAGGAGAGTCGGCCCGGGCAGACCCATCAGGGTGTCTGCTTGGCAGAGGCCTTAGACTGAGGAGTGGATGCAGCCCTGCTCATCCCCCTTCTGCCTCTCCCTCTGAAGAACCCCCTCTGTGAAAAGGGAGAAGAGGCCTGTGCTTGGTAAAAAGGCCTATGAAAAGGCCTACCCCTGCCCCTAGACTGCTGCATTTGAGGAGCTGCCTGCCACTTGTTGGCCTGTGCACTCCTATAAGTGGTCCTGTACTTGTCCATTTTCTTCATGTAATTCTCTGTCTGCTCCCCAAACAGAGAATTACCCACTACAGGAAAATCCATGGCCTTAGCCTGGGTGTCCTGTGAGAGGCAAGTACATCTGAGCCAAGCCATTCTCCGAAGAGCCACAGATGTAGCCATGACTCTTGATGACACATCATTGGAGTCCACAGCAGCATGAAACTGTACTTTTGATCTCTCAATCCCATCTGCAGCCACCTCCTCCAGCTCCTTGGCTAGCTGGGGAGAGGCCTGTTTAGCCAGTGCCAGTACAGTGTCCCACCTGGACTTCTGGTACCTAGCTGTATAGGCCATATAATTTGCCTGCCTGAGTCCCAAGGAAGATGCCATGTACTGTTTTTTTGCCATGGCGTCAATCTTCCTGGAGTCTTTGTCTGGGGGGTGTAAAGACAAGGGAATGTTTGTCTTGTCACAGGCAGCAGCCTGCACTACCCCAACATGGCTGCATTGCTGGTATAAAAACACCATATCTGAGCCTGATAGTGTGTACCTCTTGTCCATCCTTCTGTCAACAGGGGGTACAGAATTGGGAGACTTCAGGATTTTTTGTGTCTGTTTCCCAAAGGATTTGTGAAGGGGAACAGACAGTCTCCTGGACTCAGGGATGTCCATCATTTCCACATAATCAGGCTCCTCCTGATCCTCCATTGCCTCCTCCATAGGAAGCTGGAGGTTTCAGCCACTTTTCTGTAAAACAGAAAATGGAAGGGACTCAGAAAGCCTAGGAGGATACACCAGAAGGTCTGTCTGGGGAGATGTCCGATTCCACAGGCACATCCAGACTTTCACCATCACCACCATCATCTTCAAACTCCCCTCCTCCTCAAACTCCGGCTCATAAAAAATCTTCAGGGGTATAATCTTGAACTGGGGGAACCGACCGAACCGAACCCCTGCGAAAAGGTGCCGGATCGGTCGGAACCAGGCGAAGCGATTCCACAATTTGAATCGCTCTGGCTATTTCCAAGGCAGTCGGAACATGAACCTCTGGATCTGAACAAGTCAATTTTTCTTTGTGTTTCCTTTTTGTAGGAACTGACCCCTCAGGATCAGCTCTCCTCTTGCCCGAAGAAGTATTGCCCTGGTCAGAGGGCACTCCTTCTGGTTTGGTCAGAACCGAAACTGGCTGGCCATCCGGGTCAGCGGACTTCTCGGCCTCCTTTTCCCTCAGTCTGCCTAATCTCTTTTCAAGGGTAGATTTTGGAAAATGTTTACAAATTTGGCAGTCTGTATCGAGGTGTTCAAACCCCAGACAATAAACACAGGTGGTGTGGGGGTCAGCCTTAGCAAAGACAAGACCTCCCCACACTCACTACAGTGTTGAAAACCAGTGGGCCCAGTTTTTTTCTTGGGTTTCTCAGACATGGCCAACCTAACCAAACTTACCCTTTTTATGGCAACTGCCAGGCAAGACTCCTTTATTGGTTCCTAACCGTGTCACGGGTGTTGGAAAAAAAAAGTTCAAAACACAGTTTTTTTACAATCGATAAGGACCGGTAACCACACTCTAAAGTAAAACACAAGGAATTCAATACAAATGATCGGTTCAGCTGAACTGATCTAATGCTTTACAATTTCCACACAGAAAAACAGAACAAAACCTATCTAGTACTCACGGTACCACAGACAGAGACTGAACCGACTATGCAGAAATAAATTCGGTATAAAATGACAACTTAACCGTGACTTTAACCGACTTTCGAACTGAGCTGAAGGAGAAATCTCTGGAGCGACTGTTCAGTGAGGCGGAGTAAAAAATCTGATGGTTGGATTTCAAAGGGCTCCAGACAGAGACCTCAACCGAGCTTGAGCTCAGCATTCTATGCTCTGCATAGAAAGTTAACTCTTTGTTCTCCGGGGCAGTTTAAAGGCTGGGGCTAACTGCATTAGTCAGAATACAGCAAGACTTCATGTTGTTTGAAGCAGGTTGAGATTATATCTGAAGGGTTTGTCATAAAGGGATTGGGAAAAATGTAATGTCCATGTGGTATGGAGCAGTAAGGGAAGGATAGGAATGGGGCCCAGATTTTGTTGAATATGTCCAGTGCCCCATTGGAAGCATAGAGTATTCATTCAAAACAGGCTATTTTCCCTAATTCTAATAACCATTCAGTGGTTTGCGGAGGGGTAATTGATGTCCAATGTCTAAGTATACTGTAATAGGTTTAGCTGTAGTCAGAGCACAGGTGAGCCATCCTTTTAAGGAAACTAAGATGAAAGGGGGTGTTTCCATAGAAAGGTAAGAGCCTAGTGTAACCAACGTGGGGTGGAGAGTAATATTCGGGGCAGTTATTGCCCTGCAGGTTTTTTTGGACTTTGGTCCAAAAGGAAAGGAGGATGGGACAGTGCCAAATAATATGGGTAATGTTTCCAGGGGATGCATTACATCTCCAGCATTAATTGGAAGTGAGGAGACCCCATTTGTAGAGTTGGGCAGGGGTCCTATGCCATCTGTGCAATATTTAGAACTGCGGGATGATTTCAAGTTTTTACAGCAGAAAGTCTAATCAATTTGTGTTAGTGTACACCCCAGCTCTGATTCCCACTTTTGACAGAATTTCTCCAGTATTTTTGTATTAGCTAGGCAGAGGTGTTTATAGATGTGACTGGCTTTTGGGAGGTTCTTGTTGGTTGGAAACATGAGGCATTCAATGGCATTAGTCAGTCCACTATGGAAGTTATGCCCAAGTAGTGAGCTGAGAGAAGAGCAGAGCTGGAGATATTGCCAGTGTCTATGCGTCTCTAGAAAAAAACTCTTGCTGTAGTTGGTCAAATGACTTCAGATAGCTTGTAAAGTGGCATATTAGGTGAGAGAGAAGTGTTAAATGTTTTGAAGACCGTGAGGTCCAGTTAATTGAGGAATTTCCAATAGCTATGTTATTTTTTTCAATGGGGCAAGTTTGGAGAGGTTTTGGGGTTCCATTTTACTCAAGTGGCAACTGATTTCCAGGCCCATGCTGCGTGACTTATGGTGGGGTGAGCATGTAAATGTGAAGGGATGCCGCTGAACATAATAGCAGTGCAGAGGTCATTTCTGAGGACAGACTTCTCACAGGAAACCCATTTGGGGAGTTTGTCTTTCTGTATAGATAAGAAGACTTGCTACAGTTGCATGAATCCAAAGTTTACTCTGGACTCTAGAGGACTGGAGTTGATACAGTTGCAGCCGGGGATGTGCAGCATGTCTAATTGAGAAGCCCAGGAGCTCCAGTCCACCACACTCAGGAGGGAGTGCTAGTTTTTTGTGGGTAAGTCATAATGAACAAGTGCCCCAGAGAAACTGGAGCATCTGGGAGTATATCTGCTTAAAAAGCTCTGGTTTGATTTTCACTGAAAGATTATTGAGTAGCTATTGGATTTTGGGGGTAGCTACAATTTTGTAGGCTTGGGCTTTACCCCAATGTGAAAGAGGGAAGCAGTGCCATCTGTGCAGGTCTTGTGAGAGGGAAGTCAGAAGGGGGAGGCAGATCGATGTGGGCTAATGATTGCATATTCCAGGAGAAATTTACACTGAGGTATCTAATTTCTTCTTGTGCTATTTGAAGGCCCCAAGAGAAGGTGGGGCAACTGTGGATCTGGGGGTGGAGGGGCAAGATTAGTGATTTGGTAACATTGACATTATAGTTGGAAATGTTACCAAATTGTTGGAAAGGGGACTGGGCTGCAGGAACGGATGTCTCTGAGTGGGTAAGAGTTATCAGGATGTCATCGGTGTATTGTAATATTTTGTGTTTCTTGCACAGGTCCACTCCTCATATATGCGGATGTCTATGGATGGCTTGCAGTAGGGGTTCCAGGGCTAAGATGAAAAGGAGCGGGGAGAGTGGGCATCCCTGACAGGTTCCCCTGCTGAGTAAAAAGGGGGGAAGATGATAGAGTTAGTAAGCACTGATGTCGCAGCCTTATTATAGAGGGTGCAGATGCTGTTAATGAGGGAGAGTCACAGATTCTAAAATGGACTGAATCTGCTTCTCCTTTACTAGCCTTATAGAACTATCTGTAACGCTCCATTAATATCTGCTGTGTTAGTGGTCACTTGCCCATCTGCCCTACTGATAGTGTGCATGTACCCAGCATCTTGCTTAAGTTTAGCTCTGTATGCAAGCAACCTGCCACCCTTTTGCCATGTTCCCAATACTTTTGGCTGTGTCTGTACAAAGCATATTCTGACTTATAACTAAAAAATGTACTAATTTCATATTTAATGGTCATGAGCTATCAAATGTGTTCTTGGGTTCCGGTCTTAAGTTTTTAATATTATTTTTCCTTTTCCCTAAGTTCATCCTCTTCTTTTCTTTTTCCACGTTGTGTTTGTCACTTGGTTGCTCCGACAAACCCAATCTGAACCGATCTCTCTCGGCCCTGTCACCTGATTTCTCTGGGACTTATTTCTCTGATGGTGTCCTGCCACAGGACCTAGCTAGAGGTGTCCAGTCACTGGGGCAGGACCTGCGAGGGATTGGGCTAGCACTGCACTGCAGTTGGAGTGTTTTTCCTTCATTTTCTCCCTCGGGGTCAATTCCCATGCAATGGTGTAATGTGAATGCTCCACCATCATGGAGATGCACCCAGTGTCTGGGTACCCCTCCCTTGCTATCCCATGGGCTGACATCCATATTCCACTAGGCAGCAGTCATGCTATGGGACAGACCTCCCCTAAGGGAGGAGAGCTGTCATACTGACACTCAATCCTCCCTGTCCCAGCCAACCATGAGTATCCCAGGTCCTTTCTCGAACCAGGGTGTAGCAGGCAGAGAGGCAGTCAATGCCTCTGTTCACCATTGTACTGGGACAGTAACCCTTTTTTTCCTTTTAACTTCTCCTATCTCAGAAACATAGAAATTGTCAACAGATAAGGACCGCTAGGCCTGTCCAGTCTGCCCGTAGACCCTATAAATTGCATGTGGCCACTGACCCTATGTGATTAATGGCTTTTCATCACTCCCTCCCTTCCCTCTCAAGCTTCTCTTGTGCCTGTCCCAGGCATGCTTAAACCCCTCCACTGTGCTTGCCCCCACTACCAACTGTGGCAGACTATTCCAAGCGTTGACTACCCTTTCTGTATAGAAAAAGTCCTCATTACCTCTTATTCTACCCCCTTCCAATTTCATATTTTGTCTTACTGGCTGCCATGTAGGCTATATGTCCCCTCATACAGGCCTAATAGGCCTCCCAGATTGTGGTCCTACTGAGACCTGGGGATTCATTTTCCTTTTGTGCTCCTGGTTAAAAAAAAGATTGATTGATTGTTTGATTTTCCTTGAACATCTCTCAGTTTTCATACACATAAGGGATGGAAATTCCTTTTGATGCAGAATACTAGGATTAAGCCACCACCTGGGTTACCATAGCACCTCAGGATCACATTCCACTGAAGCGTGGTCTGAGACATGAAAGTTATCTATGATGGTGGATTCTATCCAGTCACTCCACTCCTTGGAAATCAATAATAGATCCATTTGCCTGTAGCCATCATGCAACACCAAATGGCATGCAAACTTCTCCAAACATGATAATCCACCCTTCACATATCTAGTAGCCCCTATTTTCATTGCTTATCCCTCATAGCATATCTAGCCTTTAGGTCCTTTCATGTTTTCCCAGGGTCTGATCTGTCAAGGATATTGTCTGGGTGATAATGAAATTCACCCCAAGATTGTTTTTAGGGTGTTCAGTTCATCCAGTTTATGGTAGAGCTCTGAGGAAAAGCGAGGGCCATCTTCATTTGGTCCATATACCAAGCCCATCACCACTCTCTGCCTAAAGATTTCCTCCTTAACTAGGAACCATCTCCCTTGCTTATCCTTCGGAACCGTCTCCTCCTTAAATGCTAAGCCCCTGGGCTGGCCCATCGGCGCAGTGGTAGTGTTACCTTTGCGAGTACTTAACATTGTTTAATCCCTCCTGCTACCTCCAATACCACATCTCCTCTTGTGCTACAGGTAAATCCCTAGTTACAGGGTACCACCCAGCATAAGGGTGGTGTTTGTGTTGTGGTCTCTCCTCCCTCTTCTGGACATTGAGACCATGAACCACAAATATCTGCTGATATAACAGATTTGACTCTGCTCTCAAGTAGCTAATTTCACCATTGGCTAGTAAATTACAATCTTTCTATAAAACATTCAGCAGCTGAATTAATTGCACAACATTAATTCTAGTGTGTGTCTTACTCCTAATATGCCATGATCAACATGTGTAATTGGGATCTGCTTGGGTGGCTGCAATACACTAAGCAGAGTGGCTATGGACCTGTCACTTGGGAGCCTGCATGTGCCAGCAGTGCTTACTACGTCAGTCAATCCAGTATTGGACTTGGAGGCCAGTGTGCCCTGCTCTCGGATGAAGATCCTGAGTGGAGGTGCGACCTCCCCCACATGAGGCAAATAGCCCATCAGGTCCACCTGCGTATATCTGTTATACCTCTCAGCCTTCTCTGCAATGAATTTAAATCAATTGACACCTAGCACCCTCTGCTCCCAATTTGCAATTCTTGTTGATCACACATCATTCAAAAATTGCATTCATGGCAGAGTACAGCTGGAGGATTTTCCATTCACTCCCCACATCAGTTACCGTGTTTGTGTTTGAGTCTAGAGCAGTGATACTAAGTCCTGAATGGCTTAGGAGCCACATGAGCAGTCACATTAGCCAAGGAGCCACAACATACACTTCCTAGTAAATTTTGGCAAACACACTCCAGTGTAAAAGAAATATTTCAATTACTAAACATCTCTCATTTCATTTATTCCATTTATTAAACATTAGTTAACATTTGCAGAGTCTGACGGTGCAGCTACCAAGAAAATTTGCAATAATCTTTGAAAATAATGCTTACTGTTGTACAATGTAGTGGTATTATAATGCATCCTGATTGGTTATACTGTATAGTGTGGGAACTATTTGCATCACTTACTGGGAAGAGCCACAGGTGATAAGCTGAAGAGCCACATGAGGCTCCAGAGCCACGGTCTGAGGATCACTGGGCTAGAGCCTAGGCAGGCAGAGCTGGGGATTTTGAACAGGTTAAGTCTTTCAGGTCTTATAGGTCCAGTGCCAAATCATGTAGCATGCCACCAAATTGAAAAGCGTTTAAAGCACCATTGAGTAAGTTATTTGCACCATCGTCTCCTTCCAACTCTCCAGACCACCTCGATCAGAAGCCCAAAACAGTCTGGGCCCTAAGTATGTGTGTTGTAGGAGGTACAGTACTTAATAATAGCAGCCAAGTGCTGTCTTGCCACATCTGAGAGGTGACGAGCCATATCCCTGATACCAGCTTGTCTCTAATTCCCAACTCACTGCCTCTCAGCGCAGTCTAGATCAAACAGTTACCTGTCCATAAATCACACATTTTAGTGTGAATGAAATAATGTCACTTACTGGGAATTGAACCCAGGCCCCATGAATACCATTCTGGTGCTCTAACCACTGACCTACAGGCTCATATAGTTGGACCTGGGGTTCCTGGACACATTTCCTTTCTCTGGTGTTGCATATCCTGCAACTAGGAACAATCAAGATGACAATTAAAGGTCTTTTGGTGCAGTATTAGCCACTGCTAAGCAATTTAAATCACAGACTATAATGAGAAAGATATGTGACCTACTGGGAATTGAACCCACACCCCCCCAGTACTGTCCCAGTGCTCTAACCACTAGGCTACAGGCTCACATGGCTGAACAGGGTATTCCTGGACACATTTCTTTTCTCTGGTATTGTATATCCTGCAACTAGGAATAATCAAGAAGAAAATTGGCTGTTTTTTGATGCAGTATTAGCCAATGCTAAGCAATTTAAATTACAATCATCTTACCCATTAGGTAGGAAAATGGGCAGACTAGGTGGGCCAAGCGGTCCTTATCTGCTATCAAATTCTATGTTTCCATGTTTCTTAGGAGGCAGTATAGTGCAGTGGTTTAAGGCTATGAGCTGCATACCTAGAGACCTGGGTTTGAATCCCACAGCCCCCACTTGCATACTGTGTTGCCCTGAGCAAGTCACCTAACTTCCCTGTGCTCCCAGGTTGCACCTGTAAACACGCTTTCAGCTTAGTGTGTCTCACCTGGTAAAACAAAGGTAAAAAAAAATAAATATATTGTAGTGAGAAAAAAAAAAAATGTGTCTGGAATCAGTGCAGAGGAGAGCCACCAAGATGGTGCAAGGCCTGCACCATGAACCTTACGATAATAGGCTCAGTGAGTTGAACCTATTCTCCCCTGAGCAAAGAAAGAACAGAGGCAACATGATAGAAACATTTAAGTTTGTTACAGGGATAAACACAGTACAAACTGGAGACCTCTTCCATGAAAACAGGACTACTTGTACAAGGGGACACAATTTGCACCTGGTAGGTGGTAAATTCAGAACCAATGTTAGAAAGTACTTTTTCACAGAGAGGGTCATGGACCCTTGGAACAGCTTGCCACCTGAGGTGGTGGTGGCAAAGACAGTCAGGGAATTTAAACGGGGATGGGACAGTCAGTGTAGTCACCAAAGCATGAGCAGCAGATAAGGGAGGGGGTAAACATCTCAGGCAGACTAGACAGACCACAAGGTCTCCTTCTGCCAGCAACTTCTCATGTTCTTATGACCTACTGGGAATTGATTCCAGCCCCTAGAATGCCATTCCGGTGCTCTAACCACTGAGGTACAGCCTCACATGGTTGGACCTTCGGTTCCTGGACACACTTCCTTTCTCTAGTATTGCATATCCTGCAACTAGGAATAATCAAGACAACTAGATGTTTTTTGGTGCAGTATTAGCCACTGTTAAGCATTTTAAATCAGGCCACAAATCAGGCGTCTATCCTTACATCACTGAACCATCACTCTTACCATCAATCCATAGTGGTGGGCTTTTATGTAGCTAATTCCTCCATGCAGTTCAGCAACTTGTTTTTCAAGCCTACTGCATGTGTTTTACAAAAATCCAGGGCCTCCTGTACAGTATGAAACTTGTGCCTCCCTCCATTGTGATGCACCAGTAGGACAGGAGGGTACGGCGTGCTATATTGAATCCTGGCACTCGTCAGCTTGTCTTTGGCAGGGTCCAGAGCTGGCACTAGGATTTTATGGGCCCTGGTAAATGACTGAAGTACACCCCCTGCTCCTCCTCCCAAAAAAAATCACAGAGCATAGCTGCAGGACACTGGCCTTAAAAATGAGGGACACAACATGAAAGTGCTTAAAACACTGAAAACAAGTGCTTTTATTTGCTCAGAAGTTATTGTTGCTTCAGCATCATAGAATTTTAAGAATTTCCACTTTAAAGTCTGAATTTACAGCATCTCCTCTATGTAGGTAGTAGATTTTCAATGTCAGTCAGAGCACTTCTGAGGGGTAAAATGAGGGACGTTCCTCATAAGGAGAGAGTTGAGAAGTATGGTCAGTGGGGTGTATGGAGAGAATGGTTATGGTGGTTGTGGATGGAGTTCTGTGGGTTGCTGCAGGCTCATGGAAGTGTAGTTGAGCTGTTCCCAGACTGGTTTTCCTCTCTTTTGCCCCCTCCACTGTCTCGCTTTTTTTTCTAGTGAAACTTGTCATGTTGCCAGAGGTGGAAAGGCTCATGCCTGTCATCTATCATGCCTTTAATGTTCTGGGAGTATTTTGACCAGGGAGAGATATACCACATCAAAGCAAATTGTGCTTCAGCTCTGACTCTAACCAACAAGATTACCAGCTAAGAAAGGAGCGCAGAGGGAGAACTTTGGTAATGGCTTACTGTCTAACTTCTGTAGTAGATACCTTGGAATCTTGGAGACTCCGCAACTTTTGCCCCATGTCGACTTCCTGAGGAATGAGAATCATTCAGCAGCTTCAACTGGAACTTCCTTAGGACCCCTACACTATAAACAATTACCAACTACATGGACCAGCTAACTAGGTAGACACATTAACCCTGCCTGTATCCTTCACCTCACACCTGGTTGCTCCTCGTAGGGTGACCCTACTGGGTTTGCTCTCTACAGACCACCATGACCAATGGCCCTGCTTGCAGTCTGCTCCTGAATCCTGATTTCCAACACCACAAGATGTCGGCAACAGCAAAGGCACCAAATGTGCTGCTTCCCAAAGTCAATCAGTGGTACATGCTTTGAAAGTATGCAAGGATGAGGAGGCAACAGGAAGGGCATGGGGGAGTGATAGTTTTTTGTAGACAGGCAGTGCATGGCTGTGAGCTGCACCAATTGGAGAAAACCGAACCACTGGTGGGTGCAGGCAGTGCATGGTGGTGTGTGGCCAGCCCGAATGCCTCCCAAAAATCCTCCTGACATGTTTGACTGGCTGGCTCAGAGTATGGCAAAAATATAAATAAATAAAAACATGCATCTAATGCGCTTGGATCAGATATCAAAATTAGTTTAACTGACTAGGGCCCCCCCAGAACTCCGGGCTTGAGTACAGTTGCATCACTTACCCCCCCCCCACCGACACCAACACTGGCAGGATCAAATGTTTTCCAAGAATCAACAACCTCACTTGTGAAGTCATTGAAGATCAAACATGAGCCCCATCCTACTACAGGTCTTGTCTCTCCAGGGCCCATCTCATCAGCCATTCCTTGTCCTGGAAATAAAGCAGATGGGCTACTATCACTCATGGTTTCCTGCTGATGCCAGTGAGGCGTGAAACATATGGTGGGCCTACTCACATGTTATGGCGCTTCAGTGTCCGATCTGAGGATATTCAGTAGTACCACTTATAAAAACTCAACAGTGCCTGTGCCTTCAGCCTTCTCTGCAAAGCTAGAAATTAGCACGTTGTTTATCCGATTCTGTGCTTTCAAGTCCAAGGTTTTATTTTTTAGTTTGGAGTTTTCCCATATGCTATCTTAGCTCCTGTTATCCTACTGCTCAGTCTTGTTCTCTGCTTCTCTTACCTACTTTTCCACCTTATCGCATCTTAGATAGTGCTGAATGAATAGCGATCACATCTTAGTGTTGACTGAATAGGGTGCATAGTACCCTTGACCTCAGGCAATTCTCATTACTGTATGCATATTTTTGCTTAGCCATGAAGTGCAGCCATACTCATAGCCTGTGCATGTTCTGCTGTCACCACCTCGTGGGAGTTCAGGGCTGAACTTTAGTTCATTTCTATGTTTTACAGGATGATTCTGTTCAGTTCCTTTGCACCAGTGGCTTCTGGGAGTTGTTACCTATCCCTTCCATCAGTTTTAAAAGCACTGTGCAGTTATGAAGCAAGATCACCGAGTTTATTCAGTGTTGAGGTGCAGAGCTCCATGCCTAAGCAGTCATCTTGTTTGCAACAGAATCCCCCCCGAATAACATCTCTTTAATTCCCACTGCAGCTTGCTGGCTGTTCTGCTATTAGCTGCACTTGAGGCAGTCAGGGCTGGGGTAGGCTAATGTTGTGGACTGATGCAATCAGGCCCGTCCCCAGTTGGGCTCTGACAATGAAGCAAGAGACATAGGGGAAATGAAAACTATCCTCTTTGTTCTAAGGATATAAACAGAAGTAGTGACATGGTGTTTGTGGTGTGTAACTAGGAAACCACATCTAGCATACTAAACAAATAAAATGTTAGTCCACATAATAGACCGGTGTGTGGTATCTGCAGAATCTAGTAAACAAACACAGTGATAGAGTTTCCTTTTTCCCAACTTAAGAATTGTTTAATGGAATGTTGTTGCTGGAGATTCTTTTAGAATACATATCTACAGTATCAAATATCTCCAGTGATATGTCCATCTGAAGTTCAGATAATACTCATGGAACCTGATAAATTACCACAGCCTGTACTAAAAACAAAAACCGTAATCAAAATCATTTACAATGTAGACAAATAACCAGTTTAGAAAAAAACAAGTTAAGTGTACAAAGATATGATGCCTAGAAAAGGAAAAGGGCCTCGTTAAGTGGAACGGTCATTCATGTAAAAGGGGTAATATTGTCATAGAAAAAATTATGGCTGTTTCCATACCACCTTCGTTTGACCCAAGCTCATTGTCTCTTTACTTGGCATCTATTGTAGGTTTCTTGGGCTGAAAATTGGAAAAAAAACCAGGTCAGCATCAGTAAAGGAGAATTCATAACTGAGCTCATCCCCTAAGGTCATGCATGGTACTGCAGGTAGAGGTGGGGCTGTCTTGGGAATACTCTTAACATTTAATAGCTTTGGGAAATATTTTCAATCTTAACCCAAAACTATTGACTGGGGTAAGTTATGAGACACCCCAATTTTTATTTGGCCCACCCCAGCCTTAACAGTCAAGGCTGTATAGTATGTAACCACCCCATCCATGAGGTACATAACTAGGCCTGGGTGTTGGAAGAATTTGGTTAAGTCTTTAGGCCTTTGGATACATGGTGTCTAGGTTGAGGATTGTAAAGGGACTTGAATGTTGCATGGTGCCTCCACTTATGGGGGATCCTTCCCACAGAAGTTGCTAGGGTGCTTTCCCATTTAAAATAAAGCATCCCACTCACAATGACAGGAACCCCCCAAAATACATTTGTAATCCAAATAATATGCTTGCTACCCCCACTAAACACCTTAGGTCAGATGGTACACAGTCCAGTAATACTGCAGGGCAGGAAAGGCAATTTCATTTCTATGGCACCCTTTTGTGGGGTTCAGGGCACCATACAAAATGAACATAACAAAACTGAAAACAAAATGTATGAAAAAAATAAAATGAATGCAGATTTCAACATAAACAGTTTCCAAATTAACATAGTCTTCATAACAGCAATGGGGACAGTAATGTAGGTACAAACAAAAATAGGGACTTTATAAGGTGTCGGAAACAGGATCTATTGGAAGGAAGTCAGGGCAATATACAATAAACAAACTGGTTTGCCTCAATGGTGACACACCAGCCTCTGATTACAGGCAGTTATTCAATACACCCTCTCCATGTGTGCCCTAGTAGTTTTGGAGTCCCTAGTGAGAGCTCACACAGACTTCATGTGCATAAGTAGTGACTGAAATTGCAGGCCTACTAGATGTCCAAATGGTACAGTACCAGTGGATATAGGAGTTTGGGGATTCAATATAACTTTTAAAACACAAACAGTTTTTATTTACTGAAGCCCTGTAGAAAGCTGACTGCTGGGTGTTTTTCTACTTTCCCCTCGGACTGGTCCATATTGTCTAACTAGCAATCTTGAATTTGATTTCATAATGTTATAGGCCTCTGTATGTTCACAGTCTACATAATCACATCTGATTTGGGATCAGGACTTACTAATATGCCATGACTGACCTGAAACCCCTTGGGAGGCAGACATCCCCATCCTTAGGCTGTACATCTGTTCCTTTGCAAAAAGGGGTCAGTGTCATCTCTCTTAGGCCTCAAAGTGTCTCTAGTTAAAAAAAAAATATATTTTTTGATTGCTCATATTCTGTAGAGATTGCTGATGTAGCTAGTAATTTGATTATGATTCCTTATTTTACTTTTGAAAAGTGAAAAACAGACTGCCCACCATAATGGTGCTACCACACAAAAACATGTCTGTTTAGTCTTTGATGAACTTCCACTGCATCTTTCCTAGAATTGGAAACACCTCCAGCACAGTTTAACCACTCACAATGCAGTACGAGGAGAGGAGACTATTACGTCATGAGTTGCTGCACTGTATGGGGGTCTTCCCAATGTTCAGGAAGTATTCAATAAGTGTAGATCAAGCACTTGAAACAAAACAAAGTTGTGTGTATAAGAACATCATTAGCATGTGTTTCAGGTCTACAAAGAAAGGAAGCAGATAAAACAACCAACAACATTAGTGGAATTTAGAGAAGGTATGCGATAATAAAATGTGAGTTTCCAACTAGAAATAGTATGATGAAAATAAGGCTTGACAGTGTTCTTTTAACTTCTGACATGCAACCTGTGTCACAAGTTTAGACTGAATCAGTCTTTATTTTTTTTCATACCTCTTTACTGTCCCAAAGTCTCTTCACCATCTTTCTGAGTGGCTCTTTGGCCTATACCTGAGACAGCCATTTCTTGTCAATACTCCTGCACTGCATCTCCTGCAGGAAGGTAATCATGTATCAGCTGAATTACATCATACAGTGTGGTTTGTCTATTCCTGCAAACCCAGCCTTGACCCTATAGGATGATCAAGAACTGCTCCAGAACAATCAGATTTAGTATCTCTGACAGGTTGAGATTCCATTTTGACCCACTGGGCTGCCAAATCCCTCTAGTGTGCGTGCTTTTGTTTCTGTGCCTGGATGGGCACCAGATGTATATGTCTGTGTATGAAATATCCATCAATAGCTAGTCATTGATATACCCAGACAGTGTAAAATGGACACGTTAAGACAGTCCTATTACTTGGTGGAGGCCTTGACCGAGGCAAAACATGTCAAGTGGGCTTCTTTTGTTAGGGAGAGGTCAGCTGGTTGTCTATGAGTCCTGGAAAATTGAGATAAAATTGCAGCCCTATCAAAAGTCACCCAATAAGACTTGGGATTTTCATCTAATCTCAGTTTGGTAAGCCCAGTACTTGATCTTGGGACATCAGTCTCCAGAACCAGATATACAGTATAAGCGTTCAGTATCCCTTGTCTTAGGAGTTTCTACATGCTGCTGCTGCTGTTTGGATAGTATCTCTTGCTGTTGCTGCTCCTATGTCTGTGGATGTTAGACTAACACCTCTTTCTGTTGCTGCTTCTGTTGGGTTAATGCCTCTTATTGTCGCTGCTGCTACTGGGCTAATATCTCTTTCTGTTGCTGTAGCTGTTGGGATAACACCTCTTGTTGCTCCTGCAGCTGTTGGGATAACAGGCTAAGTGCATGAAAATGGGCTACCAAAATGTGACATTGGTGTCAATTTTTAAAATTGATAATATAGTGCAGATTATAAGCAATTTTTTATGCTGTCACTCATCTTATAAAAATATGGTATGGTGTAGGATAAATCCCATTTCGGATCTTGAGATAAAGCCCCCACAAAGTTGCATGTGTAACAGGGGACACGAAAAGCAGGGCTGCAAGTGTAACAGGGGACAAGAAAAGCAGGGCTGCACGAATAATGGGGACATGAAAAGCAGGGCTGCACATGTAATGGAGACATGAAAAGCAGGGCTGCACATGTAATGGGGACATGAAAAGCAGGGCTGCATGTCTAACAGGGAACGTAAAATTAGGGCTGCTCGCGTAACAGGGGAGATAAACATATGATCACATGTGATCGCATGTAATAAGAGACCGGAAATAGCTTTTAAGGTTTCAAAGACTTTGTCATTGAAAATAAAAGGGTAATAAATATGTGTCATGCAATCATACCTGAAAAACATATTCAATATTTACAGCAAAACTCAATGCTATGCAATGCTCCAGCTAACTACGTTGCTGGAAACTACAGACCACACTACTACCAGACTAAATAAATTACATGAAACTACAGACTATACTACTATCAGAATAATCATTTATACATCTATTTATATATGAAAAATAGAAAAATCATTGTGTACAGTTCGAATACAGGCTAATCTATAAACAAAGGCTAATCTAGGATGACAGGCAAATTACTACAGGCTAATCTACTGTATCCACTACAAGCTAATCTATCACTACTGGCTAATCTATGTAAAACACATTATGCCAAGTCATATGAAAAATGCAAAAATCTATTTGTTAGGGTTCAACACAGTGCACTGAAAAGCAGAGCAAGTCCATTTAATCCCATTTTCCTGTATCTTGCTGAACTTTGCAGAAATTGTCTGACTTTCGTCACTGTGGATTTCAAAGATGCCACCTCCATTCTGAACCTGTATTGGCTCATGAAAAATGTGTTTTCTTCGCACATGGTCAGTGTCCTGATGCCTTGGCCATGTAAAAACATTTCCACACTGCTTCATGAACTTGAAGGAGTACCATTGTCCCAAGGCTCCGAATCCCCAGCAGTTAGTTGCCCAACATAAAATTCCTTAGAGCAGTACGCAGCATAGTTCTGATTGATTTGTATCATATCTTGGGCAACAGATGGTCTCATCTTTTTTGGAACTGGGTTGTTTGTGGATAATGTCACAGAAACGTTGCTGGTGAGTGTAGTGCACCCCACTGAAGAGGCATGCATTTCAGTGTCATCTGATGCACTGTTGCATGCACAACCACTGTCTGCATTTGCTACTGGTGCGGCCTTGGTTGGAACTTGACTGGAGGGTGTATTGTGATCCCCGGCATGATCAGCATTTTCATCCACCAAGTCAGTAGGACTAGAGTCAACATGGAAGGTTGAAGTGTGGAGTACTGTTTTGTTTACTGGACCAGGGTGGCCTCTGGGCATGGTATTGTTTGTCTCTTTTGAAGCCATCCTATATGTGGTGGAAATGGTAGTTTTTTCATCTTCCATGCTTCAACATGACTCACATTGTCACAGGGCCCATCTTCAGTAATGCAGTGTGTGCAAAAACAAGTTAGGTTTCTTGCTGCCACCACACCATTTGCCAAACACTTAACACTGTGCATCTTGCGTGTCTCAGGTACCATTTTTATGTTGGTGTGCTTGCACAGCCAACATCTTGTGGCAGTGGAGATTTGGAGGTGCGGTCGCTGTTGGACGAATGCAGGGCACGCACCAGTAGGTGTGTCCCTCATTCCCCAATCAGCCTGCATGCTGGCGCCACACCATGCATACTAATGTGGCGAGCACATCTAAGGAAAGGTCCACTGCAATCCAAGCAAAGCTCGTCAGACACAGCGGACCTCCCGATGTGCTTGGCCACACTGTATACATGGCGGGCAGCCGCCTAACTACCGACTTCCGGGGTACCTAATCCCCCTGTCGACTTACTGTGGTCCCAATGTATAGGCCGATGGGGAGCCCACCTCACAGTATAAAAGCACTTCCATTTTTTATATATGCCAAGTGGGTGCCCAATCCTCCTCGGCTCTCCCCACTTTCCTTGTGGTGACGTGGGTGTCCAATCCCATTGACATAAATTAACCCCTTTGTTGTGTGCTGGATGAGGGTGCCCAAACCCCTGTCGGCTGCAGCAACCCTCCCCAACAGTTAGGTGGCATGCTGAGAGCCCACCCCAGCATGCCAATCCTCTGAGGGAAAAAACCTGTCCCATGTATGTTTTTACCCTGTAACACAAAATGGTCCTCGTAGTCTCCTTACCCACCACCCACACCCACCCACTGTGCACCCTGCCTCCCACACACCCCCACCCCATACTTACTCCGGAGTGACTATCTTCGGTGGACCGGGAACACGTCTGCACTCTTCAAAGCTGACTGCAAACTGAGGAAATGCCAGTAAGTTGTATAATGGAATAAATAGGGTTTTTTCAACTTTGATGCATATCTTAAGCATTTTTGGGAATTTTGGCTCCAAATTTTCAAAATGGGGTTTTTGGGACCCCTCCTCATGAATTCTTGCACTGTCATGGCATTATTCGGTCCCAAAAGGTGATTTCATAGTTACTACATGGAATCACCTTTTGGGAGTGAGAAATGAAACAACAGTGCCAGTGTTCATGAGGGGGGCTCTCAAAAAGTCTATGTTGCAAATCTGGTGGGAAAAATCGAAAAAGAGACTATTTTATGAGCGTGGGTTGTGCAGTTACTATGCACGCTTATAGCATAAAGAATTTGTGAGATTTCATGCCACATGTTCAGCATTTTTCCACACCTTCTTGTGAACCGTACAGCTGTAATTTTTCACATCCTGCCAGAAATGTGTTTTCGCACTTCCTGCGCAGAATAGCACAGTCAATGTGGGAAATCAGTGTTCGCGACAAATTATGAAAATGGCAGTATACATAGTAGGCAGTATGGCGCAGTGGTCTAAGGCTCTGAGCTGCAAATTTGGTGACATCCAGCAGACCAGACCTGGGTTTGAATCCCACAGCTTCCACTTGCATACTGTGCGACCCTGAGCAAGTCACTTAACCTCCTTCTGCTCCCAGGTCGCTCCTGTAAAAAAGCTTTCAGCTTAGTGTGCTATACCTGGTTAAACAACTAAATAAAAAAAAAAAATGACAGTTGCACTGTTCATGAGCAGAGGTCCTGAAATGCCTATGCTGAAAATTTGGTGATGATACTCCTTAACATGACTGTGTTACGAGCGTGTGTTGCGCAGTTTGCACACATGCTCATGACTTCGTGCATTTGTAATATTTTCACTCCACATGTTCAAAACTGACATTTTTCCACACCTACTTATG
This sequence comes from Neoceratodus forsteri, assembly GCA_016271365.2. Lineage (NCBI taxonomy): Eukaryota > Metazoa > Chordata > Ceratodontiformes > Ceratodontidae > Neoceratodus > Neoceratodus forsteri. The sequence continues at coordinate 155,047,450 of CM028138.1, forward strand.
AACAGTACAGCTGTCATTTTACATATCCTGGCTGAAATGTGTTTTCGCATGTCCAGCGCAGAATTGCACGGTTGCTGTGCAAAATCAGTTTTCCGGGCAGTTTGAGGAAATGACGATGACACTGTTCATGAGCAGAGGTCCTAAAATGCCTATGTTGAAAATTTGGTGCTGAAGGTCCATAAAATGACTGTGCTGCAAGCGTGCGTTACGTAGTTTCCACGCAGCCTTGTAACTTTGTACATTTGCAATATTTTCCTGTCAGATTTTCACCACTGACATTTGTGCACACCTTATCAACAGTACAGCTGCCATTTTTCACAGCCTGCCCAAAATGCTTTCCTGCAACTGTGGCACACAATGGCGTGCTCGCTGTGGGAAATCACCTTTTGGGACACATTAACAAAATCACAGCGCCACTGTTCATGAGGGGAGGTCCCAAAATACCTATGTTGAAAATGTGCCTAAAAAACTCCCACAAATAATTGGATCGCTGACGTCTGCTGCACAGTTTGTATGCATGTTCGTCGCTTCACCAATATTTCATATTGCCACTCCAGATTTTCAACGTTGCCATTTTTTACGCCTCCTCATTAACAATGCAGTTGTCATTCTCCACATCCTGGCCAAATGACCCAGCCACTGTGCAAAACCACCTTTCAGCTAACAAAGTGATTCTGCTGCTTTTCATCAGGTGGCCTGACAATCAGCCCATGTTGAAAATATAGAGTAAAACTACCACTACATGCCTACGGTGTTAGGGTTTCCAGCTGTAGCACCCCACCTGGTACGGACTGACAGGCATCAGGGCTGTGACTTGGGATCATTGGATGTAATGCTCATGCCATTCCACACTCCATGCCCACCCTGCAGCCACTGACAGGCATCATGATGTGTCTTGCACTGTTCAGCCACAAACATCACCCCACGCTCCTATACTGCACCCATGTCAGTGTATTTCCTTATGCAATGGGGTAAGTATAATGCCCAAAGACCCCAGAGCACACCTGACACTTGTCAGTGTCTACAGGGTAGGGTGAGATACAATGGCATGAGCATTATAGCTGACAACCCAAAGGCACACCCCCAATGCCTGTCGCTCTCTACAGGGTGGGGGTGGGGTTGGTGTCTCTTCAATACTTCACTGCCATTCCTATTATGCATCTCTAGCTCTGCCAATGCCAATGCCAGCGCAACAACATTTGGCATTGACAAATGCTTGTTATATTTGGTCTGGCAGGTCTTTTTATTTGGTATTCACCAACCCAGAAGAATATCCTCCTGAAATGATCACCACACCCTTCTGTGGCTGGTTCTATGGTCAGTTCAGTCTTGCAAAATTTGTACAGTTCCTTTGCTTTTCTTATTATGGCCTGTCATGATTGCACAGCTCTGCTTGCTGCCGATTTTCAACACCACTCTCACCATCTGAAGGACCCTTTCCATGTCATTAACCAAAATTATAACATGCATTTGTCAATGCCGAATGTTGGCTTGCTGGCATTGGCATTGGTAGTGCAGGAGTTAGACAGATGCATCATAGGAATGGCAGTGAAGTATTGAACTGATGCCAACCCACCCCCACCCTGCAGTGAGTGACAAGCATTAGGGTGTCCCTTTGGGTGTTTGGTAGTGCAGTGCAGGAAAACATGTCGGGCAGGATGTGAGAAATGACAGCTGCACAGTTCATAAGGAGGTGTAAAATGCCAGTGTTAAAATGTGGCATGTAAATATACCAAATTTAAGCGGTTACTAGGAGTGTGGGAAATATGCAATGCACGCTTTTGCAACACTGCCATTTTATGGGCTGTCACACCAAATTTTCAAATATAGGCATTTTAGCACGTCTGCTCATGTACAGTGTCACAGTTATTTCCTCAAAGTGTCCCAAGAAGTGATTTCGCACAGCGACCACGCTATTTTGCACCGGAAGTGCGAAAACACATTTTGGGCACGATATGTCAAATGACGGCTGTACTATTCATCAAGAGATGTGGAAAAATGGCAATGGTGAAAATCCAGACTGAAAATATCACAAATGTACGACGGTACGAGCGTGCTTGCAAATCTGCCAACGCATGCTCGTAACACAGTTATTTTATGGAGTATCATCACCAAATTTTCAACATAGGCATTTTACGTCCTCTGCTCATGAACTGTGTCACTGTCATTTTCATAATCTGGCCCAAACACTGATTTCCCACAGTGACTGCGCTATTGTGCGCCGGAAGTGTGGAAACACATTTTGGGCAGGATGTGGAAAATGACAGCTATACTATTCACAAGGAGGTGTACAAAAATGACAATGCTGAAAATCCGGCAGTAAAATATTGTGAATGCGCCGGGTTACGAGCCTGAGTAGCAACCGCGCAATGCATGCCAGAACAGTAGTTGTTGGATTTTTTCCACCAAATTCTGGAACTTAGGCTTTTTACAGGGCACCATGAACACACCACCGTCATTTTGTTATCGGGTTTCAAAAGGCGATTTCGCCGCAGTAACTGCGAAATCACCTTTTCGAGGCCATAAACGCCATGACAGTGACAGAATTCATGAGGAGGGCCCCAAAACCCCATGTTGAAAATTTGGTGCAAAAATTCAAAAATGCCTGTGATATGCAACAAGTTGAAAAACCCTATCTAGCCCATTATACAGCTTACCGCATTTCCTCAGTTCGCGGTTGGGTTTGAAGAGTGCAGGCGTGTTCCCGGTCCACCGAAGATTGTCGCGCCAGACTCCGGAGAATGAGAAAGTATAGGTGAGGCGAAGGTGGGGAAGGCAGGAGTGCGCCAGTGGCTGAGTGCGGGTTGTGGGAGGGGCAGGGAGAAGCGCCGTGGGACCGCTTAATTTGCAGGTTTAAAAAAAAAAAAGATGATGCAGGATGTTTGCCATGTTGGGGTGGGCTTCTGGCATGGCAGAAGGATGGCTGGGGCATGGAGCTGACGGGGATTGGACACCTTTGCCGCTATGGCATCGTGCTGCCACGCTGGGGTGGGCTCTCATCGTGGCATCCTGTACTCTGGGGGGGGCAGGACAGTGGAGCCGACAGGGGATTGGGCACCCCCATCGGCCATGGCATCAGTTGCCATGCTGAGGTGGGCTCCCAGCATGGCACCCTGTACTGGGGGGGGGGAACGGCACGTAGTAAAGTGGACATAACTTCTAAACAAAGTGACGCTGCATGACGAGCTTGTCTATACCTGGTGTGCTATACCTGGTTAAACAACTAAATTAAAAAAAAAAAAAAAGTTTTGTCCACTTTACATAATGTTGGTGTCAGCTCTAGCGTGCTGGCTTATTGGGGAATGAGGGACGCACCTACTGATGCGTGCCCTGCATTCGCCCAACAGTAGCTGCGCCCCCAAAGCTGCACTCTCCCAATATGTTGACTGCCGCGCAAGCGCGGCAAGCCAACATAAAAATGGTCTGAGAAATGGAGCTTTCTGATTGACTGTAAACATTCTAACAGCCTTATGTTAATCTTTTATTAACATACATGTAGAGCTTAATCATTTGCTGAAGAAGGTTTAACACTATTTAAAAAACATTGTATTATAACAGCAATAAGGCACTACCACGGGTTATGTTAATGGTCAGTTAATCACCCTCTAGGGGCACATTACACCCCTAGAAGGTAATTAACAGACCATTAACATAACCCCTAGTCATGCCTTATTGCTTAAAATGCCCTCTAGATGGGGAATCCATATTGAGTGGATGACATTGAAATGACAAAGAAGGCCCATTTTGATTTATACTGGCTGTCACAGCCATCTGTGAAATGTCATTCTTTGCTTATATTTAAGGAGCATTCTTTTCTTCGGTGTGCATTTCTGATCTCCACAAAGTGGCGCACGGCATGGTGACTGTGTTTTAAATCACTTGAGGTAAATACTAATGACTCTTTCACTGTGGAGTCACAGTGGTCACATGGGTAGTAGGATACTACTGGGTGAACCATGGCTTGTTCACGATGCCAGTGGGCTGCCTGCACTTCATCTTGCAATTTCCAGGCATAGTTCTTGGCAAAGTCCAGAACCATCACTACCCATCTCTTGGGTAGGAATTTTTTGATATGAGCAAACTGATGGTGCTGCCATGCTGCCACATGTAAGTGCCGACCCCAAAATAAAAGTTCCTCTTCTATGACTTCCACCAGCTGTCTCAATGTTGATTTTTTATTTTTCAAAACTTTTCTTGTTTGCTGCACCTGTAAGCCATTGACATCTCGCATGTCTGTTATATTCTCCCACTGCTGCCATGTTATACTGTCTTGACCATGGCCCTTAATTAGCTCTTCCAAGGCTCTTCCAAAATTAGCCGTGCTGCATTGTTCACATATTTTCTCAACACAGTCCAACCTGTAGAACTTTTGCAAAGGAGCTCATTGACACATTGTTTGCTCTACTGCACGATATATATTCAGGACTTTGCATGATGTGAGGTGGTAAAGATCAGCGGTATGATTCAGTGCCTTCAGTTTAAGTCCAGTATTCACACAGTTTTCGCAGAGGCACTGATCCAGTTTTTGTTCTTTTGCAAGCTTAATATTCTTGGTCCGTAGACTTCCAAATTTCCTTGCTCCCACTGGAGTGTCCGGGTTCTGTTGGGTGAATTCTGTATAAGCAGCATGAATGAGTTTATCAAGATATGAACAGAATGTTCTGGTTCTTTTCAAAAAGGCTTTTTTGTGATGCCGTGGGGTTGCAGAGTCTTCAAAAAAGGTTGCCACCTTCTGTGCTGTTGACTCGTGCAGTGCAGACTCATGTCGAGTGGTGCTTTTCTTTTCCCCTCGGGATGTCTTCATAAGCCTTTTCCAGCTTATTCCCAGTGTTCCACTTGCTGTTCTGAGCAGCCTGTATTTTTTTTTTAACACAAGAATAGTGCTTATGAACCCTCTATTCAGGTGTCGGTCAGACTTTTTGTTACTTTTGAGGTGAGACATCTTATCCATGACAGCAGACATTAGTTTGTTCTGTAGGTTGGTTGGACTGGGAAACACTTTGCGTCGAACTATTGCAGCTTGTTTGGCTGGCGAACAAGCAGGCAGGATCTTCTGCATTACACAGGCGAATCGATTGGGAGATTTTGGTAGACCTTTTCTGGTTCTCTGCACAGCCTTTCTTAGGGCACTATCATATCTTCGGTCCTCTGGTGTCTCACACTGCTCTCTCTCTCTCTCTCTGGAATTGTGGCTGGTACTGGTGTGGTGGTGTTGTAGGCAGCATTGGTGGCAGCATCTTGTGCTTGCTCGTTTAGCTCCTTTCTTTCAGCATATTTCTGGCCGTGCTTTTCATTGATTCGTCTCCATTTCTGACTTATCATTTTAGCACGCTGTTGCTGTTTTTTCTCCCTCCAAACTTCTCTTTTTGCTTTTGCTCATCGGCCCTTGTTTCTCTTTTAGTGGGTGTGGTACTTATGTCAACCTGAACTCGTCTTTTCTCCTTCTGATCTTCTCTGTATCTTTGCATCCTCTCTTTAGCCTTCTGGTTGTAGTGTTCATGCTGCTCAACATTCATGTTGCTGTGGTAGGCAAGTGAGCGTGCTGTACATCTCTCCAGATAATGCTGGTAACGTTCTGTGTCATTCTTGACGTTTACTCTGTAATAATTGCTTCTTTCCTTTGCAGATTGAGGGGTGGCCAAATTCCATTGAGCTATACCAAGAATGGCTGCTGCAGACACACATGGTCTTCTTCTGGATTCTATTATTCCAAACGTCAAGTGTCAAAACACAAGTCAGTTTAAAAATGATGATTTATTACCTTTTCCTGAAACACAATTTTGGTAGATACAAACCATTAAGGCAAGAGGATGCTGTCAAATAAGAGTGAAGTGACAGCTGATAGAATGAGACATGCCATCACAAGAAAATGACAATTCTGTGATTGAGTTAGTGGTAACTCACACAGGAGAAGAATGATGCAGTGCAATAAGAGATGCTTCACAACACCGATGAAACGCAAGAAAAGATTATTCAATAGTCACCGCAAGTGACTGGTCACAACAAACATCTGATACAAGAAGAGGTGCTTCACAAAACCGATGAAACGCAAGAAAAGATTGTTCAATAGTCATCGCAAGTGATTAGTCACAACAAACATTCGATGCAAAGTGAAGAGGATTTTCAAAACAAGATGGAGACACACACATCCACCTGCCTGCAAACAAAATGGAAGCCTGCATCCACCCACTTGCAAACAAAATGGAAGCCTGCATCCACCCACTTGCAAACAAAATGGAAGCCTGCATCCACCCACCTGCAATCAAAATGGAAGCCTGCATCCACCTGCCTGCAAACAAAATGGAAGCCTGCATCCACCTGCCTGCAAACAAAATGGAGACACGCATTCACCCGCCTGCAAACAAAATGGAAGCCTGCATCCACCCGCTTGCAAACCAAATGGAGGCACACATTAGTCTACCTGCAAACAAGGAGACATAGGCACACACATCACAACATGGTACAAAATAGAAAGGACTTGGATTAGTAAACGGGCATTATTTTGAAGGTAAACAGTTACAACAGATGCTCTCCCACAATAAGCAAATGATGCAGTACAACTTAGCCTGTTGCAAACTTGCTGGATGATTTAATGATTCATGGTGATTGGGGTTGGGACTAACATACCGCATGGTCTGAGCCTGTGTTTGAAAGCCTGCTGTGGTGTGTAGGCCTTGATCGGATCATTTGGAGTCAAAAAATGGCTTTTTTGGGTTCCAAATGGTGCAATCGAGGACTACACACCACAGCAGGCTTCCAAACACAGGCCCACACCATGCAGCATGATAGTCCCCCACCAAACACAGTGCAGTATTTACAATCCAACTCGGATAAAAAACACAGTAAAACGCATTGCAGCAGGAGTTTCCCCCACCCCCAAAAACAAAACCATCAAGCCACATGGTGTGGGCCTGTGTTTGAAAGCCTGCTGTGGTGTGTAGGCCTCGATCGGGTCATTTGGGAACCAAAAAAGTTACTTTTGGGTTCTGAGTGGTCCGATCGAGGCCTAGACACCACAGCAGGCTTCCAAACACAGGTCCACACCATGGCATGACAGTCCTCTTAAACACAGTGCAGCAACTTACACCAACTCGATAAAACACAAAGCATAAAACACAGTAAACACATTGCAGCTGGAGATCTCTCCAAAAATGTGTTTGTTGCGAGTGGCCTGTGTTTGAAAGCCTGTTGGTGTGTAGGCCTCGATTGGACCATTTGGAAACCAAAAAAGTTACTTTTGGGTTCTGAATCATCCTATCAAGGCCTAGACACCACAGCAGACTTCCAAACATAGGCCCACACCATGTGGCATGATAGTCCCCTCCAAACACTGTGCAGCAATTACAGTACAACTCACAAAAAAAAACACAAAGCAAGATCATTAAGCAATAAGGCACGACAGGGTGTGTGTTATCGTGTAATAACGTCACTCCTGGGGTGGGTGAAGCATGAGGTGAAGCAGAGTGCTTCCACTACCCAAGGAGTGACGTCATTACACAATAACACACACACACACACACACACTGGAGTGTCTTATTGCTATTATAGAATGGCTTGTTGTTATACAAAATAAAATACATTTAAAAAAATGTTTTAGTAGATTTTTAGTGTGGCAGTATATCTTTGTTTCTTAAGAAAAGATGAGGTCAAGCATATCCTCATCCATACAGTGATGTTATTGTGTAATAACATCACCGTCTCAGGCATACACTGACCAATCAGAGTCTAGGATTCTTTCTTGCCATTGTATAATATACTGCATGTACCCCCGCCACACACACACACACACACACACACACACACACACACACACACACACACACAGTCTCAAAATGGTAGACTGAACAAAGGGTGATCCCCAGCCACCATCACTATGCAGGTCATGATTTACAGGTAATGCTTTTGTCCACCCCATCCACACATTGCTTTTCAAAAAGAAAGATACACTTTTTTTTTGCACAGGATTTATGCCTTAAATGCTGACTAGAAAGGTCCCTTCCTTCAACCCTACACTTTACATCATAGCAATTGCCCACTAAAATCTGAAGACCTATTTGTTTGCCCAGGCTATGCTCATCACGAACAGGGACATGTATGATTCCTGGTCCCACAAATACAGGAAAGGAGCTAGTATGCTACATTTTTAAAATCAGGCACCAACATTTACAACTGATGCACTTTTATGGTATTTAGCACCATAGTAATTGCACCCTAATGTCCTAGGCATACATTGCTCCCTAATTTCACCAAGTCATTTGCCCTCAAATGTAACAGAAGCCTTACCTGCTTCAATAAACTCATCGTGTAGTGATCTGGAGGCAGAGGGGACATGAGTACTTCGATCGTTGCTGGCAAGACTGGAAAGCAGGTGAACATCGCAAAGCCCCAACTTTTAAACCCCCCTATGGACCACCCCACTAATGCTGCGCATCACCGGTCCAAATGAAGTACTCACTGGTTCCACCGGTCACACGAGGGCTCAGCATGAACATCTGGGAGCTGGGGCAGGAAAGGTCATGGGAGCATTAAAGCACCACAGCACAAAACCGGGAAAGTTAAAAAGACATTCCAAAGCACTGCTCACTCACCAAGACATGGGCCCAAATAATGCAATGAATTCAAATAAAATCTAACTCTTTGGACCACTGAATGCATAGGGAGGGAAGGGGACATTGCTGTTTACATCAGAGACCCATTTTTAAATTGTGTCTAACATGCTAAATTTAATATTTCAGTGATTAGAATTGTACTCAGAAATTAAAACAAGGACACAAGTTTTAGGAGAAAACAGTTTTATTTGAAGAAAAAAAAAAAACAATACATAAAAAGGGATCTTTGTGGACCATGTTTCAGACATGTGTAGCCATGTCACAAATCATCCCTCATTTTTCCTTGAATTTTGTTACAAAAAGTGAAGTTTTCAGGCACATGAGTGTGGCATGACATTCATTTTAAGTTATTTATCTGGTCATATAGCAAGCTGAATAATCCCATGCAACTTATTGACTAGGAAAACTTTTTCCTGCCTCTCTGGGTGGTGAAACATTGCCACCACCATTGGTACTCTATTTTCATGCACTGAGCCAACACCTCTTGTTGCTCCTGTGGCTGTCAGGATAACATCTCTTGTGGTTGCTGCTGCTGTTGGGATAATACCACTTGCTGTTCCTGCAGTTGTTGGGATAGCACGTCTTACTGTTACTGCTGTTGTTGGCGTATGATACCTCTTGCTGTGACTGCTGGGTTAACACCTCTTGCTGATGCTGCAACTATTGGGAAAATTCCTCTGCTGTCACTGCTACCGTTAGGATATTACCTCTTGCTGTTGCTGCTGTTGTTACTGTGGCTGTTGGGCTAACTTGTCTTGCTGTTGCTGCTATTGGGCTAACTCATCTTGCTGTTGCTGCTGTTGGGCTAACTCATCTTGCTGTTGCTGCTGTTGGGCTTACTCATCTTACTGTTGTTGCGGTGGCTATTGGGCTAACTCATCTTGCTGTTGCTGCTGTTGCTGTTGGCCTAACTTGTCTTGCTGTTGCTGCTGTGGCTATTGGGCTACCTCATCTTGCTGTTGCTGTTGGGCTAACTCATCTTGCTGTTGCTGCTGTTGGGCTAACTGGTCTTGCTGTTGGGCTAACTTGTCTTGCTGCTGCTGCTGTGGCTATTGGGCTAACTCATTTTGCTGTTGCTGTTGGCCTAACTTGTCTTGCTGTTGCTGCTGTGGCTATTGGGCTAACTCATCTTGCTGTTGCTGTTGGGCTAACTCATCTTGCTGTTGGGCTCACTCATCTTGCTATTATTGCTGTGGCTATTGGGCTAACCTATCTTGCTTTTGTTGCTGTTGGGCTAACTCATCTTGCTGTTGCTACTGTTGCCGCTGATGGGATAACTCATCTTGCTGTTGCTGCTGTTGCTGTTGGGCTCACTCATCTTGCTATTGTTGCTGTGGCTATTGGGCTAACTCATCTTGCTGTTGCTGTTGGGCTAACTGGTCTTGCTGTTGGGCTAACTTGTCTTGCTGCTGTTGCTGTGGCTATTGGGCTAACTCATCTTGCTGTTGCTGCTGTTGGGCTAACTCGTCTTAATGTTTCTGCTGTTGCTGCTGTTGGGCTAACTCATCTTGCTGTTTTTGCTGTGGCTATTGGGCTAACTCATCTTACTGTTGGGCTAACTTGTCTTGCTGTTGCTGCTGTGGCTATTGAGCTAACTCATCTTGCTGTTGCTGCTGTTGGGCTAACTCGGCTTGCTGTTGCTGCTGTTGGGCTAACTCATCTTGCTGTTGCTGCTGATGGGCTAACTCATCTTGCTGTTGCTGCTGATGGAATAACTCGTCTTGCTGTTGCTGCTGTTGGGCTGACTCATCTTGCTGTTGCTGCTGTTGGGCTAACTCATCTTGCTGTTGCTGCTGTGGCTGTTGGGCTAACTCATCTTGCTGTTGCTGCTGTTGGGCTAACTTGTCTTGCTGTTGCTGCTGTTGGGCTAACTCATCTTGCTGTTTTTGCTGTGGCTATTAGGTTAACTCATCTTGCTGTTGCTGTTGGGCTAACTTGTCTTGCTGTTGCTGCTGTGGCTATTGGGCTAACTCATCTTGCTATTGCTGCTGTTGGGCTAACATCTTAATGTTGCTGTAGTTGCTGCTGTTGGGCTAACTCATCTTGCTGTTTTTGCTGTGGCTATTAGGCTAACTCATCTTGCTGTTGCTGTTGTGGCTATTGGGCTAACTCATCTTGCTGTTGCTGTTGGGCTAACTTGTCTTGCTGTTGCTGCTGTGGCTATTGGGCTAACTCATCTTGCTGTTGCTGTTGGGCTAACTCAGCTTGCTGTTGCTGCTGTTGGGCTAACTCATCTTGCTGTTGCTGCTGTTGGGCTTACTCATCTTACTGTTGCTGCTGTGGCTGTTGGTCTAACTCATCTTGCTGTTGTTGCTGTGGCTATTGGGCTAACTCATCTTACTGTTGTTGGGGTGGCTATTGGGCCAACTCATCTTGCTGTTGGCCTAACTCGTCTTGCTGTTGCTGCCGTGGCTATTGGACTAACCTATCTTGCTTTTGTTGCTGTTGGGCTTACTCATCTTACTGTTGCTGCTGTGGCTGTTGGTCTAACTCATCTTGCTGTTGTTGCTGTGGCTATTGGGCTAACTCATCTTACTGTTGCTGCTGTGGCTATTGGGCTAACTCATCTTGCTGTTGCTGTTGGGCTAACTTGTCTTGCTGTTGCTGCTGTGGCTATTGGGCTAACTCATCTTGCTGCTGCTGTTGGGCTAACTCAGCTTGCTGTTGCTGCTGTTGGGCTAACTCATCTTGCTGTTGCTGCTGTTGGGCTTACTCATCTTACTGTTGCTGCTGTGGCTGTTGGTCTAACTCATCTTGCTGTTGTTGCTGTGGCTATTGGGCTAACTCATCTTACTGTTGTTGGGGTGGCTATTGGGCTAACTCATCTTGCTGTTGGCCTAACTCGTCTTGCTGTTGCTGCCGTGGCTATTGGACTAACCTATCTTGCTTTTGTTGCTGTTGGGCTAACTCATCTTGCTGTTGCTACTGTTGCCGCTGATGGGATAACTCATCTTGCTGTTGCTGTTGGGCTCACTCATCTTGCTATTGTTGCTGTGGCTATTGGGCTAACTCATCTTGCTGTTGCTGTTGGGCTAACTTGTCTTGCTGTTGCTGCTGTAGCTGTTGCTGTTGGGCTAACTTGTCTTGCTGTTGCTGCTGTTGGGCTAACTCATCTTGCTGTTGCTGCTGTTGGGCTAACTCATCTTAATGTTGCTGTATTTGCTGCTGTTGGGCTAACTCATCTTGCTGTTGTTGCTGTGGCTATTAGGCTAACTCATCTTGCTGTTGGGCTAACTTGTCTTGCTGTTGCTGCTGTGGCTGTTGGGCTAACTCATTTTGCTGTAGCTGCTGTGGCTGTTGGGCTAACTCATCTTGCTGTTGCTGTTGGGCTAACTTGTCTTGCTGTTGCTGCTGTTGGGCTAACTCGTCTTGCTGCTGCTGCAGTTGGGCTAACTCGTTTTACTGTTGTTGCTGCTGTTGGGCTAACTCATTTTGCTGTTGTTGCTGTGGCTATTAGGCTAACTCATCTTGCTGTTGGGCTAACTTGTCTTGCTGTTGCTGCTGTTGGGCTAACTCATCTTGCTGTTGCTACTGTTGGGCTAACTCATCTTGCTGTTGCTACTGTTGGGCTAACTCATCTTGCTGTTGCTGCTGTTGGGCTAACTCATCTTGTTGCTGCTGTTGTTGTTGGGCTAACTTGTCTTACTGTTGCTGCTGTTGGGTTAGCTTGTCTTGCTGTTGCTGTTGGGCTAACTCATCTTGGTGTTGGTTGCTGCTGCTGCTGTTGGGCTGACTCATCTTGCTGTTGCTGCTGTTGCTGTTGGGATAACTCATCTTGCTGTTGCTGTTGGGCTAACTTGTTTTGCTGTTGCTGCTGTTGCTGTTGGGCTGACTCATCTTGCTGTTGCTGCTGTTGGGCTAACTCGTCTTGCTGTTGCTGCTGTTGGGCTAACTCGTCTTGCTGTTGCTGCTGTTGGGCTAACTCGTCTTGCTGTTGCTGCTGTTGGGCTAATTCATCTTGCTGTTGCTGCTGTTGGGCTAACTCATCTTGTTGTTGCTGCTGTTGGGCTAACTCATCTTGTTGTTGCTGCTGTTGGGCTAACGCATCTTGCTGTTGCTGCTGTTGCTGTTGGGATAACTCATCTTGCTGTTGCTGCTGTCTGCTTTTGGGCTAACTCTTCTTGCTGTTGCTGTTGGGCTGACTCATCTTACTGTTCCTGCTGTTGGGCTGACTCATCTTGCTGTTGCTGTTGGGCTAACATCTTGCTTTAGCTGCTGTGGCTGTTAGACTAACTCATCTTGCTGTTGCTGCTGTGGCTATTGGGCTAACTCATCTTGCTATTGCTGCTGGGCTAACTTGTCTTGCTGTTGCTGCTGTAGCTATAGCTGTTGGGCTAACACCTAATGCCGCTGTTTCTTCTGTTAGGTAAAATATCTCTTGCAGTTTCTGCTGGGACAATACCTCTTGCTGTTACTGCTGTTGTTGTTGGGCCAACACCCCTTGCCATTACTGCTACTGTTGGAATCTACCTAAGTCTACTGCTTTTTCTTCTGATGGAATTATCCCCCTGGTCTGAAACAGATCACTTAAGCTCACTTTATGTATATTCTTCATGTATCTGAATGTCTCAATCATAACCCCTCTCTCTCTCTCTCTCTCTCTCTCTCTCTCTTTTGGTCTCCAGTGAATACATGCTTAGACTCATCAGTCTCTGAAAATACATGTTACCCTGCTACCCCAGTATCATCTTGGTCATCTTTCTCTGTACTGACTCCAACCTATTGATGACATTCATCATATGAGTGCTCTATAACTGCACACACTATTCTGGTGTGGCCTTACCAGGGCTGTATTCAGGGTCAGGAGAACTTCCTCCCTCCTAATGCTGAACCCCCTACCTATGCAACCCAGCATCTTGTTCACTTAACCCACTATCTTATTACATTGAGTAGATGTTTTAAGGTTGCTTGCATTCATTAATCCCAGATCCCTTTTCTGCTTGGACACTGTTACTTGCACCCCCGCAAAACTATACTCAACACCCAGGTTTTTTCCACCCATGTGCATGACCTTGACGTTTTTTGGCATTGACACCACCTGCCAGATCCCAGACCACCTTTCTAGCCTTTCATGGACCTCTCTCATGTCTTGAAACCTCTCCTGACTATCACCCTTGCCACAGAGCTTGGTGTCATTCAAAAACATAGTGTTCCATTGATGTCAGCTCTAGTATCACTAATGAAGATTTTGAAAAGCACTAGATCAAGCACTAATATCTGCAAAACCCCACTAGTGACCTCTCCCATGCTCAATCCTCTGTGTTCCCTCTCCCAGCCAATTGCCCACCCACATGTTCAGTTTGTTCCCTGCCCCAAGGTCCTCCAGTTTCTTGATTAATCTTCTGTGAAGGGCAGAGTCAAAGGTTTTGCTAAATTCCTGATGCTGCTTGGTTCTTATCCATAACCCTCATAACCTAGTCAAAAAAGTTGATCGTATTAGTTTGACATGATCTTTCTACCACAATCCATCAACTCCTGTTATCCTGCAGCCTGTTTTCTGCTAGGCTCTCTATCAGCCTTTTCTTTAGAATAGCTTTCATCAATTTGCCCCAATTATCAATGCCAAACTGACTGGCCTATAGTTGTCTGGCTTATCTTTGGCCACACTCTTATATAGGAGTACTGCATCTGCTGTTTACCAGTCATTAGGCACTACTCTGTACTCTAGCTAGCTGTTGTATAGGTCAACATGGACATAGCCACTACCTACACCATTTCTCTCAGCACCCTAAGATGTAGCCCATCTGGTACCAGAGATTTAGTTACTTTAAGGGTTGAGCCCTCTGAGTACACTGTGGTAATGAGTTCTGCACACAACTTTGTCCCCGCCCCAGGCCCATGCAAACATTCCATTGTGGTAGTGCCCCCTTTCTCCTTTGCACATACTAAACAGAATTATTTATTCAGTATTTCTGCCTTTCCCTTGCTATCCTCCACGCACCCATTTCCATGCTTCTTCTTGACAGTGCCTTCCTTTGCATGTCTCTTTGCTCCGATATATTGAAAGAAGGCCTTGCTCCCTTCCTTGACACCTTCAGCTATTGTTAAATTCAAGTCTGCTTTGGCCATCCTCACCTGTCTGCTTGCCACCTCCAGTTTCCCAAAGTAGTCCTCACTGTGTCCTTCCTTTTGGCTCCATTTGAATTCCTTGAAGGCCATCTTTTTCTCCTTCACTGCCCTGTTTACCTCTTCTGTGATCCATATCAATTTTGTATGTCTTCCCTGGTTCTCAACCTGTTTAAGACAAAAGCTGGTGACACCCTGGAAGCCATCCTTTGTTAGGAAAAAACATACTCTTTGGATGATTATCTCAAATTTTGTGTTTTTCATTCTTCTGCTCTTCTATATCACAGCAGAAAAGAATAACTGTAAGTGATAAACAGCCCGAAACCAAAGGTGAAATGAATGACTTTCATTTCTGGTAACTCTTCTGCCATGCTGACCAGTAAGTGACAGGAAAGCCAAAATATAAGTGTAACTATTTCCTGTAGGTGAAACCCTGTATAAAATAGGGCTGGAGAGACTGGTCATTGCAAATCAGAGCCTCTACAGATGTCGCAACATCCAACTGATGGGGTAGGTCCAGACTATGCTGGTGGTGAACCGGATTCATGTCACTGTTCTTTTTGCTGTAGGCTGTTCAGAGCATCGATTAAAAAAAAAAGTACCAGACCAATCCCCTCTTCCATCTGCCAGAATCACTCACTCCCATTCCCACATCAAGAAAAAAAAAATTACATTTTTAATTTATTTCTGGTCTGCCACTTGTTCTCTTTCTCAAGCAACACTACACGTACACATGCTTGTAGTAGAGAAAGAGGACATCTCAGCAGGAGACAGCAGCAATGGTGGTGACACAAATAGGCTTGATCAAGACAAGCAATCATAGATGGACTGGCGGAAAGTTTTTTTTTTAAATCTTAACATTAGGTAGCAACGAAAGCAGGGAATCATTGTGTGTGTGTCAGGGGGATATCAATACATGTGAGAAGGGGCTGTGTTATTATGAGACACTAGTAGTAGTATCAGCAGCTGAGAAGAAGAGGAGGGGCAGGGATATTTATTTTGGGATAGGGTAGATATCCTTAGATAAGTGGAGGGGACAGTGGTATTCTTGGGATAGGGTGGCAGTAACAGTAGATAGGAGGGGAGAGAGAGAGAGAGAGAGAGAGAGACAGGCACAGGGCTATTCATTCTGGGACCAGGTAGCTATCATATGGGAGACAGATGTAGTTCCATTATTTGGACAGGGTGGGTATTAGTAAATGGAAGATGCAGGGTTTACATACTGGTAGTAGTGTGAGAGTAACAAATATTAATTCTCGAATATCATGAATACAGTATTAGGTGTCCCAAATATTTGTTAGAATAATGAATATTTTTCATTATCTGTATTCGGCCAATTGTATTTAAGAATCAATACATAAAATGGGTTCCCCATCACCTAGTGATCAGGGATAGTCTCCTGGCCACCCTCCCTCCCAATTCCAAACTTTTCTCACCCATCTACCACTTCCCCGGAGTCCCACATAGGGAAGAAAATGATTACTGGCTCCTGGAACCTCACCAGCAGCTGACAGCATCTTTAATATGACATCCCTTCTCTCACCCAAGTACCATCATTGATAAAAATCATATACTAGGTCTATGCATCCCTTTTAGTCTGATCCTTGATTTGGGGGGGTGGCCTAGTACCAAATATCCTGACTAGTGGCCATCCTGGTGGCACTGAGGGTTGAGGCGTTGGACACCACACCTCGTGATACACTGCAGACTCTGGCTGCCAGGGATTGGCAGGGGAGAGGGTAGACTGAGCACCCCAGGGCTGCTCTCCTCTCTCTGGGGTGGGTCTGTGGGGTTGTGCCATGCTTGAGTGGCCCCTGGGGATGACCGGGGACAGCATAAGTCACAAGGGGTGGAGCACGGCAAGACACCTCACACACGCGGTGGGCGTTATTGCACTGCCAGCTCATGGGGCACTAATCAGAGGAAAAATGGCTGGGCATGATCATGCAGCTTGATGGCAACACCCCCACCAGCCTAGGAGGCTGGTTCATGGAATCACGTTGTGGGGGTCTGGGCCAGCCCGTGATGCAGGGGTAAGGGAGACCCTCCAGTGGGTTGGAACAGCTGTACTGGACCCCCTCATATCGAGTGAGCCTGCAGTCCTCTGGGGCGGGGTGGTGGTGGCTGGATGCCCCTGCCAGTGCTCTGCAGTCGGGCGCAAAAATAGAAAGAATATATAAAAAAATATATATCCCGACTAGTCTCAATATTTCCCCCTCCTCCCACTGTTCTCCCAGCCCATTCTGCTGTCACCTCTGATGAGTCATAAGTTAGTGTAAGTGGGCTGGGCACTAATAACATTGAGAGAGGGGGTGGAGCAGTACCATCCGTGGTGACACTAGGCAACGTGATGAATTAGACTGTGTAGAATCACTACGATGCAACTGCCCCATTCCCTGCCTCATGCTTGTTTGCTTCTAGCCCCACTTGCTCTCCAGCATTGAATCATCAGCAGTGACAGCAAGGTAGGAGTGTAGTGGGAGGAGGGAAGGGGACCAAATGAGACACTAGAAATCTCCCACAATCAAGGAGTGGGCTCAAGTGGGGGTCGATGGGCACAGACTTGAGATATATAGATATATATATATATAGATATAGATATATATAGATAGATATATATATACATAGATATATATAGACCTGGTAGGCCCACTGAGACTAGAAGTACCTTTTTCAGGGGCGACGGGGGAAGGGAATACAGATAGTAACCAACTGAAATTGAACCAGATTAAGCGGTTGGTATTTTTAGTGAATGGGGGAAATTTGGCCAGGACACCGGGGAAATTCACCTACTTGCCTGTAGGGGAACCGCTGGTCTGTGAGATGGCCACTTGTGATGTGGCAGCAGAGAGGATGGAGCTGCCTGAAATGGTGGAGCAGGCTGCTCCCTTGAGGGATGATACTGTTGAAGCAGAGGTTTTCTTTGATGCTAATGGAGCTGATATTACTGTGGAGAACAAACAAATATAAGTTGAAGGAATACCTGACAACTCTGTAGCTATTCAGTGGCAAGATTCTGTTCAACCTGTAATGATGCACACTGTTTTACCTGAAGAAGAGATTCCATTGGGAGATGCTTCAGCAGAACTACGAATGCTGTTGTAGGAAGAGGAGGATCTCTTTAAAGCGAGACTGCTAGAGTTACAAGCTGCTATATCTGTGGAGCAGCAGCAGACTCATTCTGAACAGGCCGAAAAGCCAGAGGTGACAGTACAGCTGCCAGATGCTGATGTGACAGCTCCTAGATCAACACCACAGCAAATGCCTTCTAGCATGGATGAGATCAGTAATCAAGAGGTACGACAAAGAATGCAGCAGCTGTTTACATTTTCCTCAGGTACAAGACATTCTCCCTTGTTTGTGTTTGCTGGGAATTTGTTTAATGCTAAAGCAGGAGCTTCGCTGGGATTGGCAGTTGCAGGCACTTCAGAGCCCGGCCTAAGACGGAGTTCCATAAATGACAATCTAGTAGACTTACAAAAAATGAATGACTATCCAGTAGAGCTACAAAAAAAGAATGAAGATCCAGTTGCATGGTCAGTGGATAAGGCATTAACAGCAGCCAGTTGGGAGAAATCTACAAAAACGGGTGATTGGGTATCAGGACCTACTAGTTTTTTCACGTCTAAAGATAATAATGCTGTTTGTCCATCAAATTTTATACGTGCGCCTGTGGATTGGGGTTCCGAGATGGATATTACTTCTCCATTACATGTCCCAAAGGGTTTGGAACTGACTCAGAATCCAGTTCTGACTATGAAACACACACTGGTATCTTGGCCTGGGGTACAGGGCCAGTTGATGACCACACTACTGGGCCTACAATACTAAATGATGCTGGGGATGAAGTACGGGGCTCTGAGTCTGCAAGAACGTATGCTTCTTTATTTAGAGCTCCATCCTTCCCAGCCAAACATCATAATGCAATATGACTTATCTATAAAGAGGGTTTAGCTGCATTTCCAGACCGCAAGCATGTGGCAAGAGTTCTACTGAAAGGCTCAATGCACTTCACCCCAGTGGAAATTTATGCATTAATTCATGTGTCTGGGGAACCTGTTTTTGACATTAGCTTCAAACAGGGGAGTGGATTACAGAAGTTCTGATCTTTGCATCGCACTCTAAAAACATCTCCCTTATGGTCACCCTTCAAAGTAGTCCCACTGACAAAACCCGCTCATCGCATGAGAACTGTCTTGTTTCGAAATGAGGGGGTGAGCATTACGGACTGGGTTTATTGGTTCAAACAAAAGTGTACTGTCCAGGGTAATCCGGAGCCAATCTTTGATGAAGATCACACATGGACTGGGGGATGGAGAGTTCAGGTGATTCTAAACACCTCTGATACAGGACTGATCCATCTGCCAAACCGTTTTTTCCTAGGGAAAGACAGAGGAGTTTTGTTTTAGTGGGTTAGCCAAAGGCCTGCTATCGTTGAGGTTCTACGGGACATTTGAGCAGCATGTGTGATAGGTTAAAGTGTACGAATTGTAATGAACTAGGCCATACTTCAGTTCTTTGCAAAAAATGACCAAGTCTGTAACTTATGTGATAGGAAAGGTCACACGTATCATTACTGCCCCTCGGCTGCCCACAACCAGGTAGATCAAGCTGATTGGGATGAACAAAGAGTCATGATAGCTCTGGCACAATGCATCAGCACTCAACAGGCAGCACCCAGGCCCAGAGAGGCACCCTCTGGTTAGATAGGTACTGCTGGTCATGTTCCAATAGAGCCAGCCCACGCTGTGGGATTATTGGCTGCAACTCTGCAACCTGAGCCACTTAGGGAGGAGCCCCCCATGGTGGTATCTCAAATGTTTACAGAAATGCAGGACCCCCTAGAAATGCATAACAGTGATGAAGGTATGCCTCTGCCCCAGCCTATTCCACAACCTCCTAGAGAACAGGTTGTACGGTCCTCCAGACATCGACAAAATTGGCAACAAGCTGTCTCCAAGATACCTAAAACTTCTGAGACTCCCATTAAAAATAGGTTTGCTCCTTTACCGGTTGAAGGAGTGGGTTCAGGTGATGAGTCTGCTGGTTCTTCAGTTGTCCCCTTCCTGCTGGACCTAGGTTCAGAGGTAGAGAACCCCTTGCAGGACACGGTTGATCCCCCCGCCCCACGGAAAAACACTGCTAAGATTAAAAATACCAGAACCACGAGAGCTTCTTCTAAGCAGCCCCTTTGAATAAGATAACTGTTAAATAAACTGTGGTTTTCTTTTTTGTCCCTTCTTATGATGTCTCTACTTTCCTTATTCTCCATCAATGTGAATAGCATTAAGAGTTTAAGGAAAAGACAAGCAGTGTACTCCCATTTACAATCTTTTTCGTCAGGTATTTTTTTCTGCAGGACACCAAGTTGTACACAGTGCCAGAATTAAAACAGGCAATACAATTCTGTTATTCTGGGCCTTCCTATTGGTCCATTGGGGCTGATACTTGTTCTGGCATAGCCATATTGTTTAAAGAGTAGGTTCCTAGTAGCTGCCTGTTAGTGCCTGGTTGATAATGACTATTCAGTATTTTGCAGTGTATAAGTTCATACTGTAGTATTCACTCTAAATTTGATTGGCATGCGTAGCAAAACATTTTGATTCCAGTCTTACCATGCCCCATGTCGGCTCAGCAGCCTGTGTGATTAAAGGAAGGTCATGTATACCATTGAAGGGGTTGATATTTCCACCTATATTTGCGTTTTTAATTTATTTAAAAATCAATCGATCGATAATAAGGTCCCTATATGATCAATGCTTTACTAAAATCCCAACTATAAAGGGTACAAAAATAGGTGGAAATATCAGCCCCATAGTACTCAATGGGGTGTGCTCATGCAGCCTTCATTTTGTGACATCACAAAACAGGACTGTGTGAGCCAACGTGGGGGCGTGGTATTAAGACCGGGAAGTCGGTGTTTTTTTGCTGGCATGCTGAAATTAAGATTTAGAGTGGAATTACTTTTAAACAGCAGTGGACTTTTATGCCACACTTCAGGACATTACTACTGATCAGGTCAGTTATCAACCAAGCTGTGGCAGGCAGCAATAAAGATAATAGGAACCTGTTCTTTAAAGGTGTTGATGTACATATTGTTAAATTAGTGGATATTATGCCAGGCCGTGCTCTGATTTTAGATGTTCGAATACAAACTGTTCTATTTCATTTCATCAATGTATATACAGGTAAAACTAAGGTGGACAGAATAGAATTGTTTCAGGCCATACAACCTTATTTATATTCTGCACAAAATGTCGTACTGGGTGATGACTTTAAGTGTGGGTTGAAGCTTAGGGGTAGGGGAAAAGATACAATCACAAGAAAAGTTTTTTGTGATATGACATTTTTATCCAACACGATTGAAAATTCTAATTTGAGAGATGCATACTTAGAGAAAACAGGGAAAGCAGACCCCACATTTCATTGGGATACCTCTGCCACCAGAATAGATTTTTTTTTTTTTTTTTATTTCTCTTCATCTACATATTGCCAAGGCCAGGACCTTGGTGGCAGAATTTTCTGACCACAAAATGTTGCACTTGTTACCAGGTGGGATTAGTACGCCCCCTAATGGTCCTGGGTACTGGAAGTGGAATGCTCTTCTTTTAGCCATAGCAGATACACATCAGAACCTGTTATACTTTATTCAGGCTAGAAAGTCAGTGATGATTATGTATGAGGATCCTAGTGGGTGGTGGAAAGATACGGTGGTGGATCTAATTACCATTTTAAGATCACAAAGAAAATCAACCCGGGATAGTACTTATCAGGATTACTTGTTACACAGACAGCAGCTACAAAAACTGTTGACCCTGTCAGCACTGTAAAGCAGGACTTCTCTGCACAGATCCACAGCCTAAAACAGCAAATGGTGGATTATCGTATACAACAAGCTAAACACATACAATACCAACAAAATGTTGGCATCTAGGGTAAGAAGGGTCAGATTTGTCCCTATGAAGGGAGTAACACTAGAAATCAACCAAAATATGGATAGCTTGTTTAATAAAGATAATCAGTTATGTACAGACCCCAAGCTTATTCTTGATATTGTGTCACAACATACGAGACAGCTCTTGAATCCCTTACAAGTAGAGAGAGATACTTTGGATGCCTATATTGATATGATCCCTCCATTAAATCCCCTTAGTGATCAGGTAACACACTTGTCAGCAGACATCTCACCACAGGAGGTAGACATGGCCATTAGGACCTTGGGGACTGATAAGGCACTGGGTGGTGATGGTTTGACTGAGGAATTGTATAAATTTATAGGTCCGCACTTACTGCCAGAACTAGCTACAGCTTTCACTGCAACCTTACAGTCTGGGACCCCCTCTTTATGCATGACAGGGAGAATATTGATACATATTTTTAAAAAAGGGGACAGGCAGCGTATGGACAATAGGAGATAGATTTCATTATTAAACACAGATTTTAAGATGTTGGCCAAAATACTGAACAGCAGGTTATTGTTGGTGGCAAAACAAATCATTTCATTAGCCCAAACATGTGCCATTCCAAGTAGAAGCATTTCCGAGCATCTCATCCTCCCGAGTGAAGTATTTGAACATGGTAACAGAAATAGAGCTGATGGTTTCATACTTTTGTTGGATCAAAAATAGGCATTTTATTCAGTTAGTCACACCTCTCTATGGAAAATATTAGAGAAATATGGAATACCTACACAGTACATAAGTTGGCTTCAATGCCTGTATAGGACAGCTACTGTTACCCCTATGGCGAGGGATTGGAGGGGGCAGATGCTGCCAGTTCAGAGGTGTGTTAGGCAGGGTTGCCCCTTAAGCCCCTTGTTATATGCATTTTGCATAGACCCCTTATTGAGGTTACTTAATAGTGCAGCATTACTGAAACCTATTTCAGTCAATTCAGTTCCTGTTAGACATGGAGCCTTGGCATATGCAGATGATCTTTATATTCTGGTGGCAGATGAATCAATTAGAGAGGCACTATATATTTGTGAGTCATATAGCACTCATGCTGGTACAAACTTGAACTTGGCCAAATGTGTAGGCACCCAGATTGGCTCACCTACCCAGCCCCCCATAGAAGTAGTGGGGCTAAGTCTTTCAGCTAATCATTTGAAGATCCTAGGTGTAGTCTTTGGTCAGGGTGATATGGATATGTTGAACTGGGAGACTCAAATACATCAAGGTAGAGCTTTAGTTGCTCAGTGGAATAACTGGAAATTAAATCAATTGAAAAGGATACACTTGATAAAAACGTTTCTTATACCTGTGTTTCTTTATATTAGCTATGTTTTTCCCCCTCCTCTGCAATTTGAAACTGCCATATATGGTCTTTTTTTTTTTTAAGCAGTCTGGGGCAGCAGATTAAACCCTTTAAAAAGGAATATTGTGTTTCTTCCATTAGCACTGGGTGGGTTGGGGATGGTGAATCCCATCTTATTTTATTACAGCATATTTATGTATGCAAAATTTAGACCTTTGTTATTTTTTTTTTAGATCAGAGCTGGGTGTCCTTGTTTCTTTTGAATTGTGGAACATGGTTTAGACAGTGGGATGGGGGGACCTAGGTCCACTGAAAAGATCTTTGAATGTGCCAAGTTATATAAGAGAGATGTTTATTTATTTTAAGAGATGGCAAATAACTAGTCAAATATTATTGTCTAAACAGAGTAAGGATACTTACAACTGGGTAATGTTGACCCAATTCAGGAAACCAGATATGTTTCCAAGGTACCCAAGCCAGCAAAGGGAGGCCTTAATGGTTTTATTAAACACCCCCAGGATACTGGATAAACTGAAAGATTTCCATTGGTTAAACTGTCATGATAGGATCAACATTAAAGTCAAAGGCATAAACAGCTGGAGGAGCGTTTTTGCATTCGACCCAGGTATATACAGCAGCTTGAAACAATAGAACACCTTTTTTTACCTGCACATACATTGTACCCTTTTGGACCACTCTGGTGACTACCTGGAGGTCCTTATGGTTCCAGAATATTACAAGGATGCCCTCATGAGGGGTACATATACTGGAGTTGGGAGTCTCTGGCACACATATATGTTGCACAAGGTGCTGTTGGTAATTAAGTGGTTCATATAGAACAGTAGATGTCTATTTACTTTACAACAAAAACTGCTGTCTCATGAGGAAGTTATACAGAAAATCACAGGTGAATTACAGCCCCAATATAATGTTGATGTTAAGAATATGCAATCTGTAGTCTTGATTACAGTTTGGAGAAATATGCCATGGATTACAGATTCAGATGTGCCTATCACATAATATGATTTGGGTAATCAGCATGGCTTGCACAAGTTCATACTTGGGTGTACTGGAGCACAATGTTCTTTGGGAGTTTACATAGGGGTGGGTGGCCTTTGTGATGGGTTTGTACATAGCTTCAAGCAGTATATTGTAAGGATCTCCTTTGTTTTTGTTTCATTTGGTTCCTTTTGCAGCTTAATTTTTTTCTTCTTCCCCCTTTTTCTTGTTCCTGTAATAATTGTGGATCCTGATTGGATGGTTGCTGTGTGTATCATATATGTTATATATGTTCATGATATTAATAATTGTATTGTATTCACTGTTTCTTTTTTTCTCTCCCTTTTTGTTTGTATTTTTTTTTTTTTCCTTTAAGTATGATTTCATTATTCGGTGTATGTATCTCGGATTAAGGATTTTGTGACTTATACTGTGATTACTGTATGATTTTTGTTTCCTTCAATAAACTCTCCTACTCTCTGGTAGGGGGAGCTGCTGACTCCATGGCTGTGGTCCCAGAGGTTGGTCATTCTGCTGGTGTACCTGTAAGAGAGCAGATCTCCCTCCCTACAGGTCCAACTCAGGAGATCAGTTCTGCTATAGAAACAGTGGAAACGTCAAGAATGTCTACAGAAAAAAATTGAAACTGTGCCTTTCCCTAGTGATATGGAAGAGAAAAAGTGGTTGAAAAAGCTCTTAAAACAAAATAGAGCAATGGTCATGGCAGTAATTTAAGTGGACAAACAAACCATAGAAGAACAGCAGATGGAAATTGAAATACCTGGTACAAAGGAACAAATGACAAGTGATGGTATGAGGAAAGAACAGCAATTTGAAACACACTCTGAAAGCACTCAACAGGACCTGTGCAGTGTGTCACAAGCAAGAGAGTGGTCTAACAGGCATGGAGATGGCACACTTACATCAAAGGAGTTCTTGCCCGATGACTCAGCATCTACTGTGCGTGCACAAGCAGCTTCAGTTCCCAGACAGCACACTGCTTCAATTCCCATAGAGCAAGACAATAATGTGTCACAACCAACTGTAAGTAAAGCTTCTAATCCCATTTTATGGTCTAATAGTAACTTTGATACGGAAAAGCAGTTGGGCCTCTGAAAAGGGAAGGTTGGTTCTACTGGATCACCGAAAACACTGTCAGACAGAACTCGTCAGTCTCTGGAGCATTCCCTGCGAGAAGCAGGATGGAAAAGGGTTGAATTGGGACAATGGGTTCCTGACCCTGATCAGAGCCCCATTTCAGGGATACAAGATTTGGGAGAAACTGCTACTGCATGTAACTATAGTGAGGCTCAAGAGAGTGTCTGTCATAAACTTTCAACTGAATCAGACTTAGATCTGCACACTGAAGATGTCAAATCAAATCAAATCTTTATTTATCCAGGCGATCAACGTTGAGCAAGCTCATTTACAAGGTGGACCTGCTGTTGTCAAGGATAGTTATACATACATAGATTAGCGGTGCAGTACACAAAATGTTTTAAGTAAAAAAAAACAGACTTACAAATAAAAGGTACAATATATACATTCCAAGTACACATGTGGGAACATACATGCAACACATGACATTACTGTGGCATATTCAACCTTCATATACATGGAAGTTAAAGTAACACATTTATCCAGGCCTCTATAGAAGGGTACAAATTATGATCATTTCATCCCTCAGAAACTAATTTTAGCTTGGAGGGTGACCAAGGCTTCAATAGGGCCCATGATAACAACTGTAACAACTATTAGAGTGGCATGAGGGAGTAGGTAAAGAAAAAAGTGCCAAGGGTTCCGAAGGCCAACATGGCAGCTGACTATAGAACAAGTTAGGTAGGGAAGAGAGGGGTTATGTTCATGGCTGCACGTGGTAGGGCTAGAAAGGGAGCCATTAACAGGACCACTAGGAACTATGGAAACATTTACAGATTTCGGCAAATGTTTTGTCATAAAGAGTCCTAAACATCGTAATACTGACAGGAGAGCTAAGTTTCAGTGAGCTTTGAATCCTTTTCCTAAGTGAGGGCAAAGCGTGGCTTATGGCTGCCCTACCAAAGTGGTTACTGATCCTGGGAATTTTTAGGGAAATTAGCGAGTGGCTTCTTATGGCATAGCTACTTGGTGGACTTAGGGGGAGGCAGGCAGCAATGTAATCTGGGAGTTTTTTGGCGAGTGCTCGAAATGTCCGAATAGCTGCATTTCTATGCCGTCTGTATTGCAGAGAAGGCCACCCTACTGCAGCGTATAACGAGCAGTGGTGTGTGGAGGATGGAAGGCCAGTTATGAATCTTAAGGCTCTGTGGTACAGTACATCCAGTTTTGCAAGGTGTGAGACAGAGCATTGGCTACAGATAATGTCAGCGTAATCAATTAATGAGAGGAATGTAGAATGAACAAGCTGTCTTTTTGCGGCCTCAGTCAGGAGATGTTTAATTCTGTAAAAGAGGCCAAGCCTCTGCCTAAGCTTTTTCAACAATTCTTCAGTGTGCTCCTCAAAGGAGAGTTTGTTATCCAGCCATATACCCAGGTATTTGAATTTCGGCATGAACTCAAGCTTTTCACCAAGTAGGGTGGTTATAGGAGGAGCTGTACCAGTGGCTGCAGTGTTGGCCCCAGAGCTGGATGGTGCAAACAGCATGGCCTTGGTTTTTTTTGCATTTAGCAATAACTTTTTGTTGATGAGCTGGTTTTGCAGCTTATTGAATTCGGCTTGCAAAGCAGAGCATGCGGCTCCAGGGGAATCACGACTTAGGTAGAGCACTGTATCATCGGCAAACAAGTGGATACTGGCTTCCTTGATTCCAAAGTCCAAGTTGTTAATATAGATGGTGAACAGTAGTGGGCCCAATATGGATCCCTGTGGGACTCCTCTCTTTATTGGTTTGAGTGGAGAAAGCTCTCCTTCAGCCTTGATTTGTTGCTGCCTATCAGTGAGGTAGTTCTGGAACCAATCCAGTGAGAGTGAGTCCATGCCTATGGTATTTAGAGTGGAGAGAAGTAGACAATGGTCAACAGTATCGAAAGCCTTGCTAAGATCTAAAAACACCGCACAAACAAATTTTTTATTGTCCAGGTCCCGTTGCCAGTCATCAGTGACTTTGGCCAGTGCCGTAATAGTGCTGTGCTTAGTTCTAAATCCAGACTGCATGGGGTTAAGCAATTCAGAGCTGTCTAGAAAAGATCTCAACTGTGTATCCACAATTGTTTCCAGCATTTTCGAAAGTATAGGTAGTAGAGAGATTGGCCTATAATTGTTCAGGTCACTTGGATCCCCTGCTTTAAATAGTGGAATAACATGAGCAGTTTTCCATTCTGCGGGGAGAGAGCCTTGGGTTAGAGACAGGTTGAATAAGTGTGTTATAGGTGCTGCTAGTATGCGATATGCTATTTTCAGAAAGTATGGGTTGAATGAATCGGCTCCTGCACTTTTCCTAATGTCTAGCTGTAGCAGAAGGTCTTCAACTTCTTTTATGGTGATTGAGGAAAAGGAGAAGGTCATACTTTTGTTATTTGTTTCGGGTGGCTGGGCTTTGAGCAGTGACCGAAGACTACTTACTGGTGCTTTATCTAATGCCAAACCTGCTGTGGCAAAGTGGTTATTGAAGGCTTGCAGAATCTCAGATTTATCAGAGACAGAGACATTGTCGATGGTAATTTTGGATGGGAGCACACTACCCGGTGAGTAGCCAGACACTTCCTTTATAGTGGACCAGAACTTGGTAGGGTTACTGGATGCAGAGAACAATTCATTTTGATAAAAAGTAGCCTTAGCCTCCCTGATCATTTTTGTACAGGCAGATGTGCAAACCACACCCATGGATGCTACTAATGTACAAAAAATTCCTGCACAAACTAGTTCAACTTTTGGGGATGAAAGTCCAAGTAATCGCCAGGCCTCAAGGGGGGACCAAATGGATGCAGAATCCGTTCCCCAGGCCCCCAGGACAAACTCAAGAGATCAGACCAGAACCAACTGGGAAGGATTTAAAAAAAGAGACACCTTCTCTAACCAACCTCCCCCAGCACAGAGAAGGAATGCTGTAAGACTGCAATACTTATGGGGTTTAGAGACTACTCCAGACAGAATTTATGTGGGGAGACACCTTATAAAAGAATCTCTTTTTTTTTTTTTTTTTAAACGAATGAGATACACACATTAATACACGTGTCTGGGGACAGTTTATATGACATCAGTTTTAAAATCCCTCAAAGACTTGATAGATTTTGGTCGAAGTATGAAAAGTTAAGATATTCT
The DNA here is from genome assembly GCA_016271365.2 of Neoceratodus forsteri. NCBI lineage: Eukaryota > Metazoa > Chordata > Ceratodontiformes > Ceratodontidae > Neoceratodus > Neoceratodus forsteri. The sequence continues at coordinate 155,075,641 of CM028138.1, forward strand.
GCTGTATGGTTGCCATTTAGAGCAATTCCTTTAACTAAGCCAGCAATTAAAATTGTAACAATTTTGTCCAGAAATGAGAATGTTGCAGTGCACGAAATCACACACTGGCTGCAACAGAAATGTGATATACTGGGCCCCCCAGCTGATATTTGATGAAGAATATCTGTGGACATGGGGTAGAAATATAGAGTATGTCTGAGAAGCACAAACCAAGGCCCAATTCATTTGCCTAACAGTTTATTCTTGGACAGAGAAAGGGGGCACTGTTTTTGCACAGGACAACCAAGGACTTGTTTCAAATGTGGCTCATTTATGCATTTAAGTTCTGCATGCAACCGTTTAAAATGCAATTTGTGTCTATCATATGGTCATTCTAGTTCTGAATGTCAAAATGAGCTGAAATATAATTTATGTGACGAATCAGGGCATGCCTATCATTGCTGTCCTTGGGCCACTCACAACAGGACTGACCGTCCGAACCAGGACACTATTCTCAGAGAAGCTCAGAAAAAAGATATTTCAGCACATAAAAAAGCACAGGACACTTCCAATACAACACAGAATTCAGCAGATCAAGCTGACCTCCAGGCCCCATTAGTAGTGGTACAGCTCCCCCCTCAGACAACCGTGACTGAGGCACAGGTACAGGATGACCCACCCTCAGTGGGTTTGTTAGAGGGTGAGGAAGAAGAGACATCAAATATCGATACCATATGTGCTGTTAACAAAAAACAAGCTGTTATGTCCCCCCCCCCCGGACATGACTGAGGTATAAAAAAAAAGATCATTGTGACAAAAGAGGTCTAAATCTAAAATAGAAGCCTCTTTCCCAGCTCAGGGTATACCTTTAAATAATAAATATGATATCTTATCAGTTGGGTCACAAGACTCTGAACATGGAGGGGATTCTGAAACTTCCTCTCAGCTACTGTTGTCCTCTGACTTAGAAAGGGATACCCAAACCCAATCAGCAGTTAGAGGTAGGACAAAAAGGCTAGCAGTTAGAACAAGACACAGCATTAGATTGGGGAAACCAGTTTAACCCTTATTGATGTTAAATGTCACACAGCCTTGTACTCCAAGTTACTACCTTGAATACAAACAGTCTGAAAAATGCTAGGAGGAGGCTAGTGACATTAACTATATTAAAATATTTAAATTTTGATGTCTGTTTCTTACAGGACAAAAGGTTAAATACCACATCCTTGGTATAAACAGCAAAGAAACTTTGGCATTGGGGTCCCTCCTTTTACTCTTTGGGACAGACCTGTGTGATGGATTAGGGACAGTAGTTCGGAGATATGGGTTTAAAATATCCAAAATAGTAGAAATATATTCAGGAATAGCTCTATTAATTGATTTTTTATATGAGAATATGACTTGGAGAGCGATAAATATATATGCTGCTCTTAAGAAAAAAGAGATGGTGGCTCTGTAACTCTATTAAGCTATACTTGTTCACCACTAAACACATTATTTGGGAAGGGGATTTTAATTGTGTAGTGGCACGCCAAGATAAGGGAGGAAGCACAGAGAAAGATTTTTGTGACACAAATTGTCTGAAAAATATACTTTCAACAGTAGGTTTACAGGATGCATACAGAATATCGCATGCTCAAGGTGGACATACCTTTTTTAAGGGATGCCTCTCTACGAGGATTGATTTTATTGTTACCTCAAATCTAGTTCAAGTGCAGAAAGCTAGGACTCTGCCAATTGAGACGTCAGACCATGTCATTTTGGCAGTCACACTGGGCTTACAAAACCAAGTACCACATGGTAAGGGTTATTGGAAATTAAATATAAAATTACTGGAAGATTTAAAGTTTATCAGTCAAATCCAAGACTTACTTAGAGCCAGGATGTCTATGGCTGGCATAACTGATGATCTCAGTAAATGGTGGGCAGATACAAAAAATGAGTTAAAAAATAAGCTGTCTCAAACCTCCTCATCACAACATACTGACCGATATAAGAAATAATTAGCTTTAAGATCACAGTTAGAAAAATGTTATTCCGTTATTAATACACAGACAGTAAACTTAACTTCTCAAGTTAACAATTTCAAAAAGGAAATGGAATGCATACAATATTCTAGGGCCTCATCTATGTTAAATGAACAAAGAATTTGTTCGCCTGGAAAAAATAGTTTGGGAGATGCATTTGAAAGCTGTAATTCTAGGGTGGCAGCCAGAACAATGACATCAGTAAAATCACAAGGGGTAACATAGTCATGTCTACTCCAGAAATAATTAGGGAAATCAATAAGTACCTAAAAGATAAGTATACAGTCCCACAACTTGAAGGGCCTAGTATAGTGGAATTCTTCAACTCCATACAGATACCGGATACACCTTCTGAGGTATTGAATACACTTACCTCACCAATTCTGAAGGGGGAAATTGAGCTGGCAATAAACAGTTAAAAGAATAAAATTGCTCCAGGACTAGATGGACTACCACTGGAATTTTACAAACAATGTAGTACAGTGCTAGTTGATATATTAGTAGAAGTTTATAATGGATACAACAAAATAAAAAAAAAAGATTATCATCTGTGTATAGCTGTGCAAATATTTATATGCAAAAAAAATTAGAGAGGAATAATTTAAATAACTGGAGATCACTTAGTTTACTAAATACAGACTTGAAAATATTAATGAATATTCTAACTCCCATATTATCAACAGTGGCTCCTTACCTAATATCAATCATACAAACCTGTTCAGTCTCAGGAATATCTATAGTGGACAATCTTTTGCTTATTAGAGAACTTATAGAACAAGGTAAAGAGGATAAGATTTTGTGGTTTATTCTATCAGTTGATCAAGAAAAGGCCTTTGATAGAGTTCCACATCAGTTTATAATACAAGTATTGCTTACATATGGTATTCCAGAAACCTTTTGTTACTGGATTAAACTTCTGTATAGTATGGCAACAGCCATTCCACTAGAGAATGGGCACCTGGGCTCATACATACTAATTAACAGAGGAGTGAGGCAGGGGTGCCCCATGAGCCTGCTATTGTATATTCTTTGTTTAGATCCTTTATTAAGACTTTTACAACAAGATGAACAAATCAAAAGTATCCAGCCAAAAGATGGGGCATTAGATATTAAAACAGTAGCATATGCTGATGCTATTTGTTTATTCATCTCAGACCCTGAAGCAGGTAACAGAGCTATGACTAGAACTGAACAATATTCCAAAGTAGCTGGAGCCAATATTAATAAAAGTAAAAGTATTACATATCCTATGAGTGATTCAACAGCAAGGCTGGACTCCTTACAGGATATTCCAGTGTCAGTGGAACATTTTAAAGTATTAGGTATTACTTTTGGAAGGGGAGATAATTGCACACTTAATTGGGGCGAAAAACTGGAATATGCAAAGAAGAAGGTATTCAATCAGAAGTCATGGCAGCAAACAAAAAAGAAAAAGGTACTAATGGTAAAAACCTTTTTATTTCCTGTATTTATGTATCTAAGTATGGTTTACCCTATCCCAACTGTCTTACAGACAAATTAAGCAGCTTGGTGTTTCAGGTAATTTGGGGCAGCAGATTAAACCCAATCAAAATGAATATACAATATCTGCCAATAAAACAAGGTAGCTTGAACCTATTGAATGCAATTTCCTTTTTTTATAGTATATTCTTCCAGAGAAACATAATAGACCCATCCATGCCATGTTTAGCTGTATACATTATTTGCAGCCCATTGGCTTAAATCTTTTTGACAGCCTGGACTTTGCAAGAGGGTCTTCACTCAGTAATAAGAAAAAGTCCAGTTTACTTTAAACCAGTCATAACCAAACTTAAAAAGTGGAAGTTGCAACCTGAATAAGTGGTGAACAAATCTAGAAAATTAATTTATTCCAGTATCCAGGAACAAGCCTATAATGTGACCCCAGTATTTAAAGGGGTATCTGATCAGCATTATGGGGAAGTATTAGCAACATTACAAGATACAAAGACAAATCCCTAGAATGTGGGATGTGGTTTGGTTGAGTAGCCACGGAAGACTTAATGCGAAAGGTAGTGTCAAACATAAAAGTCAGGCAGAAAGAATGTGCCCCAGACAAACTTGTATAGCAAAAGAAGAAACAATGGATCACTTTTTGCTACACTGTCCTTATGTACAGAAATGTTGGCAACAGTTAGCAGTAAAATGGGGAAACGGGAAATGGTAAGACGTCACATATTAAGAGGTTGTGGGAGGGTTTTCTTTGCAACAGTTTCAAATTAACAAAGGGGTACCAAGACTAATTTTTACATGTATTAAATGTGTTTTATGGCAGACAAGATGTCAATTCCTTTTACAACAAGTGTATTAAGACCTTGGACAAGTTATTGGGATTATTGAATATGAATTATGTAATCAATGTAATTATGAAAAACAATATTTGATGCAGAATGATTGTATTGCTAGATGGAAAACTGTGCCATTCTTAAAAGACAAAATAGGTTAAGTAAAAACAACTAGGAGAAGGTACATGGTACTGTTCAAGGATGTCTATTACATTTATTATGTTATGTTATTGGTGAGTTATGTAGAAACTATATATTACTATGGATTGGATTTCTGTTGTGTATGTTTAATAAAACATTCCCCTACCCTTTTCAAAAGTGCCATGGGATCTTTAATGTCCACCTGAACAACCAGCAGAACAGGCAGATGGGACCTCGGTTTAATGTCTCATTCAAAAGATGGCACCTCAGGAGTGCAGCACCACCCCCATGCTGCACTACAGTGTCAGTATTGGAATAGAACCCACAGCCTTCTGATCTTCCATCCTCAGAGGTGAGTGTGCAACCTACTGAGCCACTGCCACTATATCTTTATATCTGTATCTATCTATCTATCTATCTATCTATCTATCAGAGGCAAAAAACTCTGTTTAATGTATCAGTTAGGTTGTTCCACAGTGAAAAAGGCGAAATTGGTGGCGGTTGATCCACCTCCTCAACTGGCATAGAGGTGCATTGTCGTCGGTCTCAACTCCTCACCCCATCACATGTATAAAGAAGCTGAGGTGTAGGAGCATGGGGTGAAAGTTAGGACCAATGACCCCAACGTGCACCCCGATACCAGTTGGGGGGTGGGCTGGAGGGGTCCAAGGGGGGTTTCAACCCTAACACTGAATTTCCTCACTTTTGTCACTGTGGAGCAACCCTAACTGATGCATTAAATGGAGTTTTTTGCCTTAATTTCCCTTCTTTTTGAGAATGATGATGAGAAGTATTGAAAGTATGGGCCCCATGCTCTCACCACGTAATGTCTTGTGGCATACTAACAGGGAAAGCAATGCAAACAGAAGCACCTACAGTGGCACAGATGGTAATGGAAACATAAATGGTAAAGGAAACGTTAACAGAAACGCAGGTGCAAAGTGATGCCAAAGGGAACAGTGACGCAAATGTACATTGAAGCATGTACGAAAACACAACTGGTAACGCGAACAGCAGTGGTATTTTAAATGGAAATGTTAAGTGTCACAGCAAAAAGAACACGAAAGGGAACAGAAATGGAAACCCGAACACAAGCTCACATGTAAACGCAAACCGTAATGCGCACAGGCATGGTACTGCAATTGTAAATGCAAATGGTAAAGTTAACATGAAGAATAACGGCAAAGGAAACAAACAGAAACGGGAACAGAAGCGTGTACGGAAACACAAACCAAAATGCACACGGGCACAGTACTGCAATTGTAAATGCAAATGGTAATGGTAACAGCAACAATAACAGCAAAGGAAACAAACGCAAAAGGAAATACAAGCACATATGGAAATGCAAACCGTAATGCACACGGGCACAGTAACGCAATTGCAAATGCAAATGGTAACAGTAACAGCAAGGAAGACGCAAAACGAGAGAGAAACGGAAACACAAAGGAAAGGGGTGCCGGAAACGCAAATGGCAATGCGCACGGTGATGCAAACAGAAAGAGTAGTGGAAACACAAATGGTAACAGCAACGAAAACGCAAGCGCAAATGACAGCGCAAAGGGGAACACACACAGTGGCGTAGATGGGAATGGTAATGCAAATGGGGACATAAACACAAGTGGAAACAGTAACTGGAACAGTAACAGAAGCACATACCCTGTTTTTGCTGAACAGGTGCATAGAGAAACACAAAGAATGTATGCATTGTAATGGGCATCGAAGCTTAAAACTTGCATTGGAAGTACTTAATTGCTAATATCTCAGCAACCGCACGACGTAGAAAAAAATTAAAATTTCACAAAAATCATGATTTTCCTGGCTAGGTTTTTGTCATTGCATAGCCCATAGGGCTATGCAAATAGCAACAAAAAATCTGTATCTAGCATCGTTTTTGAGATACGAGCCCCGAAAGGCATGGTGTATGCCACCATGTTAGCCTATGGGAAAAACGCCAACTTCGGAGTACTGTAACTTTGCAGCCATGCAATATTTTTTCAGCAAACCACCAAAAGGCACACCTGTGAGATGTTGGCTGCATTCTCTCCAAATTTCAGCTCAAAAGACCAAACCATTCTTTCGCAGCAGGGTGGCAAAGACCTGCTGTCCTTTTGGCCATAGTCTGAAAAAGTAGCGTCGTGATTTGCGAAAGCCTTCGCAAGCATTTGTGAAAGTGTCATGAGTGCAACACTACTTTTTCTAGAAATTTGAAAAACACATTTCTAGGGCGTTTCACCCCAAAATAAAGACATGGCTAGCATCCTTAGAGTCTGACTAGGTGAACACAAAAATAATTGTGTTGCTAGAGTGTCCCATATTTAAATGGCAAGCATTTTTCTGATCACCAACTGAAAACAAAATGGCAGATTTGCAATGCTACTAGGGCCATTTGTGACATTAAAAAGTGCATTTACGACAATGTCAAACTTTTTGTTAACTTTTCCCATTGACATAATGGGAACTTGTTTTTTGAATAACTTTTGAGCCGTTTAATATTTTTTCACGAAGTCTTCGAAAGACACATTGGGAACCCCAGCCACATGTTTCCTGAAGATTTTGGACTGGTCACACAAACCGTGCGACCTGTAGATGCGAGCAAAGAATTCACCAGAAACCGTAAATGTGCACGCAGATCACACTTAACTCTGCAGCTGTATATCTGACCAGTACAAAAGTTGGCAGATCCCAAGATGTATGGTTATTGATCATGCATTCTAAATTTCAGGCAAATCCGTTGAATGGTGGAAAAGTTATTAAGGTTTAAAGTTTGACCCTTTAACCTTACAAGTGCTACTCAACCCTAACTATGGTAGCACTACCGTGCTACCATAATACATACACATATATTTTCATGGCAAAAAAATCAATTTAATGCATCAGTTAGGGTTGTTCCACAGTGACAAAAGGGAGGAAATCCGGTGTTAGGGTTGCCACCCCTTGCACCCCAAGCCCACCCCATCCCCACCAACAGGCATCGGGGTGTACATGGGGTAATTGGTCCTAACTCTCACCCCATCCCATGTGTAAACAAGCCGAGGTGGTGCAGTACAGGAGATATGGGTGACAGGACCGATGACCCCAACGCACACCCCGATGCCTGTTGGTGGGGTCTGGGTGGGCTTGGGGTGCAAGCGGTGGAAACCCTAACACCGAATGTCCTCACTTTTGTCACTGTGGAACAACCCTAACTGATGCATTAAATGGATTTTTTTGCCATGAATTTCCCTTCTTTTTGAGAATGAGCACTTTAAAATAGTGAATCCCACCATGTGATTTTGTGTGACATAGTAACTCTAATGGTAATGCAAACGCAAGTGCAAATGGTAATGCACATGGTGAAGCAAACGTAAACGATAATACAAACGGTAAAAGAAACACAAGTGCAAACGTTAATGAAAACAGGAATGATAACACAAACGGTAACGCAAATGCTAATGGCAACAGAAATGCAAATGTTAATGAAAACTGTAATACATGCTAACACCAACAGAAATGCAAACACTAAGAAAAATGCAAACGGTAACAGAAACGCAAACAGAAATGCAAATGATAAAGGCAACGGCACCGCAGAAGGAAACAGTAATGCAATTGACAATGGAAACGCAACCAAAAACACAAATGTTAAGGCCAACATAAATGCAAACGGTGATGAACTGCAAACAGTAATGGCAACACAATTGGAAACGCAAACAGTTACAGTAACAGCAACGATGACGCCAAAGCAAACAGTAACGCAAATGGAAACGGAAATGCAAGCACGTACGGAAATGGAAATGGTAACACGCACGGTCATAGTACTGCAATTGGAAATGCAAATGTTAATGGTAACACCAACAATGATGCCAAAGGAAAGAGAAACACAAATGCAAATGGAAGTGCATACGCAAACGCAAATGGTAATGTACATGGTGATGCAAAATGAAATGCAAACAAAAACAGTAATGGAAACGCAAATGGTAACAGTACTGAATATGCAAGTGCAAAGAAAACACAAAGGGTAAAGCACACAGTGGCATAGACGGGAATGCTAACGCAAACGGTTACGGAAATGCTAACTGCAACAGTAACGAAAGCGCACACCCTTTTTTTCCCCCAAAAGCTGCATTGAGAAACACAGTGAATACAAAGAATGTATGCATAATAATGGGCCACGGAGCAGAAAATGAACACCTGGAATACTAAATTGCTTATATCTCAAGAACCGTACAACGTGGGAAAAAAATTAAAATTTCACATAATTTATGACTTTCCTGGCTAGTTTTGTGCTTAGCCCTCAGCAGGGGGCTAAGCATTTTTCTGATGAAAAGTCTGTATCTCAAAGCGTTTTTAAACCTAAGCCATGTGTGGATCTCTCTGCAGGCTCTTTTGCTTTAAAACTACAAGCTATTTTAAAAACTACTGTGATTCTGTTCTGTGTTTGTGCATACTACGAGTGTGTGACTGAGCCCTGCTGACATTTTGTCAGGAAGCAGGAAGAGGGACTGTAGTTCTTTTGACCAGACTCGAGAACTACAGTTCAGAAAGGAACTTTTTATTTTTAATTTGGGGACTAGCATACACTTATACTCCACCAGCTCCATGCATGATTGGTTTTCGTGGAGTCTTAAAAGGGCATTAAAAACATTAAATCTCGAGGGGCTCTGTGACCTTGTTTGAGTACTTCTGGGTCACGACATCCTATTTAAACCTCCTGGTTTGTTTGTTCTGTTCTGCCATTTTTAAACCTAAGCAGTGTGTGGATCTCTCTGCAGGCTCTTTGCTTTAAAACTACAAGCTATTTTAAAAACTACAGTGATTCTGTTCTGTGTTTGTGTTTGTGCATACTAAGAGTGTGTGACTGAGCCCTCCTGACATTTTGTCAGGAAGCAGGAAGAGGGACTGTAGTTCTTTTGACCAGACTTGAAAACTACAGTTCAAAAAGGAACTTTTTATTTTTAATTTGGGGACTAGCATACATTTATACTCCACCAGCTCCATGCATGAGTGGTTTTCGTGGAGTTGTAAAAGGGCATTAAAAACATTAACTCTCGAGGGGCTCTGTGACCTTGTTTGAGTACTTCCAGGTCACTCCTCTCCATTTATTGCACTTCTCATGCGAGCAGGGTGAGCAAGAGAGCAGGGCATGCGCGACTCTGTGCAATAAGACATGCGCGTTCAGCGTGTTAGGTGGTGTTAGGGGGAATAATTACGGCCGTGTTGTCACCTTCACTTATACTTGTGAGTACTATTACATCACGTGGTTCTGTTGTTTCACCTCTAACGCATGGTAATGGCATCCTCCTTAAATCTACCAAGCAATATTAATGTGTTTGTAACCACTACTAAAGGGGAAACAGGTATACAATGCACATCTTGCTACATGTTTAGCCTATCAGCTGACATTGCTGAAAATCTCCCCTTTCAATGTGCAAAATGTACTGACAACATTGTATTACAATGTGAGAATAGCTTATACTATAAACGGATATTGGCATTTGAATCAAGAAATGATTCCAACCTATAACAGTTCAAGATGCTTTACATGTAACAAATATCCCTTTAAATGAGACTTCCTCTACCTCTACTTACAGCATCCCTTCTGACAAAATAATATCTAGTGAGAATAATCACGCTACTATGATTAGTTCAGTTATTTATCCATCTGATGTCTCTAAAAAAAGAGCTAGAGAAGATGAGCACAGTTTGGTAAACTGCATAGAAGATACAACTTGGCATAATGTGCAAGGGTCTAAAGCTACTAAAAAAAAGGGGAGAAAGGCTGAGTATTTTAACATTCCACTACATAATAGCTTTGACCCATTGTCCACTGCCCCTGTCGATTCTAATTGTATTCCTATTGAGTCCCCTAATGAAGGATTAAATTCTAAAAAAACACTTCCGAAGTCATGGTTGATATGCCAAATTCTTCAACTCCACCGCCTAATTCCACGACTGATATTCCTTTGATTGATTTTACTACTATTCAAACTGGTGAAGAGGCACCCTCTATGTGTGTTCATAATACTGATGATTCACGTACCAGACAAATACAGGTATTTGTTCTGGGTGATTTCTTAGTTAAACATCTGGATAGGGTTTTATGCGAGCCTGACAAACATAATAGAACTTGTTCTAGTTTCAGTGGTGCTAAGATCTCAAATCTAACATATATGGTCGATAATATTATTAGCTCTCAAGACATAAATCCACTCTGTATTATCCATGTTGGAGCCAACAACATCTACAGGGACTCTGTTCAGAATATCAAATTAGCCTATGTTTCTATGACTAATAAAATGATTGATCTCGGTGTGATATTATTTTTTCGAGATTCCCACCCACCACGGTACTCCTGGTTTCTTAATCATAAAATTAAAATTATTAACAACTGGCTTAGGCAATGGTGTTTACGACAGAATATTCAGTGCATGACCCATTGGGAAGAGTTCTCTGATAGATCTGAGCTTTACTGTCCTGACGGCTTGCATCTTAAACTAGGGAATGCAATGCTGAGTCAACAATTCCTATCTAAAATTAACAAAAATTTAAACTAAATAATGGGGGAGGGGAAGGGGAATGCGAATGTACACACCTCTTCGTCTCACTCTTATAAAGTCTCCAGTAAACAATTAAATTTCTCGCATTAAAACTAAGAAAGTGTGACACATAAATTCGATGAGTTACAAACTGTGATTTCGAATAAGGATTTTTATATTATTATGGTTTGTGAAACATGGGGCGATTATAACTCCCGCTGGATCAAGCAACTCCCTGCATATATCTCTTATTATCTAAATCGAAGTGAAAGAAAAGGTGGAGGTGTTGCCTCATTTATTAACAATAAAATCAACTCAGTCAATATTTCTAGTTCTATAAAAATGCATAATCTCCCGACTGAGAGTCTTTGGCTTAACATTTTCCTATCCAAACAGGATTTTATTATCCTTGGGACATGTTATTTTCCCCCAAATTCATCTAGTTTAATTATGGACGCCTTTCTTTCCAATTTGAAATAGCTACTCACATGGGTTATGTTATTATTACAGGGGATTTCAATCTCCCAGATATAAATTGGCAGTCATTCACAACATCTAGCAGTACTAGTAATAAATTTTTGTCCACTTGTTCGGAATTGGACTTACAGCAATGGATAACTTCTGCAACCCGAGGTAATAATATATTAGATCTTGTTCTGAGTAGTACCACCTTAGATATTAGGGATGTGCATATTTAATCACCAATTGGCAGCAGTGATCATAATTCTATTTTATTTAACTTGCAGAGACATATCGTCTTTAATACTAATTCTTCGATTATATACCTGTATGACAAAGCTGATCTTCACAGTATCAATCTATACCTTGAAAAAATAAACTGGTTATCTTTTTTTGATAACCAGTCCTTATATCAAAGTTGAGTACTTTTCAAATCACTTATTTCGACTCTTCATGATACTTATATTCCATCAAAAAATAAGAATTCTAATGGGAAACAGACTCCTAGATGGATGAATAAAAACATAAAACGTTTAATAAATATAAAAAATTAAAAACATCGTAACTACCTGAAGAATAGGACAACTTCTAATTGGGAATCCTATTTAAAATCAAGTAGGAAGTGTAAATTAGTCATCCGTAGGGCCAAATCTAGATGGGAAATGAAATTGGCAACAACAGCTAGTAAGTGTAATTCCAAACAATTTTACTCTAATATAAACTCCCCTCAGGAAAAGTCCAAGTGTGGTGGGGCCTCTTACAACAGAAAACATACTTATCCATGAGCCGAAAGCCATGGCTGGTGTATTTAATAATGAATTTTGTAAAGTTTTCTCTGCATCAGAAGTTCAATCACCTGTACCTATGATTTCACCATCAGATACTTTTATCACATTCTCCGTTGAGTCTATTCTTAAAAAACTAGAAACATAGAAACATAGAAGTTGACGGCAGATAAGGACCGCAAGGCCCATCCAGTCTGCCCATTTCTTTTTCTACCTTATAAATGTGCCATCGGGCCTTTGCTATGTCAGTGACCTATCTATTCATAGTCATTTGTATTGCTCCCTTATGCCTATCCCATGCCTGTTTGAAGCCCTGCACTGTATTCATAGCCACTACTTCTTGTGGTAAGCCATTCCATGCATCTACCACCCTTTCTGTGAAAAAGAATTTCCTCACATTCCCCCTTAATCGGCCTCCCCTAATCTCATGCTGTGTCCTCTTGTCCTGCTATTTTCTTATATTTAAACATGTTAGACTCTTTCACCTTGTTTATGCCCTTAAGGTGTTTAAATGTCTCGATCATATCACCTCTCTCCTCCTTTGCTCAAGGGTATACATATTGAGCTCCGTTAATCTGTCCTCATATGTCTTCTGATGCAGTCCCTGCACCATTTTGGTTGCCCTTCTCTGGACTGCCTCAATTTGGTTAATGTCCTTGTGAAGGTGTGGCCTCCAATACTGCCCAGTACTCCAGATGGGGCCTAACCAATGTCTTGTACAGAGGATTATTACCTCCCTCTTACGACTTGTGATACCCCTACTAATACACCCTAACACCCCCTAGCCTTACCTACTGCTTTAGAGGTCTGCTTGGATGATTTCAGGTCATCAGTGATGATGATGCCCAAGTCTCTTTCTTCCTTTGTGACTGCTAGCAACTCCTCCCAGCCTATAAGTGGCTTCAGGGTTTCTCTTCCCTATGTGCATGATTTTGCACTTCTTTGCATTAAATCCCAGTTGCCACTCTTCTGACCATTCTGCTAGTTTATCCAGATCTCTTCTCATTCTGCCCACCCCATCTGGATCATCTACTCTGTTGCAGATCTTGGTGTCATCTGCAAACAGACAAGCCTTACCCTCTAGTCCATCTGCTAGGTCACTAATGAAGATGTTGAATAGGACTGGCCCCAGGACTGATCCCTGAGGTACCCCACTTGTGACTTGCATCTCTTCTGACTGTATACCATTTACCACCACTCTCTGTTTTCTGCCAGTCAACCAGTTTGCCACCCAGTTGACCAACTTCTGACCCACCCCGAGCCTACCTAGCTTATTTATCAATCTTCTATGTGGAACAGTGTCAAAAGCTTTGCTGAAGTCAAGGTAGAGCGACATCAACTGCTCCCCTTGGTCCACCACTCTGGTTACCCAGTCAAAGAAATCTATGAGATTAGTTTGACAGGACCTTCCTTTGTAAACCCATGCTGTCTTGGATCCTGTGCCCCTATGGATTCCAGGTGTTGCACTATCCTTTCCTTAAGGAGTGCTTCCATAATCTTGCCCACTACTGAGGTAAGACTGACCGGTCTGTAGTTCCCCCTCCTCCCTGCTACCACTCTTGTGGAGTGGGATCACATGAGCCCTTCTCCAGTCTTCTGGGACCTCTCCTGTGCTCAGAGACTCACTAAACAATTCTGCTAATGGCTCTGCTAGTTCCTCCTTTAGCTCCTTAAGTACCCTGGGATGTATGCCATCAGGTCCCATTGCCTTATCCACCCTGAGCTTAGCAAGCTCTTGTAGGACCCTTTCTTTTGTGAAGGGAGTAGTGCTCACCTCCCTCCCCCCTGCTCCCCTCCCTCCCCCATAACTACACTTATTAAAAGCTAAATTTTGTTCAGGCCCAGACAATATAGCAGGACATTTACTTTACCTATTATCTAAACATACTGCCTTTCCACTCAAACTTTTATTCAACCTTTTTTTACAATATAATTTTATCCCTTGTGAATGGAAAGAGGCGTTTGTGGTACCAATACATAAGAAGGGATCAAAACATCTATGGGAAAATTATCGGCCAATTAGTTTGACTTCATCCATATGTAAGGTGTTAGAAAGTCTACTAAAGGATATTATTGCCCCTATTATGGATGCATCTGATTTGGAACAACATGGCTTTAAGAAGGGTAGAAGCTGTCAGACAAATTTGCTCTGCTTTTATGAACATTTTAGTTCTTGTTTGGATAACCGGTTAGCCTGTGACATTGTCTTTATTGATTTCAGTAAAGCTTTTGACACCATGCCACAGGGCTCTAATTCAAAACTCACAGGTCTTAGTATTAATAGTCATATAATTACATGGATTCATAATTGGCTTTCAAACAGAACTCAAAAGGTGATGATTAATGGGGCATTTTCTAACTCTGGTAAAGTTTTAAGTGGTGTTCCACAAGGCTCGGTTCTCGGCCCGTCTTTTTCAGGCTTTTATATCTGATTTAACTAATTCCTGCCTTTCATTTACAATTAAATATGCAGATGATGTGAAGATCGGAGGACCATGTTCTAATTTAGACCAAATATCTTGTATTCAGCATGATCTTGATATTATTAGTACCTGGGTTAATAAATCGGGCATGAAGTTAAACTCCACAAAATGCAAAGTAATGCATTTGGGTTCTAATAATTTAAATTTCCAGTATATTCTGGATGATTTACCATTGTATGCCACTAATGATGAGAAGGATTTGGGTATAAACATTTCAGATGACTTAACATATTCCAAGCATATGTATTCGGTTATTAGTACACCTAATAAAATTATTTGGTCTATTTTGAGCAATATTAGATCTCGAGATCAGGAGGTGTTGTTACCCCTATTCAGGTCCTATGTCCATCCCCATCTTGAATATGCTTCACAGTTGTGGTGTCCTTTTAAAAAATCAGATAGTCACTCTCTTGAAAGGGTTCAGCAAAAATACACTAAAAAAAATCTGGTCTCGAATCCTCATCTTATGAGTTTAGGCTGGATGCATTGAAACTAATGCCTCTTACTATCAGACGCATTAGAGGTGACCTTCTCCTCCTATATGACATTATTCATGACCCCTATATCATGACTGAGTTAGGATTTTCTTTTAAGTCATCAATACATAATACTAGAGGTCATGTCCTCCAGTTAATTGGTAAATCTTTTAAACACAATAATCGTAAGTTTTTCTTTTCTGTAAGAACTATTGGGCCTTGGAATAGACTTCCATCTGATGTAGTAAGAAGTAATACTAAAGAGATTTTTAAACATCGTCTCGACACGCTAATTATGTCTGGGTATGACTTAACATTCTACTCTATGGCCTAGCATAGGAGCATTATGGGCTTTGGCCTACTAGCTCTTTCTTCTAACCTTAGTATGAACCTTAGATAAGGGCTCCAAAAGGCGCAGCGGACACCGTAATGTTAGTCCATGGGAAAAATAGTCAATTCAGAGTACCGTAACTTTGCAGCCCTCTAATATTTTGTCACCAAACCAGCAAAAGGCACATATGTGGGATGTTGGCTTTCTTCCCTCTAAATGTCATCCCAAAAGACCAAACCGTTCTTTTGCAGCAGGGTGGCAAAGATTTCCTATTCTTTTGGGCATAGTGTCGCAAAGTAGTGTTGCAAATCACAACACTTTCACAAAAAAAATCATGAAAGTGTGGCAAGTGTGACACTACTTTGCACACTGCAATTTACAAAAATTTTAAAAACATATTTCTGGGGTGTTTAACCCCCACAAAAGACAGGGCTAGCATCCTCAGGGCTCAACTAGGTGAACACAAAAAGAATTGTGTCCCTTGAGGGTCCCAAATTTAAATGCCAAACATTTCTGTGACCAGTAACTGAAAAAAAATATGGTTGACTCACGACACTACAGGGGTAATTTGTGACACTAAAAACTGCATTTGCTACACTGTTAAATAGTTTGTTAACTTTTCCCATTGACTATAATGGGAAACTTGTTTTGTGAATAACTTTTGAACTGTTTAATATTTTTTCATGAAATCTTCAAAAGGCACACTGGAGATCCCGGCTGCATGTCCCTTGAAGGTTTCAGACTGGTCACGCACATAGTGTGACCTGTAGGCGCGAGCAAGGAATGCACAAAAAAGTGTAAATAAGACTTTCTATTGTGCTTTATAGCTCCGCAAACGTATATCTGACTGTTACGAAACTTAGCAGATCCAGATATCTATGGTACCGCTCCGTGCCTGCCAAATCTGTCATACAGTGGCAAAGTTATTAAGCTGTAGAATTTCACACTTTAACCTAAAATGGGGTACTCAACCCTAACTAGTTGCACCACCGTGCCACAATGATATATATATATCGAGGGAGTCCCCAGGTGTGAGGCACTCTTATTCCATGAACAGCGTCTGATGTGCAGATGCCCTGGAAACGGGCACGTTCTGGGAAGTTTTTTTTTTTTTTTTTTTTTTTTTTTTTAATACATTATTGATCGCTCTTGATAATATATTAATACGTCCCCCATCGCCACTCATTGCTGAAAACTAGTGGTTTCATTTGCCTTCAGCTTGAGCCAGAATAGCTCAGCTTCATTGTTCTCGCTCAGCTGAAGGTGTGTGAAACCATTCGTTTTCAGCAACAAGTGGCTCCGGGGGACATAGTAACGCATATTATATATGTATATATATAAATTTGTTTTATCAATGGAGATAGTTGACTGTGGAGGACGGAGTCATACTAAAGAAATCTGGCTCCTGGCAATGTGCCAGGAGCCGGTCATCACTTTCCATCTGTGGGACTCCGGAAGGTAGGGTGGGTGGCAAAAGCTTGGAATAGGGAAGGTGGCCAGGTGACTAACCCTGGCCACCTTGGGAAGGAGAAAGCCTTTTTTTCCCTCATCCCCATGCTAAATACCAAATGTTTGGGCTCCCGAATAGCATATTTGGGCTGAATATTCAGAATAAAATATTCACATACCCCTACATACTGGGGCAAGATAGATGTCTCTCAGCAGATGTAGGGGCAGGGGGCACATACTGGGAAAGTGTGGATGTCAGCAGATAGGTGGAGTTGGGCTTTGCATACTGGGGCAAAGTGGGTGTCAGCAGGTAGGATGTGGATTAGGAATGTGCTGCATACTGGGGGAGGGAGGATGTCATTAGATGGGATGATCTGGGTATATACACGATTACTGGGGATAGATGGGGGGCACAAGAAGTGTTAAATCAGTGATACCATACCCCCCCACACAGAGGGTAAGGAAAGGAGCACAAGTGGCTGATCTATAGCCAGTAGACAAATGCACAGAAAGGAGTCAGAAACCTAGACCAACTCTTAGGTTAGAAAAATACTGAATTTCTAATTTTTAGTACATTTCTGATTGTTTTCAGGTATTGCTATTACGTTTCTAAAGGTTGTGATTTGAATCAGAAGTAATCATAAGTACAAAGCACTCTGACCTGGATTCTGTTCCCGATAACATGGGCTAGGAGTCCAGATCTTTTTGGGTATGTCCTAGCAAAATCCTAGCAGCTAGCTAGGCATACTGGGCAGACTGGGTGGACCTTTTCTGCCATCACATTCTATGTTTCTATGTCCTCATCCGTTGTAGGACATTTTTTAACTTACTGAAAGGTTCATTACTCCTCATTGACAAGCTTTACACACTACCCAGAGAACCAGGCATGAGTGAGTTAGGTCTGTATGAACATATATATGAACTTACAAATGTACCAGTAGAGAAAGGCCTTATGGTCTATCTAGTCTGCTTGAGTGTGCAGTTTCCACTGCATTTACAGAGGGAACTGCCCTCCATTCTTACATCCCCTTACCCCATCTCAAACTACCCCCACCTGAATTTTCCCTCTCACCCTGTCCCAACCTCTCTCAAAGCTGTCAACTGTTATGAGGGATATCACCTCCTCCGGTAACTCATTCCACTTAGCCACCACCATCTCAGTGAAAAAGCGCCTCCTCATCTCTCTCCTGAGCCTTCTCCCCACCAGGTTTAGACTGTTACCCCTAATGTCTTGTTTCCACTAAGACTGAAAGGGCTCTCAGTGCTTACCCTGTTTATACTTTTAAGGTACTTGAAGGTCTCAATCATGTCTCCCCTCTCCCTTCTGTCCTCAAGAGAATATATGTTGAGCCCACAGAGCCCAGTGGTGGATCCAGGAATTAATAGAAGGAGGGGCGCACTTTGCTTTGAAAACCAAACCTCTCTGGAGGGGCTGAGGGCATGCTCCCCCAGGACATTTTGAAACTATAGGTGTGAAATGGTGCATTTTAGGCTCAGTTTCAGGAACAAAGTGATGAGTAGCCCATCAGGAAATCTCCTGGTTTCCTTTCCATCACAGAGCAGCTGCAAACAGTAATGGCTGCCTCACATGGAGGTATCGAATATGAGGGAGATGTCTGGTTGTTCTGCTGAGGCAGCTGGTCACAGAACTGTGATGGAGAGAAACTAGGAGATGGGTTCAGCTGAAAAGGACATGAGGCTAGGATGACTGATGCCCTGGGGTTACTGGATGACCAAACCGTCACCTCACTGACTGCAGCATCACTGAACATGCACAACTCAATGGTTGAATCAAAAGGACAAATGAGGTTGCAGCACTGGAAAAGCTGGGGTGCATCTAACACAAGAAGCACAGAGATTTAAACCAGGAAAACTGCACTATCAGTCTTACATTGCCAAGCAAAGTAAACACTGAAATACTCAGTGTTTAATTTGCTTGGCAATGTAAGACTGATGAAAGAGAAAGATTTTTGGTCACGTATACAAGTAATTATGACATGGTGTAGACCCACACTTCTGAAAGAAAATGATTCTGCAGACACAAGCCACTAACTTAGTGGCTTGTTTCTGCAGAATCACTCTTTTTCGAAAATCTCATAAAAATGCCTTCCTTGTTTCTTTGTAATAAATGTCCCCATACAATAATTATTCTAAGTAATATATAATAAAGCAGTGTCAGTGGCTCAGCAGGTAGCACGCTTGCTTCTGAGGCCAGGAGATCAGAAGGCTGTGGGTTCTATCCCCCACACCAGGCACTTGGGTTAATATCCCAATATTGACACTGTAGTGTAGCATGAGGGGGTGCTGTCTTTCAGATGAGACATTAAATCGAGGTCCCATCTGCCTGTTCTGGTGGTAGTTCAGGTGGATATTAAAGATCCCATGGCACTTCTCAAAAAAGAGTAGGGGAATTTACCCGGTACCCTGGCCAAATTTCCCCCCATTCACGAAAATATCACCAACAACTTAATCTGGTTCAAGGTCAATTGTCATTCGTCTGTATCCCCCTTCCCCGTGTCGTGAAAATAGGCAGAATTTGTCTAGTGCACTTACCCAGTCAACAAAAACTAACTAAATAAATAATGGGATAGTGTCAGTTCAACTCAGTGAATCCTGGTGTTTGAGAGGCAAAGGGACCAAAACAAGATAGATTTGCTGCTGTAATCAAATTTCAAAATCAAGTTAGGATAGCAGCTCTACAATACATGTATGTCTCCATGTAACATTTTAATTTTTTTGTTTCATACAATCAAAATCTAACAAAATTTCACTCCTGTGAGATAAATGCAGATAATTCCATAGCCCTTGTACCAGAAGCCCCACCCCACACACACACACACACACACACACACACACACACACTGACGCAAAGGAAAACTATTCATTCATTATACAGGAGCAACAATTCCATTTGACTGATTGCATTAAATGAAAAAACATGATGTTAGACAGAAGACATATAGATTGTAGAATCTAACATGATTTTGAAATTTGACTACCGCAGTAAAACAGATTTGCACTTGTTCCATCTGATGATCAAACCCTAGTTCACCCAATTGTCCTGATGGCATTATTTTTAAAAGAAAAGCAAATATTAACCATTAATGGCCAGTAACTTAGGTCAAGGTGCTTTGGCAACATGGTTTGTGAGCCTATGCCTGTGCACAAGTCAAACAAGCAGGTAAGAAAAAAAACAGAGACTGGACATTACCAGCCATGCCTGTAATCATTATATGCACACAGTCACCACCGGCCTTTACATAGTGGGCTGGGATCCAGGTCTATGGGCAAAATAATGAAACAGAATGATCGCAAATAGTCAGGTAGTGCCTATAGAGGGGGCCTAGTGAACCTGAGGCCACATAAATTAAAATATCCACACTCAAATAAAAATATCCACCTTAAGCAGCAATGCATTAGACATTATTTTGCGTTGAAACCTACACTCTATCCTATGTATACTTCCAGGTTGTGTTGTGCCAATCTGTATCCAGTGTCTTACTGTCTCTATGCTGGTACAATAACTGAAGCTTCCTTAGAGAACTTCAGTATATTTGTTGGAAGTTCCCCTAAATGTACTGAAGTTAATTCCAGGTAGCACTGCCTGAGGTAGTTAAAAATAATTATTGTCCCTCATAGAAGCACCCCCCACCTTACCCCAGCAACAGTGACTGCAGGTAGTGTCTCTTTGATGTGTCAGACAGACAGACTGTCTTTTAGACACAGTGTTGCATTGTGACAAGCCTCTGTACGACATCAAGGTAACCAGTCCCACAAAGGTCCATTCACACACACACACACACACACACACACACACACACACACACACACACACACACCTCGACTCTTTCTAGTTAGTCACTGCTGGCTGGGCAGAGACTCCCCAGTCCACAATCCTGCACAGGTAATCAGCCCCCCCCCACACACACACACGTGCACGCGCGTGCACACGCACGCGCGCACACACACACACCTCATGGTAAAGCATGCAGTGTGTCTTAAAACTATCCCTTGCCTGCTTTAGTCATGGTCACAGTCTGGGGAGCTTTTAGAGCCTGGCTAACTGAACAGTACCCATCTGTTAGTTATCTCACCCCATCAGTCTCTTAATTGTACTGAGCTGAGCAGTGGACTAGGTTTTGGTTCAACTTCATCTCGCACTTGACCGAACACAGAGTCCCGCCCTGACCCACACCCACCCAGGTCCCACACACACATACATACACTTACTATTACCTCGCTTCTTAAACTAAGTAAGTGACAAAAAGCAAACACACTACACTGCAGTCAGTGTAATAATTCAAATACCAATTAACATACCTGAATGCCTGAATGGAAGACTATGCAATGATCTGATCTTTAGAGAGGGATTCACACAGCAGGTAAAACAGTCATCAGAAGCGACAGTTATTGCCAGGGCAGGACACAATTAACTGAAATGAATGACGTAATTGAATAGGAACAAGAAACACACTGCTGCAGGTAAGCAGTCAGAACTCAGAAGCTGCAGTTATTTCCAGGGCAGGACAGTCACACACTCTCCTCAAAAGTTAG
The DNA here is from genome assembly GCA_016271365.2 of Neoceratodus forsteri. NCBI lineage: Eukaryota > Metazoa > Chordata > Ceratodontiformes > Ceratodontidae > Neoceratodus > Neoceratodus forsteri. The sequence goes on from CM028138.1 coordinate 155,097,140, forward strand.
CATGCATTCTGTGGAAAGTGTTTAAAAGGATGAACCACAGCTGGAAAAACAGAGGGATTGTTAAAAACTGGATTTTTTATATTACAACTATGAAAAGGCAGACAAAACTGACACAGCAAGATTCAGGGATCAACATAGGTGCTGGAACGGAGGGGGGCACTAAGGCCATGGCCCTACCACTTTCATAACTGGCCCCATCAGTTTTTGCATTATTACTAGGGGGAAATTTATCACTTACATCTTTGGCCCTACCACTTTTCAGACCATTCTGGCACCAATGGGGATCGACATGAATATTGTTCAGCTAAGAAGGGCCAACACTAGATGGATCCAGATAGTGCAGAAGCAAAAGGCAAAAAGGCAAGGTTCAAAGTACTGAACTTGACAGATTTTGCATCATGCAATAGACAGCAGTCTGCGACTGCTGCTTGACCCACGCTCTTAGTGCTTTTCCATCTAACTCTTTTTAGTAGCCATCACTATTCTCAACAGTATAGATATTTTTATGTCCTATTATAGGACACAGCAATATCTGTACTGTTGAGTATAGTGATGGCTACTAAATAGAGTTAGATGGAAGTATTTAGCTTGTACTCCCAGCCCACATACAGCTTCCTAATCTGGTGCTCAGCAGCCATTCAGAGCCATTCTCAGAACTCAGACTAAGGCAAGGACAACAACAAATACACTGTGCAGTCTGCATTCAGTTCACTGCACTGCCAGCCACTGATTGCAATAAGAATACAAAAGTAACTAACAAATAATTAAATGCAAATACATTCTCACCTCTCTCAAGCACTCTGATCTCTGCCTCTTGCTGTGCTGCACCGACCAAACCGCCAAGGTACCAACTCTCTCACCGAGTCTGCAGTCCCAGAATTGGATTCTGACAAGCATGCAGTTAAATGAATGGGTCTTGAGCAGCACCAGAGATGCAGTCATGAAAGGGCCGATGACTGAACTGAGGACAACGCGGGGCTGTGGTCCCAGAGGCAGAATTTCGGGGGTGAAGCAGCAGCAGTAATAGGATCCAGCAGTCTTGCGGCAAACTATACTCCTCAGGACTGCTAATCACGCTGGTGGGATTTGTAAAAAAAAAAATTCCTCAATCAACAATCTATACGGATTGATCCAGTCTCCAGTGTCCACGCTGTGTGCATGTGAAACACACAGGAGTGGAGTGCTGGACCAATCCAACTGAACTACTGGCTGTAAATTTATGGCTCTTATCAAAGCGAGCCCAGAACTGACACTGGCACCAACCTCTGCTTCTTTTACAACTCCTGCAGCTGGTATGTGTTTTCCCCCGCGTAAGTGTCTGTTCCTTCTCTTTTAATTACGTGGAGGAAGATTAAGACACATAGCAGGCAGCCAGCATTTGGTATTCCACATTCCTGACTTTTTAAAAAGACTGCCGAGGAGGGTGCCGCAAGCCCCACTCATGAAAGGGGGTGGCGTGCACACGTACGCCACTGCCTGAATTCATCACTGGAGCCTCTTCTAGATGTAGCCTTACTGGCCCTGAATCATCTTGGTTGCCCTTTTCTGGACTGTTTCCAGTAAGCTGGTACCCTTCTTAAGATAAGGGCACCAATTTTGCACACTGTACTGTAGATGCAGTCTCACTAGAGCCTGTATAGTGGCACAAAGACCTCTTCATTCATACTTTTTAATTCCTCTGGCTATGCAGCCCAGCATCTGATTTGTTTTGGGTGCAGCTTTCCTGCAGTGTGCTGAGTGTTTCAGGTCACTTGTGATAATTACATCCAAGTCCTTTTCTTCCTCTGACCTAGTTATCAGCACACCACCCAACCAGTATTTGATCCCTGGGGTGTTAATGAATAACTTTACACTTTTTAGCATTCCACCCTAGTTACCAAATGCTCAACCACTTCTCTAGCCTAGCTATGTTTTTCCTGTCCCTCTGCCCTGTGTCCAGCCCTGCAAAGAGCTTTGTGTCACCCACAAACAGGCAGATCTTACCTTTGATCTGATCTGCAATATTACTTCGATGTGCTTACACAACTGGATAAGATAATAAGATGATACTTGTGTAACTTGATTTGCTTTGTGGCTTTCCACCTCTCTATCCATGGGATATATCACCCTGTAGGGGTACGACGCAAGGAACCCTAGAGGAGGTTCCCCCCCTACAGGTGCCAGGAATTACTGCATCAGCTAAAGGTAGGTTAGGAAGAAGCCCATGGGTAAGAGAGATGAGCCACTGGGGGGGGGGTAATGCTGAGTTGAGCGATGCGAGTAAAATAGGCGATGAGAATGACTATATGATAAACCTTGAGGTAATGCTGAGTGAATGATGACTGGATTATGAACTCGATATAATGGAGTTATGAACTTGATATATGAGGCAGAATGGCCACGATTGATAGGTGGCATAGGAGTTATGGTAGGTACGCCCAAAAAGAATATTGATAGCAGGCCACGAGTGGAGTGAATCCTGGATGGCCGGTACAGAATTGGAAGAGGAGACAGGAATGAACTTGAAAATGAGCTTGTATGAAGAAGTAAAAGGAAGTAGGCTCAGTAAAAGAAAGGAGGCTCCTTGAAAGGAGGCAGATTCTGAGGCCAAGAAGGGAGATCTGGAACCAGAGGCAACTCAGATTGAGCGATCGAGGAACAAAACTGGACAAGGTATGATGGGGAGTGAGCAAAATTGGATGAAGTATGATGAGGAGAGAAGCTAAGAGTGGAGTGAAACCATGATGGCAGGTACTAGAAAGGCTCTAGGACAAGGATGGTAAAATTAGGAAATGGAGGAGATACAATGAGGGATTGAAGCCATGGAGGCTGGCACAGGGAATTGAGGTATGAAAGGACAAAGGACTGAGGGAGGTCAATGGGGTAGCATGGGACCCAGCTGATACATGATGTGAATGGCAGGAAGGCGAGCTGGATGAGGTGGCACACAGGCCAGGTTCAATGCAAGGCCAGATGGAGTCAGCCAGACATGGTACAACGATGTGAATAGAAGCGCAAGCTAATAGAAAAACCGTGGCAGGATGAGATATAGAAGCCATGACTGGAATGAATCCTTGGCAGCTGATGAATCCTTGATGGCTGATGATGGATGGAATCAGGAACCTGATACATGCAGTGTGAGGGCCATGGATTGATGAGGAGGGCATATGAGGAATGATAGTTATGTTTGAAATAGAAATATTGAAAGTAGCTGAGGGAGACAACGTAGGAATGGATGAAGTACGATGACTGAGTGACGCCATGAAGACAGGTATTGGAAAGTGAGGTAGGAAAGGACTGCAGTAGGTGGTAGGATAGGGAAACTCCAAAAGAAATGCACAGGTTGTGGTTAGGCGAGGAGGCAGACCAAAGGGCCCAAACCGAGATGAAAAGTCACCAAGGTGCTCAGAATAAGGATGAGAGCACAGAGTGTTTTTTTTTAATTTTTTAAGATTTAGATAAGGAAAGCTATACCCCATGCTGAGAAGTGGTGCAGCCTGGAACAGAAACAGAGCACTGTAGCTGAAGAGGCAGTAAGAGCCTGACTTCACAGCTAATGAACAAGAGGCAGGGGGACAGGCACTCTGGCGGTAAAGAGCCTTGCATTGTGCAGATGGTTCTCATTGAGTGAGAGTGAGGTAAGAAATCATGTACAGGATTACCCTTGTGCTCATACACACAGGAATTGGAATGCACTGAAGCCAGGAGACCAAGCAAGTTCTGTTTCTGAAAGTGAAATGTGTAGAAACATATAAAAGCAAATTCATGCTCCCATGCAATCAACACAACAGCGGAAGAGATGCATGGCATTTTAAATGGAGTCTCCCACAGCCAGGCTCACAGTAACTCACCAGCTGGGTAGCCACAAGTGGAGAATAGGTACAAGAAAAGCATATGTGCATGAAGGGCTCCCATACTGGAGAGACTAGAAAAACAAGGCAAGCAATGAATTGTTGGTGGTGAACCACCAGCTTGAGAACTGCTTAGCGAGTAGTACCTCCTGAAGCACCACATAGTATGAAAGAGGAACAGCAGTAGGGATCAAAAAAAAAAAGGGGGATGGGCAACAGGGAAATTGACAGGCGAATGCAACAGAGAAGGCAGAAAACAGGTGGAGGTGCACGGAAGAGCCAGAATTCGGGTGGGAGAAGAAGCGAGGAAGACGGGGGCCACGCAGGAACCCCGCAAGACCGGGGAAGAGAGAGCAATCCAGGCAGTGAGGTACCAGGCGGAGGGAGGTGAGTGCCAGTGGGAGGGAGGCTGTGAAAGAGCAGCAAGACAGAACAATGAGGGAAAGATGGGGAAAAATAAAAAACTGGCAGCCGGAGGCAGCCGCTGAACCAAAACAAAGGCAAAAGCAGAGAGAGGGATCGAAAAGCAGCGCCTCCAGCAGCCAACAAAAAAGAATCCTGGTGAGGCCCAGGATGTTGTGACCTTTTAAGGTCGATGGGGAAGTGATGTTGTTGCTCCACCCATTGAACCTCAGGCTTAAAGTCCTCCCATTATAAATATGTTAAATAACACAGGACAGAGCACAGAGCCCTGTGGGACCCCACTGGTCACAGGCCTAGCTTCCGAGAATCCCCCCCAGCCACCACCTTTTGGCTTCTGTCCAGCAACCAAAGTTCTGACTCATCCAACGAGCTTAGCCCCCACCCACAGGTCTTCCAGCTTCTTGACCAGTTTCCTGTGTGGTACAGAGTTGAAGGTCTTGCTAAGGTCCAGATATAGGACATCAACCACTTGGCCCTTATCCACCATCTTGGTGACCCAGTCCAAGCAGTCTGTTAGGTTAGTCTGGCAGTACTTCCCTGACATAAACCCAGGCGGCTTCATTTCCTGCAGCCCATTATCCTCCAGGAAGCTTGCCAATCTCTCTTTCACGATGATGTCCATCAGTTTACCACTGTTGAGATTAGGCAGACCATCCTGTAGCTCTCTGGTTCATTTCTCAGCCGAGTTTTATGGCAAGGCACTACCTGTGCAATCCTCCAATCCCTGGGCATAATCCCCGACTCCAGAGAGGTGTTAAATATGTCTGCCAGGGGAGCCCCCAGGGCCTCTGCCAGTTCCCTTAGAACCCTTTGGTGCACACCATCTGACTGGGGAGTTATCCACCTTCAGGGCTCTTAGGCCCTTTAGTACCCCATCATTTTGAATGATGCCATCCTTAACTTCCTTCCTCTTGGTCCCCACCCCGTTGCTCCCTTTGGACACAGGTCTGTCCTTTTCTTTGGTGAAGACTGAACAGAAGTACTGTACTTGTTAAGTACCTCCACTTTCTCTTCATTTCCCTCTGCCAAACTTCCCTCCTTTTTTAATCTATCTCATCTTTTAGGTTCCTTTTCTCCTTTATATAATGTACAAAGGCCTTCTCCCATTTTTACCCCCTGCACTACTGTAACTGCACTTCACTTGCAGCCTTTACCACTCTAACTTCTCTGTATGCCTTCCTTGACTTAGCAGAGTAATCCACCCTATCCTTCTCCTTCTGAGCATATTTCTACTTCTGGAAGGCTGTCCTCTTGTCACTGCCAGCATTTACCACCTCCTTGCTGAACCAGCTGGGCTTTTTGGCCTTAGTTTTCTTACTTTTGATGTAGGCACACTCACTGGTGGCTCCCATCAGTCCCTCCTTTATTATTGCCAATTTCTGCTGCACCTTGATCTCCAATCTGATCCTGGCAAGGTGTCCAACTAGAATTTCCACCATCCTACCAAAGTCAGCCCTCTTAAAGTCCAAAACCCTTGTCTTGGTCCTGACCATCGCCCTGCCCATGTCTAGGTGGAACCACACCATGTTGTGGTCACTAGCTACAAGGGGGTCTTCCACTTTCACATCCTGAACATGCTCACAGTTGGACAGGACCAGGTCCAGTACAACCCTCTTTCTAGTGGGTTCCATGACACTTTGGCCCTGTAAACACTGACATTAGTGTTTAAAAACATTTTAAGAATCATTTTACTTTCCGTGCTTGAGCACGGTTGTTGGAGTCTTCACATTGTGCTCCAATACTGTGTTTCCCTGCTGAAGTTCCCAGGCATGATTGTGACAATATTGCAAAGCATTGTGGGTTCCATACTGCATGCCAGGATACTCACGTTTGGGCGTGCTAAGCAATTCAGGGGGAAAATGCAGCATTTTATTCCGGAGCTCATTGCGAGCTGAACAGTGTAAGTAGATAATTTATTTTTGTTGGTGTCAGGATGAAAAAAAGTAATGGAAATGTGGCAGAAGTTTCCTTAAACTGTGTTATAGCATGGTTCACATCCCCACTGCTGTTAACATGGTTTAAGGTAACCATATTGGTCAAAAACTGCACTAAAGCCTTGCTCTCAGCAGGGTTTTAACATGGTTTTAAACTTGGATTGTAGCATAGTTTTACCATGTTATAATGTGGATACCAGTCTTTTAAACTAGTTTAACAGAGTTAAAATGGTTTAAAATACAGTAAAAGGTGTCAGTGTGTACAGGGCATTAGTGTCTGTGCCACACTCACTGCTGCAAGTTCTATATCAGTTGCTATTATTACTAGTCTTGCTTTGTTTTACAGTCTTGCTGATATTATTTCTCACTGCCATAAATTGGGGACTGCAAACTAAATTTTATCCCCAACTACCTCTAATCAGCACTTCTCAGCAAGCCAGTCTCCTGCACCAGGGTAACTGCCAGTCAGCTCCTCCCAATGGGCCTGCAGCACCTGTCTCCGACTGTTCACTTTGGCTTCTTTTCTTCATTGTCTCTTTTAAAGCCCATCCCTCCTCCTCTGTCAAGGTACACCACTGTATCATCTGCACATGCACAACATTTAACCGCTTCCATAAAACAGTGTCAAGGGACACCCGTGAATGAGTTGATGTTGCCTTGTATCTGTCACTGTAACGCGTCTTTGCTTTGATTCCATTTCCCCTAGCAGGCAACATCTCTCCCCAGAGGGAAATGAAGTGTTCAAACAGTCACTATATGGTGTTATTTCAGTGTTACAGTAGCAGTGTACACTTCCTGCACACTTCATTTCATAATGCAGTCCATCAGTGTTTAATCAGTGCATCTTCAGGTCTCTTTTGGTGTACATGCAGTGCTGATACAGTGTGTGCGAATTATGTTAATTAGCACTGTACTCACACTGCAAAAGTACTGCGATTAGCAGTGTTTTCAACACTGCCTGAAGCAGTGTTGCATTGCTTTTTCATTGTGTGCGAATTATGTTAATTAGCACTGCATCAACACCTGTAGTGCACTTCAGTGTGCAGTGTGATTTTTGTAGTACTCCTGTCAGCAGTGTTGTAGTTCTGTTTTAGTGTACTAGGCTGCATTAAAGATGGCGTCGCGTAAAATTCAACAAAAACAAAATAGTATTCATCTGCAAGTATCTGCAACCTCAGCAGAGGAAGCTTTGTTTAAGGGTTCCTGAGTGAGAAAGTCGTCTGTGAATTCCAAAGAAGATGGAGATCTTGGGGCTATGTCTATAGGAAGTACTAAAGTCTGTTACCCCATGTTTGACTCAAAGTCACAAGGAAGGGGGTGGACATTTAGGTAAAGGAATGACCAACAATCGTTCTGGTTTGCAAAAAATGGTATGGGAGCCTCCCTGATATGCAGGTCCTCACCAGTATTTCCAGGTTTATCTTCAAAAGGAGAAGAGAGCCTCTTCGGACTGGGAGCACAGGCACGGTGTGGAAAATAATTTTTGGTATCAAGGGGCTGTTCGAGTGAAGTGTGTATGTGTATATGTACTGTATATGTGTGTGTGTGCGCACGCGTGTCTGTGTGTGTATCTCTCTCTCTATATTATATATCTATATCTATAATGGGATTATCAAATCGCATTGGACAAACACCATTAGGTGACTGTGCGTATATCGTAGTGCAACCACACACCTGCACTTTTACTCCCCTCCAAAACAATTTTGCCATTTTATAAGATAGATAATCCACTGTGTGGTGTGTGAAAGCGCAGTGATATACACATGGCTTGGGTGGTTGATGCACTCGGCCTGCGGCCTCATGTGCAACAACACACACCAAGGTGTGCGTATATCAGAGAGTGACCGCACACCCTACAGTGGGTTATTATACATACACACACACACACACACACACACACACACACACACACACACACACTACTTGTTGCAAAACAAAAACACTACATTAATGCAGGCATTAGAACGCAAAGCACACAAAGCAAGAAAATGAAAAACAGGGTTTAAGCCTCACAAGTCTTGGCAAATTGATTGTGTGGTGTTCCCTGGAGTTCCCAACCTTGATGCCCATCCCATCCCATACCCCCCACCAGCCCATAGTCTCCTTTCTAAAGCACAAGGTACAGCTCCAACCCAGTGCCTCCCATAGCAGCCATTCGTACCTGTAAAACAAGAACAGCAATGGGCTCACAAAGGATCTGCAGCTCGTTATGAACTATTATATGACAAACAATGTAGGGTAAACAAAAAAACAATACTTATCTGATACATATGATCAGTGTCCTCCTACTCCCAGTCAATGTCCTGTCAGACCTGTAGATATAAAGGGAAGATGGGTCAGTATGAAAATAAAATATTGATCAACTGGGTCAGTTAGGAAGGCTCTGTAGAGGTTAAAATAAAAAAGTGGGTTGGGGGAAGATACCAGACCTGTACCACACCATCAACCTGGCTTTTAGAATGGACTCGGTCACTCAGGGATGTCATGGTTGGGGAGGGAGGAGGAGGACTCTTGCCGTGCCCCACAACTGATCTGTGTTGGGTAGTCGTCATGTTGCTTCACACATCAACCAACACAGGGTAGGATAAAGACACCAAGGAACAGCTATTCAAGGCACAATGAATGCTTCCCTGGTGGTGTAGTGGATCCCACCTCCCTTTTCCCAATCTGCCTGTAAAATACACAGGAACACAGGTATGTGATGGCAGAAAGGGACCGCAAGCCCACCTAGTCTGCCCAGTTCACCTAGATATCCACTAGACCTTTTCTGTAGTCCCCTCCCCTGTGCCAGTTGCCCTCTGTGCTTATCCCATGTCCTCGTGAACCCTTCCACCATTTCTCTCAGCAGCCCATTCCAGTTGTCCACCACCCTCTCAGTAAAGAAGTACTTCCTAATCCTTCCTCTAAGTCCCCCCCCCCAACTGATTTGGAATTTCCAACTACCATCCATTGCAGTATAGCACACCGCAGGCCAACTGTGACCATCTCTAGGCAGATATACGCAGACACAGCCAGTCCCAGAACTCCCTGCAGCTGGCAATAGAAGTTCCAATAGCCTGCAGTGCACATGTGAGCCTACACAATCTCTTATCAGATGTTTTCCACTTCTGCTCTTCTCCAGAGGATAAGTCAGTCTGTGACAGAACTTAGCTCAGGGAGTTCAGTGGAACCAGTAAACCAAAGCTGAGAGCCTATATAAACTCTTAACATGCACTGTAGCACAATCTCCCACCACAAAGAACTCCAGGATCTGCTGTAAATGAAGCTGTCAGTGCAGAATCCAGCAAAACCAGTCATCATAATCCACTACACTACAGCACACAGCAGGCAAACCAAAATGTTTCCACATGCAAAGCGACATTGGCACCAGACCCACCTTATGTGGGACCCTTGACACAAGCCAGCCAGTGGATATTGTGGTAAGGAGGACAAAACCTTTTACATGCAGGTACATCAGGGAGAAAAGAAAGGCAAGGGGAGATACTGAGTGTCTGAAAAGGGTGGACGGAGAGGGGGTTAAAGATGACCGCCAAAAAGCCGAAATACTGAACAAATACTTCTGTTCGGTTTTTTACAAAGGAAGGGGCAGGAAATGGGCCAGCATTAACAAGGATGGAGAGATCATAGAAAAGGACACAGCTCCCTTTGCAAAAAAAGGATCCTCATGGAACTGGCAGCAATAAGGCTATGTGCCAGACAGATGCATCCCTGGACACTGAGGGAGCCAAGAAAGGTGATAGTAGGGCCTCCGACTACCCTGTTCACCCTATCTTTGTAAACTGGTGACATGCCCAGGGATTGGAGAAGGGCTGATGCGGTCCCACTATACAAAAGTGTTAACAGGGAGGATGCAGGAACTACATACTGGTCAGCCTGACCACAACAGTGGGAAAAGTAATGGAAATACTGCTGAAGGAAAGAATAGTGAAGCACCTGGTTGTCAATGGTCTATAGAAGAAGTGGGGGAAGGGAACATTGTTTAACCAGGAGTAGCATACTAATCTGAAGCTTGTTTCCAGATGCAACCTGGAGCACAAAGAAGTTAAGTAACTTGCTCAGAATCACATGGTATGCACTTAGACGGCTGTTGGATTCAAACCCAGGTCTCCAGATCTGTAGCTCAGAGCCTTTACCCAATGTGTTATACCGCCTCCAGGACCCAAGGCAGTTTGGTTTTATGGGAGACAGGTTGTGTCCGACAAACTTAACTAGAGTTTTTTGACTGGGTAACAAGGAAGGTGGATGGAGGAGGATGTGGCCTACCCAGATTTCAGCAATGCCTTTGACACTTTGCCACATAGAAAGCTGGTAAATGAGCTGGAAGGCTTAGGTATGGAACAGAAAATAACAAGGTGGGTGGAGAACTGGTTCAAAGACTGAAACCAGAGAGTGGTGGTAAGGCAAATGGGGTGCATTCCAGGGTGTCAGTGGTGTGCCCCAGAGGTTGGTGCTGGGACCCATCCTTTTTTAATATCTATAGCAACGATTAGCCCAGTTCCAATCAGGGGAAGAGAGCTGTTCTTTCCAGACTGGGGCTTGTCACTGGAAGTGGTCTGGGCAGGCATTCTGGGGCTACATTGGCAGTGGGAGAAGATGGGATCACATTGGTGATCAACAAGGAAGCTCTTGCTGGCGGGAGACAGGCAATGCATACCGGGTCCACATCAGCCACAACTTCGCAAGCCAGCGACTCAGGAAGGAGCAGACAATCAGTGAATAGGGCGCGAACCTTTGACTGTATGACTGGGCCATAAAAGGCAAATAGTCCAGTCGCAATCAGAGGAGGAGAGCTGTTCTTTGTTCCACACCACCTACCCTGGCCCTGACCTCTATTAAATGGTTGGTGAGGGCGGAGCCTTGGAGGAGGACAAGACTAGATTGGGTGAACTGGAACACTAGGAAGTTGGATTGTTATTGATTGGGGGACAAGGGTCCTGTACACTGTGCTGCTTGGGCAACACTGACTACTACCAGGAAGGGGCATAATGAAGCAGACTGTGTAAATGACTGTGTATGCCAACTACATCTGAGGGAGTAGGCAAACTGTATGTGAATCGATTACTGCTAGGGTCTCTGAGCTGGCTAGTGTTGTGGTGGGCTAATTTTGCTTGTGAACCGTCTACTGCTAGGGCTAGAAAACTGGCTACTGTCAAGAAAGAGGGAAAATTGCTGTAATCGGAGGAGGCAAACTGCTTGGGTTTTAGTGTAACACTGACTGAATTATTTCTGTTAGAGGGCTGCATTGCTCACCTAAAATGAGGGTAGACTTGGGGGTGGCCAAAGTGGGCACCTTCGGTAGAGTGATTGGGTGTACAGGGTGCAGGGGGCAATAATATTAAATTAGGCATGGAGGTTCAGAGGGTGCCCAGTGTGTTTTCAGCTGGCAGGTCTTACGGAGGAAGTAGAAGGGATCAGAAGGCAGCTGGAAGGTGGGAGGGGTGGGGAGGAAAGGTGTGGAAAGGACCCCATGAGAGTACACGAGGCCAATATGGCATAACCCAGGGAACAGGTAGACAAGGATCATATGGTTACTCATGAGGGGTGGGGCACGAAACAAGCAATGTACAGAAATCACTTCATAGGGAGGTGGCTGACCAGAGGGGGGGGACAGGAGAGAGCAGGTCGGGGGCAAGCATCACACTTACTAATCGATTCGCCTTGCTGTATACGGGAGATGAGGTGGAGAGGCTGGTGGGAGGAGGGGAGCAGGCAGACAGAGAGGGTTTGGTCAGTAAGCTGGGGGAGACGGGGAAGGGGAGAGAGACATTAGCCTAGGTGGGAGGGAGGTGGGGAGGAAGGGGGAGTGCAGAGTGAAGCCAGGGTGGGAGGATGGAGAACTAGGGTAGGGCAAGCATCCAGATTAGGGAAGTCAACCAAGGATAAGGAATACTCTAGATAGGCCAGCTTCAGGGCAGGAGAAATCAGATGAGGTGGAGGGGGGGAAGAAGGGGGGTAGGGAGAAACACAGCAGATGGGGTGAAGGATGCAGAACTTGGAGGGGGAGAGGCAAGGAGGGAAGCAGTAGAAGGGAGCCTGAGTGGGGGATTGGAGGATACCAGCCCAGAAAGAGTCCACGGAGATCTGGTCGGGGGGGCAATATGTGCCACCCAGGAGGGTGCACATATTGGATAAGGAGCAAGCTGGGAGCTACAGGTGGAAGAATGAGCATGGTAGGTCAAGCATAGGCTTGTGATCCCCAGGCTGAGGGGGACAAGAGAAGTAAGCTGGGGGTTGATGACAGAAGAAAAAGCCTGGATGGAATTTAATGGGCCAGTAAAGTCGGGGGCTGGAGAAGGTGATCCTGCTGGGTGACTCCATGACCTGGGGCATCCAGTGGGAGGGGGAGGGGAAAAAGTAGCCCAGTCAAGGCTAAATGTATCCCAGGCCTAGCCATACACAAGACCAAATTCCAGCTATACTCTATAGCATTGGAATGTGGGTAATCCCCAGACGAAACATCTGGGAACAAATGACTTAGCGGGGAACAGTGAACTAGAAATCCAGGCAAGATTCTGAGAACTGGCCAGGGTTTACCACTCTATAGAAGCACAATCTCCTTCTTTGAGATTCTGCTGGTACCTAGGGTGACCAGGGAGACCAAACATAAACTTACAGGTGTGAACCAGTGGCTCAGGGACTGGCGCAGGGCAGAAGGGTATGGGCTGGTGAGGGACTGGGGGATACATGGGAGGACAAGGGGTTATATGCCAGGGATAGGCTACACCTCAACTTGGAGGGGAGGGAGATCTTGAAACTAAATCTTGCTGGATTCATAGTCGAGAGGTGGAGTTTAAACTTGTAAAGGGGGGGTTAAGTAAAAGAGTGGCTCCAGGAGGGCTGCTCGAGGGTCCAGGTCCAGGGCATGAAAAGAAGGCAGGTAACTGCGATCTAAATCCATCCAGAGCTGTGCAAGAAAGGGCATCTAGGGACTGCTCAGGGTCGAGATGACTGGAGAAGGGAGAGGGGTCAGGATGGAGGACAGCCCTGATCAACGCTAGGAGCATGGGCAACAAAATGCCCAAGCTCCAGGTGATGCTGGTTGAGGGATCAGTGGATACGGCAGCAATTACTGAGACATGGGCCACTCAGAAAAATGACTGGGACCTAAATTTGGTGGGCTACAAAATATTCAGGAAGGATAGAGGAGAGGGTGTAGCACTGATAGTCAAAAATGACATAGCGGTTAGTGGAGTGGAGGAGGCTGCAGGGGGAGGTGGAGGAGATCTGGGTAACCCTACAAAAGAGGGGAGGTAAAAGACTGAAAGTAGGGGTGGTGTACAGAACCCCCAAAGATGGAAGAGGCCCTGGAGGACAAACTAGTGAGAACATCAAGGGGCACTGTGACCATGGAAAGGGAATGATGGTGATCATGGGTGACCTTAATATGCTGGGGACAGACTGGGACACTATGGCATCCTCTGTGGCCAGGAAACAGAGACTGATGGATGTGTTACAGGATGCCTTCCTGGTCCAGCAGGTGGGGGAACCTACTAGGGAGGAGCGGATACTGGATTGTGTCCTAGCAGACAGTGACCAGATAAAGGGCCTGGAGGTGTGCAGCCCGCTGGCAGGTGGTGATCACACTACAGTCTGGTTACTGCTGTATCTTGGGGGGGATAACCATTCTAATACAGTATTAGTGGACTTCAGGGGAACAGACTTCGTGGGCATGGGCAGGATTCTACAGGGGAGCTTGGACAAGATTAGGCCAGACATGGATGCTGGCAGCTTGTGGGAGGCCATTAAGAAGGGGGGTGCAGGAGACTACTAACTCCTGTACAAAGGTGAGATATAAGCATGTAGAGCCAGCAAGCTGTGTTGGTGGACCAGGGAGGTGCAGGAGGCAGTGAGGGAAAAGGCTGCCTATGCATGTTTTAAGCTCTAGGGGGATAGGGAGAGGGGTATGGAGTTGATGGTTGAAGGGTCACCACAGTGGTGAGGGAGCCAAGCGTGAGGAGGGAGCAAAACCTGGCTAGGGATATCCGAGAAGGGGGAAGGATTCTATAGATACACAAGGGAGAAGAGAAAAGGGAGGGCACAGATCAGCATGATTAGGACTGAGGAGGGATGGACTCAGGAGGCAGGGAAATCAGGCAGAGGTGCTAAATGAGTACTTTGCCTTGATATTTATGGAGGGAGGCAGGGGATCCCTCCAGCCCAATGGGAAGGAAGGGGAGCCAGCAGAGTCGAGAGGTCAGATGGAGTCGAGAGGACTGAAAGAAGTTGGGGTACAGGCTGGGCCAAGTCTAGAAGGGGATGGGTGGTTAAATGAGGGGGTGGGCTGGGAGGGAGAAATCACAGTGGAAAGGGAGAAGGAGGCCCTTCAGACACTAAAAACTGATAAGGCACCGGGGCCAGATTGGCTGCATCCAAGGGTTATGAAGGAATTGGCGGATGAGCTAGCAGCACCACTGGCAGCACTCTAACACCTCTCTGCTGACAGGATGGGTGCTTCAAGACTGGAGAGTGGCTCATGTGGTGCCTATCCACTAATGGGGGTCTAGAGAGGAGATGGGGAATTATAGGCTTGTCAGCCTAACGTCTGTGGTGGCCAAAGTAATGAAGGCATTATCAAGGATAGGCTCAGGAGGCAGCTGGAAAGGTTGGGGCAACTGGATGACAAACATTATGGTTTCATCCCGGGGAGATCGTGTTAGACCAATCCCATAGATTTTTATGACTGGGACCCTGGACCAGCATAGACCGGAGGACGTCCTATACCTGGATTTCAGTAAGGCATTTGATTCGGTACCCCAAAATGGGCTGCTATTAAAGCTGGGGGTGGGAGGACAGTTGCTCAGATTTGGGGGGGGTGAGAGGGCAGTTGCTCAGATGGGTAGAAAATTGGCTAACAGGGCAAATACAGAGGGTAGTGGTGGGTAGTCTCCTCCTCCTCCACGAAGTTTACCAGTGGGGTTCCCCAAGGTTTGGTACTAGAGCACTCCTGTTCAATGCCTATGTCTTCGATATGAGGAGGGCGGTTAAGAGTAGGATGAGTCTCTTTGCGGATTACTTAAAACTGGGAGCATTGGCGGACAGAGAAGAAGCGAGAGACAGTCCAGAGGGACCTGCATACCCTGGAGGGGTGGTCAAGGAGGTGGGGGACTGAGGTTTAATGCAGGGAAATGTTGGGTGCTGCATCCGAGGGTCAAAAACTCAGGCCATGTATACACCCGGGGGGTGTCATACTGCAAGCCACAATGAGTAAGCGAGATCTAGGGTGGTGGTAGACATCAAAATGAACAACACTAAAAATTGCAGAAGAACTGTGGCCAAAACAAACCAGATACTGCATAGCCAGGGTGATTACGTCCAGAAAGAGGGAGCTGATCCTCCCTCTGTATAATGCCTTGGTCAGACCACATCTCGAGTACTGCATGCAGTTCTGGAGACCTCACCTCAAGGGATGATGCAACACTGCTGGAGAGTGTCCAGAGGAGGGCAACCAGGATGCTTCAGAGCATGGGAGGAAGGCCCTATGAGGAAAGGCTGGAAGAGCTTGGGCTGTACTCGCTGGAGGAGAGGAGAGACAGGGGACATGATAGGGGTCTTCAAATATGTAAAAGGAATAAACAGGGGTGGTGCCAAAGAGATGTTCAGACTAAAGAAGGTGGGAAACAACCAGGTGACATGAGTGGAAGCTAGAGGAGGGAAATTACAGGGGGATGCAGGAGACCTTACTTCATTGAGAGGGTGGTGGAGCCCTGGAATGCACTGTCCAGGAGTCTGGTGGAGGAGGGCACAGTGGAGGGCTTGAAGAGGGAGTGGGACAGGTTCAAGGGTAAACTGAAGAAGAGGATGACCCTCTCTGGGGCTGGGTGGGAAAGAAAGAACCCATTAGGAGGCTGGCTACCGAGCAGACACAACAGACCATCTGGCCTATTCTGATGGCTTTTAGTATGTTAGATATAGCGGAGGAACTGCAGGGGAAGGTGTGCCTATTTGTAGATGATACAAAGATCTGCAATAGGGTAGACACCCTGGTAGGGGAGGTGGAGGCAGTGAGGGAGGGCCTAAAGATTCTGGAGAGGTGGTCGGAAACTTGGCAGCTGAAATTTAATGCCAAAAAGTGCACAGTAATGCACATGGGTGTAATAACCAACAAACCATTTACACACGGGGGGGGAAGGAAACTCAGCAGGACAGAGATCTGGGGATTATAATTTCAGATAACCTGAAGGCAGAGAACCAGTGCAGCACAGCGGTGGGCAAAGTGAATAGAATGCTGTGTGCATACGGAGGGGTATAAAACAGAAAAAAGGGAGGTGCTGATGCACCTTTATAAATCCATGGTGAGGCCTCACCTTGAGTATGGGGTTTAGTTCTGGAGGCCTCACCTACACAAGGATATAAGACAGGATTGAAAGGGTTCAGACAAGGGCAACCAAGATGGTGCACGCTATGCATAGGCAGCCCTATGAGGAGAGGTGGAGGGAATCTGATCTGTACCCACTGGAGACTAGTAAGCTTATTTGCAAGGAAAATAAGTGCTAGAACTAGGGATCATAAACTAAGATTAGAAGAAGGAAGGTTTAGGGGCAATGTGAGGGGGCATTACATCACTGAGAAGGTGGTGGAGTCCAGGAACTGACTACCAGAAGAGGTGGTGTGCGCAAAAATGGTGAAAGGATTCAAGGGGGCATGGGACAGACACCAGGAGCTGACCAGTGGGCAGAGTGGGGTGTCTCTTGACAAAGATGATGATTGGGGGTGGGGGTAAGGGGCAGACTCGACTGGCCAAAATGGTCCTTTTCTGTCACCAGATTTCTATGATTCTAAGGCAGTTAAGTAATTAGGACTTACCTGTTCCATCAGAGTAGGGGAGTCCAGAGTTGGGGTGTCCTTGGTTTGGGGTATTCTGGTAGGACCTGAAAGGGAAGAACAGAGAAGGTTGAAGGGACACAAAGGTTCGAGGTGCTAGAGGAGAGATTAGAGTGTTAGAATTAAACAAAGATACTTATCTGACTGGTATGTTTGGCCAGACCTGTAGAAATAAAGGGAAAAATAGATCAGTATGGGGAAGTTATAGTAGCAAGAGAGAGAGATACAAAATGGTATATAGCACAGGAGTAAAGGAAGAAGTTTCAGAGGAAAAGACAAAGGCCAAAGTAAGGAAACTAGAGATGGAATAAAAATGCAGACAGCTAAGAACAGAGAATAAAGTGGCATTTGGGACTCGGCAACCCCCCGCTGCCCAGGTGACCTGCAGGTAGCCAATAAATTTAAGTAGTCCAGATGGGCAGGTGGAATGCATTTGGGCTAGTGGCCCTGTATTATTTAAAAAAGGGACACTGGTGGTTCAGGAGTCTTGAGTTGTCCCAGGAGGCCAGTGGTTTGAAAGGTATAGCTCTGGTGATATAATGGGTCACTCCTCATGGACAGTGGCAATTTTTTTTTATATTATCTTCCCTGGAACCTAATGTGGGGTGATGTCCTTGGGCCCAGACTGTATGTAGCAGGCAGGAGGCTGTTCAGAAAACTGCTGACCAGAAATGCTGCGGCTGTTGATAGGCAGACAGTTTAGTGCTACTGAACTACAATGACAGTAATGGCAGGCACTTTCAACTGCCAATCCAGAGGAGGGCAACTAAAATAGCGAAGGGTCTGCACCAGAAGCCATACAAAGAGAGACGAGCTGAATATGTATGCCCTTGAGGAAAAGGGCAGGAGAGACAGGACAGAAAATTTCAAGCACCTCAAGGGAATCAACAAAGTCCAAAAGAGCAGCATCTTTCAGAAAAAGAGGTGCAAGAACAAGGGGCCAAATTTGAAGATAGAGGAGACGGCTCAGGGGCAACATGAGGAAGTATTTTTTCACAGAGAGGGTGGTGAAAACATGGAATGGCCTTCCTAAGGAGGTTGTGGGGTCAAAAATAGTGGGGGACTTCAAGAATACATGGGACAGACATGAACCAATTCTACTGGTGGGTAGGAGGAAGTCAGCTGTTGGATAACTAGGATCTGCAGCTTATCCACTAGGTAGGAAATGGGCCGACTGAGTGGGCCAAGCGTCATATCTGCCATCAAGGCCTATGTGTCTGATGATTCAGCCACAGAGCTCAGGCTGCAACCTGCTCCAGTGTGTGGGAATGAAGATGGGATATTTTTGGGAGGGGGAAGAGACTAGAGCAAATATGCCTCCCTCTACCCATCAGCCACAAAGTGGCATGTGAAAAGCCCCCACGGGAAGAGGGTCTGGAGGGTGGGCAGCCAGCAGTAGGTGGCAGGAACCTTTAGCTAAGCCGCATGGTGGCAGACTGTAGGTGCCCTGAGGGCCTGGTAGAAAGGGACTGGGAGAGCAAATGCACAAGATAGGAGCCACAAAGGAAAATCCACAGTGCAGCTGAAGGGCAATGCCTGAACTTGACTTAAAAGTAGCTGTGGGTGGGAGGCAAACAGGGGAAATCAGTGGGCTCCTGATGGGACCATGAAAGCAAGCACTGCATACAATAGAGTCACACAGCAGCTAATGTCCAAGTACCAGGGGCTAACAAAAAGATTTGGGGGAGGAAAAAAACAACATAAGGTCCAGGACAACTCACAATTGAAAACACAGAGCACTAAAGAGAAAGAGCCCTGATGGGTTATAAATATTAAATAAATTTATGCAATAGGAGTGGACATAAATGGAGCATGATAAATCCATTTTATGCGAGCATGTACGTGTATACATGTAGAATCTTACGTTTATACATACAGTTATTACATCATCCTTGATTAATGTGCATAGTGGACTGTGTCACACATCCCCATCCCTCACCCCTGTTGTTTGGCACTGCTTACTGGTATCTTGCTATTAGTTTTGTTTCTTCCAGGTTGCCCGTCCCTCAGCCACGCCACCTGCCATTTAGTCATACTTCTCCCCATTCTTCCCACTGTCATACAGGGATCATTTGTTTCTGTTTAACAGTTTTAGTTTTTTGATTTTCTACCAAACCTTTTTCAACTGGCTGCTCCAAGCTGTCGCACTCCTCTGCATTCTGTTGCCGTGTCCTCGCCACACCTCTCGATATAAAAAACAGAATTTTTTTTTTTTTTCTACTTCCTCAAAAACTGATAAGCCTTCACTCTTACTCTTCCACTCTGGTTTCCCCACCTCGCTACAACTGCCACCAGAGCTCCCCCAGCACATAGAAACTGTCAGATTTTTTCCTTAA
Source organism: Neoceratodus forsteri (assembly GCA_016271365.2). Classification (NCBI taxonomy): domain Eukaryota; kingdom Metazoa; phylum Chordata; order Ceratodontiformes; family Ceratodontidae; genus Neoceratodus; species Neoceratodus forsteri. Next base: position 155,116,484 of record CM028138.1, read on the forward strand.
ACTGCTTGCTCGAAAACCCCACTGCTGATGAGCCCTCACTCTAGGTCACACTTGCTGTGGTTTCCAGACCTCGCTACAACTGCAACCATAGGCTCATGTGAAGTCCTTCCCTGCAAACTCTAAATGGTCTCTTATGGCCCTCCCTCTTCCTTGCTTATTTCCTGAGATTTCCCTATGTCTATATACCACATGTGTTAAGCCCCCCCACCACATTTCACTCCTGACCTCCAACACTATAATGCTGTCAGTCTGTTCCAGGTGTCTACTACCCTTTCAGTGAAGTAGTAATTCCTCACATCCATCTTACACCCACCATTAGCTCCATCATGTCCCATGGTCCTTTTTCCGATTTGAAGGAGCCCCCCCCCCCAGCACCCTGTTCATCCTTGTAAGGTACTTGTGGGTCTCCATCATGTCCCCTCTCTTTCAGGCTTTATATGTTGAGATCCCAGTCTCCTCACAGGGCTTTTGCCACAGCCCATGTACAATTTTAGTGGCCCTTTATACTGCCTACACCATATGGCCTTTCTATGGTGCAGCCTCCAAACCTGGACACAGGACTCTTAGGCCCTGTCCACACTACCCCTCTGTAATGTTACAGAGTGCCCAAACCGTTACCGCAATGGTTTACGTTTACACCTGTAACGTTACAGGAGTTTTCGTAACCGTTGTTGAAACCACATGAGGTGGTTTCAACAACGGATATGAAACCGGTTACGCCTCGGTAACGTTACTGGGCATAGTGTGGACGCATGGCACTGGTCCCCTAGTGCAGCACGAGCTGCATTGTGGGATCGGGTGCCATGGTAACGGTCACCTGGCTTCTGAAGTGTGGAGTGGTGGTGCTGGTCCCAAAATGGACACCGTGGCAGTGTAGACGCACTGTACCACTCCACGGTTGTAACGGTTTCTATCTGTTACGGGGTCTGAGAGGTGCAGTGTGGATGGGGCCTTAGTTGGATCTCACTAATAAGGGATTACTTGCAACACCTCCCTCCCTCCTCCTGCTGAAGATACCCCTCCCTATGCAGCCCCAGCATCCTTCTAGCCCTACCCACTGCTTTGTCACGCAGCCCAACAACTTTAAAGAGACTTATCTTGCGTAAGGTAACTGAGTTGGCCCCTGCACCATATCCATCGGTGCCTTGCTGCCAGAGGACCCCAATGAAGTTAATATGTCCCCAAATTTTTAAGCCTTAAAAGTTCTGTCATTCAAAAATATACAAACCAGGTCCAGAACTTCCCAGTTGCTTGCTGCTGCCTGCTCGCCCTCCACTTTCTAGCAGGATGACGAGATGCCAGTGAGAGCAACGGGGTGCTCGTTTTGTTCAATGGCGGCAGCTTTTCATTGATTTTAATGACGAGGACTACCCGAGAATGGAAACGGGCATCAGTCAAGCAACAAGCGTCTCTTTGTTAGCCGGAACAGTGCCCACATTTTATTGCCAGGCAGCCACTATATAGTTTAAAATCACAGAAATGCTGCCGCCCATTACATATAATGGAGGCCCCACACCCTTACTGGCATCTCGTCATCCTGCTAACTGAGCATGGGGGTTGAGCTTGTGCAGTAGAAAAAAAAAACAAACAAAAAAAAAAACACAGGAAGTCCTTGGGACCTAGTTTGTATATTTTTATGAGGGACAGAACTTTTTAATGGCTTATAAATTTAGGGACATATTAACTTCCTTGGGGTCTTCTGGCAGCAAGGTACCGATGGGTATGGTGCAGGGCAGTATCTTGGCAAGTCTCTTTAAGATCATAATAACTCCAAGGTCCCCCCCACTTAGTGATAATCAGTACCAATCCTATAAAGCAGCTCTTCGTTTCCTATGCCCTAGGTGCACAATTCTGCACTTTGTCATTGCACCCCAACTGCCCCAATCTTGACCACTTTTCAAGTTTCTCCAAGAGGCATGCACATGCTCTCTGCTCCCTTCTTAATGCCCACCCTACACATTTTGGTATTGTCTGCAAAAAGGCATTCCCTTCTTTGCCAGTTTTTCTGCAATGTCACTTATGAAGACACTGAAGAGGAGCTGTGCCAGTACTGAGCTGAGCTGCTCACTGTCCCCTAACTGTAATAAGTGCCATTAACCATCACCCTCTGACACCTTAACCCCCAACCCCAACTACTACTCCGTTTTCCAACCTGCATTTCTGGTCGCCCCTCCCCCTTCTGTTCAGCTACCACAACACCATCACTCTGGCATCTGCCAGGACTTGTTCCACCACAGAATGAATCCAATATGTGGAGCAGCTGCTAGGTAGTCAGGATACATTTACATGTTCTTCCATTCCCTAGGACATAAGCGGCAAGGGTGCACAAACACATGCACAGATGTATGGCACAGCACCAGTAAAGTTCTTCCCTCCCATGGGCTGCTCCCACCTGCACTGCCACTTGTGGTCAGTCAGTTGGCAGTACTACAGCTGAGCTGGCTGTCCTCCTTCCCCAGAAGAGAGCCTCTTGTATAACAGTTGATCCTCCTCCTCTCCCCAGAGAGCCCCTGACGCAAGCTCATTCCTGAACTAAGGTCACCTTCGCCACAGGTCATAGTGCTACTGTTATGCTGAAGGGCACACATGTTAACCAGTTTCTAATTAATTTTACCACTTTGGATCCCTCTTAGGCTGATCAATCTCTTTAGCCTCGCCCCCCCCAAAATAGTCAACCACCCTCCTCTTGGCTAGATCACTCTTCCAGGCACCAGACTATCCTCCATGCAGCTGGACAACCCTTCTAGCCTCAGCCTTTCACATAATGAGCACTGGAGCTAGAGCACCACACAGGCTCCAGGTCAGCCGCTCACCCACCCAGCCAGCCACCCTCCCTACATCTGGACCAGCCTCCAACTACATTCTATACAACCTCCATGTAGCTGGAGCATCACCCCAAACCTCCACTCTAAACAGACCACATATCTGAAGCTGTCCTCCAAGCCCTGGACCAGCAGTCCCCACGTAACCACTCAACCTACAGTTAGATCCACCAGAAGCCCCATACCAGCCTCACCATCCAACCACCCACACTGCAGCTAGACCTCACTTCCAACCTTGAACTAGCCCCACCACCACCACCCACCCTCCTCGCTGCTCGGCTCACTGCTTCATGCCCTGGACTAGCCTCCCCAGCAGACAATCCTCCCTGCAGCTAGGACCCTGGGTTCATTCCCACCCACAGACCACCCCCTCCCCTCTGCAGGTTGAGTAACCTCCCCAGAGCTGGGCACCCTTTCCAAAAGCTGGACACACCCACCATCCAGAGCAGAACCTCCCTACACCTAGACCCCCACCCCAATCACCCTTCCTCAACCATGGACCCCATAGTTCAACGTAGTATTTAAAAAAAAATATATATGTGACACTAACATATTGCATTTGCAGTGTCAGTGGCTCAGCAGGTAGCACACTTGCCTCAGAGGCTGAGAGATCAGAAGGCAGTGAGGTTCTATTCCCATACCAGGCACTTATGTTAATATCCCAATACTAATGCTGCAGTGCAGCATGAGGGGGATGGCTGCACTCCTGAGGCACTTTCTTTCAGATGAGACGTTAAACCGAAGGTCCCATCTGCCTGTTCTGGTGGTAGTTCAGGTGGATGTTAAAGATCCCATGGCACTTCTCGAAAAAAGCAGGAAATTTTCTCCAGTGCCCTGGCCATTCACCCCCACCAATTCACTAAAATACCACCAACAGCTTAATCTGGTTCAAGGTCAGTTGGCTTTCATCTATATCCCCCTTCCCCGGGTCATGCCTGAAAATAGGCAAGAATCTGTCTAGTGCACTTAGCTGGTCAACAAAAACGAAATAAAATAAACATAAAATATAAATTAATGCAGTCTTCAGCAAAAGAAGAAAAAAATACACTGATCCCCAGATTACAAAATGGATTAACACGTGCAACTGTTAAATACAAATATTAAATGCAAAAAAACAGTTCCCCACAAACACACTCAAATAACTGCAGTAAATAATTCTTCCTTTAGGGTAACTCCAGATTTTCTCAAATTAAAAAAGTTATTATCTTTTCTCTATGCATTCTGAATTTGCTCAGTTATACAATCTTCCTGCTGTTCTCCTGCCCCCACCAACACTACTTTAAAGTAACTAAATCGGCAGAAATTCCACAAATAACAAGTAATCTAGAGGCACAATGCATCCTAAACACTTGGGGGGGGGAGAGGTTGACTGAAAATAAAATGCGCATTTCAAAGTTTAGCCAAGAGTTCAGAGAAGAGAAAATGTTTTCAAAACAAAACATTGAAAGTGAAACTTGCACAGCATTTCATTTTGAAAAAAAAAAAAAACACCTGAGTGATAATTCCTTTACTGTATTTAACATTTTAGGGAGTTAAAAAGATGTACTTTTTAAACATAAGCTCTTACCTCAACATGTAAATCTTAGCTGAAGGAAACCTCAGTTGTTCAAAAATGGAGACCACAGAGCACTCATGCAGTTTCATCAGACTGAACACAGACAGGAAGAGAGCTGGGAAATGTAGGCCTCTGACTGAGTAGACTTATGGGAAAAGTAGTTTAGAATAGACTTTTAATAAAGGGACACTGCCAACTTGTTTTGCACCATATTATTTCCAGGTAAAAACCCACATTTTATGATTGCTTACCTTCTCTAAAATTCATTAGTGTTGCTGGTTGTTTTATCTGTCTCCTTGCTTAGTAGAACTGTAATGCACGGTAATGTACCCAGCCTTGATTGGCTAATTTAAATCCTAAAACTACTCTGCTGACTGTAATCTTCATTTATGATTCAGTTGTATAAAAAAAAATTGTACTTTTAAGAGCATCGCAGATCTATTTCTAATCCTCATTTAGCAATAACTTACTCTTGAACAACTAGTCTGCTGAAATACTTCTTAGAATTTAGTATTCTTAGCGATTGTATTTTTGAATGATGATTAAAGATTATTAAAAATGACTAAAATTAGTCTTTGAAGGCAAATTAATGAATGCTTTAATACTAAATTTAGTATTTGACTTCAGTGAGGGTTCCCAAGTACAGTCCTTTGGGCCTGTACCTCCCGTGACCACTCACATCTTGAGCACCCCCTGCCAGAGGACCACCCAGCTGGACAACCATATCAACATCCCAATAGACCTCTCCCAAGTTGTGTACCTTGCCTGCAGCTAGTCCACCCTACAAGCCCCAAACCAGCCTCTCCCCATCAACTGTCACCCACCCTGTAGCAGGCTGCTCCAGGCCATCCTTCCTACCCTCAGACACGATCCCCCTGCAGATGGAACCCTCCAGGCCTGCCTCCCCACCTCAGTAGACCACCTCCCTGCAGCTGGACCAACCTCCCAGTCTCACTAAACAAAGCACCCTCCTTAGAGCTGGACCAGCACCCTCTAGATAACAACTCTTTCTGCAGCTGGACCGACCCATACTACCCATCTTGCCCAGATACCAGTTGCCATCCCACCACTGACCACTCTGCTTGCACATAGAAAACCCTGCCCTGCTAGGTACCCTTTTATAATCCCAACGCTTATTAGTCTGACATGCTGCATCCCACACACAACAATCCAACAGCCCCAGCAGCCCAACACACAGTGGCCTGACCTAGGACAGCACCTGACACACTGTCAGGCCAGAGAGGTTGGGATGCTGTGTGGCTGTTGTGTGGATTTTCCACAAACACATGAAGCACCCGATCCCAACCTATGCCACCTATCCCAGGACCTGAGACACTACTGAACAGCATGGACAATGTGAAAACACCCACCTCCTATGTGGTGCACCCTCTGAGGACACACTGACCTGATCACGGACCCCCTGGTAAGGATGACTGTCTCACCATCTGTGAGACAGGGATGAAACAAATAGCCATGCATGCCCCAGTGTGTTGACCAGCCATCCCAGGCAGCATGGCGGATTGACCGTGCATCCCTGCATGCATGATTATGTCAGCTGACAGACAGCCAGCTGGGCATGCATGAAGGAACTGGAATACCATGCCTGTTGATGGGTGCATGCATGACACTGCAGGCACACAACAGAGCGGCACAGCGAGAGCATGGATAGCTGCACCAGGAAATTGTCCACAGCAACACCACATGTGGATGCCAGGACACAGAGCAGCATGCCATCGCACCAACTGTGCAATGTGCGCATGTGGCCGTGTCATGCTAGCCCACTATGGGCCTGCAGTAACCACACAGAAAAAAGTCTGGAGGTGTTTGGGGGCCTGTACCACAGGAGCCACTGTGGCATGAAGGCTGCCAGGTGTGTTGTGGGGGTTCCACAAGGGCCCATTGAATGCTGTTAACACACAGTTGCACAGCTGGAAGGATTGGTGGGCACTCACACAGCTTCAGACCTCTGCAACATGCGACACACAGTGCAGATGTGGCAGTGTGCAGTGGGCTGCTTGGCGATACCCAGCAGTGTTGTGATGAAACATCACCACCAGGTTGGGGTGCATGTTAAATGTGGGGGTTAAACTTTATTCAACATTAGGGAGCCACAGTGGCAACCTGGTGGCTGTGCATGATGTATACTGTGAGTGTACAGCTGTCAGGTGCCAAGTCACTATGGAAACCCTACAGAGTGGTGTTGGGTGCCATGCCACAGAGGAACTTCAGCAGCTTTCCCTTGTCCTTGGATGCTAGTACCATCCTTATCCACTCCTCATAGCTCTTTTTGGGTGGTGTTCATGGCAGTCCACAACAATGCCTTCCCTGGTGACATAGGTCCATTGCTGTTCCCTGTGGAGTTCTGCTAGCATTGTCATGACCCCTTCATGCACCTTCCTGAGCAGGGCATGGAGATGGCAGTGCCAGGTCTTGACATTGCTTTGGGTCCACGGCATACTTCGCTCATTGAGAGCTGCAACCAACCACAGCTGAGTGGGAACATGGGGTCATATCTCGTGGGCACCTTGGTCACCCTACTGTACAGCCATATCCTGCCCAGCACATGTGTCTGCTCGAAACAATAGGAGAGTGTGGTGGCATTGGGTGGAATGGTTGACTTCAGGAGGCTGAATGCTGCTGGAATGCCAGGAGATGGGCGAGGGCCACGAGTTCATGGATCTTCAGGCTGAAGTCTGTGTCACTTCTGTATTGTGGTGCAAGGCCATAGCCCTGGACCTTCCGCCACACAATCTGCCCAAAGTGGAACAGGTGTCCCTTGTTTATGGTTTGTGGAAATTCCATCTTACAGGCATTGATCACAGCCTGCTCAAAGTCAGTGATGATCGTAAGTGGTTTGAGGGTGCAGGACTGTATACTGGCATATTTATTCAGCTCCTGGAACAAGGTGCAGTAACATTGCAGGCTCTTTGTCATCATCAGTGTATACACCATTGACATAATGAGGTTGTTAGGGCCCATCCCCATGGGTGCATGGATGGTGTACAATGAGTGAACAGGTGTGGCACAGTCTTGAACGTACCATCCATCATCCAGAAGGGTGTCTGTGCCAGGTCCCTGATGTTGTCCTCTGTGGTGAGTAGAAGGACCTGGTGGGTCGTGATGCTGGTGATCCTGCTGTACCATGGCCATCCAGTCACCGTCTGTAGCTGCTTGGGGATAGTGAGGTCAGCCAGTGTCACTGGTTCTGGTTAGAGGTCCTTGCGGAGGGTCCTGTTCACAATCTGCAGCAGGGCCCTCTTGCTTGGCAACTGTTGCCACAGCTCAGTGGTCATTGCAGTTGTTTCACTCTGCAGTAGCTAGCCACGGTGCTGTGTGCCTTCTACTTGATGCCTGCCAACACCTCTGCTGGTAGAGCATCTGTCACCTCCAGAGCATGACTGTGCTCATTCTTTTTCTTTAGGTGGTGCTGGCCATCCTGGAGCAGTGTGATGGCCTGGCCGAGGCAGGACTTGGACTTATGGTGCTGGCAGCACCGTTACACTGTCTCATGCCATCCCGGTGGTGCTGAGGGTTGGGCGCTGGATGCCATACCTTGTGTCATGCCAATGACCCAGGTTCAGGATTGAGCCTGGGCCATCAGGGGTCAGCAAGGGAGGACTGGGATCGAACATCCACAGACTGCTTTCCCAGTCCTGGGGTGGGCTGGGGAATTTCACTGTGCTGTAGCAGCCCCCTGGGGATGCTCAGGGGCACTACTAGTGTCAGTGACACTAGATGGGGAGCACGGCAGATGTTGGTATGTTGCTCCTGGACGTCATTGCACGTCCTTGCTACTGGGGCCAATAGAAGGAAAATGGCTGGGCATGACATTTCAGCTTGATGGCTGTGCTCTGAGCCACCCGGAGGACTTTGGTGGAGTCCTGTTGAGGAGGGTCCGGGGCTGTCCTGGCTGGTAGAGGCAGAGGGGGAGCCCTCCAGCAAGATGGCATGATGGCCATCCCTGATCCTCCTGGGTGCAGTTTGAGCTACCCAGCTCTCCAGGTTGGTGGAGCTGGTTGCTGGATGCCCCAAGCTGAGTGTGTGCCACAGCAGGTGAAAAATATGATATGTTAAAAAAACAGTACACTGTCTCATTGCAGGTCCATTCATGGACCAGGAGGAAGCCATTTACATTTAGCTTGGACTTTCCCTTCCTGGATGGTACCACCTCACAGATTGTCCATGTTGTTGGGGTTGCAGTTGAGCACCCTGGCCCCTCCATGGCTTCCACGCTGTCCTCCATTGTGCCAGGGGACTGTGTAACATGACTGGCTTTGGTTCCAGCTCAGGCATGCGGGTGTAATTGCACTTCATTTGCACATCACACTCCATGGGCCACACCTGTGGCAGTTGCTACCTGTCTGTGGGTGGTTTGTACCAGTACTGTAGTGCCACTGTCTGCCCACAGTCCCAGTGCTTCAAGGCTGTGCTGCGCACCATGGTCACATTCAAGTTCTGTGTCCACAGTGTCCTGTGCCCCTATCAGCTGCTGTGCTGTAGTGGGGCTATACTCCATGGTACACTTCCCTGCTGTCCAGCATGCAGGGATGCAGGGGTCCCTGTGTGTTGTGCACTCTGCCTACAGGTCAGTGTCCACCTACCTAAGCTGGCCTTTGCACCCCCCCAGCATTGGCATCCGTAGTTCCCATGCATGCCTTCATGAGTCCATGTCTGTCCGCAGCCCCATGCATCATTTTCTGATGCCTACCTGTTCTCTATGTTCTCTTCAGCTGTAGTTCCCTGACCTGAGACTTCTCCGGTAAATGATCTATTGTAGCTCTCACTGTGCTCTTTCCTATGAGGCTTGCATTTTCTGCCCCTCTGCCAGTTTGTTTGTCAGAGTTTCAGTTCACCTGCTTTGTTTACTAACCACTCTCCCTGCATCTGAAATGGGCCCTACCCACCCAACCACTCTCCCTGCAGCTGAACCACCCTTTGGCCCCTGGAGAAACCTTCCCCAAGGAAAGCACTGTCCATGGACCATTTCACAGTTACAAGGAGGGAGGAAGAGGCCCCCAGCTGAGTAGGAAGCAACTGCTGGTGGGGGACTTAATTAGGGGGATAGACTTGCGAGCAGGGTGGGGTAAAGGAGAGGGAGGTGAAATACCTGAGAGGTACTTTGGCTTGGAGGGATGAGAGCAGATACAGTGGATCATTAGGCAGCAGGAGATGAGAGGGAGCTAGATGTCATTGTCCACCTGGGGACAAATGACCTAGCAAGGGACAGGGTAGAGGTAGTGCAGGGAAATTTCAGGGATAGGGGGAGGGTCCTCAAGCATGCATGGTGGCTTTTGCCAAAACGTTGCCTATATACATCTTGGGAGAAGATAGGACTCTCCACACGGCTTTCAACAGTTAGTTAAAGGCATGGTGCAGGGTGGGGCTCAGTACTAGGAGTCGGCCTCTTTAATGTCTTCATAAGTGAAATTGCAGAAGAACTGAATGGGAAGGTAAGTCTTTTTGCAGATGCTACCAAAACCTGTTATAGGGTTGACACTCAGGGTGTGGAGAAAGGGTTCACCCATGCTGGTGTGACAGCCATGTTGCTGATGCCGATTACAGCACAGGCAACATTACAGCACCAGGAAAAATGCATCCTGGGAGTTATACCACCAAAGAGCCCTCCTGGGAAACAGTCTCCATTGGGCCCCCTCCCCTAATTATCCCACAGGTCCAGGTTCTTAATTTACCTGTTCTCCAGTCCTACCCCATCCTACAATCACCCCGCAGGTATACAGTAGATTGTTATGATCCCTGATGTTCAGTGGTTCCCATTTATTTATTTATTCATTCATTTGTTTACCAAGTAGGTGCACTTGTCCGAGAACCATTTTCAGGCATGACCTGGGCCATTGAGGATGGCACAGGAATAAAAGCAAGTACAAAAGAGGCTGGGACAAGGCATACAATAGACAGTAATAAAAATATACAAGATATTGATATGAAGATATATATAAACTTGCAGCGCAATGGATAAATAACATTTATGACAATAGCAGGCACAGTAGTAGCCAAGTTGTAATACAAATTAGGCATGATCTGAGATGAGTAAAGGAAAAAGTGCATCATGGCAGTGTAGGTATGGCCCAAGAAGGAAAAGGAGGGAAGGGAAGTAGAGGCATTATAATAAGTTGGGAGGGCAGGAGCAAGTAGTGGAGGACAGAAAGTGAGATCAAAGGAGAGAGTGGAAGAGTCTTGGAGAGTCAGTGGTGCTAAGTGGAGTGGGCAGGTTGTTCCAAAGGAAAGGGGCTGCAGATGAGAATGCACATTTACCCATACGGTGGAGACTAGGGGGCACCGAAGCATGGGGCCAGCAGTGAGGCAGAGCTCTAGAACAAACACTTTTGGCCAAAGAAGGTGGGATTGCGGAGAGGTAGCTCGGTTTTGGATGGCCTTATTGACTGTGCTGGCCAGGAGATAGGTCTGTTGGGCTGATGGGGGAAGCCAGCCCAGGGTCTGATAGAGTGAGCAGTGGTGTGTTAAGTGAAAGTCCTTGCCCTTTGTATATCCAAAGTCCCCACCATGACCCAGTTAGTTCTTACAGCAAATATTACCCCCTGGTCCCCAGCCTTACTATATATTTGACACCCTTCCACATTTGGCACAGACCACCCTCTCAGCTCCTTGATCAGGCACAAAATGGATGATAGTTCACAATCATGTGCTAACTGTACACAGCTGTTTAAACAATAGGCACATGACAGCAAAACTGGAGTTCTGTCCTCAGTTGGTCACAGAGGTTAGCAGAGTGTCTGTGCCAGTTGCCACTGTGGGGAGAGTTCGTAAACATATGGTGGGGGCCATGAATGGTGCAAGCGGTGGGACTCGGTGGGCAGGTAGTTATTGGCAGTTTCCAATGTATGGAATGGACAGCAGCACCACTGAACACCAAGGGAAGTGTGATATTACTGATGGTGGGAGCTCAAAGGGGCAGTGGTAGGAGGCAGAGGTGATACTACCTGGTTTAGGGAGACAACATCTTTTAGAGCCATTTACCAACTGGTCAGAGACTCACTAATTATGTTATTCAAGATATCATTTTGTGATCCTACCCTGTTTTTGGGGTGCAAAGTGTTGTTTGAGAGTCACTTACCCATTTAGCGATCACAAATGCTCTTTGAATGTTCTGGTCTATGTGAACAATAACAGTCCATCACCAGTAAGATAAAGACAAGTGATCAAATACAAATATGGAATTGAGAGCTGTTCTCCATGAGGTTGATAATGTAATTTATCTTAACAATGTGTTAGTGTACAGAGTATGATGAGATTAATACTGGTACCATTGTGCTACCACATGAGTCTAGGGTTGCTGTGAGAGGTACCAAATACTGAAATGTCAAAATAACGCAGTACCATTGTGCTACCAGCGTACCAGTATTTGTGGGAGCTGACAACAATCTAAAAATTTCGTGATACCATTGTATTACCAGTGTATGTGTGAGAGACAGAGAAAATTGTAAACAATGCCATAGAGATACCATTCTGCAGTGCACTACCAATGCACAGAGGAAAATCTATATATCACCTACCACTGTGATACCAGAGTACCACTGGGTAGTACTATTGTGGATTTTTCAGCTGACCAAAGTATTGCCATTGCTATACCACTATAATGCCATTGTGACAAATTCAGTAAGGGTAACTAGATTGCTGAGACAATGCAGTGTTAAAGAAGTGTGATAACAATTATAAAGTGTTGCCAGTACTACTGCAGTGTGCAGCAAAAATTTGTGAAGAAAATACAGTGCTAAAGAAGTGTGCATGAAAATCTAAGAATTATTTGCAGTGCTCTTACAGTCTGCATCAAAAAATAAGAAAGATTGAGCAGTACTACTGCAGTGTGCAGCAAAAATTAGTGAAGGAAATACAGTGCTAAAGAAGTGTGCATGAAAATCTAATTATTTGCAGTACTCTTACAGTGTGCATCAAAACATAAGAAAGATTGAGTAGTGGTACAACAGTGTAGCAGAAAGTCAGTGCAGTGTATTAACAGTGCACTGATGAAAAGCAGTGCTTTGTCAGTCTGGACTGAAATAAAACTGAAGATGGAAGTGTACACTCCACTTCCCTCTGGGTCAGCACATCTCAGCAATCAGGTCTCCAACACCAACATAAAAGCCACTGCTTGTCTCCTCCCACTGATGGGCCAGCAGCAGTACCTGACTGTTCACTAGAGCTCTTCTTCCTCCTTAAAGTCTTTTTTTCAGAACTGACCCTCCTCAGCTGTCAAGGTAAGCTGTTTACGGTATTTGTTTGGCACAACAGTTAGCAAAATCTGAGGACCAGTGCCCTGGAGGCACCATGACAGGGTCCATGGTATTCTGTTGGATATGTTATAATACAACCCACCTTTTTCTTGTCTCCCATTTTCTTAGCAGACAGCACCTCTCAGTATTCCAGTCAAAGGATCAGTACCCCAGCAGGGTCCATGACAGGGTACATGGTACCTTCTCAGATTAATCCCTAAAATCCTCCTTTCTTTTTTCTTCCTTTTTCCTTGCAGGAAGCACATCTTAGTCAGCACAAGTGTGGGCCAGGGTTCAAACCCCTGGCCCAGGAGTATGGCCTAGCTCTGTAGCAATGGTTTGTTGCTCAAGTGTTGGGGGGTGGTCAAGGAAGTGGCTGATGGGATGGGACCCCTTTAAGGAGTAGGAGTCTCAGCCTGGAGGAAGTGTTGGTAACCTGCCTTTGCTCTGTGGCACTGGGTCAGGTCAGGACCCTGTTCCAGTGTGAAGATGTGAGGCAGTGGGGGTGCTGTGGTGGTGGCAGGGCCATGGTGTGGTCTACCCAATGGAGGCAGCACCAGAAAGCTGTTAACCATGTGGCAAGCTGTTCTCATGTTTGGATGGCCTGCCGGGAGTGAGAGAAGCTGAGCCCACCTTTCCTGGAGGTGAGTTTGGTCTGGGATTGGTGTGGGTTCTAGTGTTAGGCCTGATGCAGCAGGAAGGTTGGGAGTTGTTAGGGATCTGGCTGTGTTGTGAAGTCCCTGGGTAGAGTAATGCCGAGTACCAGAGGTGATGTAGCAGTACAGTTGACAATGCCAGTCTGTTTCCAGGGGCATAGTCATAGGGAGCCCTGATGCTTGTTTAGGCCTTGGTGTGTTTTCTGCCAATGAATCTGAGCCCCCTGGCTCAGTCAGCTAAGTGGAGCCCATTTCTTGGCCTGCCTAGGTCTATGTGTTGCACTGCAGCTCTGTGCTGCAGAAATGTGCTGCTTCCACCCTTGTGGCTATTCTCTGTTGTGCCTCCAGCCCCATGGAGCTGACTTTCTTTATTTCACATTTTAATTAATTAAACCATTTTCAATCACATGGGTGCAGTGTGCATATTTATGGAACACATATAAAAAGACGAGAGAAGTGCCTCAGCTGGGACTTGAACCCAGGCCTCCTGGAATACCATTCTGGTTGCACTAACCAGCTGCGCCACCAAGGCAACTGGAACCTGGGCTGTCCTGGGGCACATATTACTCCTTCTCTTTAATTAATTACATTTTTATTCATTTAATTCAGGTACTCCTGTCTGGTTTGTGCTACCCATTTCGCTAACCAGTTTTGCCCCCAGGTCCAGCTCCAGTGTCCTGCCTGCCTGAATCCAGCAGATTTCCTCCATTGTTGTGTCCTTTGTGTGGCTGGTCCTTTCCAGGTTCTATGAATTCAGTGGTCAAGATATGCCAAGCTATTTGTTTCTGCTATTGGGATCTCTGTGGTGATTCCTGGCTTGTGCCCCCTCCAGCACCTTTTAACATGAGGACCCCTAGACACCGCTGGAGGGTGGGTTACACTACGCATGCACAACATTTCACCATGTTCAAGGAACAGCATCTCGGGGTGCCCCATGAAAGGGTCAATGGTCCTTTCTCATATCTGTCACTGTGACCTACCTTTCTTTTGTCTCCCATTTCCCTTGCAGGCAACACCTCTTAGTTATCCAGACAGAGGATCAATGCCCTGGAAATACCCATAGCAAGGCCCATGGTACGTACTCTGAATGGTCAGTAAAACACTCATTAGTTTTTTTCTCCATTGTCCCTTGTAAGCTGCAACTCTTCAATACAGTCTGCATGTCCAGCATGAAAGCCAGTGCCATTGTCATCCTCCTATTTAGCCTTCAGTTGCACCTGTCTCATACTCTTCATCAAGACTTCTCCTCCTCCTCCTCACCATCTCTCTTTTTAAAGCAGCATGTCTCAGAAATCTGGTGTCCAGCACTGTTATAGAAGCTAGTGAAGCGAGCCGAGCTGGGAGGGGAAGGTGAGGAGGAGGCAAAGTGGATGGGAAGGAATAGATATATAGGTAGTTATTGTTATTCACACCAAGTGAAGTGTGCTGAAGAAAAATATCAGACTCTTCACATACATCCACTCAGGTGGTAAGGCAGTTCTTTTCCTATTTGGATATATGATGTAATTCTTAACCAAAATGGAGAGGCAGGAGGCACGATTAGAAGAAGGAACTAGTTTATTTGGCAACTGACCATAGTGTAGGGACAGGGAAAAGGGATGACCATAACATACACTCATTACTACCTCTATCTTGTGCCTGGAGGCTTATACAACACTCTATGCAAAAGAAATAGTGAAAAAAAAATCATCTGTAACAGCTATGCTGTAAGAACGTCCTACCTATACTTCCCTATAAGAGGGAAACGCTGTATTACAAGATGTCAGACTGGATTAATCGGCTGTAACATCTACGCTGTAAGAGAGTCTTCCCTATTCTCAGATGTCTACTTCAACCCTGAGGTGCACCTCTTTCTAAACTAAGATTTTAAAATACAGCCACTCTAAGTGCCACAGAAAAAGTCTATACAGTAGATGGTTGGCAGTTTGTGCACATAAGTTCTCTCTGTCGTCGAGAAGAAATATGGAACCACTCCATTGCCTTGCCAATGAAGTGCTGGAAACCTTTGTAGGAATTAAAGCATACAGAGAGGGTTTAACAGACCATGAGTTCTCGGCCACACCCCACCTCTCTAGGGTTGCCGGAATATACTTGGAAGATTGCTTCGGCTAAGAACCCACTGAGGACCGCTGGAAGGAACCACAAGATCTGGCTGCAGTCTGCTTCTGGACTGCCCAGAAGGAGGAAGCAATGCAAACCACCTGGCCACAATCCACTTCTGGATTGTCAAGTGAAGAGACAAAGGAGAAGAAGAACCAACAGTCCACTTCTGAACTGAAGATGCACTCTGGACTGATGAACACACTGGATAGGAAGAATTGGAACCTCTGGACCACTCTTGGACTCCAGGAAAGCACTGCCTCTGGATTGAACACACACACTGGGCTGACAATCACACTGGACTGGGACCGCTGGATCACTCTTGGACTCCAGACAACCACTTTCTCTGGGAGTCGAAGTGTCTGAGTCCCAAGGCTGGATGAGCCAGGACACTCGCTAAAACAATAAGTCGAACGTTGAACTGCGACCAAAGTTGGAGTCCACGGTCGAACAAGCAAGGACACACTAAAACAACAAAATGAATGTCACTCGGAGAACTGACACTGACAAGTCGAACGGTAGTCTGCTGCAGACGTGAAAACACGAAATGGATGACAGACTTCTGCACTGGGTCAAGCCGTACTGGGAAACTGTAAGAGGAAAATGACAAACAGGACGATGCAACTTTGAGACTACTGCAATATGGCTCTTTGTAGAGTTGCTTTTGGCTTCTTCTGGATACACTGGAGGATAATTTCTGAAAAACAGATGAAGACTGACAGGGTTGCACCTGGGTGAAGTGACTCTGAAGACTGTTGAAGACTGATTCATGTGGTTTTCCAGCAGTAGAATGCTGGCACAAAGCAATGCAAGACAGTTCTGACACTCAATAATGTTCGTGGGATGAATAATAATGCAGGCAAATGCAAACAAAGTCTCAATTCCTACTGTAGTGGTCAATAAATATACAGTCTTAGTGTCCAGACCACAGTAAATATACAGGCAATTTATTGTACTGAATAACCCTAGCTCTGGTGGACCTAACTATAACGGGATCCCTTAGCTAAATTGGGTTCTCCTATTACTGTGGAAACACTACAGTGGGGAATAGGTTCTCTAGAAGGCTATACAATTGGATGTCTGACCAGGCCCCTTTAACACTGGTGGGCTTATGTGGCTAGCTAGGCTCCAATTACTTTCTGGGGTTGCTATACTGCTGGGCCCCTATAACATCTGTGGGTCTAAATGGCTAGCTACAGGTCCTGGGCTTTGTGTTACTCCTGTAAAGATCTGTGGGTACATAGCTGGACCCTTACTAAATGCCCTGGGCCTCCTGTACTAACTGAGCCCCTATTACACTCGTGGGCCTGGCTTGCCCCTTTTAAGACCTGCGGGAGCAGTGGGCCTAATCTTGCCTTTTCAACTACCTGGGCCTGGTGCCCTTAATTTACTGGGCCTGGTGCCCTTAGTACCACGAGGCCTGGTGCCCTTACTTTACTGGGCCTGGTGCCCTTAGTACCTCTGGGCCTGGTGTCCTCACTTTACTGGGCCTGGTGCCCCTTTAAAAACAGTGGGAAGCCTGACTTGCCCCCTTTTAAATTATCTGGGCCATTTCTTGGCTTATTAAGACTGTCTGGGGCCTTGCTGTCACTCCTTTCATTTAGCCCCACCTTGCCCCACCTCCCTAATGCATATTTATAGGCCTCTTCTATGGCCTTAACTGGTGGCCCCTCCTCATGGGCGTCACTCAGTCCCGCCCCTCCTGATTAATAAATTAGGGGTCCTTGTGTCCCTTCCTTCCTGCAGCACTCAGCCGCTCCCTCTGTGCCTACTGTGCACTTTATTTAAAAAAAACCAGAAGCACAGTCCTTTTGCTTGTTGGGTGGTCAGCACGGAGTGAGTGCTGCCGCCGACTCACCACTCTGTTGGCTGCTTGGCTGCTGGTGCCATAATTGGGTTGTGGGAGGCATTTTGGCAGTGGGAGAGAAAGCAGGCAATGTGGCGGACGTCTGAGGGGGGCCTCTGGAAGGCTGAAGACAAAAACGGTGATGCGGCACTGGCAAAGCCGCCGACAAGGGAATGGGGAAACCTTTTTAAAATTAAATAAAATAACAAAACAATGGGACTCTCAGCCACATGACCAAAACGGACAGCTTTCCTTTACTTTTGGTGCCCTGATGGTACCACCGACCGCACCGGAGCTCTTCGGGGTCTGTCTTCAGGTTCTAGAGGCAGAACAGGTGCACAGGCAAGTCCTCGGGGACCGTTTCAACATCAGGTAAGTCTTTTCCCTTGTTGCCTTAACTTGCTGCATCCTTTCTCCTCAACAGCTACCCAGGACCTCCACAAAAACAGTTTCAATTTTTAAAACCAGAGCTTCTGGTTCCAGAATGGCTGGAGTGGAATGCTGTGCATGAGCAGCTCAGCACAGCATTCCATCCAGACTATTGTTGCTTGTGCTGCGTACCAAGTCTTTTTTTTTTACAAGCATTTAGTGCACTGGGCACTTTACTGGGTACCTGGGAGCAACTGGAGACTACTGGGGAACTGCAGGGGATACCTCTAACTTTGGCATATTACACTAGTGCCAGTCTCCTCCTCCTCCTAATGGGACATCACCAGCCCCTGTCTTTGACTCTTCACTTCACCTCTTCCTCTTCATGTCTATCTGATGGTAGCACCTCTCAGAAATCTGGTGACCAGCACCAGCATAAAAACCAGTTCCAGTCTCCTCCTGCTAATGTACTATCTCTGACTTATCACCGCTCTTCCTTAGGAGTGTAACCACCAGCTGACTCCTCTCAATGGGCCTGTTGCACCTCTCTCTGACTATTCACTATAATTTTAACTGTCAACTGCACATGCACAGTATTGTCCCGGGGCACCCGTGACAGGATCGACTGAGTCTTCTCATATCTGTCACTATAACCAACCTTTATTTTGTCTGTCTTTTCCCTTGTAGGTGGCACCTTTCTGTCAGCACCTCTCTTAGCAGTCTGGCCTAGCACCAGTGTAAGAGTCATTGTCAGTCTCCTTCTCCAAAATGGCCATCAGCAGCACCTGTTTCCAATTCACAGCTCCTCCTTCCTTTCTCTCGTCAGGGCTGTCCCCTGTCAGCTACCAAGATGAGCCTACTACTTTATTTCTTTGACACAACACTTAGCAATGTCCAAGGACTAGTTTCTTGGGGGTGTCCATGGCAGAGTTCACAGTACCTTGTCAGATCTGTTACTAACCCCTTCCCATTCTTTTTTTCTCTTATTTACCCTACAAGCAGCACTTCTTAGTAATCCAGTTACAGGATCAGTGCCCCATCCACAGCTGTGACAGGGTTCAGGGTACCTTCTTAGATCAGTCACTAAAACTCTTTTTTCCTTTGTCTCTCTTTTCCATTTCAGGAAACATATTTCAGCAATCTGGTCTCTAGCATCTATGTAAACGCCAATGCCAGTCTCCTCCTCTCGATAGGCATTCAGCAGTAGTTGTCTCTGACTCTTCCTTCTTCTCTTTACTATCTCCTTACTCTAGCGAATCTCCCCCATACCCTAACTTCCACCTCAAATTAATGACCAGAAAGTAGGTTCTCAAACTGCTAAGAAAAATCAAAACTACATTGTCTCCAGGACATAATAAACTAGACCCAAGGCTGCTAAACTTCACAGCTCGAGTCATAGCCACCCCAGTAATCTGGCTCTTTAATAGGCCCATATTTGAAGGGAAAGTTCCAGCAGTATGAAAAGCTGCTCTTGTAACCCCAGTCCACAGGGGTGGGTCACAGGAGTTAGCTGAGAACTATCTCCCCATATCCATTCTCTGCACTCTTAGCAAAATACTGGAGAGGATTATTTACAACCAACTCCAGGACAATGAAGAGGAACACAGCCTTCTTACAGTCCATCAACATGATCTCAGGAAACATCATGCAACAGATACAGTCCTTGTTCACCTTGCTACAGATAACTTCTCTGCCATTGATAATGGTCAGCTGAAAGGAGCAGTTTTCATAGACCTTACTAAGGCATTCGATTTAGTGAACCACCAGCTCCTTATATCAAAGTTAAGGTCCCTTGTCTTTGAATCCCTGGCCTCTGCAGTGGTTCTCTAGTTATCTCTCTGATAGGTCACAAAAAGTAAAATGGAAAGGGGTACTCTCAGACGCATGCCCTACCCTAGGTGGAGTCCCTCAGGGATTAATTCTGAGACCCCTTCTCTTCTCACTGTATGTAAATGATTTGCCCAAGAACTGTGGGGGCATGAAAATGATTCTGTATGTGAATGATGCAGTAATGTATAGGAGCTCTCGTGATCCCGTCAACTTGATAAACCTACTCACAAGCGACATACATTCATTGGGGTCCTGGTTCAACACCAACAAATTGGTACTAAATGCCAAAAAAACAAAGGCTATCCTCTTCAGCCCCCAAAACTCTGGTCCTAATAGAGCAAATATCTTTACCTCTACACTCATAAACAGGTCTGGTATCGAAGTAGTTGAATCTATTAACTCATTACCTCTGGGAAATGCCTGTAGGTGGCAGTGAAATCATTCCCTTTTGTCTCCCACAACAACTTCAGTCAGATGCCAAAGACTTCCTGTTTGCCCTGGACACTTCTCAATTCGTTAGCACTATTTCTCTGTATTACTTGAAAACCAAATTGATTAGAATTGACTGCATTGCACCATTAGAAAGGTAATTTCGTGCTGAGCAACTTTGCTGCTGATACTTTGTGTGTGTCATGTATACTTTAGGAGATATTTGCATTTGTTTATTGTATGCTGTGCATGGCTAACATTTGTCCCTCATGCCTCACCTAAGCACCTTGAATAAAATGGGAAAAATACTTGTTTTATATTAGAAAAAATGCTTTTAGAACAAAATGACTTTTGCACCTACATCTAATATATGGATGCTTAATTTGGTGCAGAAATGTTGTATATTTTCCTACCAAATGTGGTTTATGTTGTGTTCTTATTGCAAAAAAAAAACAACACTTTTTTGCGATTTCGACTAGTATAGAAAAGAAGAGAAATTGCTTATAAATAATTGCATAGCACCATTGGAAAGGTAATTTTGTGCTGAACAACTTTGCCACTCGTACTTTGTGTGCAGCACTTACGGTTCATAAGGTATTCACATTTATTTGTGCCATGCTGATTATGGCTTGATTTTGCTTAGAAAGGCCCAGGATGCAGTGTTAAGAGTATACAGGACACAGGTGGTGGAACTCTTAAAGAGCTCCTGTGGAAAGAATGAGTTAAGTACCTAAGGATATTTCTTGATCTGGACTGCACATTCAAAGCTCACATCAACCACTTACCTAAATCTTTGAATCAAAAGTTAGGTCTCTTGTACTGCCTTGTTCCCTTATTTACTATGGAGTCATGGCTTTGCATTATGAACAGCATCCTTCTTCCAACACTGCTCTATGGGTCTGTTGTTCTGTGCTCTCTCAAGATTACAAAATTGCATTTGCTCAAATCCCTTTACCATAGAATTGATCTCTTTGTTGATGCAGCCCCACTCAGGGAGCACCACTGCAATTTCCTGCACTCACTAAAGTGGCCAACACTTGAAGGGAAGTTAGCTTACCATCCCCTATACCTAGCTTGCAACCTTCAACTAAACTACGCTCCTCCCAGCCTAAAAAATCTGTTTACAGCCAAACCTAGTAGGTGGCCCCTCAGATCCGCGAACCAACCCCAGCTATTAGTCTCACGAACTAAGACTATTGCAGGAGATAGGTAATTTTCCACCACCACCACCACCATCCCAACCCTATGGAATGCCCTCCCAAACAGTCTAAAAGAATACTCATCCCTACATGGCTTCAAGAAAGGCCTAAAAGCTCACCTGTTAGAACTAAGCACCTGCAATTGTTATCGCTGATATGTTTCCATCTGAGCCTCATTGTTTCCATGAGTAAAATACTGTAGTACTTATTCATTTGTAACTCACAACTTGTCACTGTATGTAAAACCATTATTTTGTAATATTATATGTAAAGTGTGTACAAATGTTTTTGTAACTGTCAGCAATTTCCACGTGATTAACCCCAGGTCACCCCTGAAAAAGGGACTCTTTAGTGTCAGTGGGTCCACCAGGTTACATCAAATTTTCAACATGGGGTTTCTGGGACCCCTCCTCATGAATTCTGGCACTGTCATATCATTAATCAGTCCCAAAAGGTGATTTTGCAGTCACAGAGTGGAGTCACCTTTCGGGACCGATTAATGAGATGACAGTGCCACTGTTCATGAGGTGGGCTCTCAAAAAAGCTATGTTGCAAATTTGGTGGAAAAAATCTAAAAAATAGCTGTTTTATGAGTGTGTGTTGTGCAGCTGCTATGCAGGCTCATAACTTTGCGAATTTGCAATATTTTTATGCCAGATTTTCAACATTGTCATTTTTGTACACCTCCTTGTGAACAGTACAGCTGTCATTTTTCACATCCTGGCCGAAATATGTTTCCGCACTTCCGGTGCACAATAGCGTGGTTGCTGTGGGAAATCAGTGTTTGGGCCAGGTTATGAAAATGACAGTGACACTGTTCATGAGTAGAGGTTCTAAAATGCCTATACTGAAAATTTGGTGACAATACTCCATAAAAATGACTGTGTTACGAGCGTGCATTGGCCGATTGCATACACGCTCATAAAGTCATGCATTTGTAATATTTTCACTATGGATTTTCACCATTGGCATTTTTCCACACCTCTTGATGAACAGTACAGCTGTCATTTCACATATCCTGCGCAAAATGTGTTTTTGCACGTCCGGCGCAGAATAGCGCAGTCGCTGTGTGAAATCACTTTTTGGGACAGTTTCAGGAAATAACAGTGACACTGTACATGAGCAGAGGTGCTAAAATGCCTATGTTGAATATTTGGTGCCGAACATCCATAAAATGACTGTGTTACAAGTGTGCGTTGTGCATTTCCCAGGCACCTTTGTAGCTTCGCTAATTTGCAATATTTACATGCCACATTTTCAACACTGGCATTTTTTTTACACCTCCTTATGAACTGTACAGCTGTCATTTTTCACATCCTACCCAAAATGTTTTTCCATACTGTACTAACAAAGCCAATGCCAGTGCGACAACATTCGGCATTGACATATGCTTGTTTTAACTTCCTACTGTAAATAAAGTTTCTGTGAAGGACCCTTCTACTAGTGTGGGCTCCTATTACTCGTATATCTGTTACTGTGGTGCAGAGCATTGGAGCTTGTCAGGGTTTGCTTCTTCTGTCTATTTTAAAATTGGCTTTTGGGTTTACAGTACAAGTTGTTTGTAGCAAATTCGGAATGAATCAGTGTAAAAAAATAAGTGTCCTTTTAAACATACTGAAAGTGAATGAAGAGGAGCTGTAATTTTCCATGTTCAGGTGCTGTCACTGTAGTAGTCCCGATGCTGAGGATCAGTCCCGAGATACACAGACTCCTGTGCCTACAACCACATTCTTTACTGATTCATGCCGAATCTGCCACAGGCATACCTATTCTACTAAAATCAATCAGGTACCATACATACAAAAAGATTTTAAAAAGTTGCGATCAGGATAAAGGCTCAGCGCTGGCTCACATCACCCCCACCAAGATCTGTGTTCTTCAAGGTTCACTGTAGTCTGATCACAATATCACAAAAATGCCAGACAGTGACAACTGTCAAACTGTAATCTTATACTGGCAAATCTACATGCCTGTTGAATAAGCTGCTGTTCACCGCTATTCACACAAAAGCATTCTGCGTGTATCTTGAGACTGATCCTCAACATCGTGACTATGGAGACAGCACCTGAACATGAAAAATTACAACTCTTCTTCCTTCACTTTCAATATGCTTAAAAGGAGACTCGTTTTTTCACACTACTCGGATGAAGGATTGCAATGTAAAATAATCATGAGTCATTGCTAAACACTATATCTTGTCACTCAGACCCCGACAAATCTTGCAATATTCAAGTAACACCACTTTCCCCCTAACATGTAACTTCCGGTCGGTACTCCTGAAGGAACGTGCACTCCACTGAAGTTGGTGATCTGATGGCCGGCACTCCAGGCACAGATAAGTAAACTTGAAATACTGACTGCAGAACATTACAGCATCGTTTTAAAGCAATCACAACATAAAACACACAACCTTCCATTTACACAGCCGAAAGCTAACAGCCATGTAGAGTGCCTATAGAATGGCATGGTCTCTGGGGGACAGTCCCAAAGCATCGCTACAGAAAGGGTGCATGCTCCCAAAGACAGACACACAGTAAGTTAGTGAAACGCTCTGCAACCCAGTAAGGGTGCCTCCAAGTGAAACCTGCAGCAGAACCACGAGCCCCAGCAGGCTCGCTGGCAGAGGAGGTGCCACCGACAGACAGCTATAACAAGAAAGTGAGCAGAGGATGGCTCTCACAGCAGACTGCAGTTAGCAGTGGCAGCATCAGGCAAAGGGTGAGTGACCAGGAGACAGCACAAGCGGAAGCACCGCCACTGGGGCACACAGGGACAGGGTAAACAGGCGGCAGACTGGACAGAGGGTCTGAGGTATGAGCCCACACCACACTGCAGCAACAGGGCTGGACCAAGCACACAGACAGGTGCAGTGCAATATAACCCTCCCATGGGCCCCACAGCAGACACTGACACTTACCGAAAAGGGCACCACATGGCTGGAAGGTGCCACAGGGAACTGCACAAGCACAGGGAGCAGCTCAGATGACAGCAGTAGACTGCAGGGAGCCTGGCCCACAGGCACCAAGGACATGGGGAAGGGGACACGGCACAAACCACCAGATATGCAACACAGGCAGGAAGAGGCATTGCATGGTGGACACTGGGAAGGGCTCACAGTGCCTATAACACTGCCTGCCATACCAGACCCAGTATATGTGACAGCATCACAAACATAGAGGTGCATCATGTGCAAAGCCGGAAGAGCAAGCCCATGGCTGTCCATAATGGCTTTGTGTACCACAGAGATAAGGAGGGACCTGAAAAGGCTTATTAGAGGTGTGCCGAGGTGAGGAGATATCACTGCATGGCCTGCCTGCACACAGCTGATGATATGGTGGTGGCCACCATCAGTGAGCATAACCACACCCCTGATGCAGCAGATGTGGGTATGTGGCATGTCCTGGGAACACTTCAGGACAGGGCATGGTGGACCATGGACAGTTCCTCACAAGTCATCATGGCAAGCTCATCGGGCATCCCTGCGGCTATGACCGGTCACCTGCTGGGAATGCGTCTGCTGCATTGGACAGTGAAGCATGTGTGACACAAGGCTCATAGCTGGTCAACCACCCCACAAGCCGTGGAATGCCTCACCATCCTGGAGGAGTACACCCTTGCTTCAGATGGCACGTGCTTCCTCCTGTATGACAATGGGAGGGAGAGTGACCACATCGTCATCTACACCACAGACCATGGCCTGCAGCAGCTGGCCAGCTGTGAGGACTGGTTTATGGATGGCACATTCAGAGCAGGCCCAACCCTGTTTGAACAGCTATATATGATACACGCCATCCAGTCTGGAACAGTCCTGCCAGCTGTCTATGCCCTGACGTGCACCGGGTAGGCACAGACATACATCTGTCTGCTGGGCCAGCTCAAACTGCACAATCTGGCCATAGCACTGGCCATGGTCCTGATGGACTTTGAGCATGCAAGCTGGCATGGGGTCACCACCGTATTTCCTGAGGCATGAGTCAGGGGATGCTTCTTCTACTTCTCCCAGGCCCTGTAGCGCAAAGTGCAGCAGCTGCGAGACATCCTGGCACATTACACCTCTGACCCTGACTTTGAGCTGCATGTGCAGATGCTGCTGGTGCTGGCATTCCTGCCACCTGCTGATGTGCTAGCAGTCTTCGAAGAACTGCGGGAGTGGGAGTACATGTCCACCAATGAGGATGTCCTTCAGCCCATGCTGGACTATGTGGAGGACAATTGGATCGGCTGCCCCAGCGGGTGCTCTGGGTGCCAACATGCTCCATTACCCATTGAGCAGTGGAACTGCTATGAGGCAACCCCCAGGGACTGGCAAGAACCAACAATGCTGTGGAGGGGTGGCACAGTTCCCTTAACACCCGGGTCCGTGCCTGCCACCTCAGCATCTGGCTCCTCCTCGAGTACCTGAGGGAGGAGTAGCATCTGACCACCGTGAGATCCAAGATGCTGGTGTCAGGGCCAGAGGCACCACAGCCCCGGCAACACTATTGGGACATTGAGACCAAGATCTGCACCATCATGGATGAATATGGCACCAGAAGCCACTATAACTACGTGCGTGGACTGGCACACAATTCCACATTTCATGTGTGACCAGCCGCATAATGGCTTCTGGTATGCACCAGCCCCTGTAGCCAATGTCCAGCTCTGGGCTGCATAGCCCTATGCAGTGCCACACAGCACACAGTGTGTGACCCTCCCACACTACCCAGCACTGGTGTGCCCTTCTGCGGGCACGCGCACATCCACCATATCCCCTGCAGTTGCCCATTTGACCCAGGGCTCATGCCAGGGCCTCCTTGCATCTGCCACATGCTGTCAGCCTCTGCTGCCCCCATGCTGGCCACCAGCCCTGCATGGCAGGCTGTTGCAGTGCCCTCTGGCTTGCTGCACATTCACTCTTCACACTGCACATGCCCATGTGTGGTGTGCCACCCAGTCCCTGTGTGCCAGCCATCTACTGCTGCCACTGCCGTGCATCTCATGTTGCCATGTCCTGCCCTTAACCTTCCCTGGCAGTGCTGCCAACCTCTCTATGTGGCGCCTTTCACAGGCAGCCCATGCCATGGTGTACTGTGCCCCCTCTGCCTTGTGGGGCGTGCCATGTGCTCAGCACCCTAACATCTGCCTCCTGCTGCAGTCGCCCTTTCCACCAGTCAGTGTTTTTGTACAGTTGTCCATATGGCATTCTGCCCTTTCCCCTTCACTGTTGTGGGTGGAGCTATTTTGGATGCATCCTTATCACATAAAAAACAGTCCTTCCTATGCAGAGTAGAGCCAGTTATGGCCATGTCCCAGTCATGGTTTTCAGTGCATCATGACTCCCTCCATGAGACTGATGAGGGACCAGTTTCTTCTTTTCAGGTAAACTTTAACTGTGTGTGTGTGTGTGTGTGTGTGTGTGTGTGTGTGTGTGTGTGTGTGTGTGTTTGTTGGTGTGTGAATGTGGGGTTGGATGGAAGTGTGTGTGTGTGGGGGGGTTAGATTGCCAATGGACTGTTTTCATTTTTTCAGCTTACAAAAAAGATCAGTAAGGGAGAGTTTTCTGTATTGTAGAGGACAGAAGCCATCACTGGGGATAGGGCACCCCAGTTATGTGATGTTCTTCAGCTGCACCAGGAATGGACACTTTTTGCAGCCATGTATATTAAACAAAGGGAGGCAGACAACCTGGAGTGGAGGGAGGCAAGAGAAGAAGTACCAGGGGCAGGCCCCCAGTCTACTTACAACTTAAAAAAAATTGTGGGGGCAGGTGACCTGGAGGGGTTGGGGAAGAAAGAAGTGGGACCTGTGGTGGGCACCCCATATCTGCTTAATAAAAATGAAAAAACAAATTGATTAGGTAGGTAAGTAAGTAAATAGATAGATAGATAGACAGACAGACAGACAGACAGACAGATAGATAGATAGATGGATGGATGGACAAATGGACAGGCAGGCAGGCAAGCAAGCAGGTAGACAGACAGTCAGACAGGTAGGTAGGTAGGTAGATAGCTAGATAGATAGATAGATAGATAGATAGATAGATAGATGACAGATAGATAGACAGATAGATAGTCCTAGTGTCAGGATGATCCTATAGATACTGGACAGTTCTTTTGTGAGATCTCAGGAAAGAACAATGGTTCTTTTGTATGACATCATGACAGAACTGTGAAAAAAAAAAAACAAAGTTCCACCATCTTCTTTCATGAGCTGACCTTTTTACATGAGTTCTTTTGTGACACATAAAAGAAGGTCAGCTGATGAAAGAAGATGGTGGGACGTAGGTTTTTTTTCATAGCTCTTTTGCAGGTTGACCTTCTTCTTTTGCGAGTCATAAAAGAAGTCACGAAAGAAGAATGTCGGCTCATGAAAGAAGATGGTGGTACATAGTTTTTTTTTCGTAGTTCTTTTGTAAGATGGACTTCTTTTGTGAGACAACCTTCTTCTTTTGTGATTTCTTTTGTGACTCATGAAAGAAGAAGGTTGACTCTTGAAAGAACCATAAAAAAGTTAAATCCTACTATCTTCTTTCGTGAATCGAGATTCTGCTTTCTTGACACTCACAAAAGAAGAATTTCAGCTCATGAAAGATGGATCGGGTCTGCTCACTAAGCCTTCCAACTAGGATTTTAAATATGTCCCAAAACTGTATATTTTTGGGTCAATTTTCAAAATAACATACACCAGAATCAGACTAAACAGGGCCTGTTTAGCTACAGTAGATTCATGTGTTTGTTTTTCTCCAGGGTATAATTTTTATGGGTTTTCTAAAATAATTTCTTTGAAAAGAAAAACAAGATGGCTGCCACATGAAAGAAGAATTTTTCTCACAAAGGAATTTCGAGTTCTTTTCTATCAAACATATAAATAAAAGACCATACTCAGAACTGAAATTTCAAATCGTAATAACTCGGGAATTAATTAATATTTTTCAGCAAACCAATGCAAGACACCATTGTTGTGCAAGCCCTTTCTGCACTGAAAAGTTCAGAATAAAATTCCAAACCATCTGGGATGCAGGTGAGTGCAAAAAAATAGCAACCCCCCCCTTTGTTTTTTTCCACTTTTTGCACTATCCAGATCTCAGAACCCAGACATCTGCTGGCACAGATCTTACCAAATTAAGAAACCTTGCTCCCCAGACTGCACATGCAAAATTGTGTGCAATCACATTGAATGGGGGTGAAGCTATTAAGGTGCAAAGTCTGGGTTTAACATTAAACACCCTAGTCAACCCTAACTATAGGGGTTCTATAGGGGAGAGGAGGAGGAGGAGGAGCAATGGGCCCATCTGAAAGGAGCCATAGTGGAGGTGACAAACCTCTGCATTAGGCAAGTAAACAAGGAAAAGAGAAAGCCACTATGGCTTTCAGGAAATACACGGATACACAGCAAGAGAAGGACAGGGTAGTGTATCTGTATAAACAGAGGGAGGGAGGCAGGGAAAGCAGTCAGAAGTATAAAGGCACAAACAAAGGAAAAAATAGCACAGAAGGTAAGAAAAGTAGAACAAGACTTTTTATATGTATATTAGTGAAAGGAAAAAAAAACAGGGGTGGGATAATAAGGCTCAAAGGGGAAGGAGGAGAGTCTGTGGACAGAAACCTGGAAAAAGCATCAATACTGAACAAATATTTTTCTTCTGTATTTATAAAAGAAGAAGGTGAGAGACCACAGTTAGGCAACATGAACAAATATGGGAGGGAGGGAGGTGGACACCAGTCCATTTACGGAAGAGAGTCCTAAAAGAACTCACAAAACTGAAAGTGGACAAGGCAATGGGACCAGACAGGATACACTCTAGAATATTAAGGAAACTACTAGAGGTGTTGGCAGCACCACTTGCAGCCCTGTTCGACAAATCACTCAATACAGGAGTGGTTCCAGAGGACTGGTGGAGGGCAGATGTAGTCCCTCTTCACAAAAATGGGAGTAGGGAGGAGGAGGATGGAAACTATAGACCAGTCAGCCTCACCTCAATAGTGGGGAAGGTTATGGAATCACTACTTTAACAAAGGATTGTGGAACACCTTAAATCCAGTGGAACACAGGCTCAGAGACAGCATGGATTCACAGCAGGAAGGTCATGTTAAACAAATCTAATTGGTTTGTTTGACTGGGTGACTAGGGTTGTGGATTGGAGAGGGGGAGTGGTGAATGTGGCAGACCTGGATTTTAGTAAGGCCTTCAATACCGTTCCGTATAGAAGACTTGTGAACAAGCTGGGCAGCCTGGGAGTGGGTCACAAGATGGTAAACTGGGTTAGGAACTGGCTGAGTGATAGAAGACAGAGGGTAGTGGTAAGTGGTGTTCAATCTGAGGAAAGGAGGGTGACCAGTGGGGTGCCACTGGGACCAGTCCTGGAGCCAGTCCTGTTTAATGTCTTCATAAGTGACATTATGGAGGGGCTGGAGGGGAAGGTGTACCTTTTTGTGGATGACACTAAGATCTGCAACAGGGTGGACACTCTGGGAGATGTGTAAATAATAAGGAGGGACCTAGGTTAACTGGAGGAATGGTCTAGAATGTGGCAGCTGAGATTCAATGGGAATAAGAGCAAAATCATGCATTTGGGGAACAAGAATCCAAGGGAGGATTACATGATGTGGGAAGAAATTGATGGCCACCAAACAGGAAAGGGATTTGGAGGTAATCATATCTGATGACCAAAAGGTGGCCAAACAATGTGCCAAAGCAGTAGGGAGAGTCAGAGGGATGCTGGGGTGCATAGGGAGAGGTATCACCAGCAGAAGGAAGGAGGTGGTGATGCCACCATACAGATAATTGGCGAAGCCTCATTTGGAATACTGTGTCCTGTTCTGGAGGCCACATCTCCGTAAGGACATAGACAGGGTGGAGGAAGTTCAATGAAGGGAAATAAAGATGGTAAAGTCATTCAAGGAGAGACTGGGAGACCTCAGTATGTATACTATGGAAGAGAGAAGAGGAGAGGAGTGGAGAGGAGAGTTGGGGAGATATGATAGAAACCTACAAATTTCTAAAAGTCATAAATAGGGTACTGGAGGGTAACATATTTCAGAAAAGGAGATGTCCGAGAATGAAGGGACATGACATGAGGTTGGAGGGGGGTAGACTAAGGGGTAGTGTGAGGAAATATTTCTTCATGGAAAGGGTGGTGGATCCATGGAATAGACTCCCAGCAGAGGTGGTGGGAACAAACACAGTCAGGGAATTCAAGCATGCATGGGACAGGCATAGGGGAACCCTAGCAATAGGAACTAGGAGGTAAAGTCAGAGATCAAGTAGGGTTTGTGGCTTTTACAGTAGGCAGGAAAAATGGGAAGACTAGATAGGCCTTGTGGTCCTTATCTGCCATCAATTTCTGTGCTTCTATGTTTCTACTGTACCTCTATGATACATTATACTTTGCAAAAAAACTTTGTTAATGCACCAGTTAGTGTTCAAGTTGACGTACAAAAGTAGGGAAATGTGGTGTTAGTGTTTCCAACCCTAAATGCCCCCCCCAAAGTAGCAAAAGGAAAAAACATTAGGGTTTTGGGTCTCTGGAGTCTTGGTGAATCAGTGGTGGAGTTTTCCTTCAACCCTAATACTCACCCCTTCCCAGACCATAGCCTCCTGTCTGAAGCACATGGTACAGTTTCAAGCCAGTGCCTCATATTGATACACTCTTCAAAGGAAGAAAAGTATGTCTCATCACATGTTGCCAGCATAATCTGTTGTACTGCTTTTCACACAGGGCACTGTGGGCCCTGCGTGAAGAAAGGAGACCATGTCTGACATTGTTTACTCAGGGAACGGGGTGGGCATTAGAGTTGAAAACCCCAAGGAGGACCCACCTCTGATTTGCCAAGAATCTTGTGACCCAAAATCCTAATGTTGTTTCCTTTTGCTGCTTGGGGGTGGGGATGGAGAGTTAGGGTTGAAAACCCTAAGGCCACAGTTACTATTTTTGTGGCATTAACTTGAACCTTAATGGGTGCATTAAAGAAGTTTTTTTCCAAAGAATTTACTTTCTTTTTGAGATAGTGGAATCCTATACTCATTGACCTGCATTAACATATGTGTAGGAGGATGGAGTCTTCCCTAGGTACTGGGACCAAAGGACCCCCCACATCAACAACTGCAACGATGGATGTCAATGATTCATAGGGCTGTCTGGTGGGCTTCCTTGTGGCTGGAGATACAGATGTGCAGGACAAAGAATCCATCTGTCAACCAATGCACAGGGCACTCTGCCACCCACAGGTGCAGAGGTGCAGGGCTCTATGTCAAGAGGACATTTGTCTTCACTATATGTTAGCTGGGTCTGTGTGGACAACCCTGGTGCATTTATTCCCTTGCTGGAGGGGATTGTCACATAACAGTGCCATCCCCTGCCCTAACCCTATCCAGCTGAGTCACTGAGTTGGACCCCAAATTCAGATAACTGTCATGGAATCACAAAGCATACCTGCTGGGGTCAAGACTGGCAGTATACATAAAGTTTCTTAACAATTATATGTATCTATATCAGTCTATCACTATCTATCTATCTATCTATCTATCTATCTATCTCTATCTAACTATTTTAATTTTGACCCCAAATTTTCAAGAAAGTCATTTTATAACTGTACTTATAAATGTGACATTGTTCACTTGGGAGCTTAAGCAACAGGTTGGTAGAAAAGAGGCCAGGAGTTATATTTTGTTTTAAACTGAAATATTTGAATAGTTTGTTAGTGAAATTAGTTCTATGTGTTAAAAATTATTACCTTGAATTTGAACTGATACTTGGGCTGTGATATTGTAGGTTTGGGGATAGATGTTTGGCAGGGAAAATTAGAAGGTAATTTAAATGTGTTGTTTGCCTGGTGTTTGGAGGAGGGACATTAGCTGCAATTAACTTGTCTTTAAACAGGAATTACTGTGGCTTTCATTGTTCACTTGGGAGCTTAAGCAACAGGTTGGTAGAAAAGAGGCCAGAGTTATATTTTGTTTTAAACTGAAATATTGAATAGTTTGTTAGTGAAATTAGTTCTATGTGTTAAAATTATTACCTTGAATTTGAACTGATACTTGGGCTGTGATATTGTAGGTTTGGGGATAGATGTTTGGCAGGAAAATTAGAAGGTAATTTAAATGTGTTGTTTGCCTGGTGTTTGGAGGAGGGACATTAGCTGCAATTAACTTGTTCTTTAAACAGGAATTACTGTGGCTTTCATTGTTCACTTGGGAGCTTAAGCAACAGGTTGGTAGAAAAGAGGCCAGGAGTTATATTTTGTTTTAAACTGAAATATTTGAATAGTTTGTTAGTGAAATTAGTTCTACGTGTTAAAAATGATTACCTTGAATTTGAACTGATACTTGGGCTGTGATATTGTAGGTTTGGGATAGATGTTTGCAGGGAAAATTAGAAGGTAATTTAATGTGTTGTTTGCCTGGTGTTTGAGGAGGACATTAGCTGCAATTAACTTGTCTTTAAACAGGAATTACTGTGGCTTTATTGTTCACTTGGGAGCTTAAGCAACAGGTTGGTAGAAAAGAGGCCAGGAGTTATATTTTGTTTTAAACCGAAATATTTGAATAGTTTGTTAGTGAAATTAGTTCTATGTGTTAAAATTATTACCTTGAATTTGAACTGATACTTGGGCTGTGATATTGTAGGTTTGGGGATAGATGTTTGGCAGGAAAATTAGAAGGTAATTTAAATGTGTTGTTTGCCTGGTGTTTGGTAAGAGCCTCCCACCCACCCTGTTTTGTAGGCTTTCTTAAATACTGAAAAGCCACTGGGGTTGGGATTGAAGGGCTGAGTATTTCTGTTTGGGACTGAAATTTGAAGCAACAGGAGTTGTGGGCCTGTGACATCACACGGTACCTGGAGTCTGCTTACACACACTGTTAGTGGGACTGAACACATACTGGACTGTTTGTGTTTGTGAGACTTGGGAACTTTGTTGGTGGGGTTGAAATTGGGTTTGTAAATAACTACAGTCAGTATAGAGAGAAACTGTACCAGGAAAGGGACTGAGAAAAGGGGGTGCTATTATAAACAGAGGGGATAATCAGGGTGGCCATATTCCACCATGGCAGGCATCTTCGGAAGGGTTGTAGGCTGCACAGGCTGTGGGATGGCAATAATTCTAAATTGGGCCTGGAGAGAGGGAGGCTGCCCACTCTGTAGACAGCTATCTTGTATCAGGAGTGAGGTATATTGGTTAAGGAGTAAGCTGTGGGAGCTGGGGGGGGTGTCCAAGGATAAGGGGTGTGGATATGGGCAGCAGAAGGGTGGGGCTGAGGGGAGGCTGGGGCAACGCTCTGAAATTACAGGACATTATGCTACAGCAAGCAGAAGGGGGGATATTAGGGACAGAGGGCCCTTAGATAGGGAAGTTGATGCTAAGGGGAAAGCGTACAGGGTGAAAATTCTGAATTCAAGGAGACTGGAGGGGGAAGAGTCAGGAGGGGCTGTTGTGCGGAAGCCTAAAACAGCAGACTGTGGGAAGGGAGCTCCTAAGGTGAACAGTGCAAGAGAGGAAGAAGAGGTCAGTTTAGAGATGCAGTCAGGGAAACTCGGTTACTTGATGGAGGCTGACATAGAGTGTCAATAAATTTGAGATACTAAGCATCCTAGAGGAGGAGGAAGGGGTTGGTGGAAATGAGGAAACTTATACAGAGGCCGGGGGGAGGGAGTCAGATACCCATAGGGCATCACAAAACAGCTATGGAAAGGATAAACATAGTCCCAGAGGGAGAAGGGGAAACATATATGTTAAGCAAATGGGGGAGATGCAACATATTCCAGACATGAGGGAGGAGAGCATGATTGGAGAGGAATTGGGAGACAAGGAGGTGGGAGAGGAGCCCCCCTTCAGCAGGAAGGTCAGTACCAAGGATGTGGCCCTAGCTAAAGGGGACCCACAGAGAGCCTCTGGAGACAGGGGTACTATTACAAGGGGGGGAATGAGGGTGCGGGGAAGGGAAACCATCAGGGCCAGGATAAATGGTTCAGATAAGAGAGGGTTAAAGGGGACACCTATTCAGAGTAGTTTGAGTTAAGTGGGCAAATTAGCAAGGGAGGCAGAAAGGGGAGGGTGACAAGGGGTCTCTAATAAGGCAGGAAGACTCCCATGAAATTGCGATCATGAATAAAGTGGGGAGGGGGGGCTGAGAGGGCATAGTGGAGGTAACCACAAGGATGATGGCGTGTTAAGGTTCTGTTACTGGGAGACTCATGATTAAGGGTATCCATTGGGAGGACAGGGGATGGATGCCATAGCCAGGTGAAGGTAGTGAGTATCTCTGGGCTGACAGTGCACAGAGCAAAGTTCATGGTGTATGAAATGGTTAGGGATTGTGGAGGGAAACCGGATTTCCTGGTGCATTTGGGAACTAATGATCTAGA
Organism: Neoceratodus forsteri; assembly: GCA_016271365.2. NCBI lineage: Eukaryota > Metazoa > Chordata > Ceratodontiformes > Ceratodontidae > Neoceratodus > Neoceratodus forsteri. The sequence continues at coordinate 155,150,881 of CM028138.1, forward strand.
GGGAAATAGCATTATGGAAATCCAAGCAAGGTTCCAAGAACTTGCCAGAGTCTGTCGGGATAATGGATGCAACATTTCCTTTTCGGAGATATTGCCAGTACCAAAGGCCTCAGTGGAGAAAAAAATGAAGCTCACAGAGGTTAATGAATGGCTCAGGAAGTGGGGTGAAGAGAATGGGTTGGGGGTGTTAGGGAACTGGAATGGAGTTTGGGAGGATAAGGGACTATATGCCAAGGACAGGTTTCATCTTGCCCCATTAGGGAAGGAAGTCCCTAAACAGGGATGGCTGACTACATACAAGAAAGGTGGGGTTTAAACTTGTAAGGGGGGAAGGGATAGGGAGGGCTGACTAGAAGCCTCCCTCCAGATGAGGGGAGTAGCCTCTGCCTCAAGGGGGGAGGGGAATAGACTGGAGGTGGAGGTTTCAGGAGGAGCAGGGGAGGATGGAAGTATAAGGAATCTGGGTGGGTTTGACAAAAGGATCAGGGATAAGGGGTGGGGTTAGTGTTAGTAAATGCCAGGAGCTTGGGAAACAAGTTGCCAGAGTTCCAGGCCATGCTGTTCGAGGGGTGGATGTGGCGGCAGTCACGGAAACATGGGCCAACAAAACCATGACTGGGACCTAAATGTCATGGGTACACTATGCTTAGGAAGGATAGAAAGGAGGCAGAGGGGTGGGAGTGGCTATGTTCATTAGAGATGACATAGAAATTGCTATGGTAGAAGAGGCAGAGGGAAACGTGGAGGCCTTATGGTCACTCCACGATCCCCAGCAGGAGATAAGGTCAAGCTGGGAGTAGCATATAGGCCCCCGGGATGAGTGATGTTCTAGAGGATGGTTTGCTGGACAACATCATTGCCCAGTGTGGTCCAAAAGGGAAGGAGTGGTGTTGATGGGGGACCTAACATGCCAGGTACAAACTGGGGAACCATGTCCCTAAGGTGGCCAAGGAGCAGAGGCTGCTGGATGGCTTCCAGGATGTGTTCTTAACACAGCATGTGATGGAGCCCACAAGGGAGGGGCATGTCCTGGATGTGGTTCTGGCAGATGGGGATCTGGTAAGGGACATGGTTGTACAGGACCCCTGACTGGGAGTGACCACAATACTGTCTGGTTTCAAATAAGCATTGGGGAGTGGGGTGAGATCTAGGACACTGGCAGTGGACTTCAGGGGGCAGACTTATGGGCATGGGAAATATTCTCAAGGATCACTTGAAGGGATTACCTCAACAACAAGTGTGGAAAGGAGATGGAGGTCATAAACGGGACTTCATGAGGCAGTCAGGATCTGCGCTAAGTTGAAACGTAAGGAGCAAGGTCACATAAACCATGCTGGTGGTCCAGTGAGGTCCAGGTAGCAGTCAGAGAAAAGAAGGCGGCTTACAAAAATATAAAACAACAAGAGGATAGGGATAAGAAATGTACCAGCTTGATCTAGAAAAGTCACCCGGATGGTGAGGGGAGCAAAGTCCAGTAAAGAGCAACGGCTGGCACAGGGGATACATGGAGGGGAAAAGGGGTTCTTCCGGTACATTGGGGAGCGGAGAAAAACTAAGGGCCATCTCAGCAGATTGAGATCAGAAGGTGGGTGGGTGGAAGAGGCGAGGGACCAGGCAGAGGTATTTAACGAGTACTTTGCCTCTGTGTTCACTAGGGAGGGGGATGGGCTATCTACAAAGCAAGGCACAAAGGGATAGAAGCGTAGGGAGTGGGATCAGGAGCAACAGAAATGGAGCAAAAGGGAGGGAAAGGTACCCAGGGTGTCACATCTGGATAAGGATAAAAGACCAGTAAGGTGGAGGGACGGATGATGCCATCCCCACAAAAGGGTGTGGTTTACTCAAGGCCCTAAAGAAAGACAAATCTCCTGGGCCAGATGGCATTCATCCGAGAGTACTATGGAATTGGCGGACATACTGGCTGCACCCCTGGCGGAGCTTTTCAACAGGTCACTTGAGACAGGGAGGGTACCTAGGGATTGGCGAGAGGCACATGTGGTACCAATCCATAAAGGGGGGTCGAAGGAAGTACCAGGAAACTATAGACCCATCAGTTTAACCTCGGTGGTGGGAAAATTAATGGAGAGTATACTAAAGGAACGATTGGGGGTTTACTTGGAAGAGGTGGGAGGTCTGGATAGTCGGCAGCATGGGTTTGTGCCAGGTAGATCATGTCAAACCAACCTTGTGGAGTTCTATGAATGGGTAACATCAGAACTGGACAGAGGTAAGCCTGTGGATGTATTATTCTTGGACTTCAGCAAGGCGTTTGACTCTGTCCCCCACAATGGTCTGGTGGAGAAACTGATGGGGTTAGGAGTAGGCCCTTTGATGGTCAGATGGATTGAAAACTGGATAGCTGGACGCACTCAGAGAGTAGTGGTCTGTGGGGAGCTCTCGAACCATACAGAGGTTGGTAGTGGGGTACCACAGGGCTCGGTCCTGGGTCCAATCCTGTTTAATGCATACATATCAGACATCAGGGATGGTATAGGGTGTGAAATGAGTCTCTTCGCGGATGACTCCAAGATGGGAGCAGTAGTTGAGGGAGAAGAGGGGAGGTTGGCCCTGCAAGGGGACCTGGACACCCTGGAAAGCTGGGCTCACACATGGAAATTAAATTTCAATATCACCAAGTGCAAGGTGTTGCATCTTGGTCGGGGAAACCCTAAACACAGGTACACCCTGGGAGGGGAGGTGCTGGAAGCCTCAACAGGGGAAAAAGACCTAGGGTCATGGTGGATACATGTATGAATAACACTGAGCAGTGCAGGAGAGCAGCTAGCAAGGCAAACAGGATGTTGGGATGCATCGCAAGGGGATCACCTCTAGGAGCAAGGAAGTGATTCTGCCGCTGTACAATGGACTGGTTAGACCACACCTTGAGTACTGTGTACAGTACTGGAGACCACACTTGAAGAGGGACATACAGCTCCTGGAGAGGGCAGAGGAGGGCAACAAAGATGATACGAGGGCTAGGGATTTGACTTACGAGGACAGACTTGAGGAGCTCTTCCTGTTTTCATTGGAGGAGAGAGACAGGGGACATGATTGAGGTCTTCAAGTACCTCAAGGGAATAAATAGGGTAAACATGGAGGGGATCTTGACTAAAGCAGGGAGGCATCACCAGAGGGCATGGTTTGAAGTTGGAAGGTGGAAGGGTGAGGGGGGAAAAGAGGAGGAGGTTTTTCACTGAGAGGGTGGTGGACCCTTGGAATGCTCTGCCTGGTGAGCTGGTTCAGAGATCCACAGTGGAGAGCTTTAAGAGAGGGTGGGACAGACACAGAAAGTGGATGTATCAGATGATGGCCTGTCCCGGGGGGGTTGGGATGGATGATAGGGGTTTCTGGAGCACAAGGGATGGGAGGGTCTCGGCACCCAACTAAGGATCTAGGTTCGAGCAGACTTGATAGACCATAAGGCCTAATCTGCTGGCAAATAGTATGTTAAAGTGGATGTATGTAGCATTTATAGTATACTGGCCAAAATGTAATTTTGCATCAGTAGTAGTGGATCCTGCAATATGAACAGACTATATAGACCAAATTGTCATCTTCTGCTGACTTCTTTGTATGTGCATGTGTAGTGCAAAAACACATCTCATGCAGGATTTAAAAAAATTATACTTACTAGGTTTATAAGGTTGTGTGGAAAAACAGCTATGTTGAAAGTTTGGAGACAAAATATTGAAAATTAGCAAAGTTATGAATGAACGTTGAAATGCTGCAACAGTCACACATAACTTGGACATTTTAATGTATTTGTACACCAAATTTTCAGCATAGCCATCTTATTACCACACCTGTTGAACTCAGTAGGTAAAAATGTCAAATCTTCAACAAAATGTCATTCTGCACCACCGAAACATCATTCCACGCCACAGGTGCGAAAACACATTTTGGCCAGAATTTGAAAAATGACAGCTGTCACATTCAAGACGTGGTGAGAAAAAAAATGGCTATGTTGAAAATTTTGGGTGAACATATTTATAATTACCAAAGCTATGAGTGAGCATAGAAAAAATTCAACATATGCTCATAATTTTGTCATCTTTACATATTTTCAACATAGCCATCCTATGGCCCCTATTCATGAATAAGGGTGGTTAAAATTTTCAAATCCCGCTCAAAAAGTAATTTCACAAAGCGACTGTGAAATCACCTTTCAGGCCTGATTTGCATAATTCCACCACCCCTGGTCATGTGATTGGGTCCCATAAAGGGCATGTTGAAAGTTTGGGGGTCAGAATGTGCAAAGATGACAAAGTTATGAATAAAAGTTCAAACCCCATTGAAACACATTTAATCACACTTACCCGATTTTCTCATATCGTAGTTGCTGGTTCCAGCAGCAAGACATGTCTTTGATCAGAGAATGGATCTACACTATGGGATATGTCCAGGTGTATAAGGGTGTGTTGGGGCGTGAAGAAATGTGGGGTGGTGGGTGCTGCGTGGGAGGCTGGCATGGGGTGTGTGGTGGGATGAGATTAGTGAGGGGCCTTTTTCTGTTTTACAGGTTTAAAAAATCATTTATGGGTGGTTTCTTTATTTTAGGTCACATTCCAACACTGGTGATTGGGCACCTCAGTGGTGGGCACTTTTTGTGGAACAGGAGCGGGTGACCTAGAAGGGAAGGGGTGTCAAAGGAAGCAGTACAGGGGGTGGGCACCCTGGTCTGCTTGTATTACACAGATATAAAAAAAAATACTGGGAAGGGTGGGTGGCCTGGAGGAGAGGGGGAGGAAGAAGTGGTACTGGAGGTGGGCACCCAAGTCCACTGAACTAATATTTTAATTAGTTAGTTAGTAAGATAAACAGAGATATATACAGATAGATAGATAGATAGATAGATAGATAGATAGATAGATAGACAGACAGACAGACAGACAGAAGAGAGACAGACAGAGAGGCAAACAGATAGAATGAATGAGGGATTGACGTCTCACTTTCTCATATTGTAGTTGACGGTTACAGCAGCAAGATGTGTCTTCAATCACAGAGTGGATCTATGCCTTGGGACATGTTCAGGTGAGTAAAGTGGTGTGGGTGTGGGGTTTGGGGTGGTGGGTGCTGAGTGGGAGTTCGGGGTGTGTGGTGTATGTGTGAGGGGTCAGATTGGTGAGGGTCTGTTTTTTGTTGTTACTGGTGTAAAACAAATCAGCAAGGGACAGTTTTATTTAGTACAGGGAACATACAAATTCATATTCTAAAGCTGGTGATTGGGCACCACAGTGTCAGTCTATTGATTGAGGAATAAGGGGCAAGCAACATGGAGGGGTGGGTGTTCAAGAGAAGCGCTGCCAGGTGTAGTATTAAAATTACATGATTTTTTTGTATTTTCCATGTTTTTTTTAGTTCAAGGGGGAAAAAAACAAGATGGCGGTTCTCACAGCACAACAAAAAAAATGCTGTGACAAGCAAGTGGTGAAAAACCAAAAATGGTCTCGTGACACAGCATTTTTGGTGCTGTATCAGAACATTAGCCCAAAAACCCTACTGAACTTTAAAGCCTTATAACTCTGGAACAATTTAATATATTTCATGAAACCTTCCAAAGGCATTACTTTGGCACAGCACCCTTCTATCCTGAAAGTTTTCAGAAAAAAATGTCCATTCCATGTAGGCTGTACATGACAGCAAAACCAAAAACTCATGTTAAGTATAGGAAAAAAGTTAGACATCTACAGGAAAATGACATATGTGGATCTCAGAAATCACACAAGCTGCCATTACAAATCTTTCCACATATCTAGACCCTGCTTACTAAACAAAGCACGTAAAATTTCAGCAAATTTCAGCAAACGCTGCTAAAGGTATTAAGATGCAAGGTTAGGGGTTTAACTTACGACCTGTTGCTCAACCGTAACTATACTGGTGCTACCACACCAGTACAATATAGGGGCATGCTAGCAACCTATAGTTACAGTAGGATTTAATACAGAGGATAATGGATGGGCAACAGACAATAACTGCGCCATAATCACATCAAGTGGTTTCTATGACAACTTGGTAAACATTCGAAAGTGCAGCTCAAGAGATTTAGTTGTCATGAAAACCGTGAGATGCGATTTCTGTGCTGTTATTGTCTGTTGCCCATCCATTAGCTTTTATAGTGTATGGGGTTAAATGCACTATAAAAGCTAATGGTTTTCAAGTCCAGCAGTTTCAAATCTTGCCCCCCCCACACACACTCTCCTGAACAAGCCCTGATACACCTCCCACAGTGAAAAACATAACCATCATTGACGAGCCTCTTCATGTACATTGTATATTCCTGTGCTGTCTTTCTGGTTCTGCATAGTGCAGCTATCCCGGTTATTTGGCTATGCTACCGGCATTACTCGGAGGAATTCTGGAAGTCCAGAGGAGACGTGCATGTGCAAATCTGCTATAGTTATTATGGTATTGACGTGACATAGCCAAAAGGGGTTAATAACCTCTTGACGTCACATCGATACCATAACAACATGGTAAACTGTCTGAATTCAGACAGTAATAAAGGCTCCCCATACATTATAGGATGTTTAATGATAAACCCTAACTTTTGCACCTTAATAGCTCAGGTGTCTTTTGATGAAATAGCACAAAATTTGGCATGTGCTCTCAGTCTGTCAGAGGCTCAAGATGTGAAGTTTTGTGATGGCATCTTGTTTGGTTTTTGAGATACTGAGTGACAAAAAAAAATGGGGAAACAAACTCTGTTTGGTTTCCCTATAACACTGCATTTTTTGTTTGCCACATATAGCCTAGATGGTGTGGAATCTTTTCATGAAAATTTTGGAGTTGAAAGAGCCTATGATAAGGGTGTGCCTTTTGAAGGTTTTGTGAAAAAATATTATACAGTTCCAGAGTTATAAGGATTTTCTTGATAACCAACAAATACAAATGGTAAAAACAAACAAAAACAAAAAAATATTGTGAGTGCTTATTTTCATGATTTAGTTGTGGTGTGGAAAAAATATACTGATCGCAATAGCCTCCATTTTGTTTTTCTTTTTAACTCACAAACATTGAAAACATATAAAAATGATGTATTTTCAAAGCACAAACACCTGAACCTAGGTAAATGGGATCTGTTTAGATAGATTATGGTATTTGTTTTTTGAAAATTGCCCTGGAAATAATGTTTGTAGACACCCAAAAATCCTGGGTGCCAAGCTTAGCAATAGAAGCCATTTTACCCACGTTCTCAGTATGAGAACAGCTAGAGCTTCTTGAATTCTGAAGCTGGAGTCCTGCTGCCGGTTTCAGTTGAGGCAGGGAGCCGGTGACAAATGGCTCTTTTTGTCTCTGTCTCAGTCTCTCTACCTCTCTCTCTTTTTATGTATGTATGTATGTATGTATGTGTCTGTCAGTCAATTCACTGCTCTTTTTGTCTCTGTCTTCATCTCTCTCTCTCTCTAGGTATGTATGTATCTGTTTCTCTATCTATCTATCTATCTATCTATCTATTTATCTATCTATCTATCTATCTATTTATCTGTAACCTCCCCCCACTGGTCCCCCCTTTTTCTCTGTAAGCAGGGCTGCTCCTCTCACATCTAGGCACCACCGAGAGGGGTGGGGGTAGTCACTACAAATTTTCTTTTGCAGAAACTGTGGACCCATTACTTCTACTACAGAGCCTGCCATACCTAGACAGGCAATCCCAGTGTGGCAACTACCTGGCTCACACCTAGGGGGACCATTTAGCATGGCCATGAACCCAGGTCCTTGGGAGAAAATGCTCAGCATTGTGCTAGGTTTGTACTTCTGGTCAGGGGCACCCAAGTAAATCGTGACACTGGAAGCAATAACTGAAATGTCCAAACCAGGATGGGATTCTAGAGTGTGGCTTTTATTCACATAACACAGAGATTAACAAAGCAAATATGGACCCCCACAGGGCTACACTCGCTGGTAATGCAGATTACAGAGGTACAGAGTACACTTCTTTACTACTAAATCTCAGGCTCTGAACGGATCTGGGCACACACGGCCTGAACTGGTACACTTCTCTTCTATTCCTTGACATGGCACCCCGACCAGTACTAGGACACTTTTCCATATGGCATGGAGGTTGATGGTGACTCCCTAAACCACCCATGAGCACTTTCTAGTTCTCAGGGAAAATCCAAAATCCCATGTCTGGGTGCTTTCTTCAGACACTGGCCAAGTGCCTGAGAAAAAGTCATAGGTGCCCAAACTGAACCCAGAGAGATAAACCTAGTTACTCCAGATGGGGGGGGGTCTCCCACCTCTTGCTCCCAAATCTATACTCGGCCATTCATTTGGTTACAACACCTTTCTTTGAACTACTGGTTGTAGATGCTCTCTTGAAATGTTTAGCACATTTAACATTCTACATTTCACTATGGAGGTATCCTGACTTTAAAAGTACTGTAAGTGGCTTTGTCTTTACCCTAGACCCCCACTGTTGCAGATGCTTCTAAGTCATACACAAACTAAAAGTTCTGTACTTGACAAGTCTTCCTTTGACTCCACAGTATGCAGACACTCTTACTCTAAACTCTGTCTCGGTGAACATTGTCTCTATATCAGAGTAGAACTCATCAAAGGTATGCAGGTGCCCCAGGGCTTCTTCCCACAAATGTCTCAGGTACTCACAAACAAATCAATTCTCAGGCAGCTTCTCCCTGTCCAGGCTGGCACAGGGGCTTGCCCCTAAATTCCTGGAATTCCCCCCATCCCTCCGGAGATAGGGGACTGGAGCAACTCTAGAAATGGTCTCTATCACTTCCTTCTGGCCTCTTCTGTGTTCCTCTCTAGGGTGAGAACACATAACCCACTTCTTTCTCTGGTAGCTCTATATCAGAGCTAGGCTGTGAGGAGCTGCACACAGCAGCACTCCTCTCCCTCTCAAGTCTCACTGGAAACTGATTTGAATTCCCCAACGTTCTACAGCTAACCCCCAGCAGCTAGCATTCCATTGTGGCTTATGCTGCTGCAAGAAATCTATGGTGACATCATCACTCCAGCTCACGTGAAACTGAGAACAGAGTGAGACAGTGTGAAACCCATTTAACTGGTGTCTCACAAGCTGCCTTTCCCTGCCTGCCACTGGTCCTAAGTGGAATTCTAGTAACCCCTGGGAACAAGGGGATTACACCCACCCTCGCAGTCCGCAGTCATTATTTACCCAGTCCCAGGCCATTCTACCCCATGTGTTGACTACGGGGAGGTAGCGCTACCTTCTCCCCTACCATGTGCCAGGCACAGGCAAACAACACTAAGGGCCCAGAAGCCATTGGCTGACGCATCAGCCCCCTACACTATGATCTTACTATGGTAACCAGTGACCCTGGAAGAACTGTCCAGAGCATAGCCCTAATAGACTAGTACTGTAGCCCCTACGGCCGGTCAGGACCACGGCCTGTCTATCCTCCTAACCCTCTAGGGGAAACCCTCTCTGACCAGAAACAAAACTACCCAAAACAGGGGAACCTCCCCCCATCCCTGGACACCTACAAACCCAACCAAGGAGCTAACACTACATGTAAGCATTAAACTCCCACACTTCCCCCACAACTACACCTGTGGAAGGAAAAGTTAACACTTGTTAACAACAACACTGTACTTTAAACACACTTTAAAGCACAATGAGGAACTCTGATGAGTCCCTCCACTCCTCTTCTTGTCTTCTCTCCTATCTTTGTCAGGAACTACCTGAAAGAGAACAACAAAAACACATCCCAATCTGCAAACACAGTACACTATCATAACCCTTACCATCAAAACACTGGAGAATCCCAAAAAATATTTTTTAGAAAAGTAGAAAACAGCAGAAAAAACATTAACATTATTTACAATACACATTTTTGGGGATGGAATGCCCTAAATGTCCTGACTATTGACAACAGTGCCCAAAGGCAAGACCAAGAAAAAGTCTCTCCTGGGCCGGAGCCCATTGAAGCACAGTTCTTGAGGACTGTAGTACTGAAGGGGGAGAGTCTTCGTGAACAGTTCAAACAGTCTGTAGTCTGCCAGGTGTAGGATGTGTATTGCAACATCAATAAGGTAAGAAAGGTCTGGGTCTGGACTTGCCAGTCCCTTGAAGAACGAAAATGGTACTGCACCTGGATCTCCAGCCGAAGACTCTCCCTGGCAGCATTTTTCAGATACAACTGGGCAGAAATCTTCCAGAAATAACAGGATGGCACATCTGGAAACTGCTGGGACGGTGTCATCTAGGAGATGAAACCTTGGGAATAGGAAAGAACAGCTGGTATGAAGTCATCAGAAATCCCAGGCGATGAATCAGGAAACAGCTGGGCTGGTGTCCTCTCTGGATGATGTCATCTGGAAGGACAGGTGATGGAATCTAGAAGGTACACTGCAAGGCTGATGAATCTGGCAGCACCTTTGGATCCTGGAACTCCAGACTGGTGGAACAACATGGGTACGGCAATGGCTGGATGGCTACACTGGCTACCATTGCTCTGCTTTCCACTTGGTAGGCATGGGTACATTCGCAGGAAGTTGGATGCTTTGAGGTAAGTACCATAATGGGTCAGGTGTGAGAATTATTACCCTGTCTGGGCACTCATAATTCACATTGAAGAACGTTTCATGGCCCTCTCCATCCACGATCCATACAGTATCTATGAACAGTGTCCTGCCCACTTTCCAATATTTGAATTTTTCTTTAATTACTCTATCTCTGAGAAATCGACTTGCACCTGGATGCACATATTTTGTTGCTTCTTCCACTATCCAGGCTTTCCTGTTTCTCTCAATCTCCTCCCAGACTCTCCAAGGAAAGGTAGGAAAGGATATCCCATAGATCTCATTAGCCTTCCTATAAACCAGTCTTTCCTCTTTACTACACTTAGTCAACTTAAAACCTCTGGCCTGGCTTGAGGATGGCCAGTCCTGGTTCTGCCATTCATGCTCATTTCAATGTAAAATGGATCTCTGACCCCTCCTTGTGGGAACAGGGCTGTGGAGTCACCAATCACTCCTTCTTTTTGCTCCTCCGAGGCAAGAGCCCGAGGCTGTGGACTAGCACCTTCATCATAAGACCACATAGGTTCCCCCTCCTCATCTTCCTCGCTGAGGATCTGAGCCCAGGAGTGAGCAGTTGTCCTCACTCGTGAGACTGTCCACTCTTCACTGGGCATGGAGATCAACACCTCCAATTCAAGAGTCTCTTTCTCATCTCATCTCATCTCATCTCATCTCATCTTCTCCTATGAGTCTAGGGCTTGGCCCCTCTCTCCATGGATCTGCTGATGCTCCCTCCGCACTGCCTCTCTGTGACCCAGACTCAGAGACATCAGCACTACTTTGCTCTGCCTGTACATCCACAACCTCTTCCTTTGTGCCACACTATGCTGGGCTTCCCCCAACAGGCTCCACCTGGTGCTGTGTGCAGCCACTTGCAGAATCCGGAAGCTTTGTCCATTTGGGAGCCAAGTGAATCTTGTGTGCTTTAGTTAAGCCATGTTTCTCTAGACACCCAGAACAGTGAGGAACCATGAAGATGTCCCTGCCAGCCTTTAAGCACATCATGCACACACTAACTGGATATCCAGGAATCGCCACATGAGGAGGCAAATGTCCCCCGTAGTAACATCTCTCAATGTCTTTCAACTTGTTAACTTCTTCCACTATTATAGCCGGGGCATGATCCGAATAGCGGAATGATCCCAATGCTATGACTGCAGAGAGAAACAAAAGTTCACTGTTATCTCGTATCTCACTTTGGTTGAAAAAGTCTTACAAAATGGCTCCCCTGCTGCTGTGTTTACTTTACTACCCCACCCTGTCATGGCGGCAGCAGCACTCCTGGAGTATCAACATTCTGTTTCTGACTCAAGCCATTGCGCATCCGATTTACATGGTTTATTGCTAAAGTTCACTCAAACTGCACAGACTGCACTTTTTGCTCTCTCAGCACATCTATATGATTTTTACAGGACTTTTCATTTGCTTTAAATCACTTGTTTTTGCTTAATGTCCCTAAAGCCACAGTATTTCATGCACAGGATTGCCTGTTTTGTTGCATCTCTCATACAACCCATAGTCTCTCACTTTGCTTAGAAAATCACACTGTTGCTGAACTCATACTTATGCTCATGGTCTAATGCTCAGAATTCTTGTTTGGTTGATTCACTTTACACAGTCCTTCTTTGCAAAAACGATCACAATGTTAACACACAGATTTAGCTGGCTTTAGAAAAAATCATACACAGTTTGAGCTGTTTCTCTGGATGGTACTCACTGAATCAGTAGCTGGATTTGCGATGGAAATTTTGGCCTACAGCCGATCCTGGAGGCCTCTGGATTGAAGCTGGCTGGCAGCCCTGCTGATTGTCCCTAGAAACACCACGCTTTCTCCCCAGTCGATCAAAATGTGGGTTGAACCCAATTTTAAACAGAAAAGTCTGATTTTATTACTTTTACAACGTTTTCGGTCACCGCGATGCTAATCCTGACAAGCCAGCTCACACACCACACTCTCTCTTCTTCTCGAACACTGTGCAGCACTCTGAAGCTGGCTTGGGGGCCGGACTGATTACAGTCTCACCAGTCACTCAATACCATTCAAAGAGCCTCTCTCTCTCTTCTCATGCTCTTCTCCTCCTCCACTGTGATCGTCGAGCAGGCAAAATTTAAACTGCAAAACACTTTTTTTTTCAACTGTGGCTCCTCGGTGGGAGCACCATTTTAACCATTTTTCATGGCACTTTCCTCAGTGACTCCCCCAGTCCACACAACAAACACTTTAAACTCATAGGGCACAAATCTCTCTTTGTTTCCCACAGTTTTGTCATACTTTTTCTTGTCACAACTTGAAATTTAAAAGCTGGCAAATGTTATATTTGATGCAGGACAAGGGGCATACAAAATCTGGCTTTACTGCTCCTTGGTAAACTGGTGGCACAATTACAGCAGCACATGAACAGCAGCACACAGTGGCACATCTGGATGGCAATGCTTCCGATTTTTTGGGCTACCTACTGCCAGACAGACAAAATGCTAGCCACAATTTGAGCAAACCTTTCTGTTGTTTTCTCCCAAAATCTAAAACAAATCCTCAGCGGTGCCTCCATTTTGTACCCTTCCCCGACTGGCCTCCCTTTTTTCTCTGTAAGCAGGGCTGCTCCTCTCACATCTAGGGGCCACCGAGAGGGGTGGGGTAGTCACTACAAATTTTCTTTTGCAGAAACTGTGGACCCATTACTTCTACTATGAAGCCTGCCATACCTAGACAGGCAAACCCAGTGTGGCAACTACCTGGCTCACACCTGGGGGGACCATTTAGCATGGCCATGAACCTGGGTCCTTGGGAGAAAGTGTTTGCTCAGCATTGTGCTGGGTTTGTACTTCTGGTCAGGGGCACCCAAGTAAATCCGGACACTGGAAGCAATAACTGAAATGTTCAAACCAGGATGGGATTCTAGAGTGTGGCTTTTATTCACATACAACAGAGAATAACAAAGCAAAGATGGACCCAACAGGGCTACACTCACTGGTAATGCAGATTAGAGAGGTACAGAGCACACTTCTTCACTACTAACCCTCAGGTTCTGAACAGATCTGGGCACACATGGCCCAAACTGGTACACTTCTCTTCTATTCCTTGACTTGGCCAGTACTAGAACACTTTTCCATATGGCATGGAGGTTGATGGTGGCTTCCTAAACCACCCATGAGCACTTTCTAGCTCTCAGGGAAAATCCAAAATCCCATGTTTGGGTGCTTTCTTTAGACACTGGCCAAGTGCCTGAGAGAAAACCATAGGTGCCCAAACTGAACCAAGTGAGGTAAACCTGGTTACTCCAGATGGGGGGGGTCTCCTGCCTCTTGCTTCCATACCTATACTCAGCCATTCATTTCGTTACAACACCTTTCTTTGAACTACTGGTTGTAGATGCTCTCTTGAAATGTTTAGCACATTTAACATTCTACATTTCACTCTGGAGGTGTCCTGACTTTAAAAGTTCTGTAAGTGGCTTTGTCTTTACCCTAGACCCCCACTGTTGCAGATGTTTCTAAGCCATACACAAACTAAAAGTTCTGTACTTGGCAAGTCTTCCTTTGACCCCACAGTATGCAGACACTCTTACTCTAAACTCTGTCTCAGTGAACATTGTCTGTATATCAGAGTAGAACTCACCAAAGGTATGCAGATGCCCCAGGGCTTCTTCCCACAAATGTCTCAGGTACTCACAAACAAATCAATTCTCAGGCAGCTTCTCCCTGTCCACGCTGGCACAGGGGATTGCCCCTGAATTCCAGGAATGTCCCCCATCCCTCTGGGATGGAGCACTGGAACAACTCTAGAGACAGTCTCTACCACTTCCTTCTGGCCTCTTCTGTGTTCCTCTCTAGGGTGAGAACACACAACCCACTTCTTTCTCTGGTAGCTCTATATCTGAGCTAGGCTGTGAAAAGCTGCACACAGCAGCACTCCTCTCCCTCTCAAGTCTCACTGGAAACTGACTTGAATTCCCCAATGTTATACAGCTAACCTTCAGCAGTTAGCATTCCATTGTGGCTTATGCTGCTGCGAGAATTCTATGATGACATCATCACTCCAGCTCAGGTGAAACTGAGAACAGAGTGAGACAGTGTGAAACCCATTTAACTGGTGTAGCACAAGCTACCTTTCCCTGCCTGCCACTGGTTCTAAGTGGGATTCTAGTAACCCCTGGTAATAAGGGGGTTACATATCTATCTATCTATCTATCTAGAGTATCTCTAGTGTATGGAAGAACCCAGTTGAGGATGGAATTCCATCACTATAATAGGCTTGTTGTGTTGCAGTAGCGATGTAATGATGTTGTTGTGCTGCACTGAGGATGTCACTACTGCAGTACAACAACATCGAATGTGTTTACATGTCCGTGTTGTTCAAACCAGGGCACCTGATGAAGTGGCTGCATTGGAGAGATCTGGCCCCAGACATCAGTGGCGCCTGGAAGAACATGAAGGGTAAGGCTAATATCAGAGCATGGGGTGACCTTGTAGTAATGGTTGCCCATACTCATAAAAGACTGTGTTTCAAGCTTGAGGTTTCTGTGATAACAAGAGACCTCTCAAGCTGTGCTCTTGGGCTCTCATATTGAGAGCATTTGCACAGTGCAGGACAGAGATGCATGGTGCAAACACAGACCTGCACAACAGAGGGATCTTCAGCAGACAGCTGTGCACCACACAAATGTGAATGCGCAGCAGCACAGCAAGAGGCCATACCTCACAATAAATGGGGGCATGTACATGAATATGTTGTGCAACCACATATTAAACCAGATTGCGCTAGTGAGCCAATGTGTACAACAAGGGTGTGGTCGTGCAAAGATAGGACTACAAAACGCAGACTTAAGTCAGCAATCCACCCAGTACCACACACAGAAACTACAACCTGACAGAGAGACACAGGGAAACACTGTGAGAGAGGCAAACACAGAGCCCAAAAAGCGGCAGGCAGGAGAGACATGGCAGGCCTAATGTTTGGTATGGCTGCTGTTTTGGCTGATATGAGGAGACTGAGGGAACAATAGGGTAGCTGATGGAGGGCCCGTAGGCAGTATGCCCACCATATATACGGTACCAGCCATGCATCACATTTGAACAACTGACGGACACAGAGATCCTGGGCCAGTACCTACTAAACAGGGCAATGCTGCGACAGCTCTGTGAGCTGCTCGATGATGAACTACAGGCACCCACACACAGAAGCCATGCCATGGAGGTGGAGACAAAGATCACTGCAGCCATATGTCTACTCACCACGGACACCTTCCAGATGCTGATGGGGGACACCACTGGCACAACACAGTTGCCACATTCCGGCTCCTCACTCAGTTCTTCAGTACTGTGCTGTTACAAGCTGGTGAGTACATCAGATTCCCCAGCATGGCAGCAGAGCCGACAGAAGCAAAGCAGGACTTTTACAGGGTCGCACACCTACCTGATGTACATGGTACAATAGACTGCACCCATGTGGCCCTATGTGCACCACCTGGCATCGACAGCGAGCAGTATAGAACTCACAAGGGCTACCACTCCATGGTTCTATGATGCTGTATTGAGAACACTTTAGTCGACTGGCATCGCATCACAGGGACATGATTTATGTTGACCGCAAGTTGCTATAGACATAAAGTATGTGTATGCCAACTGCCCTGGAATGCACATACATGCTCACATCCGGCACTGGTTGGATGTGTGTAATGAATGGACAATAGGGCAGGTGACAGCAGGTGGCAGCACACATGCAGCCAAACACAGCAGCAACAGGCAAATGGGTAGAGTGGGCATGCTGACACACCATACAGCTGTGCAGGGCACAACATTGGGTGGATGGGTGACAAAAATGGTGAGGCCACACACATGGAATGCATAGAGTTGCTGCAACTGGGTATTGGGAGGCACATGTGTGAACAGTGTGACAGTGTTGCAAATGTGTGGCAGTGTTGCAAATGTGACTAGGGAGACAAATACAAATGTGACTTGGGAGAGAAGGATTAGTTAATTCTACTTGCTGTAGAGAGAGTTAATGTGGAGTGGATTTTTGTAAGTTTTGCTATTGTTTTATATACATATTTTTTTAATTTAGCTTAAAGTGGAATTTAGCTTAAAGGTTTCTGTGGCTGGAGGGATTGAACAGGACATGCCCAGATTCAGGAGTGCAGCCAGGAATTTTAAACTTGTACTCACAACTGATGCACTGTTGCCTCCTCCATTATGTAAACATAAACCAAACTAAGTGTTGCCATGCCACACCAACAATAGACCCCCCTTCCCTGTTTGCCATGTCTGAGTTCAAGTCATCAGTTTCTTCTTGTAATCATCCTTCCTTTGTTTTTCTGCCTGCCTGGTAAGTTGTTCTTGTTTGTGTACTTGGCTGGTGGCATCAGTGCCCCATAGTGAACAAAGGCAAATGGGCTTAGCATGACACAGATACAATGTGACTCACAATGTCCTTGCTTTCCTCTTTTTGTTTCCCCTGACTGATTGGTTGCCCCTGCCTGATTTTTTTACTGTACCATGCTGAGTACAGTGCATATGACTGCCGACACTCCTGCCCAGACGTGACCACCCACAAAGCCTTTAAATTCTGACAGAGCCATCAAACTGCAGGAGAGAATGATTCGTTAATTCTACTTGCTGCGGAGAGAGTTAGTGTGGAGAGGATTTTTGTAAGTTTTGCTATTATTTTATATATTTTTTTTAATTTAGTTTAAAGTGGAATTTAGCTTGAAGGTTTCTGTGGCTGTGTTTTTTGAATTAAACTCAACGGTCCCACTTATAGCTGGGGGGAGGGGCCTAAAGAGGTCTAATTTCTGGACTGTATGTGTTTGTGAGACTTGGGAATACTATTGGTGGGTTTGTAATTGTGTTCGAAAACGACTGCAATCAGTATAGAGAGACTGTATTTCACTGTCCTGTATAGGTAGTGTGAACCATGGGTAGGATTGTGGGGTGCAATGGTTGTGGGGCAGCAGTGTGGATGAACATACTGTGGAGGCTGGGTGTGTGCCCAATATGCCACAGGCTAAGGAGGCCTGAGGAAGAGGTTCAGTGGTTTGGCAGGGAGCTGGGGAGGTTGAGGGGTGAGGGGAGGGTTGTGTTGGTAGAAGGGCTGACAACTGATATTATCGGGGACACCACAGAGAAGGAACAGTAGGTCAATGAATGGGTCAGGGGGAGGGGCAAACTAGACAGGAAACCAGTTAGGGTGGACTCTAGTAGGGCCTAGCAAAAGAGGAGCAGCAGTAGGCAGGAGGGAGGAGAAAATGCATAGTAAAGCAAAGAGGGTAGGGAACATGTTTGCTGTACTAGCGACACATGGGGAAGAGGACGCAGGAGGAGATTGCATAAAGGATAGTATTCACAAAGAGGAGGGAGTGAGGGGCATTACTAGTGGAGTGATTGAGCACGGCGTGGCACGGGGAGGGATAATTTTCGGAGAAGTGAGGATGGAGATGGAGGTTGGCAGTCAAACAGGAGGAGGGAAGGGGTCTCAATTGAGAGGGGCAGGGAGGAAGACACCAGGGCAAATGGTAAAAGCACCACCATGAGTGGCCCCGGGCATGAGAACCTGGGTGGCAGTGTGGCGATGGGCACAAGGAAAGAAGAGGGAGGTGTACTGGTGTTGGGGGACTTCGTATTCAAGAGGATCAGATGGGGCAGCAAGGGGGAGAGGCACAGTCAGATATGGGTGGAGTCCATACCAGGAATAAAGGCAGACAAGGCAGGATAGGCAATCCTAAGGTGCACAAGGAGGGGTAGGAGGAAGCTACGCATTGTGGTACATGTGAGGACAAATGACCTAGTGGGAGAAATCGTGGAGGTAACAAAGGAGAGGACTGAGGAAGTGAGAAGGTTGTGCGAGGAGACTGAGGAGTCTGTGGCCTTCTCAGAGGTACTCCCAGTACCCTGCACAAGCACAGTGAGAAAGGAGAGGATTGGGGAGTTGAACGCATGGTTGGTAGAATGGCGTTGAACAAAGGGGTACAGGGTTGTAGGTGGCTGGGGAAGTACCTGAGATAACAATCTGTTTGCAAAGGATAGGCTGCACCTTAGCGGGGAGGGGAAGGAGGTATTAAAGCAAAGACTGGGGAGGTATATTGCAACAAAGGTGGATTTAAACTAGATTGGGGGGTGGCAAGTGGACAGCAGGTAGGCAGGGATCCGATAGAGTGGAGTCACAACCTCCCCCCAGGCTAGCAGGGAAGGACTTGGGGGGGGCAAAAAAGGGAGGGAGTAGAAGGGAGGAGATGGAGGGCGATGAAGGGAAGGGGGCAGGATGGAGGGTGGTCTCACTGAATGTGAGAAGCTTAGGCAACAAATCAGCAGAGCTACAGGCACTCTTGGCAGTGTGGAGGGTGGATATTGCTGCTGTCATGGAAACATGGCCAACTGAGCACCAGGACTGGGATCTGGCAATGCCAGGGTACAAATTATACAGGAAGGACCATAAGAAGGGGAGGGGAGGGGGGGTGGCAGTCTATGTGAGGGATGGGATCAAATGCACAAGGGATGAGGGGCAGGAAAGGAGAACAGAGGCAATCTGGCTGCAGATCCTAGACTCAAGAGGTAGGAAACTGAGGTTTGAGGTGGTATACAGGCTGCCGTCCCAGTCTGAGGAGCTTGACAGGGAATTAACGGGACAAATCAGAAGGGCACGTAGAAAAGGGAAGGTGGTCATTGTGGGGAATTTCAACTTGTCGGGGATTGACTGGAGCATTCCGGTCATCTCCAGTGCTAGGGAGCAAGTGCTCCTGGACGCGATCCAAGAGAGTCTCCTGATGCAGTTGGTCAGTGTACCTACTAGGCTAAAGAACACTTTAGATCTGGTATTGTTGAATGGGGAGGCAGTAAGGGAAATAAGAGTGGAGGACCCACTAGCCAACAGCAATCACCAAACAGTGTGGTTTAATAGCATGATGTGCGGGGAGCCAGAGAAATCAGTAACTCAAGTGGTAAATTTCAGGGGGTGGACTTTGGGAGGATGTGGGAAGTACTGAAAAGGAAATGGACACGGAGCAGAAATATTACTAAACAGGGGATTACAGAGGCAAAGGAAGCCTGCACCAAGACACAGAGTAAGAAGAGCAGAACAAGGAAACCACGCTTTTTGAACAGCGAGGTAGTGGAGGTGGTGAGGGCAAAATGAGAGGCGCACCAGAGGTATAGGAGGATGAGGAAAGAAGGGGACAGGGAGGAGCATGCAAGATGGTCCAGGGAGGTGACCAGAAAAGTGAGAGAAGCCAAGGCCCAGAGGGAGCTGAGATTAGCGCAGAGAATTAATGGGGGGGAATGGAGACTTTTTCAGATACATCAGGGAGAAAAGGAAGTGCAAGGAGACAATAGTGAGGATAAAAAAGGGTGGGGAGTGGATGGAAAAGGGGGAGGAACAGGTGAAAGCACTGAATGAATACTTTTGCTCAGTGTTCACGGAAGAAAAGGGGGGAACGCTACCGCCATGGGCTGAGAGGGTGGGGACTGGGGAGAGGAGACGACAAATGGAAGAATTGAGGGCGGTAGAGTCCTAGATGGACTGAGGGCACTAAGGGTAGACAAGGCACCAGGGCCAGATGGTATCCACCCCCAGGGTGCCAAGGGAGATGCGGAGTCACTGACGGATCTGTACAGCACCTCATTGGAATCAGGATGTGTGCCTTTGGACTGGAAGATGGCACATGTAGTGCCGTTACACAAGAGTGGACCAAGAGACAAACTGGGTAATATCATCCGGTAATCTCACCTCCATAGTGTGAAAACTCCTGGAAGCAATACTAAAGGAAAGACTGGTGTCATACCTAGAGGACAACAGCCTCCAGGATGTAAGGTAGCATGGGTTCATTTCGGGAAGTCTTGTCAAACCAACCTGATGATGCCTCTGTCTTGGAGGCGAAGCGCTGGGTGAGGACATATTCACTTGAGGTGACTGGCTAGCTGCCGTTTGCTACTAGTCTAATAAATATTTTTAAGTTTACCAGAGACTGCTTGTTATTTCGTTCTTCAGGAGTGCACCATTTTTTGAAGCTTATTGACTTCTTGGGACTGGCTATCTTTTGGTTGCATCCCCAGGTGTTCTGAGTTTGCAGAGGTAATCTTTGGAACTGATACAATATTATGACTGGGTGACAGGTGAGCTGGATAAGGGTCATGTGGTGGATGTTCTTTACTTGGACTTCAGCAAGGCCTTCGATTCAGTGCCTCATGGGCAGCTTGGGGGGAAGCTAACTAGTGTAGGGGTAGGGGCCAAAATGATGAACTGGATTACAAGCTGGCTGAGTGGGAGGCTGCAACGAGTGGTGGTGGGAGGGGAGCTCTCAACTCCGAAGCTGCTGATGAGTGGGGTGCCACAGGGCTCAATGCTGGGACCAGTATTATTTGAACTCTTCATATCAGACATTGCACATGGGGTGGTAAGCAAGGCAAGTCTGTTCGCAGATGACACCAAAATGGGAGCAGTGATGGATGGAGGGGAGGGATGGGAGCAGCTGCAGGGGGACCTAAGCAATCTAGAGGAGTGGTCAGAGAGGTGGCAGCTGGGGTTCAATGCAAAGAAGTGTAAGATTATGCACTTTGGGGTGAAGAACCCAAGGAGAGAATATTGTCTGGGGGGGTTTAAGCTGGGGATCACTGAGGAGGAGAAGGACCTAGAGGTAATGGTAACAGGGACCATGAACAACACTGCCCAGTGCAAGAGAGTGGTGGCAAAAATGAACATAATGCTGGGGTGCATAGCGAGGGGGTTTTCATCCAGGCAAAGAGAAGTGATCTTGCCCCTCTACAGGTCGACGGTAAGGCCGCATTTGGCGTATTGTGTGCAGTTTTGGAGGCCATACCTTAAGCGTGATATCAGGCTACTGAAGGGGGTGCAGAGGAGGGCAACAAAGATGATATGTGGAATGGAGGGGGGAGAGACTATGATAGCAGGCTGGGAGACCTGAATATGTACGCCCTGGAGGATAGAAGGGACAGGGGGACATGCTACAGACATTCAAGTATCTGAGTGGAATCAATAAGGATGGGACAGATGGGGTCTTTAAGCTAAGAAGGGGGAGGGACACTAGAGGGCAAGGGCTTAGAATAGAGGGGGGAAGATTTAAGAGGGAAATGAGGAGACACTATTTCACGGAGAGGGTGGTAGCAAAATGGAATGTACTAGCAGAATGAGTGGTATCATGTAAATGTGTGAACAGCTTTAAAAAGGCATGGGAGAGGGAACAGGGGAGAGTGAGGGTTGGGGACGTGGGGCCAGCAGTGGGATGACAAAGGGGAGAGGGTGGGGCAGCTGCAAACTAGGAGTGCTAGCTGCACACTTGAGCAGACTTAGATAGATCGGGTGGTCTGTTTCTGCTGGCACATTCGTATGTTCGTATGTTCATAATGCAGGTAGTGGGTACTGGCTGACACCACAAAGGATATAGACAAGTGCTGAACAGGCAGACAGGCATCATGGGAGGGCAGGACCACGTGTGGCAGGGCAACATGGCATTGAGTAATAACACATCTCTCATCCATCTGCAGGTGAGAGCACATACCCCCTGCGACTGTGGCTGTTAACAACCATCCTGCGGCCCATGACCGAGGCAGAAGAATGATACAGTGGTGCACATACCAGGACAAGGAACATCACTGAGTGAGTGTTCAGCATCCTAAAGATGTTATTCAGATGTCTGGACCGGTTGGATGGTGCACTACAGTACAGCCCACAGAAGGTCTGTGACATATTCCTGGCCTGTTGTATGCTCCACAACATGGCCCTTGACTGTGGAATAGTGTTAAAGGACCAGGAGGGCAACATGGTGGAGGAAGTGGAGCCAGCAGGAGAGGAGATACAGCCATGGCAGGATAAGGGCAATGCATGGATGGCCACAGAGGGGCGGCTGCACAGGGACATCATCATCAGGGAACACTGGTGCCAGGCAGTGAGTATGACAGTTGGATGTGTGACAATAGCCAGGTAAGCATGTGGCATGAATGACACACATAGGCAATAGACATGTGTACCTATATCATGGGCCCTTCAGTGCCCACTGCAGCACACACAGTAAGTGAAGAGTGGCCTGCACACTGGACATGACAGGAAAATGCAACACACTGAGTGGCATGGGCAGGGCACCATCGGTTGCATGGGTCAGTGCAGTTGGAATGGCAGACTCACTCAGCACTGTGACCAGATGCACCCATCATCCCCATGACAGGCCAACAGCAACATGCACTGCAGTCAGCAGTCACAAGGCAGTCATGTCCAGTGACACCGCAGCATTAGGGGGGGATGTGACAGGCACGGGGGGCTGGGTGTGCAGGTGCGCAATGATCACTGACAGGCCACATCACGGATGCATTGTAGTGTGGACTGGTGCCTCATGTCCACTTATTGTGCATGCCATGCACACAGACAGACCTCAGCTGGGACTGGACAAGCCCCAGAGCCATGCCACATGATGTGGCCGCAGTTGACACACACGACCGGGGTGAGACGTGATCAGCTGCGCTACCGCATGGGTGGCCCGGTCCACATGCTGTGACTTGGGTCCATGTGGCAGACTCTCTGCAGGAGTGCTGCCGGCCCCAGGTAGGTGTAGTCACCGTGAATGCTAAACCGCCACCAGGTGTCACAGTGTGGAATGGCAGGGTGAGTGGGGAGGGTGTTGTATTTACAAAGCCTGATGGTAGGAGCATGGGGGTGCACATTGTAACATCGAAGGCATGCGTAGGGGGTGTGTTGCACACTGCCCAGGTCCTGCTGCTGCGTGTTCATGGATTACCGTGGCAATATCCCACAATGCCTCTATGTTAGCAGTGATTGCACCCATGAGCTCCGCATGCCTCACACAGTAACACTCCTCGTGATGGTGCAAGGTTGCCTGCAGTGCCACAAGATCCCCATACAGGTGCACCTGGGCATCCACAGCCAACCTGAGCAGCATGTTATGGGCAGCAAGCACTGGGTCCTGGGGGAGTTGAACCTGAACCTGCTCCACTGGTTGACCATGGAGTGGGCTGGGCACCCTGCGCTGTGTGGGTAGTGGTACCAGTGCAGGGCTGACAGGCTGCACAGTGGGTGGCTGCCCTGCAGTGGTGTTGGATGCATGCGAGGGCTGTGACTGCTGCTGGCCAAGCGACCGCTCAGAAGCTGCATTTGGAATGGTGTTGGCTGTGCACTGCTGCACGGCTGTATCCATGTGTAATGGCACATCATGCATGAGTGTAGCAGTCCACTGGGCATGTTGCACAGTGTCCTGTACAGGGTCATGTGTGTGCCATGCAGCAGTGGACACGGAGGTGCACACGGTGCCACCAGGAGACACATGCAGCACTGTATGCTGGATGATTGATCCGATGAAGGTGTCCACAGCCACTGCATCACTGGCAAGCACATCCCAGGGTCAGTGTCATCCAGGACATCCCTCTCCAGTTGTTATGCATCCCGAAGCAATGTGGTGTCATCATCATCTGCTAAGCCAGCAGCCACATCCACAGTCATAATGTGCACAAACATCGAAGTCTTTGGCATCGTCATCATCATCACCATCACCAACATCATCCTCACAGGCATCTCAGGAGTCGGCTGCCTCTGCAACGGCACCCCTGGCACCACCACCACCATCACCCACACTGCCCATCGGCAGTAACACTGCAGTAGAGGTATGAGCAGCACCAGAGGTCCATGCCTGTGCCTGTTATTGTTGTACATGGTAGGGTGTGGGTTGCACTGCTGTGGACTGTTGCGGGGTAAACGTGTGTAATGGAATCCTGGCTTGTTGTAATGCCATTCATCCCTGTCCTCCACAGCTGTGGAAGGTGAAAGAACAAATGTGTGTGTGTGACCACAACAAGGCCACATCCCGCAGATATACAATGCTGGACATGTGACGTCATAGTCTGTGCTGGACAGCCATACCTCCTACTGTATGTGTGCTGTGCGTAGTATGGTGTTGGAGGTGTGTTGTGGTCATGTGTGTGCATATGACACATGCAGCGGCTGAGTGTTGTTGTGGGGTAGGTAGGAACACAAGACATGTGGAGTGGCAGCACACACACAATATGGGTGGTGAACCATGCATGTGATGTCCCCACAGTACATAATCATACTCACGTCTCTGTGTCTGTGCAAGTCCAACCTCTGCCACCCTGGGCACCATGCAGGGCCATCAGTGCCTCATGCACCATCAGCTCTGGTACAGTTGATGGCCCCCCCCATGGCCAGCCTCCTGTCACTGTGTGCCTGTGCCAGATGCTCCTTTATCCTGCAGTGTAGTCCACTGCATGCTTCCTACATTCCAGTGGTGTACAGCTGCATGGTTCCTGGGAATTCACTGCCTCTGCAACCTCCGCCTATTCCTGATCATAGTCCTGGCATGTGCCTTCCTTCCAACACAGGATTGCCTCACCCAGGATATAGCTCTCAGTCAGGGGCCTTCAGCTCACTGGGTGTAAAATTTGGTCTGTGACACCTACCAGACAACATCAGTGATGCTGTAGCAGTACAAAACACTGCATTAACCCAGGGATGGATGCTGAACAGAAGTGGGCAATCATTAGGAAGGGGCTAAATGAGGCCACGAACATGTGTGCTGAATCTCAGAGTAAGCAGCCCAGGTAAAAAACCTAGCTGGCCCAGCAAGGAGGTGCAGGGGAAGGTAGGGGAAAAAGATTGGCCTTCCTTAAGTTCAAAAAATGTGGGCATGAGGAGGACAGAGAAGTGTTCTTAAAAAGCATCTAGGGAGGTGACCAGGTCAGTTAGGGCAGCCAAGGCAGCAAAGGAGGGATGACATTGTTAGAATCAAGAGAGAGGGAGAGAGGATGGGCGGAACAAGGGGAAGATCAGGCAGAGGCACTAAATGAGTATTTCTGCTCGATGTTCATAAAAGAAAGGGATGGCCCAATACCACAGGGGAAAAGGGGCAAGGGTGGGGGGGCAGAGATAACAGATGAGGTCATCCAAGAGGATAGAGTTCTGAAGGGCCTTAAAGGCTTGAGGGTGGACAAGGCACCAGGACCGGACAGTGTACACCAAAGAGTCCTGGAGAAATTGGCAGAGTTGTTGGCAGGCCCTCTGATGGACCTGTTCGACACCTCCTTGGAGACAGGGAATGTACCCAGGGACAGGAGGATGGCTCATGTGGTGCCCCTTCACAAGAGTGGACCCAAGGACCAACTGGGTAACCACCGCCAGCCGCACTGCCCACCTGCAGTAACAATGCGGCAGAGCTGTGCACAGCGCTGGAGGTCCACGCCTGTGCCTGTTATTGTTGTACATGGCAGGGCGTGGGTTGCACCACTATGAACTGTTGTGGGTGAATGTGTGTAATGGCATCCTGGCTTGTTGTAATGCCGCTCATCTCTGTCCTCTCTGCAGCTGTGGAAGGTAAAAGAACAAATGTGTGAGTGTGACCACAACAAGGCCACATCCTGTAGACATACAATGCTGGAAATGTGACGTCACATTCTGTGCTGGATAGCCATACCCCCTAAGTGTGCCATGCGCAATATGATGTTGGAGGTGTGTTGTGGCCATGTCTGTGCGTGTGACACATGCAGCGGCTGAGTGTTGTCATGGGGTGTGCAAGGACACAAGACATGTGGAGTGGCAGCACACATGCAATATGGGTGGTGTACCATGCATGTGATGTCCCCACAGTAAATCATCATACTCACGTCTCTGTCTTTGTGCAAGTCCAACCTCCCATCTGCCACCCTGGACACCATGCAGGTACTCCGGCCTGAATGTGGGGGCCATCAGTGCCTCATGCACCATCAGCTGTGGTACAGCTGATGCCCCCCCCATGGCCAGCCTGTCACTGTGCGCCTGTGCCAGACACTCCTTTGTCCTGCAGCATAGTCCACTGCATGCTTCCTACATTCCAGTGGCATATGGTTGTATGGGTCCTGGGCATTCACTGCCTCTGCAACCTCCTCCCATTCCTGATCATAGTCCTGGCATGTGCCTTCCTTCCTACACAGGATTGTCTCACCCAAGATATAGCTCTCAGTCAGGGCCTTCAGCTCACTGGGTGTAAAATTTGGTCTGTGATGCCTACCAGATGACATCAGTGGTGCTGTAGCAGTACAAAACACTGCATTAACCCAGGGATGGAATCATTAGAAAGGGGCCAAATGAGGCCACGGACATGTGTGCCAAATCTCAGAGTAAGCAGTCCAGGTTAAAAAAAACCTAGCTGGCTCATCAGGGAGGTGGAGGGGAAGATGAGGGAAAAAGATTGGCCTTCATTAATTTCAAAAAATGTGGGCATGAGGAGGATAGAGAAGTGTTCTCAAAGGCATCTAGGGAGGTGACCAGGTCAGTTAGGGTAGCCAAGGCAGCAAAGCTGCTGAAGTTGGCTCAGGGGATCAGAGAGGGGGAAAATGGGTTCTTTAAACACAGAAGGGAGAAGAGGAGCTGTAGGGATGACATCGTTAGAATCAAGAGAGAGGGAGGGAGGATGGGTGGAACAAGGGGAAGATCAAGCAGAGGCACTCAATGAGTATTTCTGCTCAATGTTCACAAAGAAAGGGATGGCCCAATACCACAGGGGAAAGGGGGTAAGGGTGGGGGGGCAGAGATAACAGACAAGGTCATCCAAGAGGATAGAGTTCTGAAGGGTCTGAAAGGCTTGAGGATGGACAAGGCACCAGGACCGGACGGTGTACACCAAAGGGTCCTGGAGGAATTGGCTGAGTTGTTGGCAGGCCCTCTGGCAGACCTGTTCAACACCTCCTTGGAGACAGGAAATGTACCCAGGGACTGGAGGATGGCTCACATGGTGCCGCTTCACAAGAGTGAACCCAAGGACCATGGGGTAACCACCACCACCAGCAGCCACACTGCCCACCTGCAGTAACACTGCAGCAGAGATGTGCTCAGCATTGGAGGTCCATGCCTGTGCCTGTTACTGTTGTACATGGCAGGGCGTGGGTTGCACCGCTGTAAACTGTTGTGGACGAATGTGTGTAACGGCATCCTGGCTTGTTGTAATGCCGCTCATCCCTGTCCTCTGCAGCTGTGGAAGGTAAAAGAACAAATGTGTGAGTGAGACCACAACAAGGCCACATCTGGCAAACATACAATGCTGGACATGTGACGTCACAGTCTGTGCCACGCAGCCATACCCCCTATGTGTGCCATGCGCAATATGGTGTTGAATGTGTTTCGTGGCCATGTGTGTGTGTGTGTGTGACACATGCAGCAGCTGAGTGTTGTCGTGGGGTGTGCAGGGACACAAGACATGTGGAGTGGCAGCACACACACAATATGGGTGGTGAACCATGCATGTGATGTCCCCATAGTACATAATCATACTCACATCTCTGTTTCTGTGCAAGTCCAACCTCCCATCTGCTGCCCTAGACACCATGCAGGGACTCCAGCCTGAAGGTGGTGTCCATCAGTTCCTCTTGCTCTGGTACAGCTCTGGTACAGTTGGTGGCCCCCCCTTGGCCAGCCTGTCACTGTGCGCCTGTGCCAGACGCTCCTTTGTCCTGCACCATAGTCCATTGCATGCTTCCTATATTCCAGTGGTGTACAGTTGTATGGGTCCTGGGCATGCACTGCCTCTGCAACCTCCGCCCATGCCTGATCATAGTCTTGGTGTGTCCCTTCCTTCCTACACAGGACTGCCTCATCTAGGATATAGCTCTCAGTCAGGGCCTTCAGCTCACTGGGTATGAAATGTGATCTGTGACACCTACCAGATGACATCAGTGGTGCTGTAGCAATACAAAACACTGTATTAACCCAGGGATGGATGCTGAACAGAAGTGGGCAATCATTAAGAAGGGGCTAAATGAGGCCATGGACACATGTGCCAAATCTCAGAGTAAGCAGTCCAGGTCAAAAAATCTACCTGGCTCAACAAGGAGGTGGAGGAGAAGGTGAGGGAAAAAAGATTGGCCTTCATTAAGTTCAAAAAATGTGGGCGTGAGGAGGATAGAGAAGTGTTCTCAAAGGCATCTATGGAGGTGTCCAGGTCAGTTAGGGCAGCCAAGGCAGCAGAGGAGCTGAAGTTGGCTCAGGGGATCAGAGAGGGGAAATGGGATTCTTTAAATACATAAGGGAGAAGAGGAGTTGCAGGGAAGACATTGTTAGAATCAAGAGAGAGGGAGGAAGGGAAGATGGGCCGAACAAGGGGAAGATCAAGCAGAGGCACTCAATGAGTATTTCTGCTCAATGTTCACAAAAGAGAGGGATGGCCCAATACCACAGGGGAAAGGGGGCAAGGGTGGGGGGGGCAGAGATAACAGACAAGGTCATCCAAGAGGATAGAGTTCTGAAGGGCCTTAAAGGCTTGAGGGTGGACAAGGCACCAGGACTGGACAGTGTACACCAAAGGGTCCTGGAGAAATTGGCAGAGTTGTTTGCAGGCCCTCTGATGGACCTGTTCAACACCTCCTTGGAGACAAGGAATGTACCCAGGGACAGGAGGATGGCTCATGTGGTGCCCCTTCAAAAGAGTGGACCCAAGGACCAACTGGGTAACCACCACCACCACCAGCCGCACTGCCCACCTGCAGTAACACTGCAGCAGAGATGAGCTCAGCACTGGAGATCCATGCCTGTGACTGTTATTGTTTTACATGGCAGGGTGTGGGTTGCTCCACTGAGAACTGTTGTGGATGAACGTGTGTAACAGCATCCTGGCTTGTTCTAATGCCGCTCATCCCTGTCCTCTCCGCAGCTGTGGAAGGTAAAAGAACAAATGTGTGAGTGTGAACACAACAAGGCCACATCCTGCAAACATACAATGCTGGAAATGTGACATCACAGTCTGTGCCACACAGCCATACCCGCTATGTGTGCCATGCGCAATATGGTGCTGGATGCGTTTTGTGGCCGTGTGTGTGTGTGTGTGACTCATGCAGTGGCTGAGTGTTGTCATGGGGTGTGCAGGGACACAAGACATGTGGAGTGGCAGCACACACACACAATATGGGTGCTGAACCATGCATGTGATGTCACCATAGTACATAATCATACTCACATCTCTGTTTCTGTGCAAGTTCAACCTCCCATCTGCCACCCTGGACACCATGCAGGGACTCCGGCTGCAGGTGGTGGCCATCAGTGCCTCTTGCACTGTCAGCTCTGGTACAGTTGGTGGCCCCCCCTTGGCCAGCCTGTCACTGTGCACCTGTGCCAGACGCTCCTTTGTCCTGCAGCATAGTCCACTGCATGCTTCCTACATTCCAGTGGTGTATGGTTGTATGAGTCCTGGGCATTCACTGCCTCTGCAACCTCCACCCATACCTGATCATAGTCCTGGCGTGTCCCTTCCTTCCTACACAGGACTGCCTCATCTAGGATATAGCTCCCAGTCAGGGCCTTCAGCTCATTGGGTGTGAAACTTGATCTGTGACACCTACCAGATGACATCAGGGGTGCTGCAGCAGTACAAAACACTGCATTAACTCAGGTATGAATTCTGAACAGAAGTGGACAATCATTAGGAAGGGGCTAAATGAGGTCACAGACACGTGTGCCAAATCTCAGAGTAAGCATTCGAGGTCAAAAAATCTAGCTGGCTCAGCAAGGAGGTGGAGGGGAAGGTGATGGAAAAAATATTGGCCTTCATTAAGTTTACAAAATGTGGGCATAAGGAGGATAGAGAAGTGTTCTCAAAGGCATCTGTGGAGATGTCCAGGTCAGTTAGGGCAGCCAAGGCAGCAAAGGAGCTGAAGTTGGCTCAGGGGATCAGAGAGGGGGAAAAGGGGTTCTTTAAATGCATAAGGGAGAAGAGGAGTTGTAGGGAAGATATCGTTAGAATCAAGAGAGAGGGAGGGAGGATGGGCCGAACAAGGGGAAGATCAAGCAGAAGCACTCAATGAGTATTTCTGCTCAATGTTCACAAAAGAGAGGGATGGCCCAATACCACAGGGGAAAGGGGGCAAGGGTGGGGGGGCAGAGATAACAGACAAGGTTATCCAAGAGGATAGAGTTCTGAAGGGCCTTAGAGGCTTGTGGGTGGACAAGGCACCAGAACTGGACAGTGTACACCAAATGGTCCTGAAGGAACTGGCAGGCCCTCTGACAGACCTGTTCAGCACCTCCTTGGAGGCGGGGAATGTACCCAGGGACTGGTGGATGGCTCATGGGGTGCTCCATCACAAGAGTGGATCCAAGGAACAACCAGGTAACTACAGACCGGTGAGCTTGACTTCCATACTGGGGAAGTTGATGGAGACCATTCTGAAGGAGAGGTTGATAACTTTCTCAATAGCAATGGCCTGCAGGATGACAGACAGCATGGGTTTATCACGGGAAGATCTTGCCAAACTAACCTGATTGGCTTCTTAAACTGGGTCACTAGGGCAGTTGACGAAGGCCACACTGTGGATGTCCTGTATCTGGACTTCAGCAAGGCTTTTGACTCTGTGCCACACAGGAGGTTAATGAGCAAGCTGAGGGACATGGGACAGGGCAGAAACTGGTGGGGTGGGTCGAGAGCTGGCTGCAAGGCAGACAACAGAGGGTAGTTCACTGACCTATGCAACCAGTATAGTGTTATGCTTGTGCAACTGTGTTAGTTTGCTTTTGGCTGTTCGCACTCTCTATTCCATAGGAATTACCACCCCATAGGGGTACGAAAGTAAGGAACGCTTGGAGAGGGTTCCCACCCCTAGAGATCCCACAAGGACCATCTCCGTGGCTAAAGGTACCTTAGGAATCCCCCTAAGGAGAGAGTGCTGCTGCTGGAGGAGGGGGGGGAAGATGGTGGGGCAAAGAAAAAATGCTTCACAATGAGGCTGAGAGGAACTGCTTCTATAGCTTAGGAAGTGGGAGTGGCTGGCTTCTTGGCCACTGAACCCCAGGCAAAGCCTTTCCAATTCACTGAACTACGCAGCCAGTATAGTGTTATGCTTGTGCAACTGTGTTAGTTTGTTTTTGGCCGTTTGCAGTCTCTATTCCAGAGGAATTACCACCCTGTAGGGGTACAAAGGCAAGGAACCCTCAGAGAGGGTTCCACCTCTAGAGGTGCCACAGATGATTCCTATCGCTAAAGGTACCTTAGGAATCCCCAAAAGAAATGTAGTATCATCCCCAAAAAGGAGGCAACATGAAGCATATGAGTAAGCAGTGACTTTGACATAGGAGTAGTAACTGTAACGTAGTAGTGGAGAAGCATAGGCAGTTTGATAATGCAGTGAGATGCTTAGTTAGATAACATAATGAATACCCAGGCTTGCGTAGCATGATACTGATGGTTTGCGTTGAGATTAGGGGATCCCCTAAGGAGATAGGGAATGGCAGGACATCTTCCACCTCCATCCAACAGCGGAACCTACCTAAAGAAACTAGGAGAAACAACTATGCTGACTAAGTGTTATGACCTGAGGCAGCGGAGGAGAGAAAAAAAACCCTATGAGGAGGAAATCTCTGGGGATCCAAGGCCTATGTCGCCTTCCCTCCAGGCTTGGGATAGTTTAGTTAGTGACGGCTCTGCAGCTGCAATTTGGAAAACCCAATTAAAAGGAGGTGGAAAATATTCCAATTTAGAGGAAGGCTCTCACTCAAACCCTCTAGTGGGAACGCCGTGGAAGGTTGTGAGAAAACTCTACAACAATACATGCATCCAAGGTGCAGGAGGAGAGCAACAACTGCTGAGGCACTCACCTGGCCTACCCGCCCTCAATCAAACCAGGTGAACTGGAAGCAGTCGTAAGGAGAATGCGGTGAAGGTGCCTTGCTAGGGAAACCACTAAAGTCAATGGCTAACTGTTATAGTGAAACACTAGAGCCAAAGGAGGTACCTTTTTCCACCCTTCACCACTAGTCTTATATTCTACACCAGGAGCTGCTGTCGCGTAGTAGGCAGCTAAAGCCAAGCCCAGGGTGAGAACATTCCCAGCTATGGGCCAGGTGAGAAGGATCCCACCCCAAGCTGGACACACTCGAGATGCAGACTAAATGCAGAGCGAGACCGTCAGCTGCAGGAACCCTGCGCCAGAATAGAATGGCTGGCATGCCCCAGAAATTGTTTGAGAGCTGAAAAGCTGGTGAGCTGAATGAGCACGATATACTGAGATCGTAATGTGCATTGAGTGCTGAGATCTTGCAAGGTTGAATGCAGATTGAGTGCAGCAGAATCTCACAGGCTGAAGCTGAGTGATGGCAGTAGACATGAGGCAATGGTTTGCGTAAGCAAGGAGCAATGGTTGTGTAAGCAATGTGGACCTGCACATAGGTCAGTAAGCAGTAGTAGTGATAGGTTGACCTGCACAGAGGTCTGCATAACATACTGTATGGCATTAACAGCACTGAATTGGGGTCAAGCTAGCCAGACATGAATAGCCAAATCAAGCTGACAAATACTCTGAGGATTTTTTGGCGGTGAGGCAATTTTAATATCAAAGCTATATTAACAGCCTGAGCAGGAGCTTGGTTGGCTGACCTCAGAGTTGTAACTGCAATAAAACAGGGAGACAATGCTTGAAAGCAGGTGTAGCCAGGCAGTGCAATGAAGCTGCAAGTAGAATGTAAGCATGAATGAGCAGCACAGCTTGGGTCAGACTAAACTGTGTCAGGTGAAAAGAATTGAGTTTGCAACATGGAGCAGCTGTGGCTGAGCTGAAATACACAGATAATGATTGCAGCTACATAGCTGTAGTTTGAGCATGGTGTGCACAGTGTAAAAACACAAGCACTGGATACAATAGTAATTAAACAGCAGCAGTGGCTACAGTTGTAGGTAACTGAAAACAGTAGCAGGAGCTCTGAGTAGCAGTATGCTAGGAGCTTAGAAACAAAGCCCCCCTCCCCAAGAAAAAAGGAAGGAAGCACACACAGCCGAAGGCAAAATACAAACCAGAAGCAGGAAATAAACACAGAAGCCCAGCAGAGACAATCAGGAGTAGCAAAGGGGGGGCAGGCCCCAGCCAGCCAGGGAGGCCCAAGCAGCTCAGAGGAGAAACCGACAGAGCCTTCAGCTGCAAAGAAAAAAAATGCTTCACAATGAAGCTGAGAGGAACTGCTTATATAGCTCAGGAAGTGGGAGTGGCTGGCTGCTTGGCTGCTGAACTCCAGGCAAAGCCTTTCTAATTGTAAGGTGGGAGTCATCCAAGCCACGGCCAGTAATGAGTGGATTACTGCAGGGTTCAGTGCTGGGACCTGTTTTGTTCAATGTCTTTATTGGAGACATTGCAGAGGGGGACAAGATAAGATCTGCCTGTTTGTGGATGACACTAAGAGTTGTGCAAAAGTGGACAATGAGGAAGAGAGGCAGGCACTCAGAGAGGATCTAGCTAAACTCGAACACTGGTCTAGGGAGTGGCAGTTGGGGTTTAATGCTATGAAGTTCAAGGTCATGCTCCTTGGAGCCAGAAATCCCAAGAACATCTATTGGATGGGGGGAGTGCAGGTAATGGCTTCAGAGGAGAAAAGGGACCTGGGGTAATAGTCACATCAAGATATCTGCACAGTGTAGGAGGGCGACAGCAAAGGGCAAATAGGATGCTGGGGTGAATTGCCAGAGGGATCACCTCTCGAAAGGGGGAGGTCATCCTGCAAGTGTATAGATCACTGGCGAGGCCACACTTGGAATACTGTGTACAGTACTGGTGCCCATATCAGCATATCTCAAAAAGGATGTGAGATTACTGGATGGGCTGCAGCGTAAGGCTGCAAAAGAGATCATGGGACTAGGGGAGTTGCCATACGAGGAAAGGTTGAAAGAGCTCAACGTACTCGCTGGAAGACAGAAGGGTAAGAGGGGACATGATTGAGACCTTTAAGTTCTTGAAATGCATAAACAAAGTCAGGGAATGAGTATTGTTCTGCTTAAAGGGAGGAAGGGTCACTAGTGAGCACAGTCTGAAGTTGGAAGGGGAAGGTTTAGGAGGGAGATGAGAAGGTACTACTTCGCAGAGAGAGAGAGAGTGGTGGCAGGTTGGAACGCACTGCCAGAGGAGTTAATCACTCAAAGGATAATGGATAGCTTTAAGCAGGGTTGGGATAGAGTCAAGGGCAGGGTTAGTACAGACAAAAACACAAAGGAAGGAAGGAGCGGGAAAGAGGAGGAAGGGAGGGTTTGGGTGGGGGTTGGGTAGCTGTAGTGATATGAAACTAAGAGCTGCACAATCAGGCAGACTTGGTAGACCTGTAGGCCTTTTTCTGCTGGCAATTTCGTATGTTCATATAAGTCATAGCAGCTGTGCCCCATGTGTAGTACAAAAGCCTCTAGGAATACAGGTTGCTACACACAAACAAATGGAGTTAAAGTACTTTACAGGGTGCAGTTCCTTGAGCACACCACACCACACTGCAGGGTGGTGCATCACCCATCTTATAGAAATTCAAAAGAGATTGGGAGATCCACTCACTGTAATGATTTGCTAATTCCATGGATGTGCAGGGGCACTTTAATCAGCCCATTTGCATATGCAGGCTGAATATTGTGGTCCATTGTGTAGCGCATAATGTTTGCAATCACACGATCGCATTGGCACAGTTGCTCCCATCGTGCATTCCGCCTGTACACTGCGCACAGGCAGTGACACGACAATCAATCATGCTACACTGTACTGGCACAGACATGATGTGTACGGCCGTACTGCGCAAGCGTGACAGCACTGTTCAAGGAAACCACACTACCACAGCTGCCCTACACAACATGGCTGGGTTGTGTATGCACATTAGTGCGGGTCATAGCCCTGCATTGCCACCTGTGCATACATAATCGTGCAATCGCAGTGGCTCCCCTGTATGGCTATCACACTAACACATGGCACTAACACATGTGGCCTGTGCAAAACCTGTACCCATGAATCGCGCAAATGGCACAGAACACACCCTACTCAGGCCTAATCTAGCTGCAGCACAGGTGGTTGTACTGGGAGAATGGCAAGGGCAGGAGGAGATGTTGCTGGTGCCAGGAGGGACCAGAGATGGTCAGATGAGGAGGTGGCTAACCTTGTGGACCTCGTGGTGCCATGAGTTCAGGCTATTTGGCACTGATGACCTTCACACCCCAAGGTCAGAGGTATGGGCCCGGGTGGCACATGGCCTGTCCTGTAGGATGGGCATTGGGTGCAGAAGGGAGCAGTGTCACCACCGTTATGGCGACCTTCGCCGTTGGGAACCCCAGTGACTGGTGAGGTACAAGGACATGGTCTGAGATGGTACAGTGCCACACTGAGGTATGTAGTGATGCATGTGTTGTGTATCAGCATGGTTTGCTTAGTGCTATGTGTTGGGACTGCATGTATGCATGCCGCTCGGTTACTGTGGTGTGGCCAGACATGGCAACACTGGTGGGTGGATGGCATGGAAAGTGGGCCTGGTTACAGACAGACACATACAGCCCCCACCTGCACTGCATGCAGGTGACACGGCATGTGCACACACGCAGCTGCACACATATGGACATTGCCCTGCATGACTGTACAGCACCGTGTCGTACTGGCATTGCTGACTAGTGCTGCGGCATGTGTACTTGTGACACTGCGACATAGTACCTGTTCGAACTGTAGTGTGCACATC
This sequence comes from Neoceratodus forsteri, assembly GCA_016271365.2. Classification (NCBI taxonomy): domain Eukaryota; kingdom Metazoa; phylum Chordata; order Ceratodontiformes; family Ceratodontidae; genus Neoceratodus; species Neoceratodus forsteri. Next base: position 155,186,831 of record CM028138.1, read on the forward strand.
TCAGATGCTACTGTACTATGTAGTGCCACAGATGGGTGCAGGGGTGCGCGCTGTATTGGGGAACCATATCTGTGGTGCACCCATTGCTACCACATGGTGGGCACGCATGCCGTGGCCGCCATGGCTCCATGGATATTGCAATACTTTGATCCATACAATGCCTGGCACCAGCATGCAGTACACAGCTGGCCATAGAAACATAGAAAACACAGAAACATAGACTTTGATGGCAGATAAGGACCACTTGGCCCACCTAGTCTGCCCATTTCCATACCTTCTGGATAAACTGCAGATCCTGTTTTTAGTTCTTATTTTTCTGCTCCTCTCAGCTCGACCTGCCTTATATCCAGCCACCGCCTTCTCCCCCATTCAGCCCGCAGGCTCACTCACATCCGGCTGGCACTGGGTGGAGAAGTGTGGCCATCAAGCTGCCCAGTTGACTGCCATTATCCTCTGGTTTTCTCCCCTGAAGTGTGGATGCGCAATAACGTCAAGGCACTGCATGCCGACGTCTGCCGCACTTCAACCTGCAAGTGCACCACTCCTGCAGTGCCCACGATTTCCATCGGGGGCCACTGCAGAGCAATAGAAGCCCTGATCCCTCCCCAGGGAAAGGAGAGCAGTCCATCGGATGCTCAATCCTTTCCCTCCCCAGCCAACCCCGAGGGCCTGGGCTCGGGCCACTGGCCCACTGCAGATCCTATTTAACCAACCAGCCTACTTCTTCCTACCCTCCACCAGAATTGCCTTATGTCTGTCCCATGCATTCTTGAATTCCTCCACTGTTTTGGACCCCATGACCTCTTCAGAAAGGCTGATCCATGTGTCCACCACCCTCTCTGTGAAAAATTACTTCCTCACATTGCCCCTGAGCCATCCCCTCTCTGGCTTTAAATTGTGTCCCCTTGTTCTTGCACATCTCTTTTTCTGAAAGATGCTACCCTCTTGGACTTTGTTGATTCCCTTGAGGTACTTAAAAGTTTCTATCATGCCCCCCCACACTTTTCTCAAGGGTATACATATTAAGCTGCTTTAGTCTCTCTTCATATGGCTTCTGTTGCTGACCCTGCACCATTTTAGTTGCTCTCCTCTGGACTACCTCTATCCTGTCTATGTCCTTGCAGAGATGGGATCTCCAGAACTGCATGCCGTACTCCAGATGGGATCTCACCAACTGTCTGTACAGAGGAATAATAACTTCCTGTTTTCTACTGGTGATGCCTCTCCCTATACATCCCAGTATTCCACCAGCCATCCTAACTACCTTCTCACATTATTTGCTTACCTTTAGATCATCTGATATGACTACCCCCAGGTCCCTTTCCATTTTTGTTGTTGTTAATACCCCCCCCCCACAATGTGTACTCTTCCCCTGGGCTTTTGTTTCAAAGGTGCATTACTTTGCACTTCTTTGCATTGAATCTAAGCCACCATACTTCTGACCATTCCTCCAACCTTACCAAGTCCCTTCGCATCCTTTCCAGACCCCTTCTGTATCAACCCTGTTGCAGATCTTTTTTTTATTTTGAAATTTCTATTTTCCCCTCCTACTGCCCCGCAGAGCCGCATCCTTCAGGAGCCGCCCATTAAGCCTGCCCCTGCCAGTGCCTACCTTACAACCTCCGGTCCCTCCTTCTAGCCACGGAAACCCACAGGTGGGGTTGGGGTCAGGGCAACCCCCCTGAATCTTGAATTCTCATCAGGGTCCTGGGTCGCAGGCAGGAGCTGGCACATTGGGACCTGGCTCAGCGCTCTGTCATCCCGGCTCTGGGGGTTTTTCCCCATGTTCCTTATGGGACGCTATGGGCCCATGCGTCAAGGCATCTGCCGGCATCTGCAATGTCCCCCCCCTTCCACCCTTCCATGAAGGAGCAGCCCCCAAGGCTGATTGGTTGCTGGCCTACATCTGCAACCAGTCATACCCCTGAGACTCCAGCTTGCTGTCACTTCCCCAGCCTCCACCAGGGGTCACCGCTTGCCGGGTTGAAGTCCCGGAGAAGGCAAGCTGTCACTGGATGCTCCAGCCTATCTCCCCGCCAACCCCCGACAAGCTCTCTCACCCTGAACCTCGGTCGCTGGCGTGGTGCGAGGTGCGGCATCCAGCATCTCAACCCTCAGCACCACTGGGCTGGCTGTGTTTCAGATCTTTGGGTCACTTGCAAAGAGGCATACCTTTCCTTCTAGTCCCTCTGCAATGCCACTTATAAAGACATTAAAGAGGACCGGACCCAGTACTGAACCCTACGGTACCCCACTAGTAATCCCCCTTTCATTGGAGTGGACTCCATTTACTATTACCCTCTGTGTCCTGTTGTCCAGCAAATATTTTACCAGGCTACCACCCTTGGACCCACTCCCAGGCTGGCTAATTTGTTTATTAATCTGTATCAAATGCCTTGTTAAAGTCTAGGTAGGCCATGTCCACAGCCCCTCCTTGGTCAACTACTTTGGACATCCAGTCAAAGAAATCTATTAGATTTGTCTGACATGACCTTCCCACTGTGAATCCATGCTGCCTTGGGTCCTGTGCCCCGGTGGCCTCTATGTACTCAACAATTCTTTCTTTCAGAAGTGATTCCATCATTTTCCCTACCAGAGGTCAAACTGACAGGTCTGTAGTTTCCTGCCTCTGCTTTGCTCCGACTTTAGTGAAGGGAATCACTTCCACCCTCCTCCAGTCCTTAGGTACCACACCATCCTCCCATGATTTGTTAAAAAGGGTAGTCAGTGGTGTCACGAGTGCTCTCCTTAGTTCTTTTAGAATTTTGGGATGAATCCCATCAGGCTCCATTGCTTTGTCCACCTTCAGTATAAGGAGCTCTTTCAGAATAAGTTTCTATAATAAAGTCAGTAAATAGCTTGACCAGAATGAACTGGTAGACATAGTCTTTTTTGATTTTGAAAAGGCTTTCAATACATTATCCCACAGGGGACTATTAGAGAAACTTAGGAAACTCAGGACAGATCCATTCATAATCCAATGGGTTTCATCATGGCTGAAGGACAGGCCACAGAGGGTACATGTCAATGGTCATCTTTCCACCAATAATGGGGTTACCAATGGGGTCTCCCAGGGATCGATCTTGGGACCACTTTTTTTTTATCTGTTTATACATGACCTGCAAATCCCTAGCAATAATATCCCGCTTAAGTTTGCTGATGATCTCATACTAAGAGGGCTAGTTGGTAACGTAGAAGGTAAACTGAACATGGAAAAAGATCTCAACATAATTGTGAAATGGCAGATAAAAACGGAATGAGATTTAGTTTGAATAAATGTGTAGTCATGCACTGTGGCAAAAATGACCCTTGACACAATTATATGATATATAACAACAACTTACAGTTAATGAAGTTAGAGACTTAGGAATCACAATCACAAGCAACTTGAAAAACAGTATCCAATGTAGGCAAGTAGCTGAAAGAGTTAACCATCTTACCACCTGCATTAAAAGACCTTATGCTAATAAATTAAAATCAGTAATGCTACCTATTTATAAAACTTACCTGTGTCCCCACTTTGACTACTTTTGTTCCCAAGTTTGGAGCCCATTGCTTAAACAGGACATCATATTACTGGAAAAGGCACAAAGGTGGTTTACCAACCACATATCCACTAACACATATCGACTATAAAAAAAGATTAGACACCCTAAAGCTTTGGCCATTACAGACTAGGAGGGAAAGAAGTGATTTACTTACCCTGTATAAAATTCTGAGAGACACTGCACTCCCAGCTGATTTAGAAATCAGCTATAGAGGAAATTTCCACCATTTAAGGGGGCATAATAAACAGATTCTGGGTGATGTATCCAGGACCAACCTTAGGAGCAATTCCTTCCTACCCAGAACCATTAGGTCATGGAACAAACTCCCACAGGAAGTTGTTAATCAATCTACTTTCACAGGATTCAAAATTAAACTCGATGCCTACTTTAACAATAGTATTGTCACTTATAGTCCACTGTGAACTGGGGGTGGCAACTATGGGCGTGAAACCTTCTGCTGTCCTAAAACCTTAGTATAAACCTTAGTATAACCCTTTCTTCTGTGGAAGGACTGGTAACGACCCCCATATCCAAAGTGCTTCTATTGATTGGAATAGGTACCTTCCTCTATTCTTCTTTTGTGAATACTGAACAGAAGTATTCATTCAGTATCCCTGCTTTTTCAGTGTCCCTCTCTGCCCACGCACCCTTCCCTTTATTAAGCCTCACTATCCCTCCCTTGGTCATTCTTCACTCCCTGATGTACCTACAAAAGGTTTCATCCCCCTTCTTAACCGAGTTGGCTCTATTTTCCTTGGTTTGGGCCTTTGATATTCTGACTGCCTTCCCTGCTTCCTTCTGCTTTAACTAGTACAGTTCTCTGTTCTGCTCCTTCTGTGTTTCCTTATACTTCCTGAATGCTATCTTTTTCTCCCTAACCTTCCCCATCACTTCTTTTGAGAACCATAGTGTTTTTTTCTTACATTTTGATTTATTTGCTTCACACAAAGGCTTGATGCCTCTGTGATGGCAGTTTTGATGTTTCCCCATTGATCCGCTACCCCTGCTTCTTGCCTGTTTGCTAGTGCTTTTCCGAGGCACTTTCCCATTTTGACAAAGTCAGCCCTCCTAAAGTCTAGTACCCTCACCTTTGTATGGCTTGACTCTGGCTGTGTTTATCGTGAACCACACTGTTTGGTGGTCACTTGTTCCCAGATGGCTACCAATTCTAGATCTGAGATCCTCTCTCCATCCCCGTTTGAGAGTACTAGGTCTAAGATTTCTCCTTCTCAAGTGGGTTCCAACACTAGCAGTCTGAGGCATGCCCTCTGTAGGGCATCGAGAGTGTGCACCACACAGATCGGGTCACAGGCAAGGCTACAGTGCATACCAGCACCGGGGGAGGAAGGTGTTTGTGTGTCATATCTTTTACTAACCACACCCATATGCTTTTCTCTCCCCTGCAGATGGGGCAACAGGCGACCAGGGAACCAGATGGTGAGGCCTGCTGAACTGTGATGGATGGAGCACTGCTGGAGATGCCAGCGCCAGCGAGACACATAAGCATGCATGCATGCATGTCATATACTGCTGTTCCTGACAGAACACACACACACAGGGTACATGCCCATGGGTTACTGCTGCAGTGCGGACACACAGACATTCACATGTCTGGCTTACCCATGTCCATGTATGCCATCTGGTGCTGTGGCATCGGTTCACCTGATGGTGTCACAGTTAGGCTGGACCATGCACCATGCCATGTGTGGCTTACATGTGCAGCGCAATGGTGGCATGCTATGCACATGCATTACGTGTTGTCACAGAATGCTGAACTCGGTGCCATGGCATGCACCCCACACAGTGCAGGGACATGGTGGCAGAGGCCCTGTCACTGTGGTATGGCCACACTGCACATCCACAGCACCACACATCCACTGCTGTACCTCGGCTTACACTCACATATGTGATGGTCATGTCGCCTGTGTTTAACAGTGCACATGCCATTGCACACATTCGCATGGTGGACATGCACACCGTGGACACACACACCCTCCATGGGCATGCCATTGTTGCATGCATCATGCATAGCACACGCACGGGTTAGGCACATGGTCAGGCATTCAACAAACTACAATCCAACAGATTGAATCAGAGTGTGTACACAGGATACACAGGTGTTCCCGGACCCCCGTTTTGGCCATGGTGTTACTGTTTGGGTGTGCCATGGTCGCTCCCACTGCACACTGTTGTGGTGAATGGGCTGTCATTGTGTGCCTCAGCAGCCCTTGCTGCCCATGGTTCACACACACCGTGCTGACACACACATTGGTTACACATATGTACCACTCCCTCTTCTGTGGCGGCCACTGTGGTCCTATATCCATGTGGGATTCTTGGCCCTCCCCTTGCATTACACATTGCCAGCATGCAGGCATGCCACAGGGTTGTGTAGTCCATGATCATGCAGCATGTTTCCATTCTGCATGCAGGTCCAGCCATCCTGCAGTTCAGCATTGCGCTTCCACTGCTGTGTGTCACTTACACATAGCATCCCTCTGTCTGTCATGCCGTCCATGTGTACCCACACACTGTCAGGTCATCTGGGACATGTTCCCATCCTCCCTTGTGCACAGCTGGACACATGTTGGGTCAGTTACCGTGCCTATCCCCCAGGGCAGCCACTGTTGCATGTCTTGTCATTCCACGTTGATCCATTGCCCGTGCCACCTCCTGCAAATTGTACCCACCTTGTGATGTTTACTTACACCGTGTCCAGATTGCACTGTATACTGTCTCATGCATTGCCATACTGCATGTTATTTGCATTGTTTATGTGCTGGGTCTGGCCTGTGCGCCATCACTAGGCATTGTACAGTGAGTCTCACCAAGATGAGACCCACTTGTATAGCATTCTGTGGTCTGCTGCAGCTGTTACTGTAGTGAACAATGTACTCTCAATGGGATTTATTCCCTTTCGTCATGCAGGGTACTGTGACACAGCCAGGATGATGTGACTGTTAGTGTCCTGCATGTCACATGGGACTAATTGCTATTGGTAGTACACTGTTTTCCACAGTAACTCTGCTGCAGCATGCTGCTGAGTGCTGCACAATGTTGCACAATTGGGTTTCATCCTGGTGAGATTCACTGTACATGTCTATGGTGTCCGTTGACAGCCATGTGTTTGCTTGTGTCAGCTGTGGGTGGTGGGCCAGGGTTTCCGGTTCAGGCTTATACATTGAGGCATGCTGTGTTGCATGTGCAGCCAGACACATGTTTCCATGTCGTGCACGGTGGCATGGGTGGGGACATGTGGCATGGTGCACGTTGTCCTCACGTTGTTTGCTTCATCTTGCTGTGTCTGCATGTTGCACCGCATTACCCGCGCCATGGCCTGTGTGCCACGCACTCATGTCTGCATCGCAGTGCTGCCAGCTGTGGTCTGTGTTCCAGGTGTATGGGCTGCTGACATACCCATGTGTGTAGCAGCATTACCCAGTCAGTGTGCTTGCAATGGTTGTGCTGGTGTGCATAGCCAGGCCCCACTGTCCTGCATACTACACAGGCTATTGGGTTGTGTATGCTTATGCCCATGTTGCATCATGCCTGCCTGTCCACTCTCAGCCTGCACGCCACATGCCTGTCATGTTGGGCTCATTCTGTGATGATGGTGTGCTGTGCCTGTGCTGCACATGGCTTGTGCTGCCTTCATGTGCTGCGGTGTACAGTGGGTGTCTGTGTCACTGGCAGAAAACACTGTGGCACTGCTGATCTGTGTTGTGCTGCTGCCCTGGGTGTGTGCCATGTGCACACTGTGCACACCACTGCCTCGTCAGTGGTGCTCAGCAGTGCAATACCTGTTGCCATGCTGTGCACACCCATGTGTGCCTTTCCTGTTGTTGGGGGGGGATTGGTGTTGTGTACCTCCCTGTGCTGCTCTCTTGAGTGAGTATTTTGCTTTGCAGGCTCACACCAGACTCAATCTGCTCCTCCTGGGAGGACCTCGGGATGGGGTTCTGTTCTCACACCTAGAAGACGAGTGGTTCCCATCCTGCGGACAAACTCATTGTGGCTTGCGGCCCTCCTGTGGGCTTTGAGGGACAATACAGTGGCTGTGAGGCAGGGTGCTGCTGATGTAGTTCAGACCATTGCAGTGCGGAGGCATGGACAGTGAGGGACTGCAGGATGGCCCAATAATTTGGACTCAGGCCTGCCATGGACATTGTGGCTGCATGTGGCCATTGGACTTTGGAAATAGTTTTTGACATTTTTCACTGCCCATCTGCCCCACTCACCTTTGGACCCTTCATTCCCCTGTTCCCAGTTACACCTGTTCCCTGATCCATGTTTCCTGTGATGTTTTTGCCCTGGAACCCTGTTCCTTTTTAATTTATGCTGCTGTACTGTTCCTGTTGTTCCTGCCATTGTATGTTTTTGGTTGTTGTTCTGTTTCATTTACATTTCTATAAATACCTTTGATACAATGTTTTATGCCTGCTGCCTGTTCATTCATTGCTATGCTGTGCATGTGCTGGGTCAGGGTCACCTACTTGTTCCTGCTCAAGGGTGTTGGGCACTGCTTGTTCCAGTCCCTGTGTGCACATGTGTCATGTGTGGGTGCTGGGACTTCTGGCTGTGTGTGCTGCATGCATGCCCTATCTAAGCTTCCCCTCAACCCCCACAACTACTGGGCGTTTAATTGTGGCTGTGTGGGCAGTGTTGCTGTCACACATTCATGACTTGGCTGTTCCGCTGGTGTTTTGTGTGAGTGTCCTTTGTGCACACCTCTGTGCTTGGCTCACCATTTTCAGTCCTGTCCTGGGCTCACTATATTCAGTCCTATGCTGCTGCTCCCTGCTGTGCAGTTTGCACGATGGTGCTTCATTGCCATTTTCAGCTGCCTTTGTGCGATCGCATTTCACTGTGCTTAAATGCACCTCTGCTGAATGTTGCATTGTTTTCCTATTACGCATCTCATTGTGCGGTGCATTCAGTTGTGTGGTGCAATTCTCTGGCTCTGAATATGTCCCCCTTGAAATCTCTTCTTTCTTTTTCTGTAATTAACATTTTATTAAGGTTTTCCAAGATATAGTTATTACATCAAATACCCTGGCTGGAAGTTATCCCATGAAGGCACAACTTTAAGGTGACGAAAAGGAGCAGTAAAAATAGCTTAACCCCAACATTACAGGAGATGCAGTAAAGAACATCATGAGGACAAGAGTATGCTATTATAACTACAGCAATATCCTAACAGAACAGTGAGCAATAACAGCTATGCATCAAAGAGACATTACAATCTGCAAGGGAGTACCAGAGGGATAGATAAGTCATAATCACAGCTGGGGAGTAGGGCAGTGGCTGGAGGAAGAGATAGCTACTGTAAGGGGTTGAGGTCTCTTGTTACCATGGAAACTTCTCAATTGAAACACCTGGTTGTGTATGGTTGCTCATACACAATCCTCTATATTGTGCATGTTTTATCATTACTTGCAGCCACGATTCCCTTGTGCTGACACCTACTGCCTAGTTTCACTTCTCTGATACATGCCAGCCATGTTATTTTTAACCATGCAATATAACAAATAAAACATTGGGGCCCATACACAACTCACCTTATGGTTCCTCCTCAGGGTTGAAATACCAGCATGGACCTTTTGAGCTTCATTCTCAAGGTCCATACACTGGTATCTCAACCTCTCAATGGAAACACAGTCTTGCTGTGCATGGGTGCCCATCCATCTATCTATCTTTCTTTCTTTCTTTCTTTCTTTCTTTCTTTCTTTCTTTCTTTCTTTCTTTCTTTCTTTCTTTCTGTCTGTCTAAAAACCTACCAGAACAGAAAGCCCAATCCCGGTACCACTTCCTTCTCCTCCATCCCCTCCAGGCCATCACCCCTTCCAATGTTTAAATTATAATTTTTATAAGCTGACCAGGGTGCCCAACCCCAGTACTGCTCCTGTTCACCCCTTCCCTTCTGGTTGCCTGCCCTCTTCCCATTATATGCACGATGACACTGGGATGCCCACCCCTGGTACCGGCATCACTAGACTAACACTGTGGCGCCCAATCTGCAGTGTTGAAAAGTCCCCTGCAATAAAGAAAACTGCCCCTTGTTGTTTTTTAACCTGTCATAAAGAAAATGATCCCTCGCCAATCTGACCCACCCCGATATTCCACTCAGTACCCACCCCCTCCACACACCCCACACACCCATACTCACCTGAACAGGTCACACAACATATTTCTGGGCACCCAAAAATCCTGGGTGTCTAACTTAACAAGAGGAGTATGAGAACAGATGGACTTTCTTGAATTGTGAAGCTGCAGCTAAAGTTGTGCTGCCAGCTTCAGTTGAAACAGTGAGCCATCAGTCCCCTACTCTGTCTGTCTGTCTGTCTGTCTGTCTGTCTATCTATCTATCTATCTATCTATCTATCTATCCATCTAAATGCCTAGTGAACTACTTCCTTTTACCCCTCCCCTTCAGGTTCCCATCCCCCTTTCCAATGTTTAATTTATAGTTTTTATCAGTGGACCATGGTGCCCACCCCCAGTACTGCATCTCTTCACCACCTCCCCTCCAGCTTGCTCGTCCCCTTCCCATTATATGCATGGGGGCACTGGGGTGCCAACTAGTCCAGCACTGGTGTACTCAGTCCCCAGTGTCTGAATGTCCCCTGAAATTAAGAAGAGCATCCCTTATTGTTGTTTTTTGGTGGAATAATGCAAATCTTGCCCAAAAGGCATACCTCTCAACTGCTACGAATTCCGCATAGCGCTATGATTTTCACAATCAAATTTACCCTTGCTCCTCACAAGTTTACCAATGTTCCTCATAATGTTAGAGCTATTTCTGGACACACAAACCATTAAATAATTGAACTAAGCTGATAGAAATATTCCTTATCACTTACTATATGGGGTCTACTATCTGTAAACAATATTGTTTAAAATAAGTGCTCCACATTCTGACCCTTTGCTATGATTTATGAAGACCAGTACTATGATTTTTAGTGATGAAAGGTTGAGAGGTATGCCAAAAGGTCATTTTGCAGTTGCTTTGTCAAATCACCTTTCAGGTGGGCTTGGAAAATTCTCTCTGCATTTGTTCATGAGGTGGTCTCATAAGAAGGCTATGTTGAATATTTGGAGTCAAAATATTGAAAAACAACAAAGTTATGAGCATACATTAACATTTTTCTGACCGCTCTCATTACTTTTGTAATTTTCAATACTGTATTTTGACCTCAAATGTTCAACATAGCCATTATTTCACACTTTTTTCCCCAACTGTTTAACCAGGAGTAGCACACTAAGCTGAAAGTTTGTTTACAGTTGCGACCTGGGAGCACAGGGAAGTTAAGTGACTTGCTCAGGGTCACACAGTATGCAAGTGGAGCTATGGGATTCAAACCCAGGTATCCAGATTTGTAGCTCAGAGCCTTAAACCACTGTGCTATACTGCCTCCCTCACACTACACCATGAATATGACAGCTGCTGTTTTTCAAATCTTGGTCAAAATGTGTTTTTGCACATGTTGTATGGAATAACATTTGGGCAAGGATTCAAAACTTTTTACCTACCAGGTTAATGAAATGGGTTATAAGAAGGCTATGCTGAAAATCTGGTGCACATGTATAGTGAAATAATCAAATGATAAGTGAAAGTTGCAATATTTTAAGTTTCACTCATAACTTCACTAAGTTTCAATATTTTTGACTCCAAACTTTCAACATATCCACTTTTTCATGCCACTTCATACTGCAAACATGGCTGCTGTCACTTTTTAAATCCTGGAAGAGACATATTTTCACATTTCTGATGTGAAATGACATCTCAGCCAATATACTATAAATGCCACATCATGTTTATAAAGGGAGTTATATGCAAAAAGCTGTGTTAATACATTGTTTAGGGTTAAAACAAAAAAAGTCAGGAAATGAAAAATCTTTAGGGCTGCCTCTCCCCCCACCCGCCAATCATCCCCAGATTGACAGATGATGGGGTGTGTGTTATTGGGGTTGTGAGACCTAAACTTCACCCCATTCCATTTGTAATCATATCAAGAAGGGACAGTGAAAAAGAATGGGGTGACATATATGCCTCACAACCCCAATGACACACCCCATCATCCGTCAATGTGGGGAAGATTGGAAGGTGGGGGGAGGGGCAACCCTAAAGAGTTTTTATTTCCCAACTTTTTTTGTTTTAACCCTAAATGATGCATTAACACAGATTTTTGCATAGAATTTCCTTACTCTTTGAAAAAGAATATAAAACTAAAATATTGCTGAAGTTGGTGGGAGCGCGGGCCTGAAACTTGTAAACGTGTGCTAACCATCAACACCCCTCCAACTTTCAATGTAAAAGACCAAACTGTGTCTGAGATATAACATGTTAAAATTTGAGATTTTCATTCATTGGAGTTGCACAGTTTTGCACCTGTTGACATTTTACAGACACAATGACTGAACGGTACATCGATGACACTAAGGCTAGGTACCCTATCAATTTCGAGCCACCACAACAATGCAAAAAGCTGTCTGCAAAGCTTAAAGTGCGCCATGTAATATCTCCATAAAAAATATATTGTTCAACATGTAAGCACCATAATTGACATCTACAGGACATGCCGTAAACACCCTCTAGATTTCAAGTAAAAAGACCAAACCGTTTCCGAGATACAACATGTTAAAATTTGAGATTTTCATTCATTGGAGCTGCACAATTCCACACCTGTTGACATTTTACAGACACAATGACTGAAAAGTGCATCCATGACACTAAGGCTAGGTACCCTATCAATTTCAAGCCGCCACGACAATGCAAACACTGTCCGCAAAGTGTAAAGTGTGCCACGCAGCAAGCAAATATATTGTCTGACACGTAAGCACTGTAATTGACATCTACAGGACATGCCGTAAACACCCTCCAAATTTTAAGTAAAAAGACCAAACCGTTTCCGAGATATATAATGTTAAAGATTAGTAAAATTGGCCTATCTAATGCATTATAAAATCTGGCCATCTTGTCCCTATCTCGCGATGCAAGATTGCGATCAAAGAATCTCATGATCAAAGAATTTGCAGGTTCACAATCAAATAATTTGCAGGCTCACGATCAAAGAATAAAAAACAGTGAAAATCAAAATTTTGAGAGAAAAGCGGCAAACCACCACAATGGTTCGACAGAACGAAGCCCCCTGAGAAGAACCCACCCTCATTTGTCTTCCTAGGCCACCCCTGAGCTGAGAAATTTGCATTTTTCAAAGGGCCATCTTGTCCCTTGCTCACAATCAAAGAATCTCACGATCAAAGAATTTGCAGGCTCACAATCATAGAAATTGCACGCTCGCAATCGAAAGAATAAAAAATGAAATGTGAGTTTTTGGATGATTTAGATGAAACCACTGCCATGCCTCAATAGAACAGAGCCCCCGATCAAGACTCACCCTCATTTGTGGTCCTAGGCCACCCCTGAGCTGAGAAAATTGTATTTTTAGCTTGCAATGCAAGATCGCAATCAAAGAATCTCTTTATCAAAGAATTTGCAGGCTCGCGATCAAAGATCGTTAGCGAGCTGCGATCAAAGAATTTAAAAGCATATAACTCTATTTTTTTGACCATTTTGCACCAAATCAAGGCATGGCTCGATAGATCGAAGCCCCCTGAGTAAAATCCATGCATGTTTTACTTCAGAAGTGACCCCAGAGCTGAGATATTTGATTTTTTACGATCGGAATTTAAAAACAAGATGGTGGACCTCGTGATCAAAGAATTCTCAGGGACAAAGATTCTTTGACTGCAAGGCTGCAAATTCTTGAACCATGAAACTAGACCAGATGTCCAGAACTCCATTCTTTGTTCACAAAATAACCACATAAATTTTCCCATTGACTATAATGGGAACTTAAAAGTTCTATAACTTTTGAATGCCTCAATATTTTTTCACGGAACAAAAAGCGGCATGTTCAGCCAGCAAAGCTCTTTCAAACAAGTCATGTCACAGAGCAGCATGCCACACAATGGCCATGCAGTGCTACGGACAATATCCCAAAAACTGTCTTCAAAACTTGATACTTTTGCATTTCTCAGTGTTTTTGTGTGCAAAAACCGTAAGTCTGACCGAAACAAAATTTGGCAAATCAAGAGATCTGCCATGTCCCACCACGCATACCATGCATTTCATGCAAATCCGTTGAACAGGTCCAAAGTTATTAATGCCCAAAAGTTTGACTTTAATATAGAAGTGCCTTCATAACCCTAAATATAGTGGCGCGACTGCACTACTATAATATATATATATTATAATTATTAAGAAACTGTGTGTGTAGTGCCAGTCTTGACCATAGTGGGTATGATTTGCTTTCTGGTGCTGGTGAGCTGAGTTCGGGTGTGAGCTTAATGACCAAGATGGATGGGGTGAGGGGGTTGGATGGCACTGTTATGTGACAACCCCATAGCCAGGTAATGAAAGCTGCAATGTTGCCTGCACAGTTCTGGGTACCATATAGTGAAGACAACTCATCTTTTGGCATAGGGGATGCACATCTGCACTCCTGGGTGACACAGGACCTGACAGATGGACACTTTGCTCTGTGCATCTGTATCTGCACCACATGGAAACATAGGGAACAGAGGGCCTTGCACTTTCACAGCCAACCAGACAGCCCCATGAATTCTTGACATCCATCACTGCACTGAAGTGGTGGGCCCACAAAGGTGGACAGAGTCCTCCCTTTCTTCCCTAGGGTCCTTCATGACTTGCATGAATAAGACTACAATTCCACTATCTCAAATAGAATGCACTAGTTAGGTTCCAGTTAACAACACAAAAGTTGGGAAATGTGGTGTTAGGGTTTCCAGCCCTAACTCCCCTTCCCACCCCAAGCAGCAAAAGGAAAAACATTAGGATTTTGGGTCTCCGGAGTCTTGATGAATCAATGATGGGGTCTTCCTTGTGGTTATGAACCCTAAAGGCCACCCCTTTCCCAGACATGATCTACTTTCTTCACACAGGCCCTGTGGGCCCTGAGTGAAGAATGCTACAACAGATATTACTGGTAACATATTGTGAGACATATTTTCCTTTAAAGAGTGTATCAGTATGAGGAATTGGCTTGGAGCTGTGCCTTGTGCTTCAGTCAGGAGGCTATAGGCTGGAGTAGGGATGAGCATTAGGTTTGACAATCCCAAGGAAGATACCATCACTAATTCTCCAAGATTCTGGGGATGCAGAACCCTAATGTTTTTTCTTATTGCTGCTTAGTGGGGGGTTGGAGTTAGAGTTGGAAACCCTAATGCCACATTTCCATACTTCTGTGGCATTAACTGGAGCCCTAACTGGTGCATTTATGCAGTTTATTTGCAAAGAAGATCTATCTATCTATCTATCTATCTATCTATCTATTCATCTATCTATCTCTCTACCTACCTATCTATCTATCCTTTGCAAAAAAAAAAAAGTGTTAATGCACCAGTTAGAGTAATTTAATGTCAATAAAGTTGGGAAATATAATGTTAAGGTTTCTGACCCTAATGCCCTCCCACCACCACCCCCCCAAACAGCAAAAGGAAAAAATATTAGGGTTTTGGGTCTCCAGACTCTTGATGAATCAGTGGTGGGGTCTTTCTTAGAGGCTGTCAACCCTAATGCCCACCCCATTTTGTGAGCAAACAACACACACATGATCTCCTTTCTTCATGCAGGGCCCACAGTAGGGAGCAGTAGGGCTGACAATCCCCAAGAAAGATCCCACCACTGATTTGCCAAAACTCTGGAGACACAAAACACTAATGCTTTTTCCTTTTGCTGCTTGGGGGGGGATTAGGGTTAGGGTTAGAAACCCTAACATTACATTTCTCTACTTCTGTGGTGTTAAGTTGCCCTAACTGGTGCATTAATTCAGTTTTTTGAGAAAAATGTCCTTACTTTTTTGGATAGCATAATCGAATCCTCATTTGTGTGTGAGCACAGTGCCCTCCAGGCCTTGCACTCCCATCCCTCTATAAATGCATACATGTATGTTGCCATGGAAGTGCGGTACCCTCGGTGTACTGCGCTTGCATTTCAGCCAAAACAGCAACCAAATTGTCATCATTGCCTTTTTATTACTCCATCTCATGAACCCCATGCTGAGAATTTTCAAATCCCTGCCAAAATGTCATTCTGCACCCCAGCAACATCATTCTGCACCACAGGTATGAAAACACATTTTGGCTAGGATTTGGAAACTGACAGCTGTTATGTTCATGAGGTGGTGTTAAAAAATGGCTATGTTGAAAATTTGGGGTTAAAATATTTAAAATTACCAAAGTTACAAGTGAGCATAGCAAAATTTCAGCACATGCACATAACTTTGCCATTTTTAAAGATTTTGACCCCACATTTTCAACATAGCCTTCTTATTTCCCCACCTCATGGAAAAGCATGATGAAAAGTTTCAAATCCCGACCAAAAGGTGATTTCACCAAGTGGCCAGGGAATCACCTTTTGGGCTGGATTATTGGAATTCCACTGACATTGTTCATGAGGTGGGGTCCCCAAAAGACCATGTTGAAAATGTGGTGTCAAAATATGCAAAAATGGCCAAGTTATGCATCAAAGTTGAAATCCCATTGAAACACATTGAACTGCATTTACCTTAGTTTACCATATTGCAGTCAGTGGTTGCAGCAGCAAGATGTGTCTTTGACTGGAGAGTGGATCTTTGCCTTGTGACCTGTTCAGGTGAGTGAGTGTGTGTGTGTGTGTGTGTGCGGGTGTACTGTGTGGCTGTACTGGGGGATGTGAGGTGGTGGGTGCTGAGTGGGAGGTGGGGGGGTTGGATCAGTGAGGGACTGTTTTATTTTTGCAGGTTTTATTTAAAAAAGGCATTGAGGGGCCATTTTCTTTATTACAGTGAGGACAGTGAATGGAGGGCAGGGGGTTCCACTAGACACCTGGGAAAGAAACAATTTAAATGGGGGCTATGATTGGAGGGTGGGCATGTCACTAGGCACCAGGGAAATGTCATTGTAATATGGGAATGAAATTGGAGGGTGGAAGATGCCACTAGACACCATGGAAATATTCTTTTAATATGGGAACAAACTTGGAGGGTGGGGGTGCCACTAGACACCAGGGAAATACAAGTTTAATATGGGAATGGTATCAGGGGGTGCCACTAGACACCAGGAAACATTTAAACACATACAGGGATGGCAGTGGTTGGGGGGGGTGCCACTAGAAATCAGGGAAATGGCACCTCACTGCTCTCACTATAGCCTGTAGCACAAGTTCCTGTGGCAACAGAAGTCAGGAAATTCCTGCTGTTCTCATACAAAGAACATGGGTCAAGGGCTCCTCTTGCTAAGCTGGGCATCCTGGATTTTTTGGTGTCCAGAAAACCTAGTTATTGCAACTTTTCAGACAAACAAACAAACAGACAAATAAATACAAGAATCTAGCTGAACGGGTCCCATTTATAGTAGCTAGGTTCAGGTGTTTGTTTTTAAATACATCATTTAATTGTACTTTCTAAGTCGGAAACACTAAAAAGAAAATGGCGGCCATCTCAACTATTTTCCCCCCAACATGACAAGTAAATCATTCATATAACCACTTAAGATATGTATTTTTACCTTTCACAATTGGTTTCTAATCATTTGTGATTGTTTTTGCACCTTTCGCAATCGTTTTTTTTACCATTTTCCCAAAACAATCTTTAAAAACATTCTAACTTTAAAATGGGACAGTATTTTTTCACCAAACCATCCAAAGGCACACTCTTAGCATTTGCCCCTTCTATCCTAGATATTTTATGAAAACAATTCCACACAGACTAGGCTGTAGGTGAGAGAAAAACATTCCCAATGTTAAGTATAAGAAACCAAACACATTTTTTTAAAAATGTTTTGGCACTCTGTATCTTAAAAACCAAACAAGGTGCCATTGCAAATCTTTCCTTTCCTTGAGATTCTGGCAGCCTGACTGCACTTGCCAGTTTTTGGGCTATTTTAACCAAGAATGCAAAAGTTGTTAAGGTGCAAAAACCGAGGTTTAACATTCAACTTACTACTCAACCCCAACTATAGGAATGTGACTGTGCCCCCTACTGTACAATATATTTATATTATAGGTGCGTGGCAGCACACCTATAGTTAGGGTTGGATCAGCAGTTCTATGTTAAACCCCAATTTTTACACCTTAGTAACTTTGGTGTACTATAATGAAATAGCCCAAACTTTGGCATGCGTGGTCAGGTTGCTAGAGTCTCAAAATGTGAAAGGTTTTGTGACAGCATCTTGTATGTTGTTTGAGATATGGAGTGGTAAAAACACAGAAAAAACCTTTTTTTTCCCATGTACTTCTGGGATATTTTTGCTCTCCTCTATAGCCCAGATGGTATGACATTTTTTCATGAACTTTCAGGGATGATGGGGTCTGTGCCAAGTGTGTGCCTTTGAAAGGTTTGGTGAAAAAAATATCATAACATTTTTGAATGATAATGATTTTTGGGATAACGGCTAGGCAGGCAGGTAAAAAAAACTGATAAAAAATGTTTGCAAGTGTTACTGCTGGAATCCAGAGAAATACTGATTGTGAAAGGTAAAAAAAAACACATGGGGAGTGGTCATTTGCATGATTTACTTGCCTTGGGGGAAAAACACTCAAGATAGCTGCCATTTTCTTTTTACTGCTTAAAGGGTAGGTATTTATTTGCAACATTCTGCATGTAAATACAATCTTCCAGTATTCATTCTCTGTGTGCAGTCTCTTTCTCTTATAATAAAAAATGATTTTTGTATGTTTAACATATTTCTATGTCACTTCTGATGACTGCCGATGAAATCATTCAGAAAAACTATTTCAGGTGGCAAATCTTCGTGCATCACACATCACATGCTGCCCTTTGAATGCCTGTGTGCTAGAGGGAGAACACAAGTTGAGGAAAATTATGAGATACTGTTCGACTTCCCAGAACATCATAGACTTACACACATTTTTATTTGGACCTCTATTCATTACATTAAAACTGTGTAGTACTGCTATGTTTTGAACATAATATTACCACTTAATTGTTAGTAAAGAGATTTCCTTTCTCATTGTACATAGCAGTCAAATCTCATTCTTGGCTGTCACTCTGATGACAGATCCTATATGCAAACTATTGTAATGGGTATAACTGCTAACCATACCTCATTAAAAAAAGCTTTCTACAGCCTTCACTATTAGTTTTTCCATCATATGTACAGCAGTTGCTCATTATGCTGCTTGTGTATTTGAAAAATATTGCATGACGTAAAAAGCAGTCAGTGATTTCTATCAGATTAGATTGATAATCCGTTTAAATACCCGTGCTTGTGTTCATTTCATACACACCAGAAACACAACACTTGTCGGTACAGTAAATCACATGTTGTTATAAACGTATTTTTTTATACAGAGTGCATTACCAGACAATTGCAAACAGATTTCAAGCCTTTTAATGCGATACTATTTGGACTATTTTTCTTTTTTCCATTTAAAAAATGCAGAGAGCTCTGAAATTGCTTCAGTAAATCATTTGAGAACAGATTGTTTATGCCTTCCAGTTTTTGATAATATAAGACAGTATCAGAGTATCATGCATATATAAATGCCAATTTTGGCGATACTTGCTTCATTGACTATACAAGGTCACAGGATCAAATCTCAATCATTGTGAATTTCATGATTAAACAAAATTTCAAGTAATTCAAAAACAAAATCTGGTAGAGATCATTAAAATGTGCAGCTGTTAGTATATCAAAGTTACTTTAGGACTAGAGAAGTCACACTGTATATAAAGTTGATAACATTTCAAAAAGGTTTAAAACCCACTGGAGTCCCTTACTTGCTAATTACACTGAACAAGTCACTTGATCTCCTTTTGCTTTAGTCCATCCAGTTGTATATGTGTAAAACCAGGAACCCCTCTCTGAAGACTAGATGCCACATCTCAACTGGGCTAACCTTGCAAAATACATTCCGTTGTATAGAAAAGGGCATGTATTATACTGTTTAACACCCGCTGCTGCACCGGTCACTAACAGGTGCTTTTGTTGCTTTCAAGACTCTAATGACGTAGCCCTTTAGCTGAACTCCACCTCACCCACCCACCCACCCAGCCCCCACTCCCCATGGCCCTTTTCATCTGCCAGTACCTGTTGGTACTATATCTGTCAATTCTGAAATGCTTGTTAAGTATTCTCTGTGTTGTAGCAACTATGTAAAACTATGTTACTCTGTATGATTGTACTCTGTACTATGTAAAACTATATTATTCTGTATGACTGTACTCTATAATTATGTTGACTTTGTACGTCCTCTCTGTGACGAGGTACCTTGCAAACGAGCCTCTGGCTCAAAGGTTGTAAGTCCAATTATACAATAAATAAATAAATGTAATCTAATAATGGAAATACTGGTTTAGTGCTATTGCTGTCATCTCTTGGCTCTGCAGAATCGGCAACAGCCAATCCACTAGGAAGTCATTCACCCACTCTTGCTGTGATATACAGAAATCATTTACTCACTTTCTCTAATACAGTTTCTCCCACCCTTCCTCACTGACTCAAAACTTCATTATCTTGCTTGTTCTCTATCTCAGACTGATGGGAAATTATCTGCTGCTGTTTCTGTGATTTATATCATAATGCCCCTTCTGTTCACTTACAGTATGTGGATATGAGATCACAGGCTCCAACCTTTAACAATGTGAATTTTGTAATAAAACAATGTTTCAAGTAATTAAAATCCAAACATGGTAGATTGCATTACAATATGTGCTGCTGTCAGTATAATGAAACTATCTTAATATGAGAAAAGCTACATTGTCTATACAGATGATAAATTCTGACTGAGGTTTAAATCCTACCAAAGCCACTTACTCACTAATTAACCTGAGCAAGTCATTATATTATTTTTGTTGCCTTTAATTAGGTAGCAATGATTTGGGGGGAAGGGGTATTGGTTAAAAATGGTCCTTCACCGATCTGACCTCCCACCCCCACCTCCCACTCAGCACCCACCACCCCACACACCCCCAGTACACCCCCCACACCCTCACTCACCCGAACATGTCACAGGGCAAAGATCCACTCTCTCCTCGAAAATGAAGTTTTGCTGCTCTAACCAATAACTGCAAAGTGAGGAACTAAGGTAAATGCAGTTCAATGTGTTTCAATGGGGTTTTCAACTTTGACGCATAACTTGGCCATTTTTGCATATTTTGACACCAAATTTTCAATACAGCTTTTTTGGGGACCCCACCTCATGAACAATGTCGGTGGAATTATGCAGATCCAGCCTGAAAGGTGATTGTGTGGTCGCATGATAAAATCACCTTTTTGTGGGATTTGAACATTTTCCCTGCACTTATTCATGAGGTGGGTCTTAAGAAGGGTATATTCAAAATTTGGGGTCAAAATATGTTAAAATGGTGAAGTTACATGCATCCGCTCAAACTTACCTACACTCCCTCATAACTTTTGTAATTTTCAATGTTTTCACCCCAAATTTTCAACATAGTCATTTCTTTACAGCAACTCATGAACATGAGAGCTGTCATTTTTTCAGATCTTTGCCAAAATGTGTTTTTGCGCCTGTGGCACAGAATGATGTTGCAGTGGCGCGGAATGATGTTTCAGCAGGGATTTGAAAAGTTTTAGTACTGGGTTCATGAGATGGGGTTATAAGAAGGCTTTGCTGACAATTTGAATGCTGTTATGCTACAAATGAAAGTGCAGCTTCCACAGCAACATACACGTACACATATATGGAGGGATGGGAGTGCAGGGCTCAGAGGGCACTGCGCTGCCACAGGCAAATAAGGATACGATTATACTATTTGAAAAAATAAGGAAGTTCATTGCAAAAAAACTTTGTTAATGCACTAGGTAGGGTTAAAGCAACAAAAGTATGGAAATGTAGTGTTAGAGTTTCCAACCCTAACACCCCATTCCCACCCTGCAGGCAACAACAGGAAAAACCATTATGGTTTCACCTCTCTTGCCCCCTCACAAATCAGGTATGGGGTGTGCCTTGGGGTTGTCAACCCTAACATTCACCTCATTCTCATATACTGTACCTATCTCAGCTTATTTACTGATGGAATGGGGTGAGCATTAGGGTTGACAACCCCAAAGCACACCCTATGCCTGATTTGAGAAGAGGCAAGAGATGTAAAGCTATAATGGTTTTTCCTGTTGCTGCTTGCAGGGTAGGGTGGTGTATTAGGTGTGGAAACCCTAATGCCACATTTCTCTCTACTTTTGTTGCTTTAACCCTAACTAGTGCATTAACAAAGAATGTCTAACTAGTGCATTAATGATGGTTAGGTTTCTTTAAAAAAAGGCAATTTTTCAAATGCTTGGAACTCGGTCATCTGAGATTCTAGGACAGCTGAAGTTAGCATGCATCATCTCAGTCTTAGGGTCCACTCGTGTAAGGTTTTACAGAAATAAGTTTACCCATTTTGCATTTATAAAGTATTGAATGTATATATGTTTGCCTATTTTTGAGCCAAAATTTTTGCCCTAAGAGAGAGAAAAAACTTTTAGTAGTTATGGAACATGCAGGTTTGGTAGATGCTATAGATGAATAAGTTGTTTTGGTGATTTGGTGAAAAAAATTTTAATATATTTTGTAGTTATTAGCAATATTTGTTTACATGTGCTTAGTTCACCAAAACAATAGCTAATAAAAATCGACAGAGAGTTACATTTTGAAACTTACAGTTCTTTTCCCCCTCATCCTGATTGGCCCTCCTTCTGAGGAGCACCACAGCACTATCACCCCAACGTCCACCGAGACTTACCTGCCAGCTGCCTTTCCTCAGGGCTTACACCCCCTCAAGTCTCACCACAGAATGGATCCAGTTCAGGACAGAATGCCCAGCTGGTCAGGTATGGGGCCTCTGGGCACTCCTCATCATCATGCTGCCAGACGTTTTCATTTTTTCCATCCCTCAGGAGGTGTGGTATACAATGATATCATAGTGCACACTACGTGCTCCAGCACTTCCACTAGGGTCCAGGCAAGCAGTGAGCTCTGTCCACCCTTCCCCAGGAGGAGGAGAGCAGTCCTACGTATGCTGTATCCTCCTTCCTCCAGCTGGCCCTGAGACACTCCAGATTTGCTTCTGAACCTGGGTCATTGGCATTGTAAGTGATAGCACTACCACTGCACCAACTGGCCAGCTGTAGTTTTGTTAGATTTTAAGGAAGCTACATGTCCTTTTGGTGGTTTGTGAAAAAATGTTAATTCAGTTTGAAATTGTTAATGATTTATTTTTTGCACTTGTTCAGTTCACTGGAAAAAAATAGCTAAATACCATACTTCATCTACATAGAAGCCACCCTCGAGTAAAAGTCACCCTCAAATACAACCTGCAGGTCAAAATGAATACTTTAAATAAAAGCCACCTTAAATACAAGTCACAACTACTAGTTAGGGTTAAAGTCATGTCAGATAAAACCCTATGGGTGGGAGTCTGTGATTTTTATCTCTGTAAACATGATTATTATTGTACTTTTTAAAGCTGATTATGTTAGTTGATGTTTGTTTTACTTATTTTGATAAGACGTAGACCAATAACAAAAAACCTTTGTCAGATTCAGGATGTGCCATATTTTATTTTCATCATTTAAAAATGTTACTTTGCAAAACAAGCTGCCCACAAATACATGCCAACCTTGGATATAACCACAGATAATGCTACATTTTAATAAAAATCATGCAATGTAGCATTTAGATATCCTAAATTAAAAAATAAAATGTTTGCACAGAAACCCCTCACAAATGTTTCCAAAAATCTACCTACTGAACAAATATTTTGAACATCTGCAACAATAGTTTTCAAAATATTCATGCTGCAGTAGGGTTTTCAAAATGTACATACTGAATAATGGCTTTCAGATCTACGTGCTGCATGGCCATCTCCAAAATCTTTATGTCACATGATGGTTTTTCGGAATCTACTTGCTGTGCAATGGTTTTCACAAAACAGAAATACTGCACAAAGGTTTTGAAAATCTACTGACTGATACTTTTCAAAATCTACCTGCTGAGTGAAAGTTTTTAGTTAGTGATAAAGTTCAACATGACTAAAACTTTTAGGTTAGATAACTTATTAAATACTTAAATGTCAATCAATCAATATCTATCAATCAATATGTTATTTGTTCAGTGCAAATTTCTGAGCCAAAACGTTTTACATGCTATCAGAAAATTCAAAAATTCCATTTCATCACATTTTAAAATCAACAATACTAAAATCCTTAAATTAATTCTTGGGCTTTAAAACAGTCGATGGTCTGGCACTCTCTATCCTGATGAAGTAGATAATTCCACAGGGTTAGGGCTGCAAAAGCAACCATACAGGCCCCAGATGACTTCAGTTTAACCCTGGGAATCTGTAGCAATCCCTAGTCAGTGGAGCAGAAAGGGCAGGGAATACTTTAGTGTTCGTAAGGGACAGACAGAATAAGATGCACATTTACCCTTATATTATGAAGGACAGCACAGCAATAACAAGCATTCCACCAAGCTAACCAGAGTCACTGCATCTGTATGGGGACCACATCCAAAGTTTTATCTGCCCTGCACACAGAGGGTAGTGCTTATACACAGACTACTCCACACTGTGACCTTGCATACGAGGGCGCCTTCTTGCTTACAGGATGCTGTGGTATATTCAAAGGCTTCTGCAAGTAACAAGCTGCTAAGACAACCCTAATTAATGCTTATGAAACCCTGTTTTTATTAATGTATGCAATTTTGTGTGACCCTGGCCCTCCTCCAGTAGAACAGGTGCTTGCAGCCCTTGCTTCTATCAGCCACATCCCTGTTCGTATAGGACTACACTGCAGATCCCAACCATGACAGTCTGCTGGTTCCCCTGCCCACAATTTCTGTTGGTACTGTGCAATATTAAAGACCCCAGCAGTCTAACTGACACTTCACCTCATGCAATCCCTGACAGTATTGTGGAAATGCACTAAAGCTTTTCCCTGGCAGTCTAGTTGACCCCTTCCCTTAATTAAAATCTATCAACACTGTGGAACTGTATTAAAGCCCTTGCCTTGCAGCCTAGTGAGATCCATTTCCTCACCTGATCCCTGTCAGTATCTTAAGACTGTACAAAAGTATTTCCTTGGCAGTCTAGTGGACCTACACTACCTCACTCAATCTGATATTGTGGAATTGTACTGAAGCCCATCACTGGTAGTCTAGTGTTATCTTCCACCAGATTGCTATCAACTCCCCTGACCTGGCTCCCCCATTGAACACGCAGCATCTACACTCGCTGTCTGCTCCCTATTCACCAACCCATCCATTGGTGAGCCACCATTGGGTCCTCAGATGACAAGTGGCAAAGATCATCCTCTTACCAGCTTTATTTATTTATTTGAATTTTGGTAACTGGGTAAGTCCACTGAGACAATAGCAGTCCCTTTTTGTCAGGGATGACCCAGAACAGCAACAATGGAAGTACAGTATGAAGCAATTTCACAAAAAGATAATTACAATACAATGCAAATACACAGAAAGATATTTATAGTAGCAAAGACATAGCATAGTAAAAAGAAACAATGGTCATAAACACGACAAATTACAGGAATGATAGCAGCAACAGATATACAACTAGCAGGCTTGGCATCTAATATTTCAGCTTGGAATGTCATTGTCTGATGGACAAGGAGTGAATGCATGTATACACATGCTCCCTACCTATCAGTCAAATGGCAGATGACTGAGGTGAGTGGAAGGGGGGTGTCAGTGTCTGAGACCTAGGGACTGATGGGGGTGAAGGTCATGGATGCTCAGTGGGAGGGCTAGGGGGGAGGGCTTTGACACTGATTGGTTTGGAGGATAACACTGGATTGCCAGGGATGGGCATCAGTATATTTACACATCATCAGATTGTATGAGGGTGGGGGTATCCTAGACTGACAGGGAAGGAATTTAGTACAGTTCCACAATACCAACAGGGAATTGGTGAGGCGGGGGGTCCACTAGATGGCAATGGAAGGGTTTTAGAGCAGTTTACAATGCTGACAGGAATCAGGTGAAGGAAAGGTTATACCAGACTACATTAGATTGCATAGGTGGGTAGGGTTCCCATGTTGGGGGGTGACTTAAGCTCTGTATAATGCTTCCTGCACCATGCATGCCATAAATGTATGGTCTTTAGCATGCCATCCAGAGATATGGCTCTCAAAAGTGATGACACTATTCTACTTCAGATAAGCAATCTCCCTTTGCTCCTGGAGCCAGTTGCCAGCAGGGGCTGTGGTAATGTGGGAAATTTTAAGATGGCTGCTTAAATGGATTTTGAGATCTGGAAACATCAAAAATATGTAAAACCAACACTGTTTGGCCTTTCTGTTTGTTTGCTCCTACTTACGGCCAAGACAGTATAAAACTTCCAGGGAAAAAGGGGTTTGTCCCAAAGGTGTGTCTTTTGTGTGTCTTAGGAAGCAGTATAGTGCAGTGGTCTAAGGCTCTGAGCTACAAATCTGGTGCTATCCAGCAGATCAGACCTGGGTTTGAATCCCACAGCTTCCACTTGCATACTATGTGACCCTGAGTAAGTCACTTAACTTCCTTGTGCTCCCAGGTTGCACCTGGAAACAAGCTCTGGCTTAGTGTGCCTTTCCTGGTTAAACAATTTCCCCTTTCCCTTCCCCCCCTTGAAGGTTTCATGAAAAAACAATAATTGGTTCCAGAGTTACAAGGGTTTGAAATGTGATTTCTGAGCATGCTCAGTAGGGCTTTTGAGATAACCCTCTATTACAACCCAAAAATTCTTCTTTCAGGAGTGTTTTTAGGTCATTGCGAGAAAAACCTTTTTAGATCATGATGGCCTGCATCTTAGCATTTTTTTTGGGGGGGGGGATGTGAAAATACATAAAAAAAATGTGATTTAAAAAATAAACAAACACATGAATCTTGCTAAACGGGGCATGCTAAGCTTGATTCTGGTGTTCATTTTTCCAAAAATGGGCCAGAAATACCTAATTAAGTTCTTTGACTGTCAGCTTACTGAGGCAGACAATCCTTGTGTTTCGAGCTGCAAATTCTTGTGTTTCACATTTAAGTGCAACCCAAGATTTATTTCTGTGCACCAAAACTGGAATTCTTCAGTCACACTTAAATGTGCAACCAAGAATTCCATTCTTGGTGCATATGAAAAATTATTTGGTTGCACTTAAATGTGAAACAGAAGAATTCCATTTTTGATGCACATGACATTTGTTTTACTTCTCACATACCTTTACTCATATCATGGCTGTTTATAATATTTTAGTCCCACATTTGAATACACTGTTTACATGATTCTACCTCAAGAACAAGGACATTGGGAATTTTCAAACACAGGTTGAAAGGTGAGTTCTCAGTCGCTCTTCAAAACCATCTTTCTGAAGGAAAAGTTCATGGTTTAAGGTCATAATGTGAAAAAAGTTATGAAGAAATGTTGTGTGCAGGGCTGGCCTTTGGCCCAGTGGGTAGTGTGTTGTGATCTCTTGCAACTGAGCTGAGTTTGGGGGTAACCTCAGTGAGGAAGTTGGATGGGCCGAGGCCTCAGGGATGGTGCTGTCTTGCATCAACAGCCCCAGACTGGGAAGAGATGGTGCAGTGTTGGCCACAAGGGCAAGTAACCTAAAGGGCCCTTCATCTCTACGCGCAAATCGATTCTTCCCTTGGCACAGGGCCTGCATCTCTGCATCTGTTCATGCATTTTGGGACCTGCATGAATGAGGATAGACTTCCACTATCTCAAAAAGAAAAGAAATTCATTGCAAAAAACTGTGTTAATGGACCAGTTATGGTTCCACTTGACCCACAAAAGTATGGAAATGTGGTATTAGAGTTTCCAAACCTACCCCCAAACAGCGAAAGAACAAGACCACACAAGCAACCACAGACAGCCATTATCAGGTAAGACAAACAACATAGATCTATTTCCAGGTACTACAAAAGACTGTTGTGCTACCTTTGTAGATGTGTATCTATGACTGCAAAAGGGCAGACCCACAGGGGCCTGCACTTATGCATGCAGAAATAGTGTTGTAATTTAGGTGAATAGGGTCCTGTGCTTCTGCAGACAGAAGAACTGTTGCAATTTTGGTATCATGGATTTGTGTCTGTGGCTGCAGGGGCCTGTGCTTCTGCAGACAGGAATAGTGTTGTGATTTGAGTATCACGGATTTCTATATGCAGTCAGATGTGAGTGCGTATGTCTTGCAGTGTGTGTGTTGCAGAAATAAATTCTCAAAGGTACCAGATTAGTGTTACTCTATAAATGTCATCTGGAAACAATTGTATGTTGTTTGTCTTGCCTGATGATGGCTGTCTGTGGTTGCATGTCTGGTCTTGATCTTTTGCTGGAGGGGTGGGAAGTTAAGGTAGGAAACCCTAACACTGCATTTCCCTATTTTTGTGGGGTTATGTTGAACCCTAATTGGTGTATTAATGCATTTTTTGCAATTAATTTATTTTCTTTTAGAGATAGTGGAATCACATCCTCATTCATGGAGGTCCCTTCACTTTCATGAGGTTGCATGAAAAAATGTCTGTGTTGAAAGTTTGGAATACAAATATTAAAAATGACCAAGGCTATCAGCCAGCATGGAAAAATTTCAATACAGATATTCATAACTTAGTTGTTTTTGAATATTTGTGCCCCAAATTTTGAACACAGTGCTCTTACAATGTCACCTCATGAACCCGGTAGATAAAAATGCTCAAATCCCAGCTGAAAGGTGATTTCACAGAGTGACTGCAAAAGCACCTTTCAGGCTGGATTTGAAAAATTTCACCTGCCCTGTTCATGAGGTGTGTTCCAAAAAGACCATGCTGAATTTTTGGGGAAAAATACAGAAAATCAGCAAAGTTATGACTGAATGTTGAAATATTTCAATGTTCACTCATTAATTGGCACCTGGAAGGTCAGGTATAGCACAATACTGCCCACCCTGGAGGGTATTATTGCACTTGGAAAATGTGCACTGTAAAAGACAATGAGCAGGATTCAAAAAACAGGATGAAGGCCTAAAATTCCCCAAGTAGCTAAAAGTACCACAGCTGTGGGAAAAATTGGGGAGCTGCACTGGGCCATATACTCAAAACCTCCACAGCTGTGCAAAATAAATAGCTGGGGGCTGCAGAAAAAAATGCAGCTGAGGGAAATCCTGAGGGAGGTAGAAGCCAGTGAAATCTATGCCCCAGCATTTAAAAGGCTATACTCAGTCACTAAAGTTCTGTAGCTGCGGAAAAAATGTTGCACATATGCTACACCACAGAGACTGAGGTGTAACTCTCCCTGAGGAAAAAGCAGTGCAACAACAATTAACGTGTAATAAAGGTGTAGCCAGGCAACAAGCAACAGCAAATATGTGGGCTAAAGTAAAGCAAAGCCTGGTCACAGAGCACACACAACCCCATACACAAAGAAACACAACCAGGAGCAGAGCAGGACATAACCAGGCCCACTGGCAGTACAGGCAGAGCTGGTAACATCCTGCAGTGAGTGCTACTGAAGCAGACAACATAAACACCCCAGGGAGAGACACAACCATCAGTTTCACCATCACAGACAGCCACTGTGGTGCATGGTTCTACTGGTACCAGTGATGCTGCAATGGTCCCAGTTGAGGGACTTTCTGCTGGTCTCTCTGTGGGTGCTTTCAGCTACATCTATGGCAAGTCCAGAGGAGACAACCAAAATGGTGCAGGATCTGCACCAGAAGACATATGAAGAAAGACTAAAGGATTTTAAGATGTATAGCCTCGAGGAAAGGACGGAGAGGGGGACATGATAGAAACTTTCAAATACCTCAAGGGAATCAACAAAGTCCAAGAGGGTAGCATCTTGCAGAAAAAGAGATGTGCAAGAACAAGGGGGCACAATTTGAAGATAGAGGGGGGACAGCTCAGAGGTAATGTGAGGAAGTATTTCTTCACAGAGAGGGTTGTAGATGCATGGAATGGCCTTTCTGAGGAGGTTGTAGAGTCAAAACAGTGGGGAATTCAAGAATGCATGGGACAGACATAAGGCAATTCTAGCAGGGGGGTAGGAGGAAGTAGGCTGTTGGTTAACTAGGATCTTCAGCTTATCCATTAGGTAGGGAAATGGGTAGACTAGGTGTGCCAAGCGGTCCTTATCTGCCATCAAATTCTATGTTTCTATGTTTCTAAGACTGTCTACGTCTGCTTCTCCAGCTAATATGGATCACCTATTGCAGTGCCTCCTAAGCTTTTGTGCAGCTGTGGATCCGCACTTGCAGATTTTCAGCACTTGCAGAATTCCGCAACTGCTGTTTTTTACGGATTTTCACATGTGCGCAATCTTTCTTTCAGAATATCACACACCTGTGTTTCCACAGTGTTGTTGGCCTTTGCCCTGCAGCTGCAGGAGTTTTGGCTGTCTTTATGAATCCAGCCCAATAAGTTTAATAAAAAATGGTAATAAATAATCTTTTTTAAAATAAGTTTTGTAATAAAATAGTTCCTCCACCTGTATTAGAATATGCGTGTGTATTTTGATACTACTGGAGCCTCTGTATTTGTCATGGTTAACCCCCCCCAAACACACATACACACACACACACACACACACACATGCACACACACCCCTTGGTTTTAACAGCATGGCAGGGAATGTCCTTTTTTTTTTAATACCGGACAGGGCATTGTGGAGAACAGAAGCAGGATCGGGAACCAACAAGACCCTCTCTGATAGAGATTAGCAGAGACAGAGTTGGAGAGACTGCAGAGACCAGACACCATGGACTTGAAGAGAAGGGCTGAGCTGAGAATTTGGATCCAAGACTGGGTTCTGGGAGAGAGAATGTGATATTGGACTCCCAACTGCCAAGCCAGAACAGTGGAGGCATGGCGTTCAGGAAATGTTAACATGGTTACTTTAAGCAGATCAGGCATGGAAGTTGCCAGTTTAAATTCAGTGGTCAGTTAAAGAATGAGCGTGTGACAGAGAATGCTAGTTCAGGGGCCACTAGTATGTGTAACACTAGCGGTATTTTCTTTGATCTCTGTACGGCAGATGGGCATCCATCTGTGGTACACAAATCAAAGAAAATACCGCTGCTCTCATGTACAGTTGCACTAGCTGGGCTAGTGGTCTCACTGTGGATCACATCTTTGGAGGAATTTTCAGCCCCAGTAAATGTCAACAGATCTGCTTTCATTTTTGTCTTTTTAAATTTGTCACAATTGACCCTGTAAGGGGGTGGGTGGGATCAGCCAATAGTTTTGGGCTCAGTAAGCGAGCCAACAAACATGGCGATAGTTGCTGCTACAGCATTCTACTGGTACATTTATTTGCAAACTAAATGAGGCAACAGAGACTGGGACTAACTATTTCCTGGTCTCTGTTGTGTCTTACCTGCCCAGCTGATTGTCTCTTTCAGCCAATCATGATTCAGTTTACTACTTGCCCATTTTCTAAACATACATAGATAGATAGATAGATAGATAGATAGATAGATAGATAGATAGATAGATAGATAGATAGACAGACAGACAGACACATACATAGATAGATTGATAGATAGATTTCATTAGAACTCAACAGTTGGGATAGACTGCTGGCTCACTAGACTGCTGGCTTATTGCTGCCACTCACATTGGCAGCACCACTGTATCTGCAGCTGTAGAAATCAAGAAACGCCCACTGTTCTCATACAGAGAATGCGGGTAAATGGGTCTTCTCATTATGCTGTGCAATCAGAATTTTCGGGTGCCCAGAATCCTTATATCCAGGGTCAATTTGAAAAATAAACACCAGCATCTAGCGAAACAGATCCCCTTTACCTAGGTTTAGTTGTTTGTTTTTTGAAAATACATAATTTTGTAATGTATTTTCAAGGTTTTTTAGTTGTAAAAGAAAAAGGCGATAGCTGCCACAAACTATATTTTTTTCTCATGAATGATAAATCACTAACTTTGCAAAAGGTAATGCCTACGAAAGGTAAAGTTATCATTTGTGTCAAAGGGTTCCCCAAAAAAACCTATTGAGCAAGGCCAGAAAAAAACTTAAATACTTATAACTTTGGAACCGATTAATATTTTTTTACAAAACCTTCAAAAAGCACTACCTTGGTACATGCTCTTATTACCCTGAAAGTTGTGGGAACAAAATCTGCACTGTCTAGGCAGTAGGTGACAGAAAAAAAAGTATAGTAAGAATAGGAAAAATATCACACTTCATTAAAAATTGACATTCTGTATGTTAGAAACTGCTCAAGATTCCATCATGAAACTTTTGATGTGCTGGTACCCTGCCACTCAGACTGTTGGTGTTTGTTTTTCAAAACAATGTGTTTGTTTTTTTGAAAATAATGGTCAAAAATACCCTTTACATGCCAAATTAAGGCTATTTCTTCGAACATCACCAAAGCTATTAAGGTGCAGGAATTTAGGTTTAACATTAAACATCTTACTCAACCCCATGTAGGGTCTGCAGCTTTATATTAGGCAGGGAATAATAGGCAGAATGGATAGGCCAGGTGGTCCTTTTCTGCAGTCAGCCTGTACAGTATGTAATCCTAACTATTCGGATGCTACTACACCAGTATTATATTATACTGGCATGGTACTGTCAGTATAAGTAGGGCTGAGCAACAAGTCTTATGTCAAACCCCAGTCTTTGCACCTTAATGCCTTTGGCAGCAGTTGACGAAATTTGCTGAAATTTTGCATGCATTGTCTAGCAGACAAGGACTAATTCACCCCTGAAAAAGGGACCTCTGGTTCCAGTGGGCTCACCCAGTTATCAAAATTCAATCAATCAATAAATAAATATGTGGAGGGTTTCATGATGACAACTTGTTCAGTTTTTGAGATCCGCATATGTCATTTTCCTGTAGATGTCAAATTTTTTTTCCTATACTTAATGAGGGGTTTTAGATTTGCTTTCATGTACAGCCTACATGGAACAGAATTTGTTTCTGAAAATTTCAAGGTAGAAGCATACTGTGCCAAGGTAGTGCCTTGGAAGGTTTCGTGAAAAAATATTAAAGGGTTCCAGAGTTAAAATGATTTAAAGTTCTGTTTTTTTGCTGTTTTGAGCACACTCAGTAGGTTTTTTTGATAATGTTATAAGATGACATGGGAAATTCCATGTTGCAAGACCATTGTTGGTTTCTCATTACTTGCTTCTCACAGCACAAAAACATTTGCTTGTGCTGTGACCACCACCATCATCTTGTTTTTTCCCCTTGAACTAAAACACATACAAACTACATATAAAAGGTGTAATTTAAAAACTAACACCTGAATCTAGCTAAACGGGATGTGTTTAGCTAGATTCTGGTGTTTGTTTTTACAAAAGAATGGTCAGAAATACCTTTTCTAGGCACCCCAAAATTCAGGGTGCACAACCTAATGAGAAGAACCCTTGACCCATGTTCTGTGCATGAAGACAGCAGACTTCCTTGAACACTGAAGCTGCAACTGGAGTTGTGCTACTGTCTTCAGTTGAATCAGTGAGCAAGCAATCCCCTGTTTTCTCTGTCTCTGTCTGCCTGCCTGCCTGCCTATCTATCTATTTATCTATCTACCTAGCTCCTGTCTCATATGCTGTGTCTCTTTTCCATTTGTGCCATATCACTCATATCACTGCTTCCAGCTGTGACTAGCTAACACTCAGAGCCACCCTCCTGCTGCAGCTGATCAGACCCCACGTACCACCATCCCGCTGCTCCATAAAAACATAGTTTTGATTGTATGTTTCAATTACTGTATGTTTGTTTAAATTATTTCAGTCCCTGGCTGACATGCTGTGCCTCTGTTCAATTTGTGCCATATCACTGCAACTAGATGCACACCCACTCCAGCTCATTGGATACCCCCCTCCGCTCCCCCAAAATACAGTTCTGATATTAAATATGTGTAGATAATTTCATCCCCCTGACTTGCGTGCTGAGATTATATCTGTGTGAAAGATGTGGTTGGTGAGCTGGGGAATGTAAAAGCTGGAAGAACAAGAATCCCACTGAATTCAATGACTTTGGAAATGGCAGCTGTCAGCTGCTTAAACCTCCCAACCTCAACAGCCCTTCTCTCACCATGACTCAGTATCCAAACTGAGTTTAAATAAACATAAAAAGGACATGGTACTTAGCTAATCTCTGCTAAGAGTGAGCAACTGCTGATCGTAATACTTGAAATCATCGGGAGCCACTGGAGTCATTTGTAATAAGTGAGTTTTTGCTATAGTAGGGTTCGCTATAGTGATCTATCTATCTATCTATCTATCTATCTATCTATCTATCTATCTATCTATCTATCTATCTATCTATCTATCCATCTGTCTGTCTGTCTGTCTGTCGGTCTCTCTGTCTATCTATCTACCTATCTGTCTATCTATCTACCTATCTGTCTATCTATCTGTCAGTCTATATATCTATCTGTCTGTCTGTCTATCTGTCTATCCATCTATCTGTCTGTCTGTCTATCTATCTGTCTGTCTGTCTATCTATCTGCCTGTCTGTTTATCTAGCTGTCTGTCTGTCTATCTATCCATCTGTCTGTATGTCTGTCTGTCTAGCTATCTATCTATCTATATATATATCTATCTGTCTGTCTGTCTGTCTGTCTATCTATCTATCTGTCTGTCTGTCTGTCTGTGTGTCTGTCTATCTATCTGTCTATCTGTCTGTCTGCCTGTCTGTCTATCTGTTTGTCTATCTGTCTGTCTGTCTGTCTGTTTATCTATCTATATATCTGTCTGTCTGTCTATCTATCTGTCTATCTATCTGTCTGCCTGTCTGTCTATCTATATATGTGTCTATTTATCTATCTATATATCTGTCTGTCAGTCTATCTATCTGTCTATCTGTCTGTCTATCTATCTATCTGTCTATCCATCTATCTATGTCTGTCTATCTGTCTATCTATCTGTCTGTCTGCCTGTCTGTCTATCTGTCTGTCTGTCTGTCTATCTATATGTCTGTCTGTCTATCTATCTGTTTATCTGTCTGTCTGTCTATCTATCTGTCTATTTATCTGTCTGTCTGTCGGTCTATCTATCTGTCTATCTGTCTGTCTGTCTATCTATCTATCTATCTATCTATCTATCTATCTATCTATCTATCCAATTAAAATTTTTCTTCAGTGGACTGTGGTGCCCACCACTGGTACTGCTTCTTGGTACCTCCTCTCCTCCAGGTTGCTTGTCCCCACTTCCCAGTGTTAACACTGTTAATGTTAGCAGACCAAATTGCCCAATCCTGGCACCACTTCTGTTTTGACCCCTCTCCCCTCCCTGTTTCCAGCCCCATTCCCAGTATGTACATGGCAGCACCAGGGTGCCCACCTCCAGTGACACCAAACAGTAGCCCAACACTAGGGTTCCCAATCCCCAGTGTCAGAATATGTCCCTTGAAATAAAGAAAAACATCCATCAATGATTTTTATAACTTATGCAAAAGAGAATGGTCTGCACTCCTCCACGAACATGCTCCCACTTCATCTCAACCACCCATTCAGCACACCCCACCCCACACACACCCACACCCTCCACAAACCCTCACTCACCTGAACATGTACCTCTGAGAATGAGGACAAGCCTTGCTGCTGGAACTGGTGAATAATATGAGAAAATGAGGAAAGTGTGGTTTCATGTCTTTCAATGGGTTTTGAAGTTTTATTCATAAATTTGTCATTTATAAATATTTTTACAACACATTTTCAACATTGCCTTCTTGGGATCCCACCTAATGACCAGTGGTGGTGGAATTATGTCACTCTGGCCTCAAAGAGATTTTGCGGTTGCTTTGTGAAATCATCTTTTGTGTGGGATTTGAACATTTTCACCACCCTTGCTCATGAGGTGGGGTCATAAGCAGGATATTTTGAAATTTGGGGGTCAAATTATGTAAAAATTACAAAGTTACAAGTATACATTGAAAATTTTCTATGTTCACTCATAACATTGGTAATTTTCAATAGTTTTACCCCAAATATTTAGCATAGCCATTTTTTCACACCATCTCATGAACGGGACAGCTGTCATTATTCAAATCCTGGCCAAAATGTGTTTTCACACCTGTGTCAAGAAATAATGTTTCAGCAGGAATCTGAAAATGTTCAGCTACTGGGTACATGAGGTGGGGTAATAACAAGATTATGCTGCAGATTTGGTGCACAAATATGGTAAAATGTCTAAGTTATGAGTGAGCATTGCAGCATTACAATGTTCTCTCATAATTTTGCTAATTTTCAATATTTTAACTTCAAAATTTTAACATAGCCATTTTTCCACACCACCTCACAAGCATAACAGGTGTCATTTTTTATACCCTGGGTGAGGTGTGTTTTCTCACTTGTGGTGCAAAATGACATTTCAAACAATATATACTATAAATGCTGCATGTCATGCTTATAAGGGGAGTCATAAAGCAATCTTCTTGAAAATTTGAGGTCAAAATTAAAAATAATGTATATATACTTGTTAAGAAACTTTGTGTGTAGTGTCAGTCTTCACCTCAGCAGGTACGCTTTGTGATCCTATGCCAGTGAGCTGAGTTCAGAGGAAAGCTCAGTGACTGAGCTACATGGGGTGAGGGTGCTGGGATGGCCCTGTTTTGTGACCCCCCCAACCTGGGGAAGAAAGCTGCAAGGTTCTGCACATGGGCCT
Source organism: Neoceratodus forsteri (assembly GCA_016271365.2). NCBI lineage: Eukaryota > Metazoa > Chordata > Ceratodontiformes > Ceratodontidae > Neoceratodus > Neoceratodus forsteri. The sequence goes on from CM028138.1 coordinate 155,222,994, forward strand.
GGGTACCATATAGTGAAAACAGTTCTTCTCTTGGCATAGGGCCCTGCACCTCTGCACTTCTACCTCTGGTGGTAGAGGACTCTGTGCATTGGCTGACAGATGTGCTCTTTGCCCTATGCATCTGTATCTCCAGCCACATGCAAGTGCAAGGACCAGAGGGCCCTGCATATCAGCAGCCCACCAGACAGCCCCATGAATTCTTAACATCTGTTGCTGCACAGAACTTCAGGGTCCGCAAATGTCCCTGCACTTCCATAAGCAGCTGAACCCTTCCATTGGTGCAGGGCTCAGAGGGCCCTGAATGTCTGCATCTGTTCATACAGGTTTTGAAGAGATGTGCGTGAATGAGGATATGATTCCACAATCTAAAAAAGAAAGGAAGTACTTAGCAAATAACTTAGTTAATGTACCAGTTAGGGTTCAAGTTAATGCAACACAATTAGCGAAATGTGGCATTGTGGTTTCCAGTCCTAACTCCCCACCCCCAACCCTCAAGCAGCAAGCTGAAAAAACATTAGGGTTTTGGATCTGCAGAGTCTTGACGAATCCGTGATGGGTTTTCTTTGGGGTTGTCAACCCTAATGCCCAGCCCATTCCCTGAACAAACAACATCAGATATGATTTCCTTTCTTCAACTACAACAGATTGTGTTGGCAACATGTGGTGAGGTATATTTCTCTGCCTTTGAAGAGTGTATCACTGGCTTGGAGCTGTACATTCTACTTTGGACAGGAGCCTATGGGCTGGGGGGGTTGAGCATTAGGGTTGATAACCCCAAGAAAGTGTAGATGTGCAAAATTAGAAAATTTCCTTCCTCTAAATTTTTTGCAAAATTCGCACATTTCAAGAAATATTCTGAGGTGCGAAATATGAAATTCCATGGGCAAAATGCAAAATTGTGCCTGCAAAACATGAAATTTCACCCACAAAATGGCAAAATTTTGGTGAAATTTGACGAAATTGTGAATTTCACTGTGATGTTTTGCATTTTACAGGCAAAATTTCGCAATTACGTACCCGGTGAAAATTTCATAGAATGGCAGAATTTGGGGAAATGTTTCACATGGTGAAATTGTTGATTTTGTGTCAGTTTCACTGGTAAATTTAATTTCACAATATCTCAACAAGGAAGACCCAACCACTGATTTGCCAAGACTCCGAAGACCCGGAACCCTAATGTTTTTTCCTTTTGCTGCTTAGGGGAGGGCTGTAGGGGAGTTAGAGTTAGAAATCCTAACACCTCATTTCACTACTTTTGTGGAATTAAATTGAACCCTAACTGGTGCATTAACAAAGTTGTTTGCAAAGTATATATATATATATATATATATAGAGAGAGAGAGAGAGAGAGAGAGAGAGATATACTGTATATATACACACACACATATACTGTATATATAAGGTGTGTATATATATATATATACATATATATAGTAAATGATCAGTAAGTGTGGTATACAAGGAAATAAAACTGTCAAGAGGGCTAACCAGATCAGAAAACCATGAACCTGAAGGGCAAGTGGCTTTATCATCTGGTTAGCCCCCTTGATGTGTTCATTTCTGAGTATAGCAGACTTACTCATCTTTTATATAATACATTTGGATGTCTATTATTACTTTAATTGCAATTGTAAATGCAGGGCAATAGTACATAGTGAAAAAGTGTGAACCACTTCTATAGGGAAAAAGATCTATTCATGAATTTTATCTGTCTATCGATCTATACAATAAGTGTGGGCAATTAAGCTGTTGAATAAATTTGACTGTTTAGGTTACCCTTCAATTTAAACTGGCTCAGTAAGGAGTCTGACCCCCAAAATCTAGTTGCCAGTATGTACATCACACAACTAGTGATCGAACCCACCAGAATAAACTACAAAACTTGTAACAGCACACTATTAGACTGGATCCCATCTAGCTGCCCCACTAGGATCACTAAGGTCACTGTTCTTCCCAACTCTTTGAGTGATCATTTACCCATTATATGCCGATGGTCAAAAATAAATTTAAAAAGGCACCTCTCTCAATCATTGAAAGCAGAGTTATTAAGAGAGGCCAACTAAGCTCACTTAAAGCAGCATTATCTCAGATTGATTGGCCCCCTCTCGATGAGCAGCAGGACATTGATAGTGCATTGAATTACTTCACTCACAAATTCAATGCTGTATGTGACAAATTTGCCCTAGTCAGGAAGAGGAAAACATGTGGATGGATTACCAGGGACCTTCTGGAGCAAATGAGGGATAGGTACAATCTTTGGAGCAGGGCTAGGATCACTGGCAGCCAAAATGACTACCAGAAATACAGGGCTGCAGGAATAGATATACATACCTCACTAGGCTTGCTAAAGCAAACTTCTATAAGAATCAGATAGCAAGGAATTTTGGGTGATGGCAAAAGATTACATAACATAGAAACATAGAAGATGACAGCAGATAAGGACCTCAAGACCCATCCAGTCTGCTCATTATTTCTACCTTATGAATGTGCCATAGGCCTTTACTCTGTCAATGGCCTATCTATTCATACTCATCTGTATTGCTCCCTTATGCCTATCCCATGCCTGTTTGAAGCCCTGCACTGTATTCATATTCACCACTTCCTGAGGTAGGCCATTCCATGCATCCACCACCATTTCTGTGAAAAAGAACTTCCTCAGATTACCCCTTAATTGGCCTCCCTCTAATCTTAGGTTGTCTCGCTATTTTTCTTATATTGAAACTTGTTACACTCTTTCACCTTGTTAATGCCGTTAAGATGTTTGAATGTTTCGATCATATCACCTCTCTCCCTCCTTTGCTGTTGGATATACATATTGAGCTCCGTTAATCTATCCTTATATGTTTTCTGATGTAGTCTCTACACCATTTTGGTTGCCTTCTCTGGACTGCCTCCATTTTATTAATGTCCTTGTGAAGGTGCAGCTTCCAGTACTGCACGCAGTACTCCAGATGGGGCCTAACCCGTGTCTTGTAAAGAGGGATTGTTACCTCCCTCTTATGACTTGTGATACCCCTACTAATACACAGACAGCCCATCTGCGGGCTTCCCAAGCTGCTGCTATGGTCCCAGCACTCTCTGAGCTGGCATCTGCCAACAGACCACCTGACTGACCCCCGAACAGATTCAAACAGCCCATCTGTGAGCTTTGCAATCTGCTGCTGTGGCCCTGACACTCTCCAAGCCAGTTGCAGCTAACAGACCACTCGACTAACCCCTGCACAGATTCAGGCAGTCCATCTGTGGGCTTCCCAAGCTGCTGCTATGGCTCTGGCACTCTCCAAGCCATCCGGAGTTAACACTCCGGCCGACTGAACCCCAGACAGATTTAGGTACGCACCAGACCTCCGAAACTCATGGTTTTGAATGCTGCTGTTTTGACTGGATGCCTCCCTGTGTAGGAGATAGGCACTGAAAGGTAGTTTCTTCTCCTTCTCAGCTGATTTTCCAACTTTTGGTGCTTCCTGATCTCGGGGAAATCTCTTTCTGTGCTGTGTTCTGGACTGAATTTTTGTAAATGTAATTACTTATATTATGCATCAATTAGTCTTACTTTACCTGCCAGTTTAGCTAGTCTATTACAAGCCTCTAGCCTAGCCTCTCGGTGTTACTTGCTGCTGTGAGACTAGTGCTGGACAAACTATATTGTTTAGTAGCTGATGTTTGACTGCTTAGGCCTCGCTACTGAGTTAGATTGCTGCATTTTTCCATTTCTGCCTCTACTTCCAAACCGTGTCTCCTGTCTCACACTGGTCACTCTGCTAATTATTAATTTCCCCTCCCCACTTGCAATGCTGTCTCTCTAAACAGCTTAATTTCTCCTCTGCCTTAACTACAAATCCTCCTCTTACACCCCCTCCTGCTGCTGCTGTTGTCCTCCTCAGACGTTCCGGTGCCAAAGCACAGACCCCCCCCCCCGTTATCTCCTCTTCTATCTCTAAATAATTGCCCTGCATTTGCCACCTCTTTACCTCGTACTTTGTCTTTCCCCGTTGCTTGCCCCCCACTGAGCTTGCTGTTGTACTCTAGTTGTATTTACTCCTCTGTCTTTCCCTTCTTGTTCCACAGACAGCCCATCTGTGGGCTTCCCAATCTGCTGCTGTGGCCCTGGCACTCTCCGAGCTGGCTGCAGCTAACAGACCGCCTGACTGACCCCCGGACAGATTCAGGTATGCACTGGACCTCTGAAACTCGTGTTTTTGAATGCTGCTGTTTTGACTGAACACCCAGTAGAGGAGCCAGGCACTGATTGGCAGTTTCTGCTCCTCGGCTGATTTTCCAACTCTTGATGCTTCCTGATCTTGGGGAAATCTCTTTCTGTGCTGTGTTCTACACTGAATTTTCTTCTGGACTGAATTTTTCACACCCCCCAACCCCACCCCACCTCCTCACCTCCTCAAAGTATTAAATAGACCCTTTCTCCACCCCTTTCATCAGCCTAGCAGCCGATTCATCGCTTCACGGCTGCACATTCTTATGGCTATTGGCTTCTCTGTCTTCAATACCTCACTTGACCCACTTTCTTACCCCCCCTTTTTAAAGCAACCTCAGCCACAGGGTTGCACATTTGTTCTCAAGTTTTTCTCCAGCCATTCCAGTTAACTCCTCTCAATTACTGCTGTAACCTGCCCTATTGTTAGGGACTTCACCCTAATTCGACTATATACCCTTTCAGTTCTTACACTTCAACTGTCTATGGCAACATACCCAGTCACAGCCTAACCATCCCACTAGCTGGCACCTTTGTCTTAGCTGAATTTTCAACAATATCACTAAATTAGAACTAGTGTCATCACCACCCTCATGCAGTAAAGCAATATTACAGTGACTCTTTCCAGGCATTTTACCAAAATTGCTCTGCACTTTGGCTAATTTCATAGCTGGCACACCATTGCTGGCTCAGTTTTACCTCCAGCTACCTACTACATAACAGTGGGCACCATCGCTCTTCTACTAGGCCTGCTCATGTTTACCCTTCTGGCTCAGATACCCCCCATCCTATGTCCCCACCCTCCACCCCAAGCTTTTCTCCCCTAAGCCACCCCCAAACAGCTCAGCCCCCTCCCACCTTGGACCCCCCAACTCCTCTGCATCCACCACCTACCAACACCGCCACTCCCTCTACCCTCCTGGGCACATCCTGGACCCACCTCTTCCTTGCCATACCCACCCTCCCTGCCTTAACCATTCCCTGCACCCCTACTATCAGGACCTCACATCGGCACCACACTAAGGGTCCTTGTCGCCACCATCCCCTAATTAGATTAATCACTCTGTTCTTACTGCTGTCTGGGAATATACACCCAAACCCTGGACCTATGCCAACTAGCCCTCCCATACCCCACTCTGGAGCCGTTGCATCACTGAACATATGCAGCCTTCTAAAGAAATCTGCTGCACTCCTGTGCTGGGTTGTACAACACCAACCCTATATTATTGCATTAGTAGAGACCTGGCTCTCCAAAACAACCCCTGACTCCTTTTTTTCCTTCCCTGAATACACCCTGTTCAGAGAAGACTGAGTTGGTAAACGTGGCAGTGGGTGTGCAATCTACATGCGGGACACCCTTATAAGCCATGCGCTTCTTGCCCCCAAGCTTGACTATGGCGCCCAAGCCCTCACCCTAAAAATTACCCTGACCCAGCCACGGGCCCACTCTTCCTCATGGTCTCCTTACATACCCCTGAGAAACCAGAACCCAGTGGTCCAGTCTCTCATTGACTACCTCACCTCCCTACCAACCAAAGCCAAGCAACTCATCTTAGGTGACCTTAACGTGAATTGGCTTGTTACCACTACCTCCCATACCAGGGACTCCTTTGCTGTCCTGGACATGTCCCAGTTAGTCATCCAGCCCACTAGATTCAACTGGACAAGTGGCTCCAGCACCCTCCTAGACATGATACTATCGAAATGCCCTCATAAAATCCGGGATATCAACATACTGCCCGACTCACTTAGTGATCACTCACTTTCCTCTGTCTCCAGTCATCCACCATACCGAAACCTGTGTCCCAGGCCACCTTGCACCAGCGCCTATGCCTCGGGGTCTCAGAAAGCTAAAATTGCATCTAGCACAGCTGGACTGGTCCCTCATCCATCACGATCATAATATTGACTCTGCCCTAGACCTCTTCACCAATGCCTTCAGCAAGGCCCGTAACCTTTTCTCCCCCCACACCAGAATCCATACTAAAAAACCAAATGCCACATAGATCTCTCCATCCCTTATCCAAAAACGTAAGCATAGGGATAATCTCTGGCACATCGCTATTGAGTCAGGCAAGTTGGTTGATAGACATGCCTACAACGCGATGCGTAATCAGTGCATCTGGGCCATTAGACGAGCCAAGACAGAGCACTATCAGACCACCTCACATCCACCTGGGGTTCTGCCCGGACTTTCTGGGACAGCATGAAAGAGCTTAATGGGAAGACCCGATCCCCCCACTGTCCCAGCTCTCCAGTGATGGCACCACCACTACAGATCCCACTCGCATAGCTGATTGCCTCAATACTACCTTCTCTGACCTAAGCTCAGTCCTCACAAGCAACTTTTTTGACCCAATCCCTGCCACTATCCTCCCTGCCTTGGATCACCCTCCTTTCTACCTGCACACTATATCTCTCCCGTAGCCAGGCTGCAAAAAAGACCTTGGTAGCAACAACTCCAGCTGTGACCCCCTAGACTCCTGGATCCTCCGCCTGGTCTTGGATGTCATCCTAGTCCCCCTTACAGATCTACTAAACTGGTCTCTATGCCTCTGTCAGTTTCCCAGTGCTTGGAAATCAGCCAAAATCACCCCTATACATAAGAGTGGAGATCAGTCTGCACCTAACATCTATCGGCCAATCTCTATCCTCTCCCCACTCTCTAAAGCCCTAGAAAAAACAGTGTCTATTCAACTCTCTGAGTACCTGGCCAAATATGACATAATGTGTCCAGAACAATATGGTTTCTGCCCAGGACACAGTACCACTACTGCTCTCCTGGAGTTCTCTCAATACCTGCACTCTGCTCTTGACTACGGCAACCTTGCTGGCGCAGTGTTCACAGACCTCTCCAAGGCTTTTGACACTGTTTGTCACTCCTTCCTACTTGACTCCCTCCACAACTCGGCTTTTCCACTGTTCCCCTTGCCTGGTTCTCCAGCTATGTCTCTGCTAGATCCCAGTGTGCCAAGATAAACAGCTCCCTGTCCAATACTTGGCCCATTCATTCTGGAGTACCCCAGGGCTCCATTCTGGGTCCTGTACTTTTCAGCCTCTACCTCAACACTTTCCCCAGCTCCGGCACAGGAAAAATGCTCCTCTATGCCGATGCTGCAGTTCTCTTTATCTCCCACCATGATCCCTCTTCTCTCCAGCTATCCCTCCAGCACACCTACAACCAAGCTCAAAAGTGGTTCCTTGACCACTGACTTGTCACTAACTTGAAGAAGACTAAGTCAATGCTCTTCTCCCATCACCAAAACAAGGCCAAGAATGCCCACCTCTTCATTCTCCCCAGCACTCTGCACCCACTAGAGCAAGTGACCTCTTACATATACTGTATCTAGGCATCACTTTTGACTCGGCTCTCACCTTCCACACCCACATCAATGTCCTATCCCCCGCCATAAATTCTTGGATAGGCCTACTATACCATCATAGAGATTGCCTCTCCCAAGTTGCCCTCCGGCTGGCCATCACCTCTTCTGTCCTGTCGCTAGTGGACTATGGCTTGCCCATTTATGCTGTGGCGGACAATACCGCCTTGACTAAAATCCAGCTCTCAATCAATAAGGCCTGCAGGTTCCTGACCGGAGCCCCTAGCCACACTCACACTTTCCTGCTCTACTCCACCACCAACCTGCTCACCTTTGAGGAGCATTTGCTCTAACAGACCTGCTTACTTGCCAAAAAAATTATCTTCTAGGGCTCCCTCCCGGGTGTCTCTGTTTCCCTACGGCATGCGTCCTCGTCTGTTGCCACCAGTAGCTCTGTCAAGACCACCTTTCTGGTGCCCAGAACCAAGACCTCGCTAGCCCAGAGGTCCTTCCATTACTGAGCCCCTGCTTGGTTCAACACCCTCCCACCCTGCATCACAGACATTGCCAAAATTGGTCCCTTCAAAATTGCCCTCCGGGACCATCTCTTCGACGCTCATTGCTGTAGATGCACCTAATTAATCCCACTGGGGGATCCTCCTGTCAGGCTTCCCTGACTTGACAACATCCTCCAGACAGCCTATCCTCTCTTCCTCCCTCCCACCCCACTCCCAATCCCTACCTCCACCCTCTCCAGGTATTATCTAGGTATGTCCAGGGCTGTACCCCCAGTGTAACCTTTGGGTACCTTGTATATGACTGTAACCTATTATAAGTAACATTATTATGCAACCTATGTGTACTCTATGTTTAATGTTCGGCAGCTGTACTGTTCTCACTGTTGTAACCACACTATGTAACTCGGTCTACCCCCCACCACGATGAGGTGCCTTTGTAAATGAGTCCATGACTCAAAGGCTGTAAATCCGACTTTTCTAATAAATAAATAAATAAATACACCTCAACATCTCTCTAGCCTTACCTACTGCTTTAGTGGTCTGCTTGGATGATTTCAGGTCTGTAATGATGATGTCCAAGTCTCTTTCTTCCCTTGTGATTACCAGCAACTCCCCTCCCAGCTTATAGGTGGCTTCAGGGTTTCTCTTCCCTATATGCATGATCTTGCACTTCTTTGCGTTAAACCCCAGTTGCCACTCTTCAGACCATTTTGCCAGTTTATTCAGATCTCTTCTCATTCTGCCTACCCCATCCGGATCATCTACTCTGTTGCAGATCTTGGTGTCATCTGCAAACAGACAAACATTACCCTCCAGTCCATCTGCAATGTCACTGATGAAGATATTGAAGAGGAATGGCCCCAGGACTGATCCCTGAGGTATCCCACTTGTGACTTGCATCTCTTCTGACTGTATACCATTTACCACCACTCTCTGTTTTCTGCCCACCAACCAGTTTGCTACCCAGTTGACCAACTTGTGACCCACCCGAGCCTACCCAGCTTATTAATCAATCTTCTATGTGGAACAGTATCGAAAGCTTTGCTGAAGTCAAGGTAGGTGACATCAACTGCACCCCCTTGGTCCACTACTCTGGTTACCCAGTTAAAGAAATCTATGAGATTAGTTTGACAGGACCTTCCTATGGTAAACCCATGCTGTCTTGGATCCTGTGCTCCTATGGATTCCAGGTGTTGCACTATCCTTTCCTTAAGGAGTGCCTCCTTAATCTTGCCCACTACTAAGGTAAGACTGACTGGTCTGAAGTTTCCTGCCTCCTCCCTGCTACCACTCCTGTGGAACAGGATCACATAAGCCCTTCTCCGGTCTTCTGGGACCTCTCCTGCACTCAGAGACTCACTAAACAGTTCTGCTAATGGCTCTGCTAGTTCCACCCTTAGCTCCTTTAGTACCCTGGGATGTTTGCCATCGGGTCCCATTGCCTTGTCCTCCCTGAGCTTAGCGAGCTCTTGTAGGACCCTTTATTTTATGAAAGGACTTGTGCACACCTCCCTCCTCCCTGTGTCCATGGTGCTGAGCTGTAGTCCCTGCCCTACCTTCTCCTCAGTAAATACTGAGCAGAAGTATTCATTTAGGATAGATGCTTTTCCTTGGTCCTCCTCCACACACTCCCTCTTATCTACTTTGATCTTAGCAATGCCCCCTCGAGACTTTCTCTTTCACTAATGTATCTGTAGAAAGTCTTGTCCCCTTCTTTTACTGTTCATGCTAGTTTTTCCTCATTTTGTGCCTTTGCCTGCCTTACTGCCTTCCCTGCTTCCCTTAGGGAAGTTTGAAATGCCTCCCTATCTTCGTCCTGCTGTGTTCCCTTACATTTCCTGAAGGCCAGTCTTTTGGCTCTGACCTTTTCTGCTACTATTCTTGAGAACCAAAGTGGATTCCTCCTTCTTTCTGGTAGAACACTAAGGATCTAAAAGGGAAAGATGACAGGAAATATCCCACGCTGCTTAACATCAATGATGCCTCCTCTCTGGAACCTTACACCACTGCTGAATCATTCATCGCAGCTTTCATGATCCTGAGCTCCATACTCCCTCCCGACTATCTCAAGGCCACTGAACCCCTTCCTGAACAACACTAGATCTGACATTAAACAACCATACTTTTACTTCAAATGCATCACTGTCAAGGAGGCAAGGACATATGTCAAAAAGGTTCTTGGCAAAACCAGGCTTGGTAGTGATAAAAACTAACATGAAACTGGTTGCCCTTGCTCTTGACAAAATTATGGTCCCCATTTCAAACAATTATAATAATTCCCTTGCCTTGGCTAAATTCCCCTTACTCTGGAAGCTGGCGCTGGTAACCCTGCTACTTAAAAGTGGGGACAGATCTTGCACTGCCAACTACAGACCCATCTCAATCCTCTCTCCCCTATCAAAAGCTTTAGAGAGGATTGTAGCTGATCAGATCATGGATTACCTCCAGAAATATAATCTCCAATGTTGTCAATAGCATGTCTTCTGGAAAAGCCACAGCACTTCTACTGCCTTGGTTGAGTTCACCGACTATGTGCATAAGGCACTGGATGATGGTAAGCTGGTGTAATCAATCTTTATTGATCTCACCAAAGCCTTCAACATGGTCAATCACTCCCTTCTGCAATTACTGACCCTGTGGTTGGCCACCAACCCAGTCTACTGGTTCTAGGACTACCTGTCGCACAGATCCCAGTGCGTCAAAATAGGTATGGCTGTCTCTGGCACTAAAGAAATCACACTCATTTTCCCTCAAGGATCAATCGTAGGTCCCCTGCTATTCACAGTGTTCCTGAATGCTCTTCCTGAGGCATGCAAGAGCAAAATAATACTGTATGCTGATGATGTAGTCATCCTTAGAAGCAACTCCCATATTGACTTACTTTAAAAAGACTTGCAGTCTACCTTCCACCAACTCAAGGATTGGCTTAGCTCACAAAAACTACTACTTAATTATAAAAAAAAAGCTATGCTTCTCTCTAGTCACCAGCATAAGAAAAACAACCCACTGCAAACCATCACCAACAACAAAGAAGTTCCTCTTGAGCAACTTCACTCATTCAAGTACCATGGGGGTCATGAATGACCATACCCTCTCCTTCACACAGCACATAGACCAGGTAGTAAAGGCAGTTAATGCCAAATTAGGTGCTCTTTACAGGCACAGACAATACCTAATGGCAACAGTTATCTGCCTCTACATCTACAGATCAATTCTGTCATTTATAGACTATGGATTGGTAGTATATGGTGCAGCTTCTGACACAGGACTCAAACGGTAGTTACAGCCCTTAATAAGGCATGCAGACTTACTCTAGGGACAGATAATCTTACCCACACATGTGCCCAGTATGAGCAAACCAGTTGGCTTAGTTTGAATCACAGGATAAAGTACCAGACATGCCTCCTAGGAAAAAAAGCCCTGCTAGGCCTAACACCTCCCTGCATTATAAATATTCTCCAAGTGGCTCACTCCCATGACGATACTAGAGGTATAGCTCAGAGTACAATCAGTGTTCCTTTCAGGAGAGCCTCACTTGGGCAACGTTCATTGGCATATAGGGCCCCTCTCTTGTTGCATGAGGTCCTGGCTGATATACACAATATTGAGAATCACCTAACCTTCAAGCCTGAAATGAAACATCTAGTCAAAACTGGTGCTTGTGCTTGTAGGAAAGCTGTACGACCTCCCAACATATGCTCTTCGTCTGTCTTCTTACACCTTAATCTATCCCTGTTGAATGTAAGAAAACATCAGTGCCTCTTCCCCCTTGAACTACACTTGCTCCCTGTCTCAGCACTTATAGCCCCTGATATTCTGCCTCCAGCTGCCACATGCTTTTTGCCCTCACCCCTACTCCTTCTCATCTATTGGCTCTAACCTCTCCCATGCCATATCTCTCCTGCTCTTCACTCTTTACCTAATCCCCTCTCTTTGTCTGTCCCCTCAAATACCTGATACTTCCTAACAACCCTACCTCCTCCTGGCCATACTTTGGCCCCCCCCCATTCCCACTGGTCTCTCTATCTCATTAATAAGCAAAAACTGTTTCACTGCACAATGCCTAAGTACAGGGCTGCTCATTTTCCATTCATGGTCTGAATCTGAACTCTTGGAACATTATTATAACAACACTTTTTTACCAACCAATTGTCATGTATTTTCTGATGGCTGTGTATTACCATGACTATGTCTCTGTGATTTGTTAACTATGGATTTGTCTTGTACTACTGACGTGGAACTTTTGTAAATGAGCACCTTGCTCAAAGGTTGTTTCTGAAGAACTAAATAAATAAAATAAATAAATAAAAACAATTTGATTTATGTACATAATAAATATGTCATAGGCATTTATGCGATAGTAGACACATCACTGTACAGCCCCACCCTCAGCCCACTTTGTTTGCTTTATTAGTGTTGAAACATCAATACCCTGCTGTTTGACAAATTCTATTATACAATGGCAAGAAAAATGCTGTCATCTGATTGGTCAGTCTGGGACTGGACCCGTGATGTCATTCCAGTACAACATCACAGGTCTAGTCCCAGCACACAGAAGACCGCAGCTACCTTTACTAAAATCACTCCAATGCAGCTGGCTTTAGTGATCCCCGCTGCCCAGCTCACTTCAGGGATTCCCCGTTGTCAGCAGTATAGGTTAGCAGACTGCAAGTCAGTGCCAACCAGCAAAGACTCATAACATCACATCCCTGTCCTCATTTTCCCAATCATGGCCAGGCTTAGAAAGCAGCAACTGTCTGCAGATTCAGTAAATAACTCTGTTTTTAAAATGCTGACCCTCAGCCAAACCATCGGGTTCACTTTTCAGCACATTGTCAGTGAGCACAAACAGCACGTGACCACCTGCAGTCAACATCATGTAAAATTAGGATGGCCAGCTGCAGTTTCCTTTCTCCCTCTGGATACTAGCTAAAAAACTGACCTTTTCAATAACCCTTGTCCTCCCTGCTCAGTACAGCAAGTTACCTGCCTCAGTAAACAGTCTCCTTGTAAACATGCCGAAAGTGAAAGATGGTCTCTCTCATTAGCTGACCCAACAGTGAAACCTCGATAATCCTCATTCCCTGAACATCCTTCATAGAGCCTACAGTATAAATAGGTAGAAAGTACTGTAGGAAGACAAAAAACTTTATCGGACACGGGGGGGGGATCACAGACTGCTGGGTTGCACAAAAGAGGAAGGCAAAATAGCAGAGAGAGGTTAAAATCATGACAGAGTAAAACAGGGATTTACACACACTGCCACCTACTGGCCAGAACTAGTAACAGACTTGTTTTTAATGTATGTAGACCTACACATAGAAAAAATGTTAAAAATGCTTTTAAAGATACATTTTTTATCTCTTTATTTTCTTTCTTTTTTTTTTTTTTTTTTTTTACAAAACAGCCATTGTATAATAGCAATAATGCACTCCAGGGTGTGTGTTGCGCTGGGATAATGTCACAGTTTTCTGTTGGATGCTCTTGGCCTTTGGCTTCGTGCCGAACCACGCAAGGCGTGACATTATCCCAGCACAACACACACCCTGTCATGCATTATTGCTTAAATAAATGAATAAACACATGGCAACACCACTATAGTTGGGTCTGGCCATAAGCAGTTTAATGTTAAATGGCTATTTTCAGGTGCTTACAACTTTGCTGTTCTTTGGTGCAATTTCACAAAATGTTCAAAAAAGTATATTCTGGCACAAAATATCTTGATCTGTCAGTTCCGGTGAAATTTGGTTTAGTACTTATGTTGGCTAGGGAGTGGTAAAACACATGCAAAATATTCAAATTTGCTCTGACAAGGACAATTCACACAGGTATCCGACATACACAGAGAAATGAGTGGGCTGTGAACTGCCCTTTTATGGGATCAGAACAAACAGAGAAGCTTCCATCACTCCGCTTGGATAACCAATGGGCAGAAGCCTATTACCACAACCTGCAGAATCACCACTGTTGCATCTCTCTCTCTCTCCCAAAGGTGTTAAAAAAAAAAGAAATCTGTGATTAAGAGGAGACCAACCCTGGTGCCAGTGAAGATGTCCCCATTTTGACACCAGGTGCCCAACCCTGGTGTTGGGAAGATACAATTGAAAAAAAAAATGTGGTCATCAGCAGCTCAGTTCAACCTTTGCCACTGAACATCCTCCCCATTTTGACAATGGGTACTCAACCCCGGTACTGATAAAATATAATTTTAAAAAGTGCAGGCACTGGGAGCCCAAACTCGGTGCCACCAAAGACCTCCCACCTATTCCAACACCAGGTGCTTAATCACAGTGTTGAATATACAATGCTTGTTACAAAAAAATTAAAAAAATAATTTCCCTTACATTCACCCACTAGCATCCATTCCTTCCAGTTCCTTTCTCACAATCACACTGCAATAAACCTCCATATCCCACAAGTGCCCCATACCAACCCTCCTCTCCCATGCCACCCATAATTAAAAAAAGGAGACAGTTACCAGCAGGTAGGAATGGAGGAGGAGTGGCACTGTATGTGAAAAATGACATAAGGGCCACAGAGATCCAGGAGGAACAAAATGGGGGAGAGATACTGTGGGTTAAGCTGGAAAGGAAAATGGGGCCAGCCATCCGCACAGGTGTGGTCTATAGACCACCAGCCCAGGAGGAAGAAACAGATAGGGAGCTGATGCTAGCCATCCAAAGGATGGCAGACAAGGTGAGGTAGTACTGGTTGGAGACTTCAATATTCCAGATGTGGACTGGAGCATCCCAGCAGCAGCATCAACTAGAGCAGATTTATCCTGGACTCCTTCAGGGTGCCTTCCTCAAGCAACTGGTCATGGAACCAACTCGGCAGAAGGCAATACTGGACCTTGTGCTCACAAACAGGGACAGTGTGATGGGGGTAACAGTGGGGGAGCACCTGGGGAACAGTGACCACCTGTCATTGTGGTTTGAAATCACAGAAGGACCAGAACCAAACCACACAAAAACACATATCCTGGATTTTAGGGGGGCAGACTTTGGGAAAATGGGGAGATACTTGAAAGAGGGGAATGGGGCAGGACTCAGGGGTTGAGGAACAGTTGGCAGTATTTAAAATGGGGATTACAAGAGCAACAGAATTATGCATTAAGCAGGTTAGCAAGAGGAAAAGGAAGAGGAGACCATTATGGTTTTCCAAAGAGGTAGCAAAGAAAGTGAAAGCCAAAAAGATTGCATTCAGGCAATATGAAAAGACACAGGCAGAAGGGGATAGGGAGAAGTACCAGGAGAAGCAAAGGGAGACAGGGAGGTCAGTAAGGGAAGCCAAAGTTCAGACAGAAAAGCACATTGCAAAATCATTGGGTAGGGGGACAAAACCTTTTACAGGTACATAAGTGAAAAAAGAAAGGCAAAGGGAGGGATAGTGAGACTGAAGGGGGAGGATGGGGGCCACATGGAGGATGACAACAGTAAAGCTGACATATTGAACAGGTATTTCTGCTCAGTCTTTACAGAGGAAGAGGAAGGTAATTGGTCTGAAGGGAGTACAAGGGGTGAGAATGGTGCAGAAATGGACACAAGTCCCTTTACACAAGAAAGGGTCCTGAAGGAACTGGAAGTAATAAGAGTTGATAAAGCAATGGGGCCAGACTGGGTGCACCCTAGGGTCCTTAAAGAATTAAGAGAGGTGGTGGCTGAACCTCTGGCTATCCTGTTTAGCCGATCTCTGGAAATAGGGGAGGTACCTAAAGACTGGAGGACAGCAGATGTAGTCCCCTTATACAAAAGTGGGAACAAAGAGGAAGTGGGGAACTATAGACCAGTCAGCCTCACCTCGGTAGTGGGAAAGATCATGGAAGCACTACTGAAGGAGAGATTAGTGGAACATCTGGTTGTCAATGGACTGCAGGACCCAAGGCAGCATGGTTTCACCAGGGGGGAGGTCTTGTCAGACCAACCTCATTGAATTTTGTCACTGGGTAACTAGGGAGGTGGATCATGGGAGGGCAGTGGGCATGGCCTATCTGGACTTCAGTAAGGCCTTTGACACTGTGCTACATAGAAGACTATTACACAAACTAGGGAATATGGGTGTGGGCTGGACAGAAGTGTGGTGGGTAGGTAACTGGTTGGGCGGCAGGACACAGAGGGTGGTGGTAAATGGCTGTTACTCCACAGAGGGAAGAGTGACCAGTGGGGTACCACAGGGATCAGTGCCGGGAACGGTCCTATTCAACATCTTCATCAGTGACATTGTGCAGGACCTAGAAGGCAGAATTTCACTGTTCGCTGATGACACAAAGCTCTGTAACAGAGTAGATACACCAGAGGTTGTAGACAGAATGAGAAGGGACCTACAGAAACTTCAAGAATGGTCAGGGGTTTGGCAGTTGAAATTCAATGCAAAGAAGTGCAAGATAATGCATATGGGGCACAAAAACCCTGGCACAATGTATCAGTTGGGGGTGAGGATATAGCATGCACCAAGCAGGAAAGAGATCTTGGGGTTATTATCTCTGATGACCTCAAGGTAGGGAAACAGTGTGATAAGGCAGCAGGTAAAGCAAATAGGATGCTGGGATGCATAGGCAGGGACATCGCCAGCAGGAAATGGGAGGTCATAATTCCACTATACAAGACACTAGTGAGGCCCCACCTGGAGTACAGTGTACAGTTCTGGGGATCTTACCTACGTAAAGACATAGACAGGGTAGAGAAGGTTCAGAGGAGGGCAACAAATATGGTACATGGATTGCATCACAAGTCCTATGAGGACAGGTTGAAGGAACTGAATATGTACTCCCTGGAGGAGAGGAGGGAGAGAGGTGACATGATAGAGACATACAAGTATCTTACAGGGAGGAACAGGGTGCAGGAATACACTATATTTAAGCAAAAAAGATGTTCCAGGACTAGAGGGCATGGGAGGAAGTTGGAGGGAGGACGAGTCAGAGGAAATGTGAGGAAGAATTTCTTCACAAAACGGTGGTGGACAAGTGGAACACCCAGCCAGAGGAAGTGGTGGGGGCTGAAACAATCACAGGATTTAAGAATGCATGGGATAGCCATGAAGGAATTCTGGAGGTCAGGGGTAAGGGGCAACAGAGTTCTAGGAAAACATAAGCTGAATTTACAAACTCAAATGGGCAGACTGAGTGGGCCATAGGCCCTTATCTGCCGACACTGTCTATGTATCTATGTAGCATGGCCCTCCTCTTATCCCCTTGCCAGACCCATCTAAATTTATGATCCAAGTTTTATTTCTTCAGATGGTAGCTGGCTGAGGAGATAAGAGAGGGCTGTGGTAGTCACTGTCTTTGTGTTTTATACACCAGAAGTAAAACAATATGCAGGTGTTACAAGACATCTCTGAAACTCACATGGTTTTAACAATTTGTCAGAGATTGTTCACAACTACTGTAGTGATATACTGTCTGGTATGTCAAAATAGTGGATATATGAGACAGCCAGTAACTCTGATGAGATGAGCAGAGGGTTTGTGCTGCCTGCAGTTGTGGGACCAGTTGGGAGGTTAGGGGCTGTGGGGGGTGGGAGTGCCACCAGACACCAACGAACATATAAATGAGGACAACAAGAAGGAGGGGGTCAGCAGTAACCAGGGAACAAATAGGAGAAGGAGGGACTGCTTTCTGAATGCAGATTCCATAAATTTAATTTCAGATCCTCTGTACATCATAAATAGATAAGAAGTGGACACCACCTGCTAATCATTATGCCTCTGGGAATGGGGGGAACTATATGTTATGATCAGGCCTGGTAGGCAAAGCTTTTTTCTGACTGAAGAAATGTGCAGTGAAACCCAGCAGCATTCTGTGTTCGACTGGGCACCATAACCAGGCAGATCATGACAGAAATCGCACCAGCGCAATTACCAGAGCAAATGTTTTTTTTGTTCTCTGCATGATTGTTGATTGTTTGGCATATCACCCGTGACATAATTTGCCAAACTGCACCACAGCAGAAAACAACATGCTGGTGGCCATATCTGTAATGCAATAAATTTAGGATGAGTGAAATCAGTCAAGTGTGATACGGTTCAAAAAGTGAGACTGTAGTACAGATATGCTTTTGCTGTATAAGAAGGTAGGCCTATATTCATAAGCATTTGGTTTACATTGAGCAATTTGTATTATAGAACAGTAGAGGAGCTTACTAATAAGCTGATTGGTCAGTGGCATCCCTGAACAGTGATGTTATCCCAGTATAGTATCATTGTATCAAGTCTGGCACACACGTGACCATTTTACATGTTCTCTGTAGCACACATATCACTACGCACACTACATAAATCCCAGACTGGTGACAGTTTTCCCATTTTACTCCTGCACATAAAATAACTTTCAATTTAAGCAACCCTACTGCCCAACACAATTTAAATCTGTGTTTGAAGTAAAGTAAAATAATTTTCAAAATGGCTGCTGTTTATGGGCGGCTTTACAGTTTCAGTGACATAATGGAGAAATGCATGCTCTCCTCATTTAGCTGTTCCACCGTAAAGTCGTACACAACAGCCGTATCAGGAAATACCTGCCATTACCACATGTGTCTGCTTCATAAACACATTTGAAACTGAATACTTTTCCAACTTGATTCAGCCTCCCCTCCTAAAAGCCAGGTGGCTTACCAATCGCGACCAGAAAATTGGAATTGCCCACCCAGCTACAGCTCCATTCCTGTTTACAGTGAGGTTTCAGAACAAATGCCCCCAAAAACAAAGAAACTTCATCCAGTCCCAATGCAGGCAGCAGAGCCTGGTGAATTAAACACAGAGATGGGAGGTACCAGACAGATTAGAACAAAAGAAGTAAGCTGTGGGTGTTTGTGGTCAAAATGCAGCACCACCTACTGAAGAATAGAAAAGTGCAGCAATATTTGCTTGGTATGTACACCTATCCTGTCATAAAATCAGTTAAAAAATGATTATTTTTAATCTGTTTTGTATTTTATTATCACATGAAACTGGCAGAGGCAGACCTTTATTCGAGCTGTTGCATAACAGCAATAATGTACTCCACGGTATGAGTGTGTGTGGAGTACTATAACTTCTTGGGTGTTTGACACACTTGGCCTGTGGCCTTGTGCCCAACTACCCGAAGCGTGAAGTTATCCCAATGCAACACACACCCTGTTGGACATTGTTGCTTAATTTTGGCCTAATTTTAAAATCACTATTCATTTAGAAACCAGGGAAAATATACATGGGAGAGGGAGGGGTGCCCACAGACATCAGGGAAATTATTCATAGGAACAGGAAGAGGGAGGAAAGCCACTAGACACCAGGGAAACTATACATGGGGATAGGGTCAGAAGGGGTGCCACCAGAGATAGGAGAAAATATACATGGGGGTGGGGAGAGGGAAGAGTTCCCCACCAGATATTAGAGAAACTATAAAAGGGGATGAGGAGAGGGATGAGTACCACCATAAACCAGAGAAACCATGTATGGGGACAGGCGGAGGGCCAGGTAGTAGTAGTAGTAGTATTTATTTATGGCTGGTGCCCTTCCCTGGAGCCCCAGGGTGCCATTATAATAAAGAGAAACATAATAATAACAACAAATAAAACATAATAACCACATAATTCAATTATGTCCCACGGACACCAGGGAAACTATAAATCAGGATTGGGAGAGGGAAGGGTGTGTCAGCAGATACCAGGGAAACTATAGATGGGGTTGGGGAGAGGGAGGGGATGCCACTGGACACCAGGGAAAATATAGATGGGCACAGAGAGAGGGAGGGAGGGGTGCCATCAGACACAAGGAAAACCATACATGGGGACAAGGAGGCGAGAGGGTGCTACCAGATGCCTGGGAAAATATATATATGAAAATGGGAGAGGTGTGCTACCGATACCAGGAAAATATAAAGGGGACAAGGAAGGAGGGTTCCACCAGACACCAGGAAAATATACATGGTGACAGGGAGAGGAGAGGATGCCACCAGGCACCAGGGGGACTGTACATGGTGACAGGGAGAGGAATGGGTGCCACTAGACACCAGGAAAACTATACATGGGGATGGTGAGGGGGGGGGGTGCCACCAGATGCCTCTGAACATATTTATGGGGATAAGGAGAGGTAGGCATGCCACCTGACAGAAACTAGTGAAAATATACAGGGGGACAGGGAGAGGGTTGGGGTGCCTGACACCAGGGAAACATACATGGGAATGGGAAGAGAGAGGAGTTCCACCTGACATCAGGGAAGGGGGAGGGGGAATTATTTAAGCAGGAAAGGCACGCTAAGACAAAGCTTGTTTCCAGATGTGGTCTGGGAGCACAAGGAAGTTAAATGACTTGCTCAGGGTCACACAATATGCAAGTAGGGACTATGGGAGTCAAACCCAGGTCTCCGGGCATGCAGCTCAGTACCCTAAACCATAGCACTATACTGCCTCTGAAGGGAAGCTATGAATGAGGATGGGGAGAGGGATGGATGTTCCAGCAGTTACCAGCGAAACTATAGATAGGGTTATGGAGAGGGAGGGGTGCCTCTGGACACTGTAAACAATTTGCAGTGGGGTGGGAGCAGCAGAGAATGGCAACATACCTTTAGGAAGTGTAAAGTAGCACAACACAAACTGGCTGTTATCACTTCTTAAAAGTAATCAATATGGCAGTGAACCTCACAAACCTTGTTGGCATGGTGCAAACTATTTGAATATGCTGTCCTTTGTTTATTAAAAAGTCCTAAATTCTAAAGAAAGTTATAACCAATTATGTTTGCAGAAAAAGGAGTGTGTATGATCTCATGAAGTGTAAACATTAATGCTAGTTCTACCTCTTTGTTACTGTAACTGCATAGTCTACAAATTCAGTTTCAGGTCCTCGGGACACCATTAATAGATCAGATTCAGAACGCCTCCTGCTAATAGTGATCCCCTAGGGATGGGGGGGGGCTGTACTCTATGATAAGGTATAATAAGCTTCCTTCTGCACTAACAAATGTTATGTAATATATTTAGGTTGAAGGAAATCAGTAAAATGTGATGCTGTTCAAATGATGAGCATCTCTGTGAAAAAAAGCCACTGACTGGACTCGGGTGCTTACTGGCAAACAACAAGCTGCAACAACAAAAAGGCCAGCACTCCCACTGAAACCAACACCACGAAATCAGGTGAGTGTGTACTTGAAGAGCGGCAGGTGCAACGTTTCAAAGGCCTTTAATAAAGTAACTGAATTTCAAAAAATGTCAGGGGCATGTTTTTTTTTCTCTCAGGTCAACTGGAAAATTTTGCACCTGCTACACCTCAATAAACTGAAGTATACATTTACCTGATTGTGTGGCGGTGCTTATGGTGGGAGCGCTGGGCTTTTTCTTGTAAATTGTGAAACTGTAGTACAGAAGTTCATTTCCAGTGTAAGCATGTAGGCCTTTATTCAAAGGCCTTTGGTTAAGCACTTCATGTAGCTCTGTTTTACTCTGCTATTCATTTTGTTTTATGCAGCCCAGTTTTATTCTGGCTATGGTTTCACTCCACCTATGAATGATGGTGCTATATCAGGTGTGGTGTAAAACCACAAAAATAGTGCAGGAAAAAATAAAACTGAGAAAATGCTTTATGAACAGCAAAGCAAAATTCAATGTGTAATGCCTGGGAAAATTGATCTGTAATTGTAGGCCATTGTGTGTTAATTATACTTAGAAAATGGGCTTTTTATTTCCTGGCATCTGATTGGCTAGTACCCTTGCCAAGAGGGTACATTAACTTTCAATAGATTCCCAGGAAACAAAAAGTGCCAGCCTACAGTGCCCCTTTACCCACTGTGAAATCCAAGTGCCCACCTTGCATTTTAATTGGATAAAACCCCTTGTTTCATTTTAAATCACCGCCATGTTTTACCCTCACTTAGCGAGAGACCTAACGAGAGCCCCCAATTTTTTTACCTGGTCAGACACTATACTTATAATATAAAAATTAAGCACACCAGTACAAAAGAAATATGAAAAAATGTATTTTCTTCTTTTTGTTCCAATCGCTGATGGAGTAACAAAGCAAGTGTCAGTTCCCTGTCACAATTCCTTACCTGCCATACAACAGTATGCCCACGATGTCCGCGCTTCTTAAACTAAATGAAAAAAAAAAAAAAACTCGTCAAAACATGATCGTAAAAACAGTACCTAATGTATACTGTCCACTGCCACAGCTGTTATTTACACTGGGTACCGCTACAATCACTCCCCCCAATGGCACTGGCAGCACTGTTGTCGTTTTATCTCGTTTTGCCGTACTCGTGCCAACCAACCGAATGGAACTCCTCTTCATGCTCCCGGTCCTCAGGGTAGGCAGCGAGGACCAGAAAGCAATAAAACAACCAAACTGACTCCCAGCCATCAGGATAGACAGCGAGAACCAAGAAACACAGCATACAGATCACAGCATGATTGCTCCACAACTATGCCCATCTTCATACTCCCGGTCCTCAGGGCAGGCACCGAGGACCGGGAAACAGTAAAACAACAGCAAGTTTTTTGTTTCGTTTTTCAAACAAGAAAACAGTGAAGTCACTCTCGATCGTCGGTGTAGGCAGGGAGCACCTAGAAACTTTACAAAAAAAACTGTATCCAGGACATACAGCAGTTAAAAGTAAAACAAAATGTGGTTAACAGCATTTCAGTTTATTTAAATGTCTCAAAAAGAACTTTTATTTCTTTTACACACTATAAATTACTTATTTATTAAAATAAAAAATTTACTATTCAAATCAGACTCTGCTTATTTTTACAACAGGTGCCCATTTTCTAAAGCGCAATAATGCCCTCAGGGTGGGCGGTATGGACAATACCGGACGGCCAAGGACTATAAGGCCCTCCGCCTGCGGCGTCGGGCCTCATTACGCCCCTGGCTGGTCCGGTATTGCCCAATACCGCCCACCCTGTCGGGCATTATTGCTTGCTTAAAGAGCTAGTGGAGCCAAAATAAGCAGACAGGAAAATGGGCAAGTGACACAATCTGTCTCCAAGTCCCATCCAACCTGGGCGGTGTTGTGCAATGCCAGGTCCATTTGCAACAAGACGTCAGTGATTGCTGATCTTGTATGAGCAACAGACCTGACATGCATCACCGAGACCTGGCTGGATGACAATGCCGGCCCAATATTGGAGGCGGCGGTTCCAGCTGGGTTCTCAGTGATACACTACCCGATGTTGGATTGAAGGGGTGGGGGTGTTGCCATTTGTTTTAAAAAGGAATTGGGCCAGGTAGATGTACCAGTGGGGGAGGCCTGATCCTTTGAGTGCAACCTGGGCGCAGGTATGGGGTGCAAAATTCTTCTCATCTACTGTCCACCCAGGGATGGGAAGAAATTTTTGCAGGAAATCACGGACTTCATTGTCAACATGGTGGTGGGGTCCCCCAGAGTGATGGTGCTGAGTGACTTCATTTCCTGGATCAATGATGAACTCTTGCATTTTAGACAAGATTTCCTCCAGTTGATGTATTCATTGGGCTTCATACAGGTGGTTTCCTCTGTGATCCATTCTTCTGGCCACTCATTGGAGCTGGTCTTCTTCCTGGTTATGGAGAGAGCCGACCTGGTGGTGGAACCAGTCGGATGGTCTGACCATAGCATTATCAGATTCAATATCTAGGCACCTCCTTATAGGCCTGCCCTTTGGAGATGGTCCAGTACTGCCTGTTAAGGGGTGTGACCCCAGAAGGCCTGATGGCATTGTTGGACCTATTGGGTTTTCCGAGGGCAAGCTTGGATCAAGAGAACCTAAAGCAGGTGTGTAATAAGGCCATAGTGGAGGCTCTGGACTCCATTGCTTCAGTCCGTGTTCACCATCTCTCCTCTATTCCTCACTCCCCATGGTTTGATGGGATGCTGAGGGAGATGAGGAGGGCTGGGCGAAGGTTGGAGCATTACTGGTGGAAATTTGGCCTTGAGGTCGACAAGCTTAGATTGATGGCACATTACGCTATCAATCTGTGATCTCCCATAAGAAGGCAGAGTTCCTGTCTGGGGACATCACAGCTGCATGAAACTGACCAGCTCAGCTCTTCAGAAATGTGGACAGACTATGCAATCCAGCCTGTCTGCAACTATGGAGAGCAGTGTCACAGGAGAAGTGTGACGAGTTTGCTCGGTGCTTTGCAGATAAGATTGCTGGCATCAGGGCAGAGATCAGCTCAGCCTGCTCCAATGGGAGTGGCAATGGTTGGTGGTAGGTCACAACACCTCGGACTGACTGGTTGGCCTTTGATCAGGTGGTGATCTCGGATGTCATGACAGTTATCCAGAATATGCAGTCGACCTACTGTGGTTTGGGCCCGGGCCCAACCCGTCTCCTTGTGGGATGTGTGGAGGTTATCAGCCTGGTCCTAGCTGAGATTGTCTGGTGTTCATTAGAGACCGGGGAGTTTCTTGACTCCCTAAAGGAGGCAGCGGTGGTTCCGCTCCTCAAGAAACCTTCTCTTGACCCGGACTGTCTCGAGAACTATAGACTGGTCTCTAACCTTTCTTTTGTGGGGAAGGTTATTAAGAAGGAAGTTGCACTGCAGCTGAAGAACCCTCTTGCCATCCACGACACCTATGATCCCTTCCAGTCTGGGTTTAGGAAGAGGCATAGTACTGAGACTGCTCATGTTCGGGGGCTCAATCACCTTCTTATAGCAAGAGATCGGTGGAGGTGGTCCATCTTAGTCCTCCTTGATTGCTCAACGGCATTTGACACCGTGGACCATGGGATTTTGCTGGAACACCTGCAGTTGATCTGTTGACTGTCAGGCATGGTTTTCAGATGGTTTCAGTCTTTCCTTGCTGGCAGGTCACAGAGGGT